>OY747135.1:72286125-73486125 GCA_963556465.1 Berberis vulgaris
TTTTTATTTGCTCATTCCAAAAATATATCAACCATACACATTCTCAGAGACATTGGGTAAAGATAAAAATAGTATGGGATATTACTCCCTAACTGGAGTAGGTACTGGAGATGGGGTTAGTAAAGAAAAAGTTTTTTTAAAGGCTCAAAGGGTTGCAAACGGATATTTATCATTTGGTGGGCTAAAAGGCTAAAGAACGGTTCAAAGAAAAAAATGCCTATATCACTTCTTAAGCTGTAGTCGGTATTATGACATCTCAACTAAATAAATCAATAAGTTCTAGTGTAATTATTCAATTTTTAACGTCATTATCAAAGCAATCAATAAAAGAAACAAGAATAATGAGATCATCAACGAGATAATGCAGATTCAAGAAAAGTCAAAGTTTATTTAATAACCCTCAAGAAAAATAGAATGTCTCAAAACTCACACGGGTTAAATCTCCACTATTATTTTAAGGTTTTCTATTTAATATCTTACTGATTAACTTCAAATCATGCTAACTCGGCTTATAGTGCAAGAATGGTCGAGTCGAAAAAATATCATGAAATATATTTAACTTAAAGATAATATCAAACCTTATGTTTTCCTATTGATATATAAAAGTGACAAGTGAAAGCATGTATTCCTCAAATTTAAAGGCATACTTGAAAGCACATCCTTTTCATTGGAAAGAAACTTAGATTTTGAATGCATTTTCAAATCGAAAATTTTCACACAGTCATAATTAACTATGTATTCAATGGAGATTGAGTAGAATACAATAGTCAATTGTGAAATACATTTATTTCAAAATTTTCGAAGAATGTAGAAAAAACTCTTAAACCTCACCCCCAAACCTAAACCAAACATTGTCCTCAATGTATAAAATGATGATCATGGCAAATGCAGAAAAAAGAAAAAATGAGAGTTAGAGTGATATTATCATTGGAAAGTTTTTACCAATTTCGGCGAAATCGTCCACCAATGAACGCTCATAGACATAAGAACTGTGGACTCATCATGATAAATTGATAAAAACAATATAGGACACAAATGAAAAAATAAAAATAAATTACATCTATCAGTTGTAAGTCAAAATTCTTACGGAGCTAACGAGTATGAGTGAAATGCAACTAGAAAGAACTCGAAAATCAATCCAGACAAACCATAATGACACAATTGAAGCTAGGCTACCTCCTAGGAGCGCTTGGTTTAACGTTGTCAGCCCGACATATATTCTTCCTCACAAATGATGTACCATAAAGTGAAGAGGAAGAAAATAGCAAACACTCTCATAAAAAAAGGGCAAGGAATCATATAGCAACAACCTAAAAAGTTGAGGATCCGTCCAACAAATAGTAGCAACCACATGCGACACAACGTATACTCACACATCCCAAAAGCTACGAAGGCGCCGTGCAAAATCATAGAGCAAATGCAAATGAACTCGCATTCTTTGAAAATCCGTGGGAACCTTGAGCAGAAAGGGGTCACAAAAAATGATATCCAATAAATGATTCATACCTACTCCTAAAAAGGGACATCCTAAGTCAGGTTGCAAATCAAAAGATTGAATATGTATCACAATAGGGTGGTCAAAACTGAAATCATCTCTTACAAACAATGAATCCACATAGGTAGCATCAGTCAATATGAAAGGGATGGAAAGAGGTATGTCTATAAATATATCGGGTGGTACATGCTCATCATAACAAAATGAACCACACCAAGATGATGAGTTAGACAACGCAACAACATCCCCAAACCTAGAATTAGCATACCTATGGCATGAAGTCTCTAATTAGATGCGTCCTCCGATAACGACTTGACTATTTTTTGAATTATGGGGTCATTCGTATCATGAAAATAGTCGATGCTTGACTCCAAAGAACATTTAGAATTAGACTTCATGCAAGAGTCATTAGGAAGGCATATGTCGAGTGGGTCATTATGAAAATGTGGGGAAGGGAATGGGTCATGAAGCAAAGTAGTTTCGATCACATTATCCTCAAAAACATCATCTGACTCAGGTTCCGATGTGCTACCAGTTATGAATTGACCCTCTGAATTTTGAACAGAGTGACTAGAAACTCTTCCTAACTCACTTTCAGATAATGCCTTAGTAATATGATCCACAAGTATCTCAAATCTATTGATGGCTTGAGATTGGTGTTGAATCATGGCTTTTGACTCTAACATAGCCTGAGAATCATGTTCAAGCAATCGTTCTGTGCGCTAGCTGCATAAAACGGTTAATTGTTTCCTCTAAGCTTGATGTGTTGGATGGAGGAGCTTGGTTAAATGAGGCATAACATGATGAGGGTATTGAGGAGCCTGTCCCCCTTGGTGTGAGTTATGAGCCCAGGAGAGATTTTGATTATTGGCAAAACCAGGGATGTAATAGTTGGACTTTGAATTATTACCAGGTCGCCAATTAGCGTTAAAAGAATGGATTTGCTCAGCGAAATATTCAGGATAATTATATTGCAAATCACAATCAGCTGTAAAATAACTAGGACTCGAACATGCAACACAACCCTCAAATGAAACATTAGTGGGAGGTAGGGGTTGAGTCAAATACATAAATGCATCTAATTTCCGAGTCATCATCATAAGAACTGTTTCGAGCTTCGAGGTAGAAGGGGAGAAGTAATCCTTAAAGTCTTTCTCCTCGGCCATTTCCTTGGTCTCAAGAATTTTTTTATTTTTATTTAATTTTTTATTATTTAATTTTTTTTAAATGCAAGCCTAACTGCTATAAGAAGATGACCTAACTAAAAATAAAATAAAAACAACAAACCCTAAATGATGCACAAGCAAAATGAATGGCAGACGACCCTAGAGCTTTTCTTTAATAATGCAGGGCTGAAATTCAATTTACCTAACCGTGGGAGAGGCACGGTAATTTCCTATCAATCTGCCACTACAGAATTGCTCTTACCTCTTTTTCCACTCTCTAGCTCAAAGTGAAATGCCAGTTCAAGAACTGTTCCCAGATGGGATATGTTCCTTCACTCGACCACTTTAAGCTATCAAACGTCCAAAGAGGGTTCCTATGAGCGTCACACTAGTCCTAGATAATTATCTTGCTACAAATTTTAAATAGTGAAGGCCTAGGTCCCTAACCCTAAAATAGATGGTGATTAACCTATCCGCAGGAGAGGGCACAGAAGTTTCAACTCAATCCTGCCACTATTCAAATTTGCATGCAATACTACCTAGAACAAGCTAAACACAAGTGATCACACAGAAACCGCGTGCAGATGCGGTGGGTAGAAGTTACCTACGGCGTGAACCTCTTTCGGGTTACTTGCGACGCCGGGTAGAAGTCGATTTCTAAGAGTTTCTTCGCGAATCGCAATAATTCACTTTGTTCCCACTTGAGCTCCTATGTGTGTGACCGCTGCAAAATAAATGCAAAAAAAACAATTCAAACTCAAGCAAATAAAACAAATAAGAAAATGACTCGTAACACTGTTCCTAAAAAGAAAATTAAACCTAATTTATAAACTAGCGAAAACAACCCTAGATTTCGAATGTACCGTTACAATCCCCGGCAACGGCGCCAAAAACTTGATGGAGTTTTTATTAACCTAAATTAATAAGCTAATAAATCCTACTTGTAATACCGCAAGTGCACGACTGTCTAACTAGTAGACAGTGGCAAATATAAGTCGATCCCACGAGGATTGACAGACAATCGAATTCTAAGACTTATTTAAACTAATTTAGAGTTGGGGGTTACAGCAGATGTAAATTACTAAATTAAAAGAAAATGAAATTGACAACTAAAATTAAATTGGTAAGGTGATAAGAGAATGGGCTGAGACATCGAATCCACCACAGCTTCTTTGAGATTTGTGTAATCCAAATTATTGTTTTCAAGAATTAACATGACTAACCTAAAGATTAATCAAAGTTCGCAATTGATTTCAGCAAAGGTATAAACCCTAGCATTGCGTGTCTTCTTACGGCACACACAATCACAGGTTTATTTTAACTAATTTTAAACCCCTAGCATTGCATGTCTTCTTACGGCAAACACAATCACAAATTCAGATTAATTGATTAAAGCAGGCTTTGAATATCAACAAAAGGTACTTCTAACTACCGACTAGTCTAGATAATTAATCCGGATATAATCGGTGAAAGCAAATTATTGAGACTCAGAAATCAAATGAGTTTAACGTTCAAG
Organism: Berberis vulgaris; assembly: GCA_963556465.1. Taxonomy (NCBI): domain Eukaryota; kingdom Viridiplantae; phylum Streptophyta; class Magnoliopsida; order Ranunculales; family Berberidaceae; genus Berberis; species Berberis vulgaris. Next base: position 72,290,303 of record OY747135.1, read on the forward strand.
CATAAAGAAAACAATAAATTCAAATACAACAAACTCTAAGAAACCCTGTGGTTTCATCTTCGCCTCGGCGCGGGGTTTAGAAGATCATGGTGGTGGTGGTCACAGCATCAATGGAGGTGGAATTCATCTCTGCATGAACATGAATCCCGAGAAAATGCTGCTAATGGACTGTGGTGGCTCAGAGCAAACACCGGGGTGCAAATAACCAACTATTTGAGAAACGGTTGGTTCCCGCCAAAGTTGCGCTGCTATCTTCTTCAGCGTGACGCGTCCTGTGCCCTGCTTCCTCCGTCGTTTCCTCGCAAGCTTCCGCTTCCTAGGACCGGCTCCGGTACCTGCAAGAGAAAGAGAGAGAGAGAGGGTGAGGGAAGAACGAGGAGGGGAACAGAAAGAGAGAAAAAAATAGGGGCGGTGCTCTTCCGAGCTCTATTTTGTGGTGGCTGATGGCGGTGGGAAGTGGCTTTGGTGGCGGTGATTGCGGCTCGCATTGTTGCTTCTCTTTGTCTTCATCTGTTCTTGTAAGAGAAAGAGGTGAATGAGGGACTGGGTGTGTGAGGGAGAGAGAAACGGGGACTGGGAGTCCTCCCTGTTGGTCTCTTGTCTGTGACGGGAACGAGAGAGAGAAACAGTGAGAAAGAGATAGGGAAACAGGAAGGAGGGACGAGGTGGCAGAGAGAGGAACGGGGGTTCGTGAAGCAGGGACGTGCTCCCTGTTCCTGTGTTGTTTGGTCGCTTACGGTGAGAACAGCTAGGAGAGGACGGATGTGGTTGTGCGAAAAAGGGTGAGGAGGTGATGATGTCTACAATGGAACAGGGTGTGGCGTCTCCCTAGCGAGCGAGGAAGAGCGGGTGAGGGAGGAAGGCGAGGTTACGGCTGATGGTGGAGGACGAGGAGGAGGTGGTGATGGCGGGATGATCGCAGTGCTGGTTCTCCTATCGAGCGAGGATTGTCGGTAGGGTGGATTGGCGTGGTGGCTGGAAAAGAGAGGAGGAAAACACACCTAGGAAAAGAGAGAGCTTTTCTCCATAATGGGGAGAGCTAAATAGGGTTCTCCTATTTTCTTGGGCTTGGGTTCTCCAAAAGGCATTGGGCTTGGGTTTTTAGGTTAGCATTTTGGGTTTGGGCTTAGGTTAAATTAGGTAGACCTAGGTTTATTAGGGTTAGGTTTAGATATGTGACCATCTACTTTGTTCCACCGCTATAATCAACCAATTGCATTCATTAAATTGTCGTCTTAATGCGATTTCATCGTTCACGCTCAAATTCCTACAAATACATGAAAATGAAATAATAAGAATAAAATATAATAATCGAAACACTAACATATATAAATTAAGGAATATATTATGTAATAATTATGTGAATATTAAATACCCCCAAACCTGTATTTTGCTAGTCCTCGAGCAAAACAATAGAAGTAAAATTCTAACTCACTTTCGCAGGAATTATCGGTTGCACTTACCTTAAACGTGCAACAAGGCTTTAAACCCCTAGATTACCTCTAGTGGACGAGTTATAGTCTCGTGAGGGTTTCCAGAAATGTTACCCACAAACATTATGACTCAATAAATTTCCAAAATATGATAACTTGATCACTCGATCTATTATCCTCAGAGTAAGAATCTAATTGCCAAATTTTTTTGAAAACAACTAACAGTGTCACAATAATATATCAAAGAGTCTCACAACAATTTAATAATACCCAAAGGTTAAATAAATTTCATCAATTATTCCCAAGTCGAAGTGTGTGTGTGCATTGCCTTATCAACATAACTTTATTTTTCTCAGCAAATATACGACTAGATAACCTTTGAATTGTACGCTTCAATTACAAATCTCTCTTGTCACTCATAAATGAATCACTCAGAGATTGGTTAGTTATCACTCATTTTATATGTGAGAAAGAGAATAAATTATGGAAAGACAAACATCTCACATATAACAATCATGAAAAAACGAACTTTTCAAAGAATGAAATGAATATGATCTCATGGATAGGAATATCAATTACTTTGATAATGTTGAATCACACGCCATAGTTCTTGTTTATTTAATCTCCACGTCTATGAACCAAACTTTTACTTAAGATCAATTAGGTTTTTATTAGGTTGTAATGAGGCTAAGATGTTGGCTAATAAGAATGGAAAAGGATATGAGAAAATTCTCTGAGAATGGATACACCCTTTAATAAGCACGTGGGGCTCTAAAGAATAAACCATTGTTGTACACCATTAATTTTTCTTCCTTCGAAATTCTTCTTCATATATCTTTTTTTTTTCTTTTATAAGATCAACGACATGTTTTCCCCTCCTGCACAATAAAACATTTCAGTCTCGAGGATTCATGGAATATTTAGTTTCAGCTCTTTTTATTTGCTCATTCCAAAAATATATCAACCATACACATTCTCAGAGACATTGCGTAAGGATAAAAATAGTTTGGGATATTACTCCCTAACTGGAGTAGGTACCTGAGATGGGGTTAGCAAAGAAAAAGTTTATTTAAAGGCTCAAAGGGCTGCAAATGGATATTTATCATTAGGTGGGCTAAAAGGCTAGTTCAAAGAAAAAAAAGCCTATATCACTTCTTAAGCTCTAGTCGGTATTATGACATCTCAACTAAATAAATCAAGAAGTTCTAGTGTAATAATTCAATTTTTAACGTCATTATCAAAGCAATCAATAAAAAAACAAGAATAATGAGATCATCAACGAGATAATGCAGATTCAAGAAAAGTCAAAGTTTATTTAATAACCCTCAAGAAAAATTGAATGTCTCTCAAGATTCATTTATTTATTTAATAGTAAAATTTAATAGTAATTTTTCTTGAGAGTTTATTTAATAGTAATTTTAGGTGTAGGTAATTTAGAAATCAAAGCTAATTTTTCTTGATTCATTTATTTAATAGTAATTTAGAAATCAAAGCTAAAATTGAATTGATTTCTAAATTACCTACACTTAAAAGTGTCAAGGATGTGAGATCATTTCTAGGGCACGCGGGTTTTTATAGGAGGTTTGTACAAAAATTTTCTGCCATCTCTAGACCATTAAGTAGCCTCCTGGTCAAAGACGCCATGTTTCAATGGATACAAGAGTGTGAGGACGCCTTCCGAACACTCATTGATAGGCTCACCTCTGCCCCCATCATGCAGTCACCAGATTTGAATTTACCATTTGAGATAATGTGTGATGCAAACAACTATGTTGTGGGGGCAGTCTTGGGACAATGAAGGGAAGAGAAGCCCTTTGTTGTTTACTATGCTAGTCGAACACTTAATGATGCTCAAAAGAATTATTCAACTACTAAAAAAGAGTTGCTAGCTGTAGTTTTTGCTTTAGATAAATTTCGTGCTTGTTTGATTAGTACACCTATCACTGTTTTTACTGACCGTGCGGCTCTTAAGTTCCTTCTTTCTAAAAAGGATACCAAGGCAAGATTGATTAGGTGGATTTTACTTCTGCAGAAATTTGATCTAACTATAAAGGATAAGAAGGGGGTCAAGAATGTTGTGGCGGATCACTTGTCTCGTCTGGAGTTCAGTGACTCTGCCAATGGCCCACCCATCCGTGATGACTTCCCTGATGAATACCTATTCGCCGTCACTCAAGTACCATGGTATGCACACATTGTTAATTACTTGGATTCTCGCGAAGTTCCATCATCACGGAGTGCCCAAGATAAGCGCAAATTTTTGGTCGAGGTAAGAAATTTTTATTGGGATGATCCTTATCTATATAAGTATTGCCCCGACCAAATCATGAGGCGTTGTATCCCTGAAGGTGAGATTGAAAGTTTCTTACATTTTTGTCATAGTGCAGCTTGTGGAGGCCATTTTTCTACGAAAAAGACCGCTGCAAAATTTTTACAGTCTGGATTATATTGGCCTACATTGTTTAAGGACACTAACAATTATTGTCGTTCTTGTGATAGATGCCAGAAGTTAGGTGCATTGTCTCGGAGACACATGATGCCCCTTAACCCCATCTTAGTCATTGAGATATTTGATTGTTGGGGGGTTGATTTTATGGGGCTTTTTCCACCTTCCTTTGGATATTTGTATATTTTTCTTGTAGTGGAATATGTGTCCAAATGGGTAGAGGCTGTGGCATGCCGGAACAATGACAACAATATTGTTGTCAGGTTCATCAAAGAACGCATTTAATCCCGTTTCGGTACACCACGAGCCATTATTAGTGATCAGGGGACTCATTTCTGTAATCGCTCTTTTGAAGCTTTGATGCGCAGGTATGGAGTTCATCACAAGGTTGCCAATGCCTATCATCCGCAGACAAATGGCCAAGCCGAGTTGGCAAATCGAGAAGTGAAACAAATCTTGGAGAAAATGGTGAATCCTGATAGGAAGGATTGGTCCTTGCACCTTTCTGATGCACTTTGGGCTTATCGTACCACTTATAAGACCATTCTCGGGATGTCTCTGTATCGGCTTATATATGGAAAAGTCTGTCATTTACCTGTTGAGTTAGAACATCGCGCTTATTGGGCTATAAAAAGCACTAACTTTGATCTCAATGATGCAGGTATTCAGCGGAAACTTCAGTTTGCTGAAATTGAGGAGTTGCGAAATGATGCCTATGACAATTCCCAAATATACAAGGCGAAGATGAAAGCAGCTCATGATAAGCAAATTATGAGGAAACATTTTGAGCCCAATCAACGAGTCTATCTCTATGACTCACGACTTCATCTTCATCCTTGCAAGCTAAGATCGAGATGGACGGGCCCATTCATGGTAAAACAAGTCTTTCCCAATGGTTCCATAGAAATTGAAGATCCAAAAGATGGGAGAGTATTTAGAGTAAATGGGCAACGTTTGAAGCACTATGTGGAGCGAGTATAGGTGCCAGAGGAGATCTCTCTGGTTGCCCCAGTCTACTTGATTTGATGTTCTCCACCTTATCTTTAGTTTAGGTTTTTTATTTTCTTAGTTTAGTTTAGGTTTTTTCTTTTATGTTTTTCTTTTAGTGTTTCAGGTAATTTTAGGTGTTGCTACTGGAGTCACTCGGAGCCCCTCATCCCATGTGTTCCTTTCTCCCGTTGGTATAATTTTCTTATATTTTGGTGACTGTGAGGACATTGTCTATTTGAAATTAGTAAAGCTTCACCATGGTAATATCACTCTAACCCTCCTCTTTTCTTTTTCTTTCATTTGTCATGATTATTGTTTTATCCATTGAGGACAATGTTTGGTTTATGTTTGGGGTGATGGTGGTTTATTAGATTTTTTGTGCAATTTTCAAAATCTTTGAGCTTAAAACGTATTTTACAATTAAACCGAGTTATTTTTTGGGTTCTACTCAATCTCCATTGAATACTTAGATGATTACGGTAATTGTGCAAAATCTATATGAAAATGCATTCGAAACCTGAACTCTTGATGAATTAAAAAAAAAACTAAATAAATAAAAAAAAATGGGTTTTGAGTCTTTTTAATTTTAGAGAATATTATTGTTGCCTTTAATTTGAGAAAACACATACTAACACGTGTCACATAGTTATATTAGTAGAAAACATGATATTTGATATTATCCTTATGTTGGATGTATTTCGGGAGACTTTTCAACTCGATTATTCGTGCACTATAAGCCAAGTCAACATGATTTGAAGTTGATTAATGAGATATTGAACTAGAAAACCTTAGAATAATAGTGGAGACTTTTAACCCTTGTGAGTTTTTAACCATTCTTTATTTCTTGAGAGTTATTAATTACACTCTTATTTTTCTTGAGTCCGCATTATTTCGTTGATGATCTCATTATTCTTGACTTTCTTATTGATTGCTTTAAGAATGGCATAAAAATTGAATTTTTACACTAGAACTTCTTGCTTTATTTAGTTGAGATGTCCTAGTACTAACCAGAATTTATGAAGTGATAATTTCTTTCTTTAAACCATATTTTTAGCCTTTTAGCCTACCCAATAATAAATATCCATTTGCAGCCCTTTGAACCTTTAAATAGCCTTCTCTTTGTTATCCCCATTCTCAATACCTACTCCAATCAAGGAGTAATACCTCTATTATTTTATCCTTACCCAATTTTCTGAGAATGTATACGGTTAGATATATTTATGGAATGGGCAAATAGAAAGAGTTAAAAATAAATATTTCATGGCCCTCAAAGTAAAAGTGTTTGATTGTATAAACAGGGAAAAACATGTAAAAAAATGGTTGAAGAAGAAAAAGTTAATGGTGTACAACATTGATTTGTTCTTCAAAGCCCTATGTGTTTATTCAAGGGTGTAGTCATTCTCAGAAAATTCTTGTATCCTTTTTATCCATTATTGTTTGCCATAATCCAAGCCCCATTACAACCTAGTAAAGACCCAATTGATCTTAAGTGAAAGTTGGTTTAGTAGATGTGGAGATTGAATAGGCAAGAACTATGGTGTTTGATTCAACATTCTCAAAAGTAATCAATATTCCTATCCATGAGATCATATTCATTTCACTCTTTGAAAATTCCATTTTTTATGATGATTATATGTGAGACATTTGCATTTTCCATAATTTATATCTTTTTCCTCACATATAAACTGAGTGTCCAATCTCTGAGTGTTTTATTTCTGAGTGACATGAGAGATTTGTAGTCGAAGCGTACTTACTAAATGTCATCTCGTCGCATCTTTACTATGAGATGAAGAGTTATGTTGATAAGGTGTCTCACACACACTTTGAGTTGAGAATGATTATGAAATTTATTTAACCTTTAGATACTATTAAAATTATTGTACTCTATTGATATATATACTTTTGTGACATTTTTAGTTTGTTGTTTTTATTGAATTTAAAGCAATTAGAAAATTACTCTAAGGAAAATAAAGGAGAATGCCTATGTTTTTGCATTATTAATTTTTTTTTTAGAAAATAGATTTTGTTTTATTGAGTCAGTAATGTTTGGGGGTAATATTTCTGGAAACCCTCACGAGACTATAACTCGTCCACTAGAGGTAATCTAGGGGTTCAAAGCCTTGTTGCACATCAAGGTAAGTGCAACCGTGATTCCTACGAAAGTGAGTTAGGATTTTATTCTTCATTTTGTTTTGCTCGAGGACTAGCAAAATATAGGTTTGGGGGTATTTGATGTTCACATAATTGTTACATAATATACCTCCTAATTTATATTTGTTAGTGTTTCGAATAGCGTATTTTAGTTTAATTATTTTATTTTTGTATTTTTGTAGGATTTGGAGTTTAAATGACAAAAGTGCATTAGCGTGGCGAATTTGGAAATTCATAGACAAACTGATGAAGTGGAGCGGGAGACACTCAAGCCAAAGTTTAAGAGAACCAAAGAAAAAAATAAAGGAAATTAGTTTTGAATTTTTGTCGAACAAAGGAGTAATATGGATGAACATAGCCAAACCCACCTTTCCGGTTATATTTGGTTTCCAATTATATTTTGGTTTCCAATTATATCTGGTTTCCAATTTGTATTTGGTTTCCAATTTATATTTGGTTTCCAATTTGTTTTTGGTTTCCAATTATATTTGGTTTTCAATTTGTATTTGGTTTCCAATAAGGAGTTGTTTATTTCTACCATAAATACAACAACACAGAGGGAAGAAAGGCACACAACGCATCAACAGCCGAGTACGCATCGCTAATCCACCATGCGCTGCCATGAAGCTCCACACCGCTATTGCTGTCATCACCTTCACCATGTGTCACTAAACTCCACGCAAGGCGAAGAGATGAACTCCTAGATGTAACGCACTTAATTGGTATTTGATTCGTTTTATGCTTTCACGATAAATAATGGTGTTTATGATTTTCACTTTTATTTAATATAGGAGTTTATGTTTTCATCAACTTCTTCGTAGATTATTATTTCGGTGGTTTTCTTTTTCTTCTCCATATAAGTCTAGTCATGTTTTTCTTATGTGTGGAATTTTAAAGATCAATTGATTCCGGTAGGTTAGTTATATATGATCTTCTTTTATTACGTTATTGTCTCCGAATATATCGTAAATTTAGGATATCATATATGACCAACCTTTGTGCTTTCTAAGAAAAGTGAAATCTAAAATCCATTTACATTAGAATATATTGGTGCATTAAAGACTATTTTTCCGATTATGTTGTTTGGGATGTGAAACACGTAGTTGAGTCATCATAGCGAATCAATAATAGTTGGCGCGTGAAATCTAGGAGGGATGCTTGTAACCTTGTGACTTCTCCAAACTTGATTTTTATTAAATTAAATTTAATTTCATATTTTAAAATTGCTAGAATTTCTTAAATTTAAGTTCACGTAGTTTTTTTTCTTGACCTTGTTTTGAAGATCGCTTTTCCTCGTGGGATCGACACCCCAAGCTTTACTACAATTGACCGCGTGTATTGTTTGGGCGTAATCAGCCAGGATCAATTTCTCTCTGTCAACAATTAGTTTACTTTCAGTCGTTTATTTCCCTTTCCATAGTCAGTATAGAGTTTTAGATCTTAAAAACTTATGTGATTTGCAATCATTTAAGAAATAAAAGAAGAATTAAGAAAACAAACTCTATTGATTATTGTAAAGATATAACAACAAGCGCTTTGAGGCGGATACAAAAGACTATATACTACAAGTATCTGAATACAGTGCGACGCGAAGTAAAAGACCCGCTTAGACAGCCTGACCACATAAAGGTGTCTAAAGAAGGACATGTAAGCTATTTGCAAGTGACAACAAAGATATGCTATTAGACTTCGCTCAACCCCTTCCCAAAATAAAGACAGGATGTCAGAGAGAATTGAGAGGACTGAGCGGCCAAATGGCTCCGTCGAATCACCCTAGAAAAGTGCTCGAACAACGGTGTTGTAGACCTTACAATGGACTGATGATTTCGTCAATAGACATCCCACCAACTTTCAGACTTCCTTAAACGGTTGTTGGCATACAGAGGGATGAAAAATGGCAGATGAAGATGGCCACAAGCGGCAAAGCAGACGAGGTCTCACAGTGATGCCAAGTGAGGCTACTTTTCCCATAGACGACGCTAGGAGTGACTGAGAGATACCACACCTGGAAGCATCACACATCGGTTAACACTTCAATTAGCCATTGATTAGCAGCAGGATCCACGCATATACGGATGCAAGCGACACGAATTAAGACCAAGGCATCTCCCTTGGCAACAAATCCGTACTACTTCTCCACAATATGAGAAGAAATTACGAGACCTTAGTAGATCAATTACGTGCCCACCCAGAACAGGTGACCACACATAATAGCAACTATTGTCGTGTCTGATCAATGCAAATGTCAAAATATTCAAGAACTCCATTGCTAGATATCTCCCTTCAACCTTTGGAAAATCCAAAACATTTTCTTCAAACAAGAACATTCAGGAGATAAGCTTTGCGAAAGATAGTGCCTACAACTATTGGAAAACACCATTATATAGGCGTAATGGTTCACCAAACGGGCCTCCTCATTAACTGCTAAGCATAGAATACCGTGTGAGAAATGAAGAAACGAAAGTTCCCAAAGAATGTGCGCAGACCACGTTTGCTCAATTAATGGCGTTGCACGTAATCCCATCAATTCAGGGGTGAGTAATCTGTACTTAACCGCCCCGTAGCCTACGCCATACACATGTCACAACGCGATCTATTTCGTACATGTAGCGCAACCGTACATGAAACCCTAACTCTTCCTTTGCGGGTCCAAAGGTTCGATCCACTTGGCCCACCATTCAAACAGTATTCTACTATATGCTAGGCACGAGCGCAAATCCAAAGCAACCTTGACGCACGGACCGTACCTACGGATCGCTGTTTGTTTAAAGGCAATGTCGTCCACATAGTGCACAACACTAGCAGACATGGGTTCGCACGCCCTCAAATGGGCAGAACCTCTTTCCAACTGGGTAAGCTTAGTCAGCCAAAGCTGATGACGACGGCTTTCGGTATTTCCCAACACCTATTCTGCTCAGCGCGGATCTTGATGGTCTAAGAAGTGGGAGTCTAATCAGCACTATCATGCTTGGTGACGACTTGCTAGAGATCATTGCCCCCATTCGCGGTCAATGATCTCCGAACCCATTCAGGTAAGCCTAGCTGGTGACGATCGACAACGAAAGCTTCTGATCAAAGCCCATACCTGTAGCCCCATTGCGTGGGTGTAAATGGTTTGGAAGGTGGGAGCCTAGTCAGTCCTGAACTGATTCTGATGGCTCGCCATGAGATAACTGTTTTTCATCGTGGTTGCCAAATTACCAACCCTTGACTTGTAGCCCCCACTACGCGGGTGTAGGTAGTTTAGAAGATAAGAGCCTAGTCAGTCCCGATCTGATTCTGACGGCTCGCCATGAGACCATTGCTTTTCAGCGTGACCGCCAAATTACCAACCCTGGACTTGTAGCCTCTATTGCGCTGGTGTAGATGGTCTAGAAGGTGGGAGCCTAGTCAGTCGCGAACTGATTTTGACGGCTTGCCACGAGACCATTGCTTTTTAGCGTGGCCGCTGAAAACTTCTAAATTTGTAGCCTGCTAGCCTCATCTTCCTATCTCACTTTCTTCTCCTTTTTCCTCTTATGTGTATTTCTTTTTCTCCCCTCTTATTTTCTTCTTCTTCTTCTTCTCTTATTTTCTTCACAATAAAATGTCATGAATTAACAAACACAAATTGAAATTTTAGAAATACAAAATATATTGAAATACAAAAACACAAAAACAAGCATTAAACATTAATATTTGCATTAATATTTTTTAAATATTACAAATAAAATACAAAAAATACATTAATTGTCTAGGAGGTGCCTAACAAAGTCCTTCAGAGGTGACGTTGGCGGCCCTCTTCGTTGGAAGAGTAGTAGTCCACTAACAAATTTCCACCATCATCATAGTCCACTAACAAATTTTCTGGATCGCCCATTTCGCCCCATTTTTTGTTTGAGTTTTAAATTTCTTCTTTGAACATTATCATTTTTCTCTTCATCTTCTCTTCTTTCTGTTGAATTGGTGATGAATACTAATAGACTACTCTTCTTTTATAATGCTCAACTTAAATTGTATTTCTCTTCCCAAACAATTCTATTTGTCTTCCCAAATAATTTTCTTGTGATAATATTCGCATGTATGCATCATCACTTCGTAAAAGGCTGTTGTTGTTTTACAATATTCACATTTGTTTTTCATAAACAAAGGAAAAAGTGAAAATAATAGGAGGATGGAAAGACCCTGCATCACAGTGGACTATGCGATAAGGACCAATCCTTCCAAGAGATACCCAAACACATCGAATCGTGCGAACACAACAACAAAAATCGCAACTTAGTGTGCGAATGTGATCTTAGTAGCCGCAGTAAATGCCCAAACTTAGATTTTATCAAGCCACATTTTGGACAAGAAATATGGATGCTTGAAGACAATGTCAAAATTATGCTTTGAGAATAGATTTTATCTCTTAAGAATGTACCTAAACCATCGAAATTTAAAATTTGGCCTAAAATGTTTTTTTTAAAACAGACAGAGTCTGGTTTTTGTCCCATCGCTGCGAAAACTGTGATTGGAATCATTATGATCGAATGTGCCGCTGCATTTGGTCTTTCTAGGCGATTTTGGACAGTGTCGCAGTTGCCGCTGCGAAGTTTGTTATTATACTCGCATTTTAGTTTGTGATTCTGAGTATGGAGCTCGCATTAATCTGCAAATGTAAGTATTCAAGGTCCTTTTTGGTGGTTTTTGTCATGTCACTCACTCATGTTCTGGGTTCTAGATTGGTGGCCCTTCTGATGGTCCATTTTGGTGGTTTATGTCATGTCACTCACTCATGGTAAGGCATTTTGAGACACTTGCATTCACATTAACTTTTTTTTTTCTCTATTTCAAGAAAATCTTTCTAATGTAAAAGAATATAATAGGTCACGTAAATGGTCTAGATTGAAGGCTCAAAATTATAGTTTCATTTATGTAATCTAAATCGGTGGGGTCATTATGATGCTAAGTAATAGTAAGTCCTTTGGATGTTCTAAATAATTCATCAAAAGTGGTGGATCATTTCGATGGGATAACACAAAATGATGGAGTCATTTGTAGTCAATTTCATATTTAAACCCATTATTTTGGTGTACTGATTTGGTCTCAACACAAAATGCAACTTTTTTTTTACTTTAATTTATGATAGAGAATTCTTTTTTTTTTTGGGTTGTTCAATGCAAATATTATGAGTAATCTCCATTTGCAACAGAAAAGCAACTAAGTTGGAGGATGAGAACAAGTTGTTAATGGAAACAACCCATTTCATAACCAAGGAATGAGATTTCGCAAAATCTCACCGATAATTTTGTTTTTTTGAATTTCGAAAAAAAAATTTACGAAATGTAATTTTACATTTTTTTTGAAAATTTTTAGGGTTTTTCGTCAATTTCGGTGTTTTTTTTGTAAATTTCATAAAAATTAAAAAAACCAACTACCAAAAGTTACATTTTTTCGAGGGTTTTTTAAGAAAAATTTTGGAGTTTTTTCATAAATTTCAAGGCTTTTTTTTTCTAATTATCATTTCTTCATTTTATTTATTGATTTTTGAAACTACCTCCCCAATTTTCTAATTATCCTTTCTTCTAATTGTATACTAATTTTTGAAACCACCCACTAATTTTTTAATTATATATAGATTTCATGTTTCTTTTATTTCTTGGTATTTAGACTTCATTTAATGTCGGTTAATAGATTTATTTACTTGCATCTTATTTTTTTTTACATATTTCATATACTCTCGAAATTCATTATATATATTTCATGTATCCTCAAATTTTTTACATTTTTCTTTACACGCCGAAATATTTCTCGGAATGTTTCTTAAAATCAACACCCCTAAATTAACTCGAAAAACGAAATCACAATCCTTGTTCATAGCATAAACATCCAAAAATTTAAAAATGTGGAGGTGTTTAGTCTAAAAAAAATAATAGAAGAAGAAGAGGGGAGGAGAGAAAGAGGGTGGGGGCTGGGATTGTTCACGAGAAAAGAAAAGGATGGAGAGGAAAAAGGAAAGGCGGGGATAGGGTTGTTCATGAAAAGAGAGGAGATGAAAGGGGAATAGAGAATGAAGGCGGGGATGGGGTTGTGATATTCACATAATTATTACATAATATATCCCTTAATTTATATATGTTAGTGTTTCGATTCTTATATTTTATAGTAATTATTTAGTTTTCATGTCTTTGTAGGAATTTGAGCGTGAACGATGAAATCGTATTAAGGCGACAATTTAAGGAATGACAATTGGTCGATTCTAGCGGTGGTACAAAGTAGAAGGTCACATATCTAAACCCTTAAACCCAAAACCAAGCCCATAACTTAAACCGAAAATCTAACCCATAAACCCAAACCCAATGCCAATCCCAAGCAAACCAAAAGAATATTCTCCCATCCCTTGATTTTACCTTGATTCACTCCATGAATCATCCATTTATCTCATCTCTATTCATTTTGATCATTCTCTATAAATACAAGAGAAAAAGGTGAGAAAAGGGGAGGAAGAGAAGGGAAAAGAAAAATTACAGAAAATCAAAACCTCTTTCTCACACAATGATTCTCATCACCATCACCACCTATCCATCTCTCACTCCCTCTCTGTCCAGATCACTCCGCAATCACCGCCACCAGAGCCACCACCATCACCCAAGCACCACCACCATCACCCGAGCACCACCGCCATCACCCGAGCACCACCACCATCCACCATCTGTCCCTCATTCTCTCCGCCACCATCTCCCTGTTCCATCATCCATCATCCACCATTTGTCCTTCCGCCACCGTCCCGCCATAACCGCCACGAAACAGAGCCACGCAACAGCTCGAGTAGTAGTCAACGACCGAGCTATCTCTCGGCCTCTCTTCGTCTCGGCCTCTTACGATCACCAACATAGAGCGGCGCATCAACGGTGCACAACCACCGCAACAGGACCAGAATCAAGGAGCAGTGCTCGCATCCCTCCTCTATTTTTTTGTGTTCTCATCGCATCTCTCTGTTCTTCCATCCCTCTCTCTCTTTTGCAGGTACCGGAGCCGGTTGGAGGACGGACGAGCTCGCGAGGAGCATAAATGAGGCGCAGTGAGCGGCGCTGCTCGCTGGAGACGAAGGTGCAAAGGCGCGACTTTCTGGCAGGAACCAACTAATTTTCAAATCAGTTGGTTATTGGCACCCCGAGCATCTCCCTGTACCACCACAGTGCATTTGCAACCATTTTCTCGGGATTTGTGTTCGGACCACCTGCTGATCTGCGGAGTACCACCACATCGAGTTTGCGACAAACCAAAAAGGGTTGCATAATTCATTTTAATTCATTTTAATTTATTTTACTGACTTAAATGCTTAATTGATAAACAATTTATTTCTGAAAATTGATAAATTGCTTTCACCTTTCATGTTCGATTAAAAAATTGATATGTTTGGTAGTTAGATTAACATTTTATCAATATTCAAAGCATGTGCTAAAAAATATTAAGCTTAGACTTTGATTAAGTGTGCCTTAAAAAGACACTTAATGTTTGGTAAGAGTGTATTTGCTTGAGATAAATTGTTAATGTTTGACAGAAACCTAATATGATTGGAATTGGATTTTAATGATCACATCTTCGGTGTAAGCAAGGGATCCTCATCCTTAAAGCTCCTCGTTTATAATTTCAGTAATTTAGATTTAAATATTTTTGCTAACTCATTGGTGAGTCCAAACCCCACAACATTCATCTTTTATTTTATTTTATTTTATTTTATTTTATTTTTCTTAGTGTTTAATTTATTTTTAGTTTAGTTTTAAAAACATTGTAACCCCATTTTCTCTAAATTAGTTTAATTAAATTATTAAATTCAATTGCATCCACTTTCCTCGTGGGATCGACCCGTACTTGCCGTTGTCTACCAGTTAGACACCGTGCACTTGCGGTTATTACAAGTGGGTCAAATTGGCCTATTTATTTAGGCTAGTTAAGCCCGCAATAAGTTTTTGGCGCCGTTGCCGGGGAAGGTAGCGGTGTAATTGAATTTAAGATTTATTTTCACTAATTTTTTTAAAAAATAAAAAAAATTATTTTTATTTTGCTAAGTTCTTTTTACACTCATTTCGTTTTATTTGTTTGATTTTGCAGAATACATGCTTCTCGAAGAAATTGGACAATCCTGCAAACATCAAGCAAAGTTTTTTTTATTTTGTGAGGAGAGTTTTAGTTTTATTTGCACCTCGTTTTACGAGTATGGGGTGTAATAATTTTTGAGAACTCTACTGTTTTTCATTTTGTTTAATAAAAAAAAAACATAAATTCTCTAAGTCAAAAGAAAATATAGGGAAACAATTTTAATTGTTACCCAATAATTTCTTGTGATTTAGAAATCCGACTTCTAAGACCAAGACCAGTAAATTTATTTGCATGTGCTTGTGTGTTGAGTGAAACGGATAAAAAGAAGTCGGACATTTTTTTTTGAATTGTGCTAACTTTTTATGCAGAACGGAATACGCACACTGTAAGTATTTCTATCACACGCAACGTATTAGCGACCCGGGTGCTTTGTGTAATTGTTTGAAATTGTGTGATTGGTTGTTTAATTTCTGTAATTGTGGATGTTAAACTTTAGTAATTCATAATAAGCAGACCCAGCTTCTAAATAGAAACTGGTGGGACTTGATATCCCCACCTCATCACTCCAGCTGTGTGCAACCAATAGCCTAACATAATTAAAATCAATTAGCAAGTTAGATAGAGTCGTCTTTTAGGTACGGTGTTCATAGGACAACCAAGACCAAGGTGAATCCAATAATTTTTGTGTTGACCCAAGCTAAAAGTGACGATGGGTTTAATCATTCAATGAACTCCGAGAGGCCACTGCCACAAGGGTAATTTATCCGGGACACCGAGTCATAAGTAAGGTACGATCCACAAGAAGGATTGGTGTAACTAACAGTTTTGGGTTAGGAACACAAGCCTCAAGTGTTCATTTAACATCACATCGTTCTCACATCTATTGGCTTACAGAGCGGTAGCACAACGAAGTACTTAATTGGACCATTGTGACCTCATTCTCTTGTGTGATAATCCGGTTTCTTTGAAACAAAACTCTAGCCTACTGATTTTGAACTTTGTGGTGAAAAGTATACACTCTTAGGATCATCTAGTAGCACCCATTGCTTTGTCATAAATATTACATAAGAAATAATTGTCCCCCAAAGATAAAAAGCTAATTGATCTCAAAAACGTTGATTGCTTAGGGAGGCATGTTTCTTGTGCATTTATTGGTTGTTGATTGTGTGTGAGCCTGTGTATATTTTTAGAGTTAGTGCTTTCAAAAAAAAAAAAAAAAAAATGATGAACACAAGGGATTATCCAGCCTATTTTTCCAAGCAAGTCAATTCATTTTATGACATGCGACGACCTGATTATGATCCATATTTAGATTATTACAACCCAGGTTTAACCTATCATCCTGACTTCTCATGGGCTCATGGTCAGTACCATGAAGGCCCTCTAGACAATCCTCAGACTCCTCAAGCTTTCATTCCTGATAATGAGTCTCAATTTCATCAAGTTGTTCCTCCATCCAACACATCAAGGTTAGAGGATATCTTGAACCTTTTTATAGAGCGAACAGGAGAAATGCTTGAGCAAAATTCTCAGGATATCACAGAATTGACAGTTATTTATCAACAAAACTCCCAAGCTATCCGGAAACTTGAGATGACTGTGAGTCAGATAGCTGAGTCACTTCCTGAGATAGAGTCAGAAAAATTCCCTAACCAACCTATTTCCAACCCAAATGGTCAATTTGAAATTAGTGGCACATCTGAGCCGGACAGTGAAGATGTCCAATCCATTACTACCCTTAGGAGTGGAAAACTGGTTGACAATCAGGTAGGAATGTCTGACATAAGTGTTATTATATCCTCACCCAATTTTACACAGGTTGCATCCTCCTCTCATAAGAAGGCTGATAAAGCCTCATTTATTGATGAACCTGTAGATTTTGAGACACTACATACATCTCCTTCCCATGTTGACTCATTAGACATATGCCTTCCTAGTGACTCATGCATAGAATCAAACTGTGAACATTCTTTAGAGTCTCCCCTTGACTGTTTTCATGATACACATGACCATTTAGAGGCTTGTTTGACTCATTTTAGTTTAGAATTTGATGTTGATGATTCCATTAGGGAAGTCAATGATTTGCTTGACTCAGTCCCCATTGTGGATCCTAGTTATAAATGGAAGTCTAAAGTGGAGCCTCTTCCACTCAGTGAGTCAAAACTAGTCCCATCAGTTGAGCCACCTGAGCTTGACCTTAAACAATTACTTGACACCCTCAGGTATGCGTTTTCAGGTACTAATGATACTTTGCCTGTCATTATTTCATCTATATTGAATTAAAAAAAGGTTGTCCCAAAGAAGTCGGGAGATATATCTAGTAAGAGAGTGCAATCCATAAGTAGTGTCAACTCTAGGGTTGGGGGTGTTGTTGAGTTGTCTAGACCAATATCTCTATGTGATTCATGTGATGAGCCTGTTCCACCTGATATATCCATCGTCTCATCTACTTGCATCACATTCCCATTTACTGAAGCTATTTTCACCGATCCCTTGTTCTGTAGTGAGGATTTCAGTTTTCACCATCCTGTTGTAAAAATTATTCAATCTTCTGATTTGAAACCAGACCTAGGATGTTCCCTTTTTGGAGCACGCCAGAATCCGCTGTTGTGTATGACTACTGGTCACTTTTGGGATGTCCTAGTGTATTTGGTGCCCCATGTGATTGCTATATTTGGGTGGACTGATCCTCAACTGTTCAGGTTGTTGATATACGACCATGGACTAAGTGTTTGTCATGTTCTTCCTCTCCACTTTTCGATACACCATTTTTTAGGAAGAATATTTGTCGGGCTTATGACATTAAACCAAGCGCTACTGGGAGGCAGCCCAACTTTTGTTGTAAAGAATGCATGTTGAGTGTGTATTTTATCTATTTCTATTAACTAATCCACAGTTCTTTTGTCTCTGAGCTCTCATCGGTGGATTACTTGTGGAAATTGGTAAAATCCTCACCGCGGTAATACTGTTCCAACCTCCTCTCATGTACTTATTTCATTCATTTGTCAGAATTATTTTGTTAAACATTGAGGACAATGTTTGGATTAGGTTTGGGGGTAGGGTTAATGAGTCGGTGAATTTTTCGTAGTATTTTCTTTTCTTATGCTTAAAAAAATGCTTTCTGTCAAGAAAACTTGGTCTTTTGCGAGTATGAAAATGGATTTTAAATGTTTTATGCTCAAGAAAGTGCAAGCCAACTTGACATATTGGTATGTTGATAAAGACTAAAAGTTTAGTATGATCCTTAAGTTAGATCTAGTTCATAAGATTTTTCAACTCAATTATCTTTGCACCATGAGCCATGTTAGCATAACTTGAAGTTGATGAGTGAAATATGCACTAGAAAACCTTAGAATAATAGTGGAGACTTAACCCTGAAAGTTTGAATTTTCTATTTTTTCGAGGGTTATACATAAACTCTGATTTTTCTTGATTCCATATTATCTAGTTGATGATCTCATTTTTCTGATCAATTGCTTTGGGAATGACATCAAAATTGAATTATTACACTAGAACTTCTTGGCTTATTCAATTGAGATGTCATAATACTGACCCGAACTTAGGAAATGATCTAGACATTTTTTTTTCTTTAGACCATTAACTAGCCTTTTAACTTACCCATAACATTAACCTTTTTGTAGCCTTTTGAGCCTTAGAATAACTTTTATTTGTTAACCCATTAACCTTTACCCAACTTTTCTGGGAATGTGTATGGATGAATATACTTGGTGTAAAAAGGGCATTAAAGAGCAAAATATGAGATATTTCATAAATCTTCTATGAAAAAAAAAAAAAAAAAAGCAGAAGAAGAATGTCAATGAGGATAAAGATGTGAGAATGAAGAAAAAATTGATGGTGCGTAACATTGGTTTATTCTTGACAGCCCTAATTGTTCATATAATGGGTGTATACATTCCGAGAAATTTTTCTTAGAATCCTTTGACATTCCTTATTAACCATTACCCAAACTCCGTTACAACCCAACAAAGTTCTAGTTGATCTTAGGTAAAGGTTGGTTCCGTAGATGTGGAGATTTAATAACCAAGACCTATGGTGTTTGATTCAACATTCCCAAAAGTAATTGATATTCCTGTCCATGAGATCATGTTCATTCCATTCTTGAAAAGTCCGTTCTTCATATTACTATATGTGAGATGATTGCTTTCCATTATTTACTCTTTCCTCACATATATAAACTGAGTGAAATACCAAATCTCTGAGTGCTTTATTGTGAGTGACATGAGAGGTTTGAAGTCAAAACAAACTTTCTACAAGAGATTTAGTCATTGTTTTACTCTGAAATGAAAAGTTATGTTGATAGTGCTATCCACACTTACACATTGAGTTGAGGATGATTGTGAATTTTTTCTAACCTTTGGAGAATATTAAATTATTTGGAGATTTGTTGATACACTAAAATGACACTGTTGGTTTCTTGTATTTCTTGAAGTTTTAAAATAAACATTGTTTGACCAAGTTTTGTTGAGTCAATAATGTTTGTGGGTAACATTTTCTATAAACCCTCACGAGACTATAACTCGTCCCCTAGAGGTAATCTAGGAGTTCAAAGCCTTGTTGCACGTTTAAGGTAAGTGCAACCGATGATTCCTGCGAAAGTGAGTTAGAATTTTATTTTTATTGTTTTGCTCGAGGACTAGCAAAATATAGGTTTGGGGGTATTTGATATTCACATAATTATTACATAATATATCCCTTAATTTATATATGTTAGTGTTTCGATTATTATATTTTATAGTAATTATTTCTTTTTCATGTCTTTGTAGGAATTTGAGCATGAATGATGAAATCGTATTAAGGCGACAATTTAAGGAATGACAATTGGTCGATTCTAGCGGTAGTACAAAGTAGAGGGTCACATATCTAAACCCTTAAACCCAAAACCAAGCTCATAACTTAAACCCAAAACTAAGCCCATAACTTAAACCCAAAACCTAACCCATAAACCCAAACCCATTGCCAAGCCCAAGCAAACCCAAAGAATATTCTCCCAATTATCCCTTGATTTTACCTTGATTCACTCCATGAATCATCCATTTATCTCATCTCTATTCATTTTGATCATTCTCTATAAATACAAGAGAAAATGATGAGAAAATGGGAGGAAAGGAAGGGAAGGGAAAAGAAAAATTACAGAAAATCAAAACCTCTTTCTCACACAGTGATTCTCATCACCATCACCACCTATCCATCTCTCACTCCCTCTCTGTCCAGATCACTCCGCAATCACCGCCACTAGAGCCACCACCATCATCCGAGCACCACCACCATCACCCGAGCACCACAACCAACACCCGAGCACCACCACCATCCACCATCTGTCCCTCACTCTCTCCGCCACCATCTCCCTGTCCCTCTCCCTGTTCCATCATCCACCATCTATCCTTCTGCCACCGTCTCGCCATAACCGCCACGAAACAGAGCCACGCTGCAGCCCGAGTAGCAGTCAGGGATCGAGCTATCTCTCGGCCTCCTTCATGTCTCTCTCTCACGATCACCACCACAGAGCGGCGCGTCAGTGGCGCACAACCACCGCGACAGGAGCAAAATCAGGGAGCAGTGCTCGCATCCCTTTCTCTGTTTTTTTTGTGTTCTCATCGCATCTCTCTGTTCTTCCATCCCTCTCTCTCTTTTGCAGGTACCGGAGCCGGTTGGAGGACGGAGGAGCTCGCGAGGAGCAGAAATGAGGCGCAGCGAGCGGCGCTGCTCGCTGGAGACGAAGGTGCAAAGGCGCGACTTTCTAGGGGGAATCAACTGATTTTCAAATCAGTTGGTTATTGGCACCCGAGCATCTCTCTGTACCACCACAGTGCATTTGCAACCATTTTCTCGGGATTTGTGTTCGGACCACCTGCTGATCTGCGGAGTACCACCACATCGAGTTTGCGACAAACCAAAAAGGGTTGCATAATTCATTTTAATTTATTTTACTGACTTAAATGCTTAATTGATAAACAATTTATTTCTGAAAATTGATAAATTGCTTTCACCTTTCATGTTCGATTAAAAAATTGATATGTTTGGTAGTTAGATTAACATTTTATCAATATTCAAAGCATGTGCTAAAAAATATTAAGCTTAGACTTTGATTAAGTGTGCCTTACAAAGACACTTAATGTTTGGTAAGAGTGTATTTGCTTGAGATAAATTGTTAATGTTTGACAGAAACCTAATATGATTGGAATTGGATTTTAATGATCACATCTTCGGTGTAAGCAAGGGATCCTCATCCCTAAAGCTTTTCGTGTATAATTTCAGTAATTTAGATTTAAATATTTTTGCTAACTCATTGGTGAGTCCAAACCCCACAACATCCATCTTTTATTTTATTTTATTTTTCTTATTTTTTAATTTATTTTTAGTTTAGTTTTAAAAACACTGTAACCCTATTTTCTCTAAATTAGTTTAATTAAATTATTAAATTCAATTGCATCCACTTTCCTCGTGGGATCGACCTGTACTTGTCGTTGTCTACCAGTTAGACACCGTGCACTTGCGGTTATTACAAGTGGGTCAAATTGACCTATTTATTTAGGCTAGTTAAGCCCGCAACAGGTTGCGCATAAGAAGAAAGGAGATGAAGAGGAAGAAAGGAGAGGGGAGGAGAAAATGAAGCCGAGGAGAGGGTTGTTCATGAGAAGAGATGAGATGAAGAGGAAGAGAATAGAGGGGTGGAGAGAATGAAGCTAGGGAGGGGGTTGTTCATGAGAAGAGATGAGAATAAAAAATGAAGAAAAAAAAGGGCGGTGCGGCCGGTCGGTGGGAGGTGTTCTTCTTGTGAAAAGAGGAGAATAATGGAGAATAAGGGAAAATGAAGAAATGCCCCTTTTATTGATGGTGTCCTTCACCGGATCCAAAAAACAAGGTAATGGTATCCATTAATATAAGTGGTAGTGTTATTTAGCAGGGGCCTTTAAATAAATGCAAAGGTTTTTCATCTATTTTTATTGACACATGCATTATGCGTGCTAAATGGGGTCATTGTGTAATTTTATGACTTGCTAATTTTTAACTTTTCATTATTAAGAGTTGACCTACGTGCTAAATAGGGTCATTGTGGCTTGCTAATTTTTAAGTTTTCATTATTAACAGTGACCTCCAGTTTTTTTTTTTTTATCCGTGAACCCCTCCTACCCCAATGTGGCCGGCAAGGTTTGAACCCTGGACTTGTGATACCATTCATCACAAGCCTGTCAACTGAGGTAGTACCCCAATGGCGACCTAAACTATTATACTGCTACTATTTCCCGTGTCTGCAACACTCAAATTCAATTAGAGCCTTTAGATGTATGATAGTTTGAGTTGATTGGAGCATAAAAGTTAAGAAACTTCTTTCTCCAACCTCCCTCTTTGTGATCCATTAGATTCTTATATTTGGATAAATTTCAGTCGTCTTTTATCTCTAATCCCAAGCACCATCCTGTTTTGTAATATAGACAAGGGTATTCCCCGTGCCGTTGGCACGATAAAAAATTAACATGACAAATAGAGTTTATTCTACTTTAAATATCAAAATGTTGGGTATCGAAATGGAACCCATGCACCTTGGTGCTTTAAGTTCTATGTGATTCGTTAGATCTTTATGTTTGGTAAATCTCAGTCATCTTTTATCTCCCACCCCAAACACTATTTTGTTTTTTAAAATAGATTAGGGTATTCCCCGTCCCGTTGGCACTATACATAGATTCTTATAAAGCATATATCACATTTTTTCCAAGAATCACGAAGGGCAAGTCATATATTAAGAACCTTGGATCTAATGCCTTGACAACTGTCTACAGTTAATTTTTTTTATTAATATTTTTTATCCTTTAACCCCTCCCATTCCAATGCCGCCTTTAGGGTTCAAACTTTGTACTTGTGATACCATCCGTCACAAGCCTGCCAGCTGAGCTAGTACCCCATTAGCAATCTAAACTGTTATATTATGAGTTGGTTCCTAATGACTCCAAAATTCCTCCGAGTATTTCATAACTACAACTTCCCAACAAAAGATTTTAAATATAACAATGTCTACAAGTAAAATTAAATGATGATTAAATAACTATAGTTCCTTTTGTCTTTAAATAAATGAAATTAATAACATAACATGATTATTATTATTATTATTATTATTGTTGTTGTTGTTGTTGTTGTTGTTGTTGTTGTTGTTATTATTAATGTGTATAAATATATGGTTTAATACCATTGATGTAAGAACAACAACAATATAATAAAATGAGTATGAAAGAGTGAGGATAATCTTGTTATCAATCTTATGTCCCGTTGCTACATTCCGAATCGTATTCATTCGTCAATCGGTATTTGATTAATCTTGTCGATCGAAAAATTGAACGAGATACTGTAACTATTAGAGACATTGTTTTGTTTACTTTTTGGGCCTAATTGGGCCACATTTTGGCACCTTGCATTAGCCCTCAAAACCTTCGGATCGGTTTTAGATGTAATGATTTTGGCGTGTCATCAAGAGTTAATATCTTCTCATTTATTTAGACATGTTTTGTTTATGCAAACTAGAAACAAATGATTATGCCGAAATTAATCCAAATCCCTCAAATGAATAGTTATTGTATATGTCTTCAACTCTAAATTTTCTTTCTTATTTTGCCCTCTCCTATTCTTAATAATTACATGTGAAACCAACACACCAATGAACAGTTCCAGGAGAATTTTGTCTTTTAATTGAAAAACACTATTACACAATTGTCTTCAACCGAATTTTCGTGTTCGACAATGCCCTCCCGACTTTATGATATTTACAAAGAAAAATTAAAATGTTGTAAAAATGACAAAGGGTTTGTAAAAGTGACAAAGGGGTTTTTTTTTTTTTTCTTTAAACGAAACAACACTATTACATTGTTTTACAATTTTGCCCTAAAACATTTATATTATTTATAATCAAACATAGTCCCTCTCAATATTAATTAATTATAAATAAGCCCCTAACATAATTTATTTGAAGCCCTCCAATTATCTATATTATAAATAGACCCTTACATCTAACTTTTGGATTTTTCATTTTGCCTTTCGCATTTCATAATTTGTATAATACAAACTAGCCCCTCTTAAACATTTATATATTATATCTAAGCCCCTAATATAATTTATTTCAAACCCTCCAATTATCTATAAAATATAAAAAAAAAACCCTTACAACTAACTTTTTTGTTTTCCATTTTGTCATTCACATTTCATATCTTTCCAATCAAAACCAGTACTCTGAGACATTGATTAGTTATACTTAAGCCCTTAATATAATAACTTATTTGAAAATTTCTAATTATTTATAAACTATACATAAGATCTTAAAATAAAAATATTGAATATTCGCCTCGCATGTAGACCGCGTCCTCTCCTAGTTTACATAAAGAACATAGGATGTACTTTGTACCCGCAGGAAACCTCTGCTTAGTTAATCAAGGAATCCCTTCTAAGCAACCTTAAAACCAAGTTGGACTAGTTCAAAAGCTGCATGTTTCTTTGCCTTGAAAATGGAATTTTTTGTTTACCTAGCCAGGGGCAGATCCAGGATTGCAAACAAGGGGGGGTGAATGAATAAATATTAACAATGCTAAAATTAAAGATCACAATTGAAGTATAAGGTGGGGGGGGGGGGGGGGGGGGGGGGGCGGGTGGGTGTGAATGAATAAATATTAACAATGCTAAAATTAAAGATCACAATTGAAGTATAAGGAATTACAAATGTGATTGCAAGGATTATTGTAAGCGCACGCATTGGTCTGTAGTATTTATCAATTAGATACTGTAGCAATACAATGCTACGACTTAGCTATAAAGGCGCAAGAACTTAATCACACACATTTTAGAAGCAATATTCATAAGCTATAATATAAAGAAACTGAACTAGCATCTACCCCATTTGATCATAAAAATACAAGGAGATATTGAAGATGCATGTTTTTCAAGTATGTGACAAATCCTAGCTGATGTTATGGAACAAAAAGTCTAGAAAGGGTCCAAGATTCACAAAGCCACATGTCTAATTTCAATGGACATGTATCAAGGATAACCATATATTCGATGAAATCGGAATAAATCAATAATAAAACTAGTTCATCTCATTAGTGTTTCATCTTGGCTACACAAGCTAAGTACCTAACAGTCCATTGAGATGCTTGCTTGGGCGGTAGCTTTTGAATGAAAGAGTGAAAAGGGTGAAAGGTTCCGATGAAATAATTGAAAGCAGAAGCAACATCAACAATAGGCTCTCTTCAAACGAAGACGAGGTAGTGGATACCATTGGACCTAATCGACTCCATTAAACCTAATCAACAATAACAATAAGCTAATCAACAGCAGTGGACACCATTGAACCTAATCAACGGCAACAATAATGCTCTATTTAGAGTTCAGTCGGAGACGAAGACGAGGCTGGAGACTGGAGGCAGAGGCTAGAGGCGTATGCTCACTTTCTTCTTCGATCTTGATCTGTGATTTTTTTTTTATAAAAAAGGGTAATATAAAATTTAAGGGGGGGGGGGGGCAATATCAAATTTTAAAGGGGTCAATATCAAATTTTAAAGGGGGCAATATTGATATTATAACTACTATGTTGAATTTATTTTAAAACCTAAGGGGGTCAATTGATCCCCTTAGACAAGCGGTGGATCCGCCCCTGTACCTAGCTACATTTTAGGTTGAGATACAATTTTGAAATTTCAAGATTTTGTAAAAATAAAAAAATAAATGCCCTTAATATAGCTTATTAAACTCAAAACTAACTATTACAAATATCCCAAGTACAGAAAATCAAATGCTTATTTACCCTGGGTATGCTTCAATAACAGATGATACACACGGGATTTGAATGTTTTGTAGTGCCAAAACCCTGCTTCTTCCATTTAGCCTCTATCCTTTCTTTTCCGCCATTGGTATGAGCCAACATCGCCAGATCCAGCGTCATTCTCGTCCCAGAAAAAATTTATTGGCTTTTAGGTTGAAGTACTGCATCAATTATAGCAATTTTCCCGGCGTTTTTTGGAATCTCATTCTTGCAATTTTTTCAGTATTTTGATGCAATCCTCATCATTCTAGACGTGCATTATCCACTGTGGACTAAAACACATATCTTCAGTTATTTATTATGTATATGCATACTAATTTATGCAGATACTTCAATTCATGATGCCATTGGCTTTGTATTTATCCCGAGTAACATTATTGATGATCATGTCATCTTCTTCCTCCAAACTCATTTATATCATCATCACACATTTTTTTATCTCCATTTTCCATAACTCTTTAAAACCCATTCTCATCCATTGATGTTATCTCTTACTAAAGTATATAATCACCGTCTTGAAATCCACTTTGAAAATCATAATAATACCAGTGTGAATTTCATCATCATTATTAGACTCACAGGGGAAAAACAATACGAGAATTGTGGATCAAATATGGGAAGCAAAATTGGGGATAATTCTTGTGGATATTCTTGAAAAACTCTCAAAGCTTTGACCTTTGAATTCCAATCTTCTCCAAATAACCTTAAACAAGTATCATATTCTTCGTCACACTGCAACCCAACATCAATGGGTACTCGTTAATGTCATCAATTGTCAACCATAGCTTCTAAAGACCTTGTGTTGAGAGTTGTAGAACTGTCATTATCAAGTCTTGCAGATATGGAAGCTTGAAGAAACATGTAAATTCTCAATGCCATACTCTAGTTGATGTTTTCCACTTGAAAGCAAAACTAACATTGCCTCATGGAGTAGGATCAAGGGACTCAAGTTTTCGATGATTTATTCAAATTCATTATTTTTAATCCCATAAACATTCAATGTATTCCAACTATTCAATTTTAAATTTTTTGCTTCCCAAATTTGATCCATAATCCTCATATTGTTTTTCTATGTGGGTCTAATAATGATGAAATTCACACTAACTCACTGTTATGATTTTCAAAGTGGGTTTCAATATGGTGATTATATCCTTTAATAAGAGATAACATCAATTGATGAAAATGAGCTTTGAAGATTTATGGAAAAGAAAAAAAAAAAAAACGATGAAGAAGATGTGTGATGATGATATAAATGGGTTTGGAGGAAGATAACATGATCTCCATTGATCTACACAAAGATTCCAGATAAAAGATTAAGTAGATTTTTAGTGGCTTATGCCTGAGATTTACATTATATTTTTAGGGACTAAAAAGGTTTAAATTGTCATTTTCTCTAGGTGGCTAACCATGGTTAACAAATTGACCCTTATTGGTCATAGGATTGAAAAATTAATACTTATTAGCCATTTCATTAAATATGATATTTAAATGGTCTATTTTTTATTTTTATTTTCAGAAAAGTAGGCTCAAAGTCATTTTTCGTAAATTGAAAGAAAATAGCGAAAGTAAGAACCCACGTGGTGTCCTATCATGTGGAATTAAATGCACCAAAAAGCACTTGATAGTTAAAATTTATCCGGGACCTTTTGGTCCCTAATAAATAGACCTAAATTCATTGTTTCTCCGGAGAGGAATCGTTATAGGGTAGCTAGGGTGTCGACACGCTTCAATATATATATTTTTTATTTTCTAAAAATTCAATAATAAGTAAAAATTAAAACTTTAGAAAATTTGATAAAAAATTTCTAAGAAAAATAATCACTTTTGATTTAATTAATTAAGAAGGTTAAAAAATATTATAGAGTAAAATATCATGGGTGGGAAGCCCAATTTTTGTGATAGATCTTATATGAACTAACACTATATAATTGCTTCTTATTTGTTTGTATTAAAATAATGCAAAATCTTCTCTGGACCAAAGTCTTTTATATGCACTAGGGTGTCAACGCACTCTACGTGCGCAAATATTTAGTAATTTTTAAAAACGTGTAATAATATTTTTCATTTGTAAGGGTCTATTTATAATTTATAGATAAGTGAAATGCTTCAAATAAATTATGTGAGAGGCTTAGGTGTAATTAATGAATATCGAATGGCTGGATTTGATTATAAATAATCTGAATTTGAGAGGGCAAAAGTGTAAAAATATGTAATAGTATTTTTCAATTAGAACTATTAATTGATATTTGGTTTTACATGTAATTATTAAGAACAAAAGAGAATAAAATTGGAAAGTAAAAGTATAGTTGAAGACATACACTTTTCACTATTCATTTGAAGAAGAAGGGTAATAGTAGTAGAGATGGTGCATCATCGTAACTTACGGTGTTAAGACTTGAGCGTAGTCACTTTTGTATGTCTTGTTGGTAACTGAGTGAGTGGCAACTTTTGTTGGATGATGGTAACTATATATTAATCAAGTGGAAAGTTGATGCAGGCTGAATGGTAGCTTCTTGTAAATGTATATTGCTCTATATTTAAAATAAAACATTATAGTTGAAACAAATTGATTTCGTAAGGATTAGGAAATAATCCATCGCATTGAAGGAACGGACATGCAGGTCTGACTAGATCACGAGGATGACTTGAACTAATTTGAATCTAACAATAGCTTCCCGTGTTCAAAAGATTTAAGAAACGTGCGTGTGACTTTTTGATTTTTCCAATTTAAATGCATTTAGAACAGGGGATGCTTACAAGTTTACTAACTGCAAATTGAGCAGGTTTTAAGATCCTCTCATATAGGGACTATCCTGCAGAGATCAAACAATACCATGGAGCTCAACTGCCAAAGTTCTCCAAGGAAGAACAAGTAAGCTGGAAAACGGACTACTAGACTTCATTGGGGTCGATCACTATATACGCCAAGGACTGCATGAATGGCTAGTGATTCAGGTGGAGACTCTGCAATCCTGGGTTATATGTATGCTACCGGTGAAAGAAACGGTGTTCCTATTGGAGAGCCAGTAAGATAAAAACACAAAAAATTGGGTTGTATGTACAGTGTGATATATTTCTACTGAATATCCATGATATATTCCAAACATTTTCTCAACACATGGATGCTCTGTTGTTTTCGATAGATACCATTCCCTAGATTCCTTGTGGTATCGGAAGGACTAAAGAAGATCATTGGGTAATTTAACGAGATACAATAATATAATGATGTTTGTGACAGAAAATGGTGAGCTCTTCAGAGTTGACATGAATGCTGAATCATTTTACAGAGTTTGAAGAAATGGTTATACTTAAATTTGCCTTTCTTCATGGGGTTTGTCAGTGGGACGAACCTCTGAAGCCATGGAGGGAGATGCTGAACTATTTCAAACGTGTTGAATAACATAAAAAGTACATCGTGGCACTTTCAAAGGCCATCCAGTAAGTTGGTTAACTGCAGCAAGAACTTAACTCAATCTGCAAGGAATTGACAATTGTAGTATTCCACTAGAAATCCTATATACATGATTGAGTTATCTTGGAATGTTTTTGACAGGGATGCAGCAAATGTTCGAGGCTACTTTTTGTGGTCGTTGATAGATAACTTTGAACGGTTACATGTATATACTGTAAGATTTTGTTTTTACTATGTCGACTATCAAACACTTGAGAGAATCCCCAAATTATCGTCAAAATAGTACAAAAGTTTCTTTACAAATGGGACAGATAGTTTGATCAAGGAAGGATTAATGGAATCACATCCAAGAACCAATATGTAATGTACGAGTGAAATCATGATCGATGAAGTTCATGTGATTTCCATGTTCGAAAATTTTCCATAGATTTCAAACTCAATCCAACATTTGCAGCGGATCATTGTCTGAAATTTTTGTGTCAAATTCAATGAAGGGTTTGCAATGACCCTTACGAATTAGTATATATGCTATGTATTTTTGTAAAGAATCATATATTTATTAGTAGAACCAAAGTTGATACATCAATCCAGGGTTGGCCATTTTAGATATGCTATGTATTTTTGTAAAGAATCATATATTTATTAGTAGAACCAAAGTTGATATATCAATCCAGGGTTGGCCATTTTAGACCGAAAAACAGGACCGGACAGAGAACCGAACCAATCGAGCCAGGCTGGTTTTTTTTAATATTATTCTAATCTTTGGTCCTAAAAATCAGACTGGACTGAAATTCTCAGTTCCAATTCTTAGAACCCGGTTGACTTGCCCGCCGTTCAACACCCAATTGGCTTTTTTTAAAACCGTAGAGAATTAAAACACAATTCTAGATGATTGAAGTTTGAGTACTTTATGTGTAGCAGTGGTTTGATTTTAAAAATGATGTTTCTACTTTCTCTGTAATAGGTATTTTGTGTATTTTGGCCTAAAAAGGCAAATATTCATATTTGGATTTGAAATATTAAAAAAATGGCTGAAATGGGGAATTGACTGAGACCGGCCGACCCAAAATTTCAATTACCAGGCCCGGTCTAGGCTTTTTCCCTAAAAAAACAAGTCTTTAAAAGGTCGATCTAGTTCTTGGGCTTGGGTACTCATGCCGGTTACCAGGACCCAGCCCAGCCCTACATCAATCCCAGTCGCAATTAGGGGATAAGTTTTTGCATTCTAGTCTAGATTAGGTAAGGACATACATTTTACAAGCATGAAGAGCAACATATGTAGTTATTCGACAGTGCAAACTCTTTGAAACATAGGAATGCTGCAAAAAGTCTAAACAGATCAGTTATTCCTTCCAAATATGTGCAGTGTGTACTCTGTGTACAGTTTCCATATTAGTAAAGAGTGATAAAGGACCATATCTTACCATCCATACGTCTCTAACAATTAAAGGTGTAGATGGAGCTAGTCCAAGTTCCCTCCATCTAACTGTTATCTGTGCCTGATTCTGACTTCTGTTCCACAGCACAACGGCTATCGTCTCCCTGATTACGCACTGCCCAAACCTGCATTTCATGAACTCTTTTACCAGTGAGATGAAGGTTGTAAACATAGCATGACATGCACATTTCAAATCAGCAAAATGAAGGTGGTCTTAGTCTTTTCACTCAGTTTATGTCGCATATTTTCCTAATGAAGAATTCCACTTGAAATAGACAAGAAGATAAACGAAGTTCAAGATCCATACTTCCAGGCCAGATCTTGATCTTATCTTCATTCCTTGAACACCTGGAGGACCTTGATTAATGTTGGTCAATTGTTCCCAAGGATTCGCATGGCTTCTCTAATAGCTTACCGCCCATCACATCCGATAAGTAATGGAGCCTGTCGAGTAGGAATAGTTAGAAACGTACTTATGTCGCTGCAGGATTCACAGTTTGGCGCTTCTAGGGCAGCTTTTGTATTTATTTTAAAACTTTGTATTGCAATAAAATGGGGTGTTAAGTCGCTGTTGGGGAGTGTTAAATATGAAATAAAATCTTTAAAGCCTTGATACTCATAGTGGATGATTTTGGTTTAGATTGCTATTGTATTCAACTTAAAACCAAGATACACAACCATCTCTTTCAACTACTTTTAGCAGAACAGAACCTTGCGATCAGTTTTCTTCTGTAAGGTACTGCATCAGTGCTGCAAAATTTTCCAACAATATCGCCCTTTATTTTGCTAGTGAAATTAACCGGGTGCTAGCTTAGTAAGTAAAGATTGTGGACCATGGTATCACAACTCACAAATCCAATGTTGCACACTGGGCCTGGTCTAACGTTGTCAGGTCTGCATTCATATTCACCTCGCTATTACCTAAATTCTGTAGGTTTGGGAGCTTCTTGGAGATGTTCCAAGCATACAAACTGAGCAACAATTTGTTCAAAGAACAGCTCAAAATCATTTCATTGTGGTTTTATTTACAACTGGGAGGACGACCTGAGGCTATTCAAACTAGGTTTGTCAGGTCCAAAAATTCAAACTATTGTATTACATCTCTTAAGAAGGTAATACTTCCAACTCCGGATAATTCATCTTCCTGCTATTAGTATACAAAACTATTCACATTCTTTGCAGGCTTCGAATCTGAAACTATGATCTAGCAATTTTAACAGGTTAGTGAAACGTAAAATTACTGGTACAAGAGGTTGTAGGCTGGTAGGTCCTGAATCCGACGAACATCGTCCAAGGATAGTTCTCTCTCTAGTTGGGTCCGTGTCACTTGTAAGACCTCCTGTAAGAAAGTAACAGCGATAATATTAGCTGTAATGAAAATTTGATGAGACTGAGAGAAAGTGACCAAGGGGCATACATTGAACTCCATGTAGGAAGCATGCATCGCGAGCCACTGAGCATCCATCATTTCAAAGGCTATGCAATACAAAACATCGAAAGCTTCCTCATCTTCTGCAAGCAACAATCAGACATCATGGGTAGTAGAAAACTAGAAATTATATTTTTGTTCCTAGCTTCAAGAAAACTTTATGTGTTGAGCTATGGTATGCCTACCTGATAGTATTTTTATGAAATTCACCCCTGGCAGACGTTTCGGTTTCTCTGTTATAGTATGGTAGTAAAATTAGGAACATTTGAACAGAAAAAAACAAACAAACAGGGTCCCTCAGACACAAAGGAACACTTGGTTCTCAGTAGAGTACTACACAGTCAAGAAAAGAAAAGAAAAGAAAATCAACCAATTATAATCCAACAATAAGGGCATCAGGTTATTGCTTTACGAATATTACTGAAAACTCTATACGAGAAAACAGTGCAGATAATTGGTTGACATTTATCTTAAAATGAAGGATCGGTTACCTTACAAAGTAACAACATCATCTTTAATTTCCCTTATTTTATGCATCAATCTTGATGTTGTTCTTATAACTCCAAAGCATAAATCATAAGATCGAAGAATGAGAAAATAGATGGCCAGGAAATAAATCAAAGCATGGACTTGTGTGTGAAGTGAAATTGGTTGTGACCTACTTAAACAGGAGATTCATAGGTCATGCTTGCTAAGATTAGTAGTTTATATATAGTTCATGTATAGTAGCGTATCTATAACTTCTTTATTATCTCAAATTTATGTTGTTATGTCCAGGATAAATATTATTCTGGCAAATATATTCCATCTATAAAATCGTCCAGTTTGTGTTCAAGCAAGAGATTTTTGCTTTCCTACCATGCTTCAGGCAGACATTCATAAGCATAGTTTTGTTTGTGTGTGTGTGTGGTGGTGGGTTGTAGGTGTGCAATATAGCACTTAGTAGTAGTATTGAAGCATGGCAACATTGTTAGAAAGGGGTCTGGTTGGAAGATTTCCTTGTGAATTGGGGTTTCTTATCTCCCACCGTGTAGTCTCGGGCAATGCCTAGGCGGGCGTTGCATGACCTCACCGCCTCGCCTGGCCTAGCCTAGGCGTCGCCTTTGCCTACAGATTTTTATTTTATTTTATGCTTTACATTTGCTTGTTGCCTTTTTTTTAATGTTTGTTTTTGGATTATGATTACTGATGCTTTAAAGTTCTTGTTTTTAATTAAATTTGTGTGAAATTAACTTGTGAAATGATGTAGAGGCTTTGAAAATTTCCTAGAAAGGTTGCCCAGGATGCTAAGTGAGGTGGGCACCCAGGCCACCCTCCTCGCCTTGCCTAGCGCCTTGGGCCACATGATTGATAACTTTTTGTTTACTCTCTTGGAAATAAATTTTGGATCTTCTCCCTCTCTCAAAATAAAAAAAACAAAATTAAAATCAAATAAATTATACAAAATGAGCTCCCATGATAGCAGGCAGTCACTGCCAAGGTTTACCAAAATAAATTACAATTCTAACAGTAGGATGCCAGTTTTTTTTTTTTTTTAATCAAATGAATAACCTTTTTTATGCGTGTTTGATCTAAGCAAAAACGACACGATAAACAAAATCATAGGATATAGAAATGTACTACCAATAACTAGAGGTGTTAGTATGATAGAGAGATAAACCTGAACATAAATCCAACATCTGAATCAGCATAAATGACACATTAATGCCTGCAACAGCAAATGGATATTCCCAAGTTGCTCGATCCCCTTCTTGTTTGAACAGTAACCTATGAAAAGAAACCTTCATTTTGAATTTGAGTGAAATCAGTAATATATCAGTACAGTCATCCTCATGGCAAGATAATTTCAATCAACAGAAACAAAGAAATTGAAAACATACCGGATAAGTCCTGGCAAAAAACAACAGATTCTCTAGTGAGATAAATCCACAGCCCCTGAGAACAAATAAGGTCCAAATCATGTCAGAAAATATTCTCTAATACAAAATGATGAAAATATTAAAAAAATAAATCTGGACAGTCAAGTTGATTGAACATAAAGCTGTTGATGCATCTTGAGGCAAAATTCAAACCAGATGTTGGGGTGAAAAACATACAGTAAATGGATTGGTGGGTTCGAGTAAGAAAGATAAGTAAGCAAACGAGACAGAGTGCCACATGAATACCTGGAACGTTTGTCAAATTACTGCATGAGCATGGTCATAACAGATGTTAACGAGACAACATTGACACATGGCAGTTTGACACTATGAGCAAAACATGAAAGAAGAAATAGAGCCCATATCCCTCTAATATATTGTAAGAGAAATCATCACACAAGATCAGAAGGTTTTGGCCAGTTCATAATATTGAGCTCTCTGCTTTTCTCCTCTCAGATTTTGCTCATGAATACGCAGGTCTTCCTAAGAAAAGCTGCTTTGACATTTGCCTGATGTTCTTCAGGAATTCATCTCACGTCTGTTTCTTCCTACCATCTAAGACCTTATCCGGCATTCATCCTCGAATGTCCAGAAGCCAGCATCTAAAAGAACCAACTTTCTTAGCAAAGGGTAAAAGAGAATTTTCAATAATTCTTCAGTTCTTCACTTTTCAAGTGTTCATTCTCCAGCAAATTTTGAAGGTCACCTAGCATATGCAGGCAAGATATGCACAGGGTCCATTACTCGCTTCGAATTGGAGTTCACCTATTGGAGGATAGAAAGAGGGTTTTTTTTTTTTCAAACCATTTTTTTTGAATGATAAATATCGATGATCAATGTAAAATTTAAGGCAATAAAACAATGAAATCCCAACTGACAATCAGAGAAACAAAGTAGATGCTTTTTAATAAAGGAACTAGGCCCCGCTGCCATAGAAGATCCAAAATCCCATCACACCCGATTCTGCAAAAACTTGTTATACAAAATTTTAGCGTTCCGCCCTTTCCATTAACAACAATTATCAAAAGAGACTAACTTCAATAGAAAGTTCCCTTTACTTTAAAGATGAAAGGGAACATTCCAACTCCTTAAGAGAGATTCCATTGAACCGGGGGCACCCAAAGCACTCTAAACAAGGAAATAATGATTCCAAATCTCCCATGCCATTTAAGGAACAAGTGAGAAGCGCTCACAGATGAAGATCCACATAACCCACAAGCGACATCAATTTGCATGCCTGTATGAGAAAGGACCTCCCTTGTTGAAACTCTATCCCAAACCAGTATCCACATAAAGGATGCAATTCTACTTGGAATCCTTTTCACCACACCGACCTAACCTGAAAGTCGTTTTAGTGACCAGCAGGAATATGAGAACTTGCTAAAAGCTTGTTCTAGTGACCAGAAGGGATATCATGACTTTACCAAAAGCTTGAAGCAAGAGCTCACCAAAAATCCTTTTTCCCTATCATCTTTACATATCCATCTATCCTCTTCCATGCTTCCAAGATCTCGAGAGAGTAGTAAACTCACTCAACTTCCTGGCTGGAAAAGATTCTTGATGCAAGTGAGAATGTCATGAACTTGTAGCAATTTCCAAGTGCCCAAGCTCCTTCAGTGCACCATTTTTCTTAGTATAAATCGAATAAAGCCTAGGGAAACAAGATACAAAAACTCACTCCCCAGCCATTAATCACTTAAAATCTTATGTTTGTTACCTCTACCCACATCCACCCTTTTAAAAATATAACGTTGAAGATTAAAGATGCTTCCATGTACTTGTGCCATAGGCCCACCTAGAGTTCTGAGGATCAAACTTATCTATTATCACTTGCTTCCACATACTCTGATCTCCGACCCCCTCCACAACCACTTGCAAACAAGAGTTAAAAGTCGTCGAATGCCCAAACCTCCCATCACCTTTGGTGTACAAAATACAAACAAGTTCCTGATTTCTATCATCATCCCCACTACACCACAAAAATTATGTCATCATCATTCTAACTGTATCAGACATCGGGATAGGCATAATAATGAGAGAAGTGATAAATTGGCATATTCCAAGAAATTGTCAATCTTCAGTGACATGCTTTGAGGTTTCAATAAGGCTTAGTTATCCATATGCATTTGTAGCTCTCCATTGGTATAAATTTGTTGCTGTTATAACTTATAACACCTAATAAGCAAGCTCATGTCAATTAGGGTGGGTATCCCATCCAGGAGCAGGGGTGGGGGTTGTGCAGCTGGCCCTTCTCAACTTTCAAAATATTTTTAATAAATACTTAGCTTTACAAAAAAAATCAATTATATAATGTATAATACAATATGACAGTTTTTCAAACTATTTCTACATGTCTCTCCTGGTGTAGAGATTAGAAGTTTAATATTTTTAATAAATGACTCGAGTTCGATACTCTTGGGGCGTAAAATTTCTTTATGCCTATTGATAATTTTCTCCATCATTGTTACTCTTCTAATATTTTTTAATTTTCAATGCAATTTTATTAAAAAAAAATGGTTTGGTAGAAAAACTTATTTTCGGTCCTCTTGGAGCGTATGGTTTTTTATGACTATTGACAATTACTATTTATGTCATTGTGACATGCCCCTACTTTTTTGTTTTCAATGCAATTTTATATGTAATTGCAAACATTAAAAAAATGAATTGTTTGTTTACAAGTGGTATAAAACCTCCAAAAAATATATTTGAAACTAATATCTAAAATAATAACTATACAATTCAATGAAAATATACAATTAGCCAACTCATATAAAATGTGAGGCTCATATGAACCATTTTCTATGAAAATGTATTAGGATCTTATTATGCTCGCAAATTTCATATTTTCTAATCTTCAACTAGATACTAATCCTAATTATTTTGTTATTTTAGTTATATATTCTAATTATATACTTGCTAAGGTTACCAATATTGTGACTTTATTTTGACTTAAATTTGGACTACACTGGAATCAATTTGGTATATGCAATGTACTTTTGATAGTTGTAATTTTTTTTATTAGTTACTAGCTCGGGTTGGAAAAAAATTTGGCTCCGCCCTGGATAACTACTATTATCAACTAATAATTATTTGTCATTTTCCCCCCGGACTAAAATCCTGGGTCCGCCGCACTGATCCCATTCCACGATCCCAGTCTTGTCTCATTCTGATTTTTTTCGGGTCCTTTTGGGATTGATCAAACCCATCCTGATCCCATCCCGTCCGATCTAGAGTGGGATTGGATCGGGATGGAGATTTTCAACCCTGCCCATCCCATCTCATCCCGAACTTATTTATTTAATATTTGTTATTATTGATTTTAATATAGACTAAAATACTAATAGTTTGTGGGATTCATGAAAGCCGATGATGATTAGGTGACATGAATGAACGTAAATGTTTAATTAAGGAGAATGGTTAGGAATGATTGATTTGTATTAAAGATTCATTACAACATGGGATTGGGCTAGGCTTTGCTAATGCCATAACAAAATGTGATTATACTGGATTCAGACACTCAAATTTGATTTGCAGAGTTAATCTAAATTTACAAATGGTCCTATAGCTAGATGACTCATTCCAACCATTTGATGACACATTGAGATGGTAATGTGACAATCTTATATAACAAATTTTGGTTTTGTGTAATTATGGATCTAAACACTCTCATGAATAACTATGACATTCTTCAGTTTAAACCATCACAAATTTCTAAGTGAATGAAATAATTAGCTTTGTCTAAATACGAGTCTAAAAATTTTTAGTCTCAAGATCTGAAACACATAAGAGTATGTGAAGATAAAATATTTAGATCGTCCATAGTCCCTAATGACATGCCCTCGACTATTTCTATTAAATCTATTTTCTTACTTTCTAGTTTACAATCTAAAGATTACTATTTTTAATTTTAGATATTTTAGAACATTCAGATCAGTCCATTATACAACATTGTTGTGCACTCATTTGTCAAACATTTTCGTCGTCCACTGAATGTGCGAACGTCGAAAATATTTCTAAATTTGGGGTCATAAAAAATCTTGAACAATCCATTTCCACCCATATTTAAATTAGGATTGCAATTTTTCCACCTCGCTTTGCTTTGTGGTACCATAATTTCTACTTAATTCTAAACGAGGAATGCAATCATGCTCATCCCGTCCTGTCCCAAACCCGTTTGAGTTGGTATGAGGACGAGATGAGGTCTATCCAACCTGAAGATAAAGCAACGGGGTGGAATTGGGACGAGGTGCATTCCGCCCATCCCATCCCATGCCTACCTCTAATGTCAATGTTATCCTCAGTAATCTCATTCGAAAGACCAAGTGATTTTGATGCAGGCAAGCAATAAAGATTCTTTCAAAATCGGGAAAGATGTTAACTATATAAAACCAGTGTTCTAAAAATCGGCCTAGGCGACCGCCTAGGCGCTAGAAGGTGGAAAACCGCCCAAATTAATGGCTGGGCGGGCAGTCTGGGCGGTTCTGGGCAGTCTGGGCGGGATCTAGGCGGGGTCTGGGCGGCCTAGGCGGGGTCTAGGCGGGTCTGGGCGGGATCTAGGCGGGGTCTGGGCGGCCTAGGCGGGTCTAGGCGGACTCTAGGCGGTCGGGGCGATTTTTTTTTTTTTTTTTTTTTTTTAATAAGGCTGATTGTGTTCTTATTTTATTTTTCTTTCCTATTTTTTAGAAATAAACTATTTAATTGTTTTTTATTCAGTATATGTCTAAATGTAGCAAATGATGATTACTTAATGGAATTCTCAATGGATCTGCCGGTACCAATTTTACTGATGTAGATTTTATCAAACATAACTGAGGTTATTCATGGAATTTGAAGAAAAATAAAAGTGTACACAAATTCAAATTTATATAAAGTACCCATCATGACCAACTTCAGTCATTTGAGTTTTAATAAATTTTGTTCATGATTGTTAATTTTTCATGTTTTTAAATTTTGCATATGTATATTGGCATTAAATTGGATGTAATTGATAAGGTATTATGCTTAACTTTTGTAAATTATTAAAGTTATAATACAAAACCTAAGACCGCCTAGGCGCCGCCTAGGCCCCTGGGCGCTAGGCACCTGCTCGCCGCCCGCCCAGCGCCTAGCGATTTTTAGAACACTGTATAAAACATCGCGATTTTGTTTCCAAATACTACATAAATCTTTGAGGAATACTAGCCAACTTCTCATTTCCACCTTCTCTTCTTTAATTGACATGTGTCCTCCAATATCTAAATCTCATAAATAAAGGAAAACAAACCCTTGGTTATATCCTTAATCAAAATTTGCTATTTAAATAAAAGAAATTCCCACTTTTGCCTTCTTCTAATCATGGAAACTACTAAATAGGAAAAAGTACAACTCCTAACATATTCCTCTTCACGGGTTTGTAGTTTATCTTCTTCCACATTTTGTTCTTCTTCACGGGTAGTGTTATGTGATGGTTTTCACGATTTTATTTTGTTAACAAAGTAAAATCAGAAGGCTTGTCTTTTATTTTATTTTATTTTTTTGATGTAATGTTTGCTATTGAGTCCTTTTTGCAAAAATAATTTCAAATGATAGTCCATGTAAGTATTTTCTTAATTAGTAGTTTTGTTTACTAAAAGAGGGCAAAAGTGGGATTTACTTTTATTTTGGTAGCAAGTTTTGATTAAGGAGTGAATCAATAGAAATTGGACCTTAAGGGTCTGGTTTTGAGTTATTATGCAAGATCCACTAGTTTTTTTTATGCAACTTAAGGATAAATCACGTGAGATCTCCTCGTAACGGCTCAACATTTCAATGTTTCCAACATTCACACATAGAGCAAGCTCATCCTCCTCAGACCTCTCTCTCCGATCTCTTCCTCAGATGTTCCTCATCATCCACCTCCATGCGCACAAATCTCCCCCTCGATACGTAGATCTCTCTCTTTCTCTCTGTATGTATTTTCTCTATTTGTTTTAGTGGATGTAGTGAAGAAGAACGAAGTTTCATGTGCAAATACAGATGTGCCTACCATACTGGCACAATGTATTCCAAGCTTTTATGATAGGCACACATTTTAAACAATTTGAAATTTGTAAGTGAATGGTAGGCAATTATTATTTATGCATCTCAGAGTGCATATGGTAGGTAATGAATAACAATTGTATTATTTGAGTGCCTACTGCATACCATGATCCATACCGTATTCACTGATTACTTACCATACGGGCACAGATTTGAAGCATTGCCTACCGTCCAAATTAATGATAGGCTTTGCTTTAAAACTATTTCAAAGGGGTTTCATACCCTTCAATGGTTTTTTAACCAACGCCAAACATGAATTTGGATGGTAAGCAGTAGTTCACAGTATGTCAAATAAAGTTATTATAATTTGAAAATTGTTTAAAATGTGTGCCTACCATCTAGTTTATATAGTAGGCATTGATATAAATCCATTTCTTTAAACCAGTGCCTATTACATGTTATGATACTCATTCCAGGGTGCAATCACTGATTGCCTACCATACTACCAGTATGGTTGGCACAAGTTAAAACTCTCTTGTAGAATAAAGACAAAATACTAAGAGAGGGAGAACAGAGATCAGAGAATATAGCAGATGCCTACCATCTTTGCCTACCAACTGGAGAAACAAAGAAAGAGGGATAGAGGGGGGAGGGTTGTGCATATCTTGACAAGGAAGAATTTGTGAAGGAGGAGGAGATCTATGAGAGCAGTTGAAGAGTTGTTGGAGGAGGACAATGAAGGTCGAATGAAATATTGTTGGAGGAGAAGGGTGAAGGTCGGATGAACTGTTGTTGGAAGAAGAGGATTAGTTGAAGATGAAAACAGTTTGAAGGACATCACGTGATATGTCCTTAAGTTGCAAAAAAAAAAAAAAATGTAGGTCTTCTAGGGTTAGTGAAAACCCATCTTTGTCCCTAAACTCTCAATGGCCCGAGAATCAACGATTTTTTTCCTTTGTTTATGAGATTTAGATATTAGAGCACACATCTCACTAGGAGAAGGTAGCCTTCCTCTAAATCTATATTTAACTTTTAGAATTGTTTGGTGTTGGGGAGTGGCATTGGCAGTTTAGGGGCGAAACGGTATAGGACTTAATAGGTTTTTTGTGCAACTTAAGGATATCACACATCATGTCCTTCAACGACTGTTCAGCCCATCTTCATCTTCATCATCCTACTTTAACAAATCCTGCTTCAAAGCAATTTTATCAGTCTTCATCCTCCTCCAACAATTCTTCTTTTAACGCTTTTACAATTCTTCTTTTAACGCTTTTAGATCTCCTCCCCATTCATCTATTATTCCTCCTAATCTACAACAACCTCCTCCCTCTCTCTCACTCTATTTTATGTGCTTCATCAGTTAGTAGGCACAGATGGTAGACATTTGTTACGTTCTTTCAAACATTTCCTCTCTATCTTTATCTTTCTTCTACAAGTGAGTTTTCTTCTACAAATGACTTTTAAACCTATGTTTGCCATACTCAGTGAGTATGGTAGGCAATCAATGAATGCACTCAAGAATGAGTGTCATAGCATGCAATTTGCAATAAGCGCTAGATTAAACAGGGTATGTACCCACATTGAAAATGAATTTTTTATCAATGCCTACCATAAATTTGGATGGTAGGCAATGCTTAATGCACTTTGGATCATGGTAGGCACTCACATAACACAATTGTAATTTATTGTGTGCCAGAGAGTGCATGCATATTCACTTGCAAATTTCATGTTGTTTTAATCTTGTGCCTACCATATGATAGGCAAAGGTGTAAAATAACTCTCAGACTAGATATAGTCTTTGTGGGGATTCAAGGTTGCCTCTTCGAGCAGTCAGGGAGAGTTGGCAGGCCTAGCGCCAGCCTATGTCGCGCCCAAGGTGGGCCCTTGCTTGCTTTGTGATTATGTAGAGAAATTTCTTTAATCATATTTAACGCATACACAACTTTAAGCCTTGGTTTCTATTTTCAAGTAGTTTAAACCAATGCACACCATACAACCATCCATACGATTCTGGTTTCAAACATGTACCTGCTATACTTACTATACTACCACTATTGTAGGCAAATAATAAAATTCACTTTGACTACCATCATCAACAAGGTATTTATGTATTAAATACTCATAATCACTTATTCATTAACAACAGTTTGAACCCAGAGAGGGAGATCACGTGTAACAGTTCTAAAGGAAAGACGCATAAACAATCAGTTCATACCATCGACTTGCAAATTTCAGATTATTTAAAATGCATGCCTACCATACTGCCAGTATGGTAGGCAAATCATGGAATGCATTTTTCCTACCCATCACCAACAAGGTATTTTAACATTAAACACCTTCACTGACCTGACAGTATGAACTCAAAAAAACAATAGACATGGAGTGAGGAAGAGAGATCTGAGCAAAAAAGGAGATAGCACGAATGGAGGAGTAAATCTTAGAGAGACCTAATGATGAGGAGATTGGAGAGAGACATCGGAGGAAGTGAAACCCTGCGCGCGAGAAGATTGAAGAGAAGTCATTGACATTGAGTCCTTAGTAAAGAAACGAGGAGCTCATGTGGTTGTGTCCTTAAGCACAACTCAAAATCAAGTGGGTCCTGCGCGGTAAAACAAAACCCAAATTGGTCCTTTGGGGCCCAATAACTAATTGAACATTTCATATAATTTTTGGATTTTATCAATTGTTGTAGTTTAGTTGTGTTTTAGGCTAGCATGTCATTTTAGTAGTAGTATCAAATTATGATTGTTCGTTATTCTTTTAGAAGTATTTGATTTAATTTATAAGTGCCCTTAAGCCTACAAAAATAGGCCAATATCTAATTCCGAAAATCAGATTTGAAGATTGAATAAAAAATATTTAATAGAACAGAGATAGAAGTCTTGTTCTTGGCCCATTGTATTCGGTGAAGATTCGTGAAAGTCAATGAAATGTTGTTTATAATCTGTGAAGATTCGTGAAAGTCTTGTTCTTGTATTAGGTGTTTTAGGCTAGCATGTAATTTAAAGTCAATGAAATGTTGTTTATAATCTGTAGTCAGATTCACTAATCTGTACTTTTAGGTGTTTTAGGCTAGCATGTAATTTCAAGTCAATGAAATGCTGTTTAAGAATCTGTAGTCAGATCTGAAGATTGTATTAATGCTAGGTGTTTCAGATTCACTAAAAAAAGCAATGCATCAGATTCAGTGATCCTTGATGATATTCTCATCAAGTTGTTGAAATTTAAAAACAAACTCAACCATCTTCTCGAAATACTTCAGTTCATTCATAAGATAGCGTCAATGACTAGAAAATTAGTCAATCTATGCCCAGACTAGAACTCAATTTGTCATTGCCACAATTTACATCAATTTAGTTTAGATACCTTTCCGCACTCACTTAACAGAAGGCATTTATTGAGTCACTCACTCGACAAACCAATCCTTTCACCCTTGACTAAAACCTAGCATTAATACATATTTACATCTTAAAGGATCATTGATCAAATGTGGGGATGAGGGTCTTAATCAAAATACCACTGGCAATTCTTCAATGATGAAGTTAACTTGCCACCGAATCAGCACTTAAATTGCCACCAAGGAATGAGATTTCCAGAAATCTCACAAAATTTCGGCAAAGTATTTATTTTTTTATTATGAAAAGAAAAAATTACATTTTTTAGAAAGTTTTTTTCCTAAAACTTTCGAGATTTTTCTTTAATTTCAGAATTTTTTCGTAAATTTGGTTTTTTTCGTAAAAATACAAAAACCAACTACCAAAAATTACAATTTTTCAGGATTTTTTCATAAAATTTCAGGATTTTTTTCGTAAATTTTGAGGTATTTTCGTATTATCATTTCTTCTAATTATTTATTGATTTTTGAAACCACACCCCTAATTTTCTAATTATCATTTCTTCTACTTATATATTGACTTTTGAAACCACCCCTTGATTTTCTAAATATATATTGATTTCAATGTTTGTTTCATTTTTTGGTATTTAGGTTTCATTTAATGTGTTTAATAGATTTATTTACTTGCATCTTGTTTTTTCACATATTATACCCTCGAAATTCATAATATATATTTTATGTATCCTCGAAATTTTTACGTTTTTTCTTCACACATATTTCTAGAAATATTTCTTAAAATCGGAAATCGAAATTAACTCAAAAAATGAAATCACAATCCTAGATCGCCACCTAGGCAACAAAGAAACAATCCGATTTGGAAAAACTAGCCAACTTTGTAAAAACCATGTTAAGCACCAAGGCAACTTTGTAAAGACCACGTTAAGCACCGATTAGCTGATTTGTTTGGCACCATACTAGTCATTTACCACCTTTGTGAATAAACTTTTTGCTTAAAATATGTAAATCATAAACAATCTCCAAGATAACAACCCCCCCCCCCCCTCAAAAAAAAAAATTTAATAAATAAATACATAACCCACATTATCAGCTCTAAAACAATGTTGCACTAAGACTTGAGAGAGAGGTGTTCGAGTTATGATGTTTATTTCTGTTACTCAATAGT
This sequence comes from Berberis vulgaris, assembly GCA_963556465.1. Classification (NCBI taxonomy): domain Eukaryota; kingdom Viridiplantae; phylum Streptophyta; class Magnoliopsida; order Ranunculales; family Berberidaceae; genus Berberis; species Berberis vulgaris. Next base: position 72,334,921 of record OY747135.1, read on the forward strand.
TTTTTAATGTATCGGTCTAGGATGCACAGACACGGATACGACACGGCGACTCGGCAATTTTCAAAAAACTAGGACTCGGCGACACGTCAATCAAACCTTATTTTTATTTTTATATTTTGTTAAAAAACTATTAACATTCATGTGGATTTAAAAATGACCTGTGTGCAAACCAATCTAAATTCCTAATTTACTTAATAACACAATCTCAGCCGATACCATCCTTGAAACACACAAGTAGCATCTTCAAACCTATCCAACGGCCCAACACAAGAGAGCAAATATCCCCATCTCCCATCCACCTCCACCAAACCCCCCAGATTACGACCGTTGAATTCACACACGTGTCGAAAAATCTCTCACCAACTAAACCATCCAACGGCTCTGAACGCCTCATTCACATCAACTCTCTCGACTATAAATTATTACCCCCTTCAAATCTCTCCTTTTTTTTTAATCCATTTCAGATCGTAAAAACCTTCCATTCCACAATTTCATTTTATTTTGGGGAGAGGGAGTGAAATCCGAACTCCAAAGTCTTCTTCGAAACCCAAACATCGACACCTTAAGAAAACCTAAAAATAAAAATAGATCTTGAAACCCAGATATAAAAGCAAAAAAGCTTCCACCTTTCCTCTTTTTCCTCCTCGATTGAATCAAACCCAAGAAAACGAATCCCGATCAGATCGACCCCAGAAGGAATTCCAGAGACTTGAGAAGCAGATCGAATGAATGAGAGAGATTTGTATTCCAGAGACTTGAGAAGCAGATCGACCCCAGAAGGAATCCCGATCAGATCGACCCCATAATCTTTTTGTTGTTGATTCGATTTGTATTTTCTTATTTCTTCTTCCCTTCTTTCTCTTCTTCATCGGTTCCTCCTCTAAGGTCTCTCTGCTGGTTGGGTTGGTTTGAGAAAGATCAAAGATGAAATCGGGAGATTAGGTTTTATATTAGGGTTTTACATCTCGACCGTCCGATCTTATCAAGATCTGGAAAAAAAATTATTAGCAACCGAATCCTAACCGTATCTGGACCGTATCCGAACCGTGTCCAGGCCGTGTTCGGACCAAGTCAAGTTGACCGCGTGTCGGATACGTATCGGCCGCAAATCGCGCGCGTATCCGTATCCGACACGCGTTTTACTAGGATTTGGAGAGTCCGTGCTTCATTGGTATCGGTGCTTCCTAAGTGCACTGTATAATAACTATACTTAGTATTAGAAGATGAGGAAAATCTAAGGTGTTGGCACTAGGTGATTAATATACTAATCCCCTATGCAGTTAAAACGGATAACGGACCCATAACGATCCAATAACGTTATAGGTTATAACGGGATATATTGATATATAACAGAATAATTTTTTTAATATCCCAACAAAGTATTAATATATTATAGAGTCAAAAAAGTAAATCATGTTCATAACATTAAATTCAAAAACAAAAACATTAATAAAAAAACATCTTCCCTTCGTATGAGAGTGAGATTGCAACAGAAAGTGTGATCGACTCTTCGTCTTCTTCCCTTTTCTCGTTCTCTGTCAAACAGCGATGTCTGGTTCTCTGTTGATTAACAACGGCGAGCTCTGGTTCTTCTTCTTTTCTATGAGTCTAGGTTCTAGTTCGATCGAGAATGAAATGGGTGACTTTGTATTTATTTTTAATTTTTTATTATGTATTAGAGAAAAACGTTAAAATGACGTTATTGAAAGAAGAAAAAAAACGTTATCTCAATAACGGTCATATAACGCAAAACAATTATCTCAATAACGGCCATATAACACCGTTATATGCGAGCTGTGATACCATAATGTGATAGTGTCATAACATAACAGCTCAACCCCGTTAAGCGTTATATCGGAGTTATATCGGCTTTATAACATTGTTTTAACTGCACATCTAATCCCAAACTGACCACGCCTAACTACTAGTCATTCTTGGAATGGCTAGCAACCAAATAACACTAACAGCTCACATGGGCCAAGTTTCGTAAATCAAAGTGACAGCAAGACCAATGTAATTTCTAGTTACAAATGAACTGCAAGGGAGAAAATTCGTACTAGCAATTACTAGCCACTGTTATCTTTCTTAGCTTACAAGCAAAACTACATAAATTAAGATAACTAAAATCTACTTCCTTCTGATATGGATTTCTTCATGTGAGGGAAGCATTTGTGGAAGAACATAAATCCAATCTCACATAAAATTCATGTTGAATTAACCGCATGACATAACATACACAGTATCAGACTTTTTCATAATTAATTTAAGCAAAAGAATAAAAATTACAACCTGGAGCATATCTTCAGAAAGTATGCCACTGTTATATGAAATGTTAATGATAAAAAAAAGATAATAATAAAACCTTAATCCTAATTTTTACTGATCAGCTGAAATTTTATGTTCCTTTATTATGTTATCTGTTATATATGCATGTGTTACGAAGTTGCTGACTGCTAGAAGCTACACTGGGTCAGTCAAGCAAATCAGAAAGTTTGAACTATAATTTAGTACAAATAAAACTAAAGTTCAAGCTAAAATTGAAATCGAGTGACAAAAGGACTAATAGAATCACCTAAAGTCAGTCGATGGATTAGGACCTTGCCATCCCATTTCTTTCCATTGGTCAGAGATCAGGCCGTTAAGTTCAACATCTGGAAAAGCAGCATGCCATAATGCTCTAAGAGCTTCCTGACAATGAGGCAGACAAATCAGATAATCCTAGATGGCACCAAGAAAAAGAAGTATAATGTACAATGTATAACTTCATTTATCTGATAACTTTATTTTATTTCGCAATCTGTAATCATGGTGCTCCAAAGCATGGGGTACAAGTGTGAGTAAACTTCTATGATCTCTCACCCCATATGCCATAATGTAGAGCTTCAAGCTTGAAGGAACGGATTGGTATTCAACAAAGAAGCAACAGATGTTAGAAGAGTTCCTATAGAAGATATTATTTTTCTTTTCTTTTTTATGGTGTATGGTGTGGCATTGGGAAAGATATTTCCTCGTACAGTTTGAGATGGATTCTTTTCTTGTAAATTAATATAGCATTGCAATGTAGCTGAAAAATCTTTTAAGTTACTTGGTCTTGATCCTTCTCAATAAATAAAAATTCTACATTATCTATAACTATATATGTATATATATATCTGATAGTCTGATACATCTTTATATCACTTAAACACCAAAAGATAATTGAACTCTGCATATGGGACTCAAAACTAGAAAGCCTTTCTTTCCCTCTTCACTCTCCCCTTCATTTTAGTACTCGTTTCCATCACTCTCCTAAAAAAACTCTACCAATGCCCAAGGCATGTTCCTAGGGAAACAACAAAAATGTGTGTTAGGTATGGCCTATAAATAACGGACGATTGACTAAGTTTTTTTCTGAACTGAACTTTCCTACTAACTCACCTTTATGTACTTAAAAAATTTGAAACTTGTTGATCTTTTGTGCAACTGAGCTTTTTAGCATGCAGATCATTGCCACCAAATATCATTGCATTCTGATATCTGTACCCCCACAAAAAATGTTTCCTAAGTTGAAGAGTTACAATTGTCGATTTCACCATTGACATTAAGAACATAGATGATGGGGTTAGCAATTTTTAAGGCAGTTGAATTTTTGGAGGAGGTGATCAATGTGAGTTAGTGATCATTCTCACAAAAATTAACGAGTTTCAAATTTTCTAAGTACATCAAAGGTAGTCGGAAATTTAGTACAAACAACTTAGTTCATGGATCTTATGTATATATATCTTCGAAGCCCTGATTCAAATAATATAGCATTGTCGTACTATCCATCTCTGCAAGACATAATGGATAGAATATATTTCTTCGGTCGACAAACTATAAGAAACAGCCTGTAATAGAAAATTATTTTATGATGTTTAGTTCTATCTTGGTCATGATAACCTGTTATCTAAAAAACAACAGTTTCATTTGCACAAAATAATTCGACATGAGAGTTTCTCATAACTCTTTATGCATAAAACAAGATAAAACAGCATAGCATCTTAAAAAATAATCAGTGATTTGTTGCTGACATGGGTTATATGCATTTATCTGTGTGGAAATATGATGATATAAAAAATAAAAATAAAAATAAAAAATGTGTATTACTTGGATCTAAAATCTAACTAATAAGGGAGGTAGAGTTTTTTTATGCGTGGGGAAAAAAGAATATCTAGTGGCTCGGACTGAATGTTGGGGTGGTTGGGATTCAATCTACTTTAAGATTTGAGGTGAAGATTCATTCTCAAATGATGGCATGGTTGTATATAAAATGCATCTAGAATCACAAAACAAAATGAACAAAAAATTTAAATGTGTGTGCGTGGCACACGATGGAGACAAAGTCTATTTGTGTTTCTCAAACTGTCATAACTATCAAATTTCAATAAACTTGGTATCATTACAATACATTTTTTAAATCTTTCAAATGAAACTAATGATCAATACTAAATGTTAGAATTTTGAAATATGTATTTTAATATTAGAAGAATGTGTAATGAATTTCATATTGTAAAATTTTTCTAAAGATATGATAATATTAAGAGGCATGTTGATGTACATATATTAGAGAACATTCAAAGAAAGACTCAAAACTCATATTTTGGGGAAGCTGAGAGTTTATGAGAACCCATTCTAGTGTGAGACACCATGCAACAATTGCCTTGAGTTTGAAAATGTGGTTTTTCCAATGATTCGCATTTTGATCAAGTTTGAATCTAAGGGTGTGTTTGATCTAAGGAAAATTTTCCATGGGAAAATCAAAAAAAGAAAGAATAAATGGGAGAAGTGGGAAAAAAATTCTCCATCTTGAGCTTGAAGTTGACTCTATTTATGGCAAAAACTTTCTTAGCTCCCCCCAAGAAAATGTTTTCCATAATTTTGTAACAAACCAAGAGGATAGTGATCATCTCAAATGCATGTTCTTTATTCTCTCCCTCTTTTCTTCCTCTCCCTTCTCACTTTTGCAAATTTTCTTCAGAAAATTTTCCTTGTAATCAAACACACCCTAAGGTTTATAATGTTTTACATTATAATAACAGACATTTGAGTATAATACACCTTAAAACCGTTTAGTTTGCATATTCAATATACATTTTTCGATTACTCAAATTTAAATTGACATAGCTCGAATTAATTTGAGTATAGCTCGAATTGATGGGAGTGTTGGAGACATGAATAACTAGCAGCAAAAAAAAAGTGGAATGATGCAGGCACTGGTTTAAATAAATAAAGTGATTGGTTTAATGGTTGACATAATACTTTCAAACTCTTATAACATGGATATGAATTTGTTGAGTTGAAGAAACAAGCATAGTTATCAAAACGTTTATCTTATCATATATCGAAAGCCTAAATTTAAGAAACAAGCATACGTGTATCGAAACATACCGTGCAAAAAAAAGTGTATAGATATAAGACTTATATAGGAAAAAAAAGTGTATAAAAAGTGTATAGATATTTAAGAATAAGAAAATGCAAAAATAAGACTTATATAGGTATATCGTAAGATATTTATATGTATGGTATCGATGAGGCTTAGGTATGATATATATCATATATCGTATCGTATTTATCGTAAGATATTGATAACTATGCAAACAAGGTTTATGTTCCATTATCCAATATTTGGAATATGTCGCTGACGATGATGGTGAAGAAAGAGGAAAAAAAACATTAAGTACAAATAAATGTAAGAAGAAGAAACTACCTGATGGTCTGGACGAGTCTCGTCAAAAGGTACGTTTAGTCTATCTTGAAGTTTTAGCAGTCTACTTTCCTGAAAGGTCATAGCAACTGATTAGGAAGTAAAAAGTTTGAGTGATACTGTACACCAGTGCACCAGAGAAAACCAATTCCTGGATAAATTATTTCACAGGTTTTACATATACCTCAAGAGGGCTCAAAGTATAATCAATAATCTTATCAGGGTTTCCATTCCGTTTGTTGCTTGTGCGATAAAATAGTCCTCCTATCCATGATCGTGGTCCAACCATAGCATTAGCTGCAACCACCAGAAACTGACAAGTGAGTTAGAGAAACTACATACAATTTCCAGTTTCCACCATTCCATCTTGAAGCAGAAGACGGGAGCTGAGAAGCTAGCGTTAATTCAATCATAAACTTTACTTTGTTTTATGTTGATTTAGCCTTACATTTAAATTACTGCAAGTTAATGTTCAATCTAGATCAAGTATCCAATGCCAGGTTAACTAGTAAGGTCTGTGGCAGATTGCATCACAGCACAGGTCCATCCTGGTTCAGGGCATCCATAAGCTATTCACATATTCATTCAAGTTCCTGGTGAACCTATTACAACAAACATATAATTCCTGATTCACTTCCAAGTTCCAACGTTTCCAAGTTTGAACTGTATGCACAGTTGGTCATATGAAATTGAACTTGAGGAAAACGCTTTACACAAGATATAAGAACTGTATTTTCAAAAACACTCGGACCAAAATGTATAAATTTCAGTTTTCTTCCACATTACAAGTCCTTTTTTCAAATCAAAAAATTAAACCAATGAACATACATTTGCACATAGATGGTTCAAAAGGAAAAAAAAAAAAAAGAGTGAACAAATTATCAGAAAGAATAACTCACTAAAACATTGAGCCGAGTGTGAGATTACATGAGCAAGGTTATGTGCCCATGCCAAGTCTTCATGTCTACTCCTTCTCTTCCAATAACTCTCATCCTCATCAACCTGTTTTTCAAATGAAGAATCACACGTAAATAAACTACATTTAACCCTACAATGGGTACATGAAATTCTTTTCTCAATGCACATTAACTAACAATGTCAAAGGGATTTTATTCAAACAATCGGTGCCCGCACCCCATCTAGACATTTATCCGCATTATAGATGAATGGGTATAAATTTTTACCGATTTTATAGAAGAACATGACGGGATACACCGACGACGCCTTAATCTCATTTCAGGCAAACAAGAGCCACGGCTGAGATGATTTCATATTGGATGTATCCATCTATCTTTCTAACCAAAACAGAAAAAGCAAAAAACCCAGTACCAACAACACACCAACACCAACAACAACAACAACAGTAACATGGATGGAAATGAAATGATGGGTAATTAATTAAAGTAAAACTCATGCGGTGCTTTCTACTAATTCAACTCAGCTAATCATTCCAAAGATGTGTACAGAGGAGAAAATTAATGCAAATTTCCGGACAGAAACACAAAACACACAAAAGGGTATATAAAGAAAAACAAAAGCAAAGACCATATAAGTTAAAAAGTGATGAAACTTTGAATGATAGTTGTCGACAAGATGATAAAAGAATGTACCTTGTAGAGCAATGAGATCAGATTTCAGAAATGGGATGTGGGGTGGGTCCGGATGGGGTTTGGCGTGAAGGGGTGGTGGTGGGGTCGAGGTTGAAAGTCTGTGATTGTTGTGGTGGAGGTGGAGCATTTGGAGGAGGAAGAGGAGGAGCTCTCCAAAAGCAAAAGAGAGAGAGGTGAAAACATGAGATGTTTGTGTGTGTAAACGAAGGCCAAGAATCCCGGCTATGCCGAAGGGGGAGGCAGGGATGGGATTAATGTTGGGTTGGGTGTGTATTACTATCATTGCTTGCTCTAAATCAACATCACCATCCATTTTTATTCTTGTTCTTTTGGTGGTACAGTTAAGAAATGTGATTTCTCCAAAAATACCATTTTTTTTTTTTTTCGTGTACTGAAATTTTTATCGGAATTCAAAATATTTATTTATTTCATTAGGCTAATCTCAATTTTCTTACATTTTAACCCATTATAAATTTAGTTTTGTGTTAAAATTTTGATATATAAGTAATTTTTATGCAATATGTAATTTGTATGACATTACGAGTCTTGTGAGACTCTTTATGTAGTAGGTAAAAGTTTAAAATGCTTAAATTATATTAAAGTACAACAGAAAACTTTAAGTTTTCTATACTAAACAAAATATTTCGTAATATCAATTTACTGAAATTACCTCGAATAACAAAATCAAAATCCTTTGTACACTTGGTAATCTTTTGTGAGACCACCGCTAGTGCATTTAAGGATGGTAATAGTAATCATGAGTATGAGGTTCTATACTAAGGGTCATATTAATATGGGAATTCATAAAATTAAAAAAATTTTAAAAAAAACAAGTTTTACCAAAAATGCTCAAAGAAAAAAATATATAGTGTGTGATTTTAAGATATGTTTTACTTAAAGAACCCCCCAGTTACACTCCAAATAATTTATAAAATTATTAGAAATGCCCCAAGCCTACTAAATCCCAAGCCAAGTTGTTTAGTTTTAAATCTCATACTCAAACTAACTAAAAACTTACTAGAAAAACCTCAAGCCAAGTTGTTCAGTTTTAAACCTCATATTCAAACTAACTCCATCTTCTTCCAAACATCTATTTTTTTGAAAATAAAATAAAATAAAAATCGTAAAGTTCTTTCTTATTATAACTTTCTAATATGGATGGAGTATATGGTCATGTTTTCTAGCATTCGCCTACCAAGAATAATGAGCATGAAAATCTGGACTAGCCATCATTTTGGAAATCGCGTGACTATTTATTGTCTTGTTGAATATTTACCATATGACTTAGGTTGGTCATGTTGCTCCAAAGTTGACCTCGAGTAAAGATTAAATATGATCAATGTTGATCATCCACATTGAAATCGCATGACTTGTTCAAATCATGTTTGATAGTTTTCGGATGGCTAATATTGGTCATGTTAGTGTAAAGTTGGACTTTTGTATGCACTGTAAATATTAGATAAATAACTTGAATATGCCAAATTTGTTGAAATAGATGTATAGAAGTGTGATTGCATAGTTAAGAACATGTGGTATCATGTATGCTCATGAGTAGGCTAACAGCACCAATATTCGTGATTAAGTTTTAATTCTTACATGATTTACGTTTTCTATTTTAAAAAAGAAATTTTGAACACGTGATGAGGCACAATGAGAATTATAATATAAGCATGTCTCAAATTTATTATTTCAACATAAAACACAACATGACTGAGTTTGTCATATGTTCAAACAAAAACTTTAAAACATGACCAAACCCAGTCATGTGATTTCAAAACTAATAATTGGGCTTGGTCAACTTTTCATCGATTTTTTTTTTTACATGACCAAAATCAGTCAATAGTTTTGCAATCGCATGACTATTTATGGTCATCTTTTTTACCAAAAAAATTTAAACATGACCAAACCCAGTCATGCGAATTAAAAAAAAAATTCCCAATTTTTTATATAAATATACATGACAAAACTAGTCATTAGGTTTACAAGTGCATGACTAGTTATGGTCATCCTTTCACCAGAACATTTTAAACATGACCAAACCTAGTCAAGCGATTTCAAACCAGTGATCGGGTTTGGTAATCTTTTCACTGAATTGTTTTGTTACGCTCATAAAAACCAGTAACACAAGTTTAAAAGTAGTGATTGGGTTTTGTTTTCTTTTTCACAATTCTTTTTCAAATATGACCAATCTCACTTGATTGCAGCCCTGATTGACTTTTGTGGGGGGTGCTATTTGAATACGTTTTAGTTTTGGGGTTTTTCTTGTTTGGAGGTTTTTTGAAGGACAAAGAAAGTCCAATGTAGGGAGATAAGATGAAAGATAGAAGGAGGAAATATCTGACACTGGTGCATGAAGGAGGAGGAAGACGTTGTACGTGACAGAAGCGGAAGACGTTGTGCGTGAAGGAGTTGGAGAACATGAAGGGGTTTCCTTTGTTCTTTTGTTTGGTTAAAAATTTAAACAAAGAAAGAGTTTCGGGGGAGGGGGGTTCTTGTAAGTTTAAATATATTGGGATTTTTTAGAAATGGGGTTTATTTTGTAGAACTTGAGTTTTTTTTATGAATTCCTATTAATATTAATAAAGTTACAAATAAGATTTCTGACAATGTCCCCCAAAACCACTTTTCTTACTAGCTAAGACATTCATCTTCTAACATGACTAACTGGGAAGTGGGTTTTGAGGGTGCAAACTTTGTTTTAAACAAAATGTGGGGTCAATACTAATTATGATTGTGTTTTGGGGAGCATTGTAAAAAAAAACTTACAAATGTGACCATGGTAAAAATACTAGGGAAAACTTATTCTAAATCAAACTTGAAATACTTAACCTAGTAAAATAAAGAGTTGTTGATGAAAATATAAAATAAATGGAAATGCATGAACTAAAGATGCAAAAACCTAAATATGAGTAGATCACACTCCGACTTCTCTATCTGCAATTTCTCTTCATCTTTGGTTGTTTAGTACAAAAGGAATCAATTAAGGGTATGTTTTAAGAATGTTTCTTCGTCAATTTTCAATTTTCAAAAGATTGTACTTAGGGAACTCGAGAAGGACGACACTTAAAGCAGTCACTTTAATCGAGCTACAAACACCATTCTGAAATGGTTTTGCCTTCATGAATTTGTGTAAGAATGCCAAAATCAAATGATTTCCTCTCTGCACTATTCTTCTTCTCAAGTCCTAATGGATTTCATGGCATAGGATTTTGTCTGTTCTATTTCATTTAATCGATTTTGGGTTTTGATGGCATTTTTTAGTCGATTTTATTGTTGTCGGTTTTCTCTGTTCTATCTCTTTCTTGATATTGGTTTAAAATTTTGGGGGTTTAGTTTAGTTTTCTATTTATTGTGCTTGGGTAAGAAAGAGATAGTAATCAATTATGTGCAGGATTCCGATAGTAAAGTAGGATGTGTAAAATGATCTGATTTTTTGTTTTTCAAAGTGATTTATCTGCCGAACTTTGCGCTTACATGATGGAAATTGCATTGTGATTAATGAGGGGAAAATGTGTATCACTAAATTTGTAAGAGATCAAAATGTTTAATATGTGAAAATGGAGGATTAAGAAATATATCCCTATATTGTCTAGGTACCACAACTTTTATAAAGAGGAAATGGAGCCAAACTTTCAAATTACAAGCTATTTAATACATAAAATAAGTTAGTTAACTCTCTGTCATGAACATCTTATGATGTTTATATATGGCGTCTAACGCGAAAAGAGGACATGTATAACATAAGTCGTGTTAAAGACTATAACTCAAGTCATGTGGTAGAAGTCGTGGTAGCATCGTAAGCAATTGTGTTATGTGATCATGTAAACCTCCTTCCCACCAATAAACCATTCTATAAACACATTAGAAATTGCTTACAATATCTCCTTCAACAATTCCAATGGCTCCAATTTTATAACATTGGATCTGAAATTTGGTATATACGAAGATGATGCAACTTTTGGTCGAATTTTATGATTAAGCATTGAATTCCAACAAAACACACAAAATACATGTAATGAGATATTATTATTATAATATTAAACATAACAACTGTATGTTTAGTCACAGGTATAACTAGTAGCAGTTGATGCTTAACAAGCCACTTGTACTCAAATAAATAAATGGTATCAACTCAAATAGGTCTTACACCTTACTACTGTAGTTGTTATACATGTTATGTGGTTAACCAGTCTCCATCAAAAGCTATTCGTTTCAAAGTTGTTGAAAAGTTATGAACTGGTATAGGGACGTGGACTACAATTCTTTGAAGTCAAAACACAGAGCTTTGAACTGGTGTAGATATTTGCTAAGAAAAACGCTTAAAAGGTGTCTTGCTTGTAGAGTAGAGGGGTGGTTCAATTTCAAAGAGTCGAGGGGTGAGATTTTGTTTTGTTTTCTTTTCACCATAAGTTTAGGTACATGTGTTATCTTGAGGTTTATTTTTATTTTTTAGTATTTTGTTAGGGAAAAATTTGCCATATAAAAAAGATTTTCAAACACTCGAACCATGTTGACTATTAAGCCAAATACCTCCCATCTTGAACCCATCCTTGAATCAACCATCGCGCCGCCAGAAACAACCCCACTACCAGCAACACAATCAATTGCAAGCTCTGTTCTGACTTTAGTTCTTGTAACAGCCTCCAAAACCCATTAACCACTAAATTTATCAATAGATCTCTGAATTTATTCACCTCCTTATTCACCAATAGCAACCTTGATAGACATACAAATCCATCACATCACCGTCGAGCAGCCAGGGCAAACTCCCTCTCGCCCCGTTCTCGATGACGTCTTCAACCTTCTCATTGACGCAACCGCCACCCGGTCTCACTCACAGACGCCGCAACACAGTTGCAAACAGAGAGAATAAGAAAGAAGGAAGAAGGGAAAAGAGATTTTTTTCTAATTTTCTTTTTGCTATTTACACCCATCACTTTATTCTTTACCACCACTCACCAACAAACTTCACCACCTCTATTGAATGGCAAGTGATATTGGGGAATAACTAGGTTTCTAAAAACCCATTTGCAAAAAAAAGGAGGAAAAAAAAATGAGTGGAACAAATATTGATATTTTTTTTTTTAGGAACAAATATTGATTTGACTGGCACGAAATCAGTTCATGTTGTTGTTCAATCAGAAAGTGTTTTTAATTCCGAGATCATCCTTACAGAGACAAACTATGATGTTTGGTCTCAACTAATGGAAACGCATATTGCTGAGCAGGAGAAACTCTCCTATATTCGTGGTAAAACATCACCTCCTGCTGAATCAATAGAAGGATAAGAGAAGTGGTATGCAGAAAATCAAAAAGTCAAAAGGTGGTTGCAAATGTCCATGAAGCCAGAAATTATGAATCGTTATTTATGTTTATCCACTACTCGGGAAATTTGGATTGCTTTATCAAAAACTTTTTATGATGGGAGTGATGAACTCCAAGTATTCTTCTTGAATCAGAGGGCCTTTACTGCCAAACAAAATGGCAAATCACTCTCTGTATATTATGGAGAATTGATTGCAATTTTTCAAAAATTAGATCATCGTGATAAAGTGTTCATGAAGGATCCAGATGATATTCAAGCATACCAAAAGTCCGTTGAGCGACTTCGGGTGCACATATTTCTTGCCGGATTAGATGGTGATTTCGAGCAAGTTCAAGGAGAAACTCTATGCAAAGAATCATGCCCAGATTTAGAAGAATGTTATTCCTTGATTCGACGTGAGGAAGTACATCGTACCACTAAAAAGGAGAAATATGACGACTCTGAACCCTCTGCAATGGTGGCTCAAAATCGATCTACTCATAACCAACCAGATCGAATGAATTCCAAATGCGCTCATTGCCATAAAAGGGGTCATGTCAAAGATCGATGTTTTGAGTTTGTGGGATATCCAGACTGGTGGGATCACAATCGTGATTCTCGGAAGAAGAACTCCAAGTCGACTTCCCTTGCTACTGCTGCTGCAATAAAAATAGATGCAGATATTGCTTCCGCATTCATCGCAGCCTCAGACAATGTTGGTAAGGCTCTCAATGCTTCTACACTTGGTATTAATAGTACATGGATAATTGATTTAGGTGCCACAAATCATATGATGTTTGATTCTAGACAAGTTTCACCATTAAAACCTTCATCTTGGTAATTTGTCACTACCGCCAATGGTGCCTCAACCTAAGTTATTGGAGAAGGATTTTTGTCCCTCACTAATACTTTAAATTTAGATCTAGTATTTGTTGTTCCCTCTTTAAATGACAACCTATAGTATGTTTCCCAAATAACCACTATTTTATCTTGTGTTGTAATTTTTTGGCTTGATTTGTGTGTGTTTAAGGACATTCAAACAAAGCAAACGATTGGTTGTGGTGTTAGACGTGGACAACTGTATTACTTGGATTTGATGTCAAATAGCTCAGATAGACTACACTAGGCCTTGACAATGGATGGTTCTAAGGCGGAGGTGACAAATCCAAATATTTGGCTATGGCATCGACGTCTAGGACATGCTTCTTTTGGCGATTTAAAGAAATTATTTTCTAGTTTATTCTCGAAAGGGGATGTATTTTCCTTCCGTTGTGATGTTTGTGAACTTGCTAAAAGTCACTATGTCTCATTTCCATCAAATTTAAATAAAAGTTTGGTTCCTTTTATAATTGTTCATTATGATGTTTGGGGTATGTCTCCCATTGCTACATTGGGTGGATCACGTTGGTTCGTTACTTTCATTGATGATTGCACTCAAATGACCTGGGTATGCTTGATGAAATCCAAATGGGAAGTTAACTCCTTGTTTCAGAAATTTCATACAATGATTAAGACTCAGTATAATGCGGAGGTTAAGGTACTCCGTAGTGATAATGGTGGAGAATACAAGAAGTCTGAGTTACAATAGTATTTAACTACACATGGTATGGTTCATCAAACCACGTGTCTTAATACGCCACAATAGAACGGGGTAGCAGAAAAAAATAATCGTCACTTAGTGGAAGTCATTCATGCATCCTTAATTGAAGCTCATATGCCTATTTCATATTGGGTGAAGCCCTTACCGTTGCTGCCTATCTCATCAATCGTGTTATGTCCTTAACTTTACAATTTCAGACACCGCTCCAAGCATTGCAAACTTCCATCAATGCTCCGACTATTTCCAACCTCCCACCTCAAGTCTTGGATGTGTGGCATTTGTTCATCTTCATAAACATCATAGTAAATTAGCTCCTCGAGCATTACATTGTGTTTTCATGGGCTATGCTCCAAATAAGAAAGGGTGTCGGTGTTACCATCCTCCAACAAAAGGTATGCATAATATTTTAGATGTTGTGTTTTCATGAAAATAAAATGTATTTCCACTCTGAGTCTGAACTTTGGGGGTAGTACCATCAGGAAATTCAAACACTAGAGTATCCCGAATCACTGATTCGGTGACCCACATTTTTTAGAAAATTAGACATAAGTGGTTCAACCTTAGACGGAAGTCAAAATGATGAGAATGTGGGTGACTTGGACGAAAGTGGCATACAGTTGGATGGAAGTTGATGCAGTTGATTTTCGCTCCCTGCTTTGACCTTGATCTACAAACCCGCTGACCTACACAAGGAACGCACGTGAGCCATGGACCACCGTTGTGGTGGCTTATGGCACTCCGATGCTAAAGTTAGATAGGGATCAGAGGAAGGCATAATGTTGTAAACAGGGAATTTGTAGTGTACCTTAGCTTACCAACCTCATGTCTTATTTATAGTGTTGGAGTCCTGGTTCGACCAAGCCATCAGTGGCATAGTTTAGGGAAGAAGATCTTCGTGGAGACTTTTATCTAATTAGGAGTTGTGCTATGAATGAGGATTTTCCCTGTTAACCTTGTGCTCCTAGATACGCGGGAGATAGTTCCCAAACCAAGAGTAGTTTATAGATATAAGTCTCCATGTGTGACATATACTCTGGTATTTGTTTCCTAGTTGGAAGCAAAACGTTGTTGTCTTGCCTGTCCGAAGCTGGTATTGAGGATAATTGTGAGATGCGTGGGCTTAGCAGGCTGTAATGATTTCGGGTCCGTCCGGCGGATTGCATTGTACAAGCTTAGAACTATTTGGGTCGGATCAATGTCGATTTGACGCTTGGGCCTAATATTTTTTGAGATCATCATGACACGTGTACGGTATAAAAGAGAGACCGGTTTGGTGTATCATCAACTACTCCCCCGAGTTAGTGAGGCCATCGCATCGGTTCACTAAGTCACTTACTGAAAAGATACGCCGCTCATGATGAACAAGTATGAATTGTTGCTTGAGTCGTGCGCTTTATTAGTTAAGTGTGCATTGGTTTAGTGGAGAAGATGCGAGAAACCAATCCCTATTTAGATCCTCCTTTCTGCGGAGATTGACTCTTCCATTTATTTGCTTTTAGAGATTATGATTTGTTCGTCTTTTGACCGAAAGCTTGTTCACCTTTGTCATGGCTCACCAAAACCATCTCGATGATGAAACTTTGGCTAGGGGCCTCAAGTTTTTCGAAGATAAGTTGATTATTGAGTCGGGCCTTGGTGAAATTCGAAAGACGTTCGGGTCCCTGAGAACTTGCCATTGTATGCTACGAAGGATGATCACATGCCGATGTTCCTTCCAGAAGGGTTCGTTTGTTTGCACCGCAGAATGCTTCAAACTGGAGTCTGCTTTTCTGTTCTTGATGAGATTTGAGGCTTCTTGGATTTTCTCGGAATCCTTCTTACCCAGGTCGTACCCAATGGGTACAGGATCATCCTTCTAATTTTGATCCGAGCGAAAGATGTTGGCGTCTGCGTGACTCCACGGGTGATTCATTGCTGACTTCTCATCGGCTGAATGATCACGCCATTAGTAAGATGACGACGCCAGCCTGATTTCGAGAAGTTTCCAAATGACTTCAAGTTCTGGCAGAAATACTGCTTATTGGCTCCTTCAGACTCGAAGTACTTCAAGTTCAGGGGTCATCCGCTTGAGCGGGAGTTCAGTCCATTTCGTAAGTATAGCTTCATATTTTGATTTCGTTGCACTGATTATTGCATATGTTTCTTCGCAGGGAGGTTCCCTACTACACATTTTTCCCCAAAAGAGCAAAACACTATGAAGACATTCAATGACTTGCCGAAGATGAATGTGGAGGAAGTCACATGTCCTACCAATTTCAGTCGCAGTGGGTTGTGGGCCAACAGGCATGTGGCCCCCACTCTTTACCATACGTCGCGAGCTAAGTCCGAAGGTGGATCCTCTTCAAGAAAGAGGAAGGTCGTCGAAGTTAAGGCTACTGCTTTGTCTGACACGGAGAGACTTTCTGAGACGCTTGCCTCCTTTGTAAGTTCGAATAAGTATCATGCTAGGACTGAGTTGGCTCCCAAATGGTCTGCTCCAGTGAGGGCGGAACATGAATCTAGTCAACCTGCCAGGGTGGAGGCTGAAGTATCCGGCCATATGCGATTAGCAGGGGTTGATGATGCATCGAATCTGAGTACCGAGCAAGCTGAAGCTTTGAGCGAGAAGTTGATGTTGGATGTTGTGGTGGCTTCTACTGGTGTTGACCATTCCAAAACTGTTCCACTGGAGGTTTATGATGAGGATTCGCCTGAGGTCCTAGAGTAAAATCGCTCCACTGATAGATCATTTGATAGTTGCTTCGGTGATGTGGGCCATTCTTCTTGTAGTCTGCATTGTTCCTCTCTTATTCCAGGTCGTATATCATGGTGATGGAGGGTCCGTTGGACAATTCACTTCCATTTCTTCCTTTGGATTCCGCTAAGTCGTCTCGCAATAAAGGGTCGGCTGTTGGTGACAAAGGGAAGACAGCAGAGGAGGACTTGGGTGCAGTAGCGACTACGAAAGGCGGTGCTGGTGTAATTCCTCGTCCGGGAGAGCTCCATCCGGATGCGCAGATAAGTTTATTTGCTGCGAACGTAGTGAAGATGAGTAACCAGACTTAGCACTAGGAGGTTGACATGGACTATGCTTCAAAGAATCACATAAGTAGGTCATAGCTGGCTGATGGACCACGCTTCAAAACCCAAGGAAGATACACTAGAAGGGCATATGGACAAAGGTTTAAAAGACCTTATGCTTGGGATGTCTCATTTGAGCCAGGTGGCCTTGGCTGGGACGGAGGTTGAGGCGGCTCGTGAGAGGGTGTACACCATGGAGCGTGTCTTTTCGAATACGCAGAAGTTGTACTTTAATGCGCTTTTTGAAATTGAGCTGCTGAGGAAGCAAATTGAGGAGAGGAGGCTAGAACTAGGGGTGGGCACGGGACGGGATGGATCTCATCCCGTTCATCTGGGATCAGGACGGGATAGACTCATCCCGACCTTGTCCCATCCCAAACGGGTTCGGGATAGGACAAGATCAGCGGGCAACACAAAATTTGCTATAAATGTGCCAAGCATGTGTTCATTTGAGACCAATTTGTACAAGTTGCGGAGAAATAACCAAGATGAATACAAAGCTCCCATGACCAAGGTTAAGTCTAATATTGTTTCCCTGCGAATCATTTAAAACAAATTATTAGACCCTGATAACATAAGCTGAAAAGAAGAGGCTGGATATGTTTGTTGTAATTGTCAGCACACAAGTCAACTAGACATGTCAAACAAGAACCAATTCAGTACCAACATTGAGAGCATTCTCACAGGATAAAGGCACTTAAGTGCAAAATGAAATCATGAAACCAAAAATCACATTGTTTGACACAGCTGAAAAAACAACTAGATAACAAAAAAAAAATTCATATCAGTCACCCACCTTTGGGATATACTTCAGCTGATGATGACTGACATCCAAAACAATATACAAGATTACCTTTATGCAAAACATATTCCCACTTTGTGTATACAGATTACAAGTTTCTCTTACATTTTGGTGCAAGAGATTATAATGTTTTCAAAACTTGATATTTCAAGTTTTGGCAATGATATCCTAAGACCATTACTATACGAATCCTTGCACGTTATGATAATTTCATTAACAATCTATGAGATTATGACATTCACCAACAAAAAAAAAGCTTAGTCTAGATGTAAGGAACTTTAGAAATATAAACTAGAATCCTTTAAACAGTTAAATAACCAAGTTTTACAAGACACAAATGGATTACCTGTTGAACAATGCTCTTTTTAACACATCAATTAGATAAACAAACAATACCCAAATGGCCAAATCATATTTGCAGGATTACAAATACTCTTCAGTCATTAATATTACCTGAACTGAGCAGAGTTTTTGTACAAATCTGCAAAGTCTTTACTCTTTACCAATCTTTGTGATTTTGTATACTTAACTTACAAGTTGCGGAGATCAATATGTATCTTAAAATGCTTATATCATCATAGAGTGACTTGTGCTTATATCATCATTGAGTGAATATGTATCTCAAATGATCAATACGTATCTTAGAATGCTTATATCAAATTATCAATATGTATCTCATAATACGATCAAGAAAAAATTAAACTCCTAAAAATATATTAAAATTATTAATAATAAACATTTAAAACCAATTCAGAACGAAACAGAATGGGCGGAATTGAAAATCTCCATCCCGATCCCATCCCACTATAAATCGGGACAAGACAAGATTGGGATGAGATTGACCAATCCCAATAAAACCCAAAAAAATCGGGATGGGACAGGACAGGATCGGGATTGCGGGATGGGATGTCCACCCCTAGCTAGAATAGTTAGTCGTTGTTGTTGAGACTCAGAGGGTTCGTCTGGAGTCCCTTGAGTCTGATTTGGCAGAGGCGGTGTCTGCAAGGGACAAATTCAAGTAGGAGTTGGATCTGATCCGCCATGATCTAGATGTTGTGCAGGAAGCTGCGGCTAAGACGCGTTCTGAGTTGTAGTATTTTGTTGAGGAGAAAGCCATGAAAGAAATTGACTAGGCTGCCCAGAGGCAGCAGTTAGAGGCCGACGTGAAATTCAATGCTCGAGTAGCGAGGAAGGTTGAAGACCAGCTTCGACTGGAGCAACATGAGTTCAGTGTCGTTAAGAGTAGTCTGGCTAAGAAGCAGTCCCAGGTTGATGCGCTGACTGGCAAGTTGGAGCTGTTGGAGGGTGAAATTGGAAAAGCGAAGGCGCGCGAGGAAAAGCTTCTCAAGGTGCAGGGCAAATGTGAATTTCATTGGGTCGTGCATGGGAGATTAGAGCTGTTGGCACTAATGAAAGAGGAGCATCCGGAATGGGACCTCGAGTATTATAAGAGATGTCATATGCAGACTTAGTCGTGGTCTCTGCATCATCAGAAAAATAGGAAAATCCGGATCATGATGCTCAAGATGAGGCGTGTACGGATGCAACTCCTGCTCCTTCCAACGTTAAGTTTAGTTCTCTTGTTTTTGTGCCCCCTCCTGGAGAGGAATATACATTGTGTACTTGTATTTTTTTGTATTTCAACTGTTAATGAAAATAAGTTTATTTTGAGTACACTTTATGCCCGCATTGTGTTCGGTCTCCCTGTCTCACGCTTTCCATTTTGCCTTATCGTTTCAATTTGACACAAGTCTGGTTGGGTCAGCAGGAAGCTAAGTGGTCTGTCTGCTGTTGAGAGTTTGACCATTTACGTCGCGAGTGATTATGACATGTTTTTTTGCGAGGTCTCAGAGTCACTATTGCTTAGTTACACCAATAGTGTGTGTTTTTCGGATGAGTTAGCAGTGGGCTACGCTTCCCAAGATGTAACTCATCCTTGAGGTAAGCCACTGGGGACATAATTTGCGTATCTGACTGTCGGTTTCGGTTGCTGGCATGAGTGAACTGTGGTAGTCGATCACATGCATTGTCCCAGAGCTAGAGCATTTGTCCCGAGTCAAGTTTCGTAAGCTCGGACTGACACTGCATGTAGCGTTCATCCGCGTGTAAATGGATTAGTTTTTAGGTCAGCGCGAGTGATCATTGCTTGATAATGGAATGTCAGCCTGTGTGAGCATGTAGACGTTGTCAGAATTGTGGTTTACCTCGGCGACTGCTGCATTGAAAGGAAGCAGTGGTCGTGTGGAAAGCCGTTGACATCCGTCGAGGCTAACTGGCTCCCACCTTTATAACCATCTATACCCATGCGGAGCGGATTACAGGTTTAGGTTATGAGAATTTGGGGGTAATGGTCTGTTGAAGAGCAATGATCCCGTGGCAAGCTGTCGACATCAGCTCGGAACTGACTAGGTTCCCACCTTCTAAACCATCTACACCATGAAGAGAAGGCTACAAGTTTAGGACGAGAGGATTGGCGACCATGGTCTGTAGAAGAACAATGGTCCCATGGCAAGCTGTCGGAATCAGTTTGGGACTGACTAGGCTCCCACCTTCCAAATCATCTGCACGAGTGCGCATCGAGCTACAAATTTAGGGATTTTCGGTGACCATGTTCTGTGGAAGAACAATGGTCCCGTGGAAAGCCGTCAGAATCAGTTCAGGACTGACTAGGCTCTCACCTTCCAAACCATCTACACTCGCGTGGAGCAGGCTACAAGTCCAGGGTTGGTAATTCGATGACCATGGTTTGTAGAAGAGCAGTGGTCCCGTAGCAAACCGTCAACATCAGTCGGAACTGACTAGGCTCCCACCTTCCAAACCATTTACACCCACGCCGTGGGGGGGCTACAGGTTTGGGCTTTGATCAAAAGTTGTCATTGTCAGTCGTCACTGGCTAAGCTTACATGATCGGGTTAGACGATCGTTGCAACGATCCCTCCTGAGTCGTTGTCACCAGGCATAATAGCGCTAATTAGACTCATATTTCCTAAACCATTGACATCCGCGCTGGGCGGATTAGGCATCTGGACGAACCAGAAGTCATCATCATCACCCAAAGCTGACTAAGCTTGCCCAATTAGGTCGGGGCTCCGCCTGTTACGAGCGTGTGAGCCTACATTCAAGAGCGGAGTGCATCGTGCAGACGAGTTTTGAAGAGACGGGAATACCTTAAATCAACTGGTGATATGCAGGCGAGATCCGTGTGTCAAAAGTGACTAGGGTTTCTAATGTTCGTGTCAGGCACGTGGTAGAATACCGCTTGAATAGTGGGCTACGCCCATGGGCCTGCAAAGGAAGAGCTAGGGTTTGTCGTAGGATCAAGACATTATGTGTACAACGTAGATTGCATGATAACACATGCACGACATAGATCGCGAGATGGTTGAGTATCGGTTACTCCCCCCCAATTAATGGGGTTGTGTACAACAACTTTAATTGGACGAGTGTGGTCCTGCGTAGTTTCCTTGGGAACCGTCGTCTCCTTGTTTTCCATACGATATTCAATGCTGACAGTTAATACTGAAGTGCCTGTTTGGTGAACCACTATGTCTATGTAATAGTGTTTCTCTATCGTTGTAGGCTGTATCTTTCACAGAGCACACCTCCTCAAATGCTCTTACTCGAAGAAAATGTTTTGGGTTTTCCAAAGGCTGAAGGGATATCTCCAACGCTAGAGTCTTCGAATGTTCTAACATTTGCACCGATGAGTCGTGATAAGACTCGCCGTTATGCGTGGTCACCTGCTCTGGGTGAGCACTCAATTGGTTCGCTGAGACCTTATAATTTCTTTTCGTATTGCGACGAAGAGTTATAGACTCCCTCCCAAGGGATGAGTCTGTCATTTATTCGCCAACACTTTGGTGTTACATTGTGCCACTCTGTCTATTGGGAGACACTCCCTGCGGCTAGCTTAGGGTTGATCGAAGTATTGGTAGATGTGTCGTTTCTTCCGGGGGTGGTATCTCTGAGTCACCATGAGTATCGCGCATGGGAGAAGTGTCCTCGCTTGGTAGCATTGTGAGACCTTAACTTCCTTGTCAGTTGCGACCATCTTTGTCTGTCCTCTTCTACCTCCTTCGGGAGGCCGTGTGCCAGGTTGAAGATGTCTACAGTTCGTCGCAAGGTCTACATTGTCGTTGGCGTGTCGTTTTTTAGGGGTGATTTGCCGGAGCAATTAGCGATTAGCAACGCTTGTCCTTTCAGCCCCTTTTTAACATTTGTCCTTGATTTTGGGACATCTTCTTCGGAGGAACGTTGAGTCTACTTTTGGTACCTTTGTCATCTTCTTTTGTAGTTGGACAATCCAACCTGTATGTTGCATCAGACTCAGATGCTTGTAGTTTGTAGTCTTTTGTATCCGCCTCAGGGCGATCGTTGTTACATCTTTCCAGTAATCAATAGATAGAGTGTGTTTGCGTAATTCTCTTTTATTTCTTTAATGATTGTAAATCACATAAACTTATAAGAACCGAAACTCTACATTGACTATGGAAAGGAAAATAAACAACTGAATAAACTAATTGTTGGCGGAGAGAGGTCGATCCGACCCTGTAGTGAATTCGCATGGCCCTTCTTGGATCATTGGTTCCTTCAGCAAACTGCCACGCTTCGCTGAGGTTACTGAAAAGTAAACTTTGCATGGGAGTTTATTTCCGCGCCGACTGATTGCCGGGGGGTTGTGCTCCCGTCTGCATTGGCTTTTTCGCTTTGCTGGGTTGAAGGGTGGATTGTTCCCGGGATATTTGAATGTCCTCCATTTTTTAGTTGAGCCACCGCTGTTGGGATCTCGTCTCCATGTGAGCGAAATGACTCATCCATAGTCTCTGGGTCTGGCTTTAGTTCAAATTTCTCTGAGGGGTCCAGTTGGATCTGGGAACATTCTATCTGTTTCAGTGCAGCGTAATGACAACCTCGTGTCGTTGGTTGGTCCCCACATATTGTTATTTCCGAGTGATTAGCGATGTACTTAATGCACTGGTGAAGGGTGGAGACTATTGCCTCCATCTTGTAAAGCCACAGTCTTCCCAAGATAAGATTGTAGGTAAACGGCGCGTCGACTATCATAAAGTATGAGAACATGACTTTTCTTAGTTTGGCTCTCCTGCCACTACTGCTAACATTATCTTTCCGATCGGTAAACATTTCTCTCCGCTGAATCCAATCAGCGGGTAATCGAAGGGTGTCAGGTTCTCCTCCTTGAGGTCCATACTGCAGAACGCGTTGTAGAACAAGACGTTGAGGGAGCTTCCCGTATCCACCAGGGCCCTCTTCAATTCCCACCTTGTAATTGAGACCGAAATGACGAGATCGTCATTGTGCGGTGCACGGACGCCTTCGAGGTCCTTGTCTGTAAAGGTTAAGGTGGGGATGGGGCTTTGCACCCTCGAGTAGTATACGTGTCTGTCCTCGTCTGCAGGTTGTGCCCGCATCTCCAGTAGAGTTTTCTTGCAGGATATGTTTGACTGACCTTCATCCGATCTAACTCCATGAAGGACATAGATTATGCCCGGAGTCTCATTCTCAATCTCCTTGATTGTCTCTCCCATGTCCCTAGGTCGTTCTGGTTGCTTCTCTGCACCCAGGAATTCTTTTAGCTTGCCCCTGCGAATCCAGTATTCGATCTCGTACCTTAGACTCTTGCAGTCGTTGGTGTCATGGCGACCCTCCTTATGGTACGAGCAGTACTTGTTGTTGTCACGTTTGGAGGGGTCTCCACGCTGCTTTGGGGGCCAATTTAGATCTTCCCAATTTTTCATGAAATTCAGGACGTCAGATAAGCTAGAATTGAATGGGGTCATGGATCTGGATCCAACGTAGTTGGAAGCTTTCTCTAGCCTAACCCGGCAAGGGTCTGACCTGTTTTCATTGCGCTTTCGTTTGCTCATTTCTTCGTCCTCTTGCCTTTTTTCCCTCATTCACGTCCTGAGGAACGGAGGGCTTCTTCTCGACTTCTGTTTCCTACTTCACTGTTCTCATCTATTCTAAGGTGATGTATCTCTAGGCGCCTTTCAGGAGTTTTTCCATATCCAAAGGGGGTTCCAAGGTGAAGAAGTCGTAAAGCTTCCCCTCTCTTAGGTTAGCGATAAAAGACGTTACGACTATGTCGTCGCTGCAGCCATAAATGAGCGTCAGCTCATCATTGAAGCGCGTGACATACTTTCATAATGTCTCGTTAAATTTCTACTTCAGAAAGAGTATGTAGTGTGGGCCTTTTCATAGACGCTGACTTCTGACAAAGCCCGTCAGGAATTCCTTGGCCAGCATCTTGAATGAGTCGATCGACTTTGGCGAGAGGTTGTGGAACCATGTTAGTGTTGACTTCTTTAGGATGGTAGGGAAAGTTTTGCACATCACCGACTCGGATCCTTCTTTGAGTGCCATTACATGCTGCTAGTGGCGCAAGTGATCGAATGGATCGATAGTCCCGTCATATAAGTCGAGCTTTGGAGGCATGAACTTCTTTGGAAGAACCTCGTTCATGATACGGTCCACGAATGGTGGAACAGAGAGGCGATATAGCACGTCTCGGTCATGTGCCCCTCTATGGAGGGGGTTCTGCGGGGCGAGCCTATCTACCCTGAAAGTCGAGTCTGTGTTAGCTGCGCCACCTCTTCTAGTCCAATGAGAACTAATGTGGGCTTGACTCTCCTGTGTTTGCTCTTTGTTGTCTTCCAGAAACGGAGGCATGTGTTGCTCCTAATCTCCATTAGCAGGTGGAGGGTTTTGCTGTATGAGAACCTTCACTGCTTTGGTGATTTGCTGTATTTGAGATGACAACAAATCTATCATGGGGTCTATCGTTACTGTTGCTGGAGCGGGGGTGTGAATTTGCTGCCCGTGTGTCACAGGCACCACTGAGAGCGGCGATATAGCGCTAGTCTGTGCGTTTGACGTGTCCCCTTGTTCACCATTGTCGCGTGATCTAGTAGTAACCATATTCTTGTATTTTGAAGAGAGGTGATGCTAGTAAAAGGTTAGGAACTCTGTTGTCCCCACGGACGATGCCAAACTGATGCACTCGATTTTTGCTCCATGCTTTGACCTTGATCTGCAAACCTGCTGACCTGCACAACAAACGCACGTGAGCCACGAACCACCGTTGTGGTGGCCGATGGCATTCTGATGCTAAAGTCAGACGGGGATCTGAGGAAGGCGTAATGTTGTAAACAGGGAATTTATAGCGTACCTTTACCTTACCAACCTCATGTTTTATTTATAGTGCTGGATTCTTGGTTCGACCAGGCCATCGTGGCGTAGTTTAGGGAAGAAGATTTTCTTGGAGATCCTTTTCTAATTAGGAGTTGTGCTATGAAGGGGAGTTTCCCTGCTAACCTTGTGCTCCTAGATGCGCAGGAGATAGTTATAAACCGAGAGTAGTTTATAGATAGAAGTTTTCATGCGTGACATATACTCTGGTATTTGCTTCTTAGTCGGAAGCAAAACGCTACTGTCTTGCTTGTCCGAAGTTGGTCCTCAAGATACTTGCCTTAGAAGGGCTTTCAGGTATTGAAGATAGACGTGAGACGCGTGGGCTTAACAGGCTGTAATGATTTTGGGTCCGTCTGACAAGCTGCATTGTGCGAGCTTAGAATCGCTTGGGCCGGATCAGTGTCGGGATGACGCTTAGGCCTAATATTTCTTGAGATCTTCATGACACGTGTACGGTGTAGAAGAGAGACCGTGTATCATCAGAAGTAATGAACCTATTCAAGAATCTGAATATCTCTCGCCATAAGCCGCCACATCCAACCAATCGTTTGTTGAGAATGTTCCTAAGACAATTCATGATACTTCCAAACGAAAAAATCATCCTTGTAGCAACAAAGGTATTCCTAAACTCACATATGAACCTGATCTCACTAGCAAAGCAAAGTATTCCATGAGTCATTATGTATCTAACCATCATTTTTCATATCAAATAAGTCATTATGTATCCCATAAGTCACTAAAAAGCCTTAATTGACAAAATATGGAAAACTGCTATGAATGAGGAGATGAAATCCCTACAAAAAAATGGAACTTGGGAACTCATTGATCGTCTAATAGGAAAGAAACCAGTTGGATGTCGATGGATCTACACACTGAAATACCAAGCAGATGGCACAATAGAACGCTTTAAAGCAAGACTAGCAGCAAAAGGTACACTCAAACCTATGGGATCGACAATACAAAGACATTTGTGCCGATAGCTAAAATCAACATAGTTCGGGTTTTATTGTCTTTAGCTACAAACTTAGATTGGCCATTGCAGCAGTTTGATGTGAAGAATGCCTTTTTACATGGCGAATTGACCGATGAAGTTTATATGGAACTCCCACCAGGATGCATTTTGTCAGAAAAAAAAACAAAGTCAGAAGGTGTGTAGATTAAAGAAATCTCTGTATGGATTGAAACAATTTCAGAGAGCATGGTTTGGAAGGTTCACGCTATAGTCAGAGCAATTCAGACCACACCTTATTCCTAAAGAAACAACAGGGTAAGATTATCGACCTCATTGTATATGTAGAGGACATGGTGGTTACAGGAAATGATGAAGAAGAAAGAAAATCTCTCTAAAAATATTTATCAAAAGAGTTCGAGATGAAGGATTTAGGTTCTTTGAAATACTTTCTCGAAATCGAGGTTTCACGATCTAAGGAAGGAATCTTTCTATCTCCAAGAAAGTATACCTTAGATTTATTACATGAGATGGGCATGTCGACTTGTCAACCGACTAATACACCAGTAGAAGAAGGACTGAAGCTATGTATTAGTTTTGATCAAGTTCCAGTTGATAAAACAAGATACCAATGACTCGTTGGAAGATTGATGTACTTGTCTCACACCAGACTAGATCTTGCCTATTGATTGAGTATTATCAGTCAGTTTATGCATAATCGTGGAGAGCAAAATATGAATGTATCCTATAGACTTTCAGAGCATAGATGTGTATACTGATGTTGACTGAGCTAGAGCGATTGATGATAGACGGTCTACTTCAGGTTACTTCACCTTTGTAGGAGGTAATCTTGTCACATGGAGAAGTGAGAAACAACTCATTCAAGTGCAGAAGAAGAATAACAAGGCATAGCTCTCGGACTTTGTGAAGCATTGTGGCTAAAATTTCTCTTACAAGATTTAGGCTATCCACCTCAACAACCAATTCAATTATATTGTGACAATAAAATTGCATGTGATATTGCTCATAATCCAGTTCAACATGATCATCCAAAGCATGTCGAGGTTGATAGATTCTTCATTAAGGAGAAATTAGATGACAAAATTATGAAGTTACCAAAAATTCGGTCAAAAGATCAGTTGGCTGACATTCTCACCAAAACAGTCTCAAACTAAGTCTTCATAAAGTTTTTAGACAAGCTGGGCATGCGAGATATCTATGCACCAGCTTGAGGGGGAGTGTTGAAATAATCAATGCTACAGGAATCCACCGACTCACAGTTGTGAGTCTTCAACTCCAACCACTAACATTAATTCTTTGTATCCTATAAATAGAGCTAATTGTAATCTATTCAATCATGAAAGAAAATATTAAACAAACTATCTTCTTCCAGAGATGTGTGGTGGAAGATCACAACTTTCATGCTCACTCCCTTTTTTCTCTCATCTCTTCCACTATATATGTTTCAACTAGATCTCAGAGTTGGATCAGAAAATATCTTCATTAGAGGAAACCTAACTATTCGACATTTCTTGCTTTCTCTTATTACTACTATGTTGTTATTTGTAATTTTGTTGTTGATTGTGCCTGTTTCTTGCGTTCAAAGGAAATAACTACAATTATGAAACTGTCGTTTAATTTTAGAAGTTCACGACTTAGAGAGGGAAAATGGACTTTTGTTAGACCCATGGATCATAGAAGGGTTTTAATTACCAGTACCTATATTAGCACACAGGAAGCATGGATACATGTTACATGTTGATTTTGAATCCGTGACCATCCTCTGTAATTTTTCATTAGAATCATTGGTGATGCATGGCAACATTTTCTGAAGATGATCCAAGCTCTGCTCTCAACAACACTTTCCTGTCCAAGAGCCTTACCCTGCCTCTCTTTCCATGATTACAACTTCCAGTAGTCCACCAATTGTAGCTCAGTTGGTCGGACATCCACTCTCCTTGTGAGAGGTCGCAGGTTTGAGACTCACAAGTTAGGATTTTGTGAGTTTTCGCCCGATTATTAGGAGCACATTCGCTCCGCCATTGATAAGCCTTTGGGTATTGAATGCAGCTGCTTAGATGGACTAGACCGGAGCGAAGTGAAAGCGAGTCTTCATGCAAGGTGGAGGCGATGGACCAGAGCGAAAGCAATTCTCTATGCGAGATGGAGGCGACGAAGATATTAAGTAGCAACAATATTGTAGCCTTCGGGCCTGGTTTGGTTAACTTTATAGGGTCAGTCATGTAGCCTTCAGACATGGATTAATGAATAAAAAGGTTCAACGACCCAATTTTTTTTAAAAAAAAACTTCCAGTAGGAAAATGGATTTTAACCCATATTAATTAGAGAAATGGGAATTAGAGTAAAAACATGGGTGGGTGTGTGTTAGCAGTTTTCAATTGTTGCAGGACTGTATTAAAACATTTTTTTTAAAACATGGGAATTAGAGTAAAAACATCATATGTCCTCATGTAAACAAGGCTAGTATATAATAGCATTAGTGACTAGAAATTGAGCTTTGCTAGGGGTCGAGGGAGGGAGCGAGGGATGGGTGTAACCACCCATCCTTCTCGAGATGAGCGCATCGCTTTGGAGATGCACGATGTCGCTCATCTCGAGGAGGATGGGTGGTTACACCCATCCCTCGCTCCCTCCCTCGACCCCTAGAATTTTCGCTAGAAATTAGAACAAGCACTTTCATTACTAATGCATGATGTTAGACATCAAAGGTGTCACGGAGCTCTCCAACTATGTACACTACACAAAATTTATGGTTACAAGAAGCTAGTTTCAGTAAGGCAACAAAGGGCTAGTAATACTAATGTTTTATGGAACAGGGTAAGACTTGCTGTTACACATACACTTATAAGCCATGGGGCATGTCTCTGACTCTGCTAATGAAGCACAAGCAAAGCTAACCATTACTAGTCTGCATGGAGTGCACGATCCACAAGCGTGCGAGCAATCAGGCAGTCTTGACCCTGCAATTTGGACAGTATCTGGTCGCCTATGTCTGATTGGCCTCCTTTCTCCATACCAATCCGGCTTCGCCAATGGAGCACCATCTTTTGTTTTAGGCATTGTATGACTTTTATGGCTGTGATCTGAATTACAAGAACATAACAAAGGTCAACTGTTGTACATAACATTAGCAAATAGTGTTCATAATTTTCTTTGGAAAAAATGTACACAAGTATAGAAGAATATGAAGCCCATTGATTTTTTGTTTAGTAATAATGCAATAAATTAGCACATTTAAAGAAAAACCTACCAGTAACTTTTGACATGACAGTTCTATAGACAATATCTCTATGTGTAAAGTTGACGTGACTAAATAAATGAAAATAAAAACAAAAAATAGAACATATCTGGGAAATAAGGATGATAAGTGCACATACGTGAGTGCATGTGTCTGGCGCACAACACAGTTGGAATGAGGAGAAGGGCGAAGACCACCAAGGCACAAAGTGAAGTCCTCATAACTCTCTCTATCTAAGCTAGTCTGATGTATCCTTAATCAACAAGTAATTGAGTTCCTTGAAACTTGAAAGTGTTTGATGAAATAGAAATGGTAGAACTTGATGTGTATATAAAGGCAAAAGAAGGTGACAATTGTGAAGGTATTGAAGCAAATCACAGGTCAGGTGGTGGTGGTGAATTAGGGAAGGAGAGATCACATGAAAGAGTAGAAGAGAGAGGTAGGCTCACGGAAGTGGACGCTGTTAGTGACTCATTGAGCAATACAAAGAGCTTCTTTTACGTGAACATCATTTCTCTCTGTGTTCTTTGTTTGATGTTTTTATAACGGAGTGATTAGGTGCTTTTAAAAAAGTCTCGAGAGTTTCTCCTATGGCTTGACTAAATGAAGAGCTGATAAATTACCGAACGGAGTAACTACTGTGATATACATAAATGCTTTCTGCTTCCTCTCTCTTCAATTTAATTCCTTCAGGATTCAGTTCAACATTTTTGTTTTCAGATGGACTTAAATTTGATCCCTTGTGGTCCATGTAAGCAGTGATTAATGACCTTGAGATTCATCGATACGACAATCTAACTTGTGGTTGTTGAATACGAAGGATGGATGGGTACAAAAGAGTAATGCTAAGAGGACCACAGTACTATACAAGTTATATGAACTATAGGTACAGAGTAATGCAGAGGACCACCATAATCTAGCAGTAATAGTCGTCCATATGAACTACGGGTGCAGAATAATGCATAAGAGGACCATCATAATCTAGTAGTAATAGTCCGAATGAACTATGGGTACAAGAGACTAGATGCTATGATGACCACCATAGTCTACCAGTACCAGTCCATACGAACCCCAAATGCACGAAAAGTAACAAGGTCTGGAGGCCTTTAATCCAAAAAAAAAAAAAAAAAACCCTAGTAAAAATGCTATCTGTCCTGTACATGCATTTGTCATTGAAGCACCATTAGCCTCGCACATTTCTGGATTGAGAGCATCAAGACCTTAGTCTTCAAGAAAATGGGAAACAGATTTGCAGCTTGCAATTGAGGATGATCTATTCTAAGTTAGGGTGTGTTCTAGTTTTTTTCATGGAAAAGTTTTCATCCAGTAATGATGAAATAGGCAATTTTCTTGACATGATTGTGAGTTAAAATAGGTGGTGAGAGGTCACAAATTTCATGTTCACTCCTTTTCGTTCTCTCTTCAATTCCATGATCTCTTCACTAATTTAAGTTTTCCATGATCTCTTCACTAGGGTTTCGTTTTTCTGCACGAATCCCATGAACTGCGACAGTCATCGATCGAAATGAGGAGGGACCATGATCCCAAGTGTAACGACCCGGTCCACATGACACCATATTGTCCGCTTTGGGCTACCAACCGGCCCGCATGGCTTTAAAACGCGTGTTATCATGTAGAGCGACCTCGCACACTTAAAGCACATCCCCCTTCCGCACCCAGGCGATATGAGACTATGATCCCCCTTGTAGCTCGTCCAACCCTTCTTGGCCTATTGGGCCTGTTGGGCCCTCTACCCTCACCCTCACCCTCACCCTCACCTCAAGTCCGCCCACTTAGGGTCTCACAATCCACCCCCCTTAAGGCCCAACGTCCTCGTTGGCCACACAGGCACAACGTCCACGTTGGCCACACAGGCACAACGTCCACGACGCCAGAGGGCCCACCAACACCGTGGCATACTTCCGGCTGGGTCAGGCTCTGATACCAACTGTAACGACCCGGTCCACATGACACCATATTGTCCGCTTTGGGCTACCAACCGGCCCGCACGGCTTTAAAACGCGTGTTATCATGTAGAGCGACCTCGCACACTTAAAGCACATCCCCCTCCCGCACCCAGGCGATATGGGACTATGATCCCCCTTGTAGCTCGTCCAACCCTTCTTGGCCTATTGGGCCTATTGGGCCTGTTGGGCCCTCTACCCTCACCCTCACCCTCACCCTCACCCTCACCTCAGGTCCGCCCACTTAGGGTCTCACACCAAGCAAAGGCTTTCAGGAACAGATGAGATTGGGAACAACAATGAGAGCACAGTGAAAACCCTTTCCGCAGATGTAAGGAATGCCCTTGAAACCCTTAAGCAGATCAACAAGGAAGCGTACCTACACTTCCTAAGTGACCCAGATCTGCAAGACACTACAAATGAACATCAACAGAACAACACCACACAGGGCGAGAACACAACGACAGACAACGCACATCCGAACACTGGAACAGGGAAAACAGCAAATGACAAGCAGCAGGAGGAAGGCCCTACACATGGAAGAGCAGAGGACAAGGATGCAGATCCATCGGTTGAACAATCGGCTGCTACCGAACCAACAAAGCAAAAAACATGGGCTTCTATGCTGAAACAAACCTCCTTTAAGGAGGCAACAAGGCTTCAATATGTAGCACCCTCCACTGTAAATGATAGGCCAGCAGTGCTTGTTAACACAAGCGACTTTAAAACGCAGATTGTAGAATGTGGGAAGCTTATTGTGGAGAGATCTGTCGAGAAGAGGCTAGCATATGGATATGTGAAAGATTGTCTCTCAAGAGCCTGGGGAACACAAAACTTCGAGATGAATATCCATGGCGAAAAAAATTTCATCTTCAAATTCAAAACAGAGACAGACAGAGCGAGAGTGCTGGAACAAGGACCCCCTACACATTGCCAGTAGGTTGTTTGTTATAAGGGCATGGTCACCAATGCTTGATGAGGATGAGGAGTTCTCTACAATACCTATATGGGTAAATCTAAAGAAAATCTCTCTATTCCTATGGAACCCAGAAGACATCCAAAGAATCGCTAGTGCACCAGGGTCACCTATCATGCTGGATCGTGCTACCGAATAGCGCACAATGCTATCCTTTGCAAGAGTGTGCGTGGAGATAGATACCAAAGCCAAAATCCCTAAGGAAATTCCAGTAATTATAGATGGTTCAAAGACCAGACACGTTGAAGTAGAGTACTCTTGGATACCTACTAAGTGCAGTGTCTGCTCAAGGTTTGGACACACTAGCATACAGTGTGAGAAAGTGAAGCCCACAAATAGAGCTCCAACTCGAGTATGGAAGGCTACATGCAGGAAATTAGAGGAAGGCTGGACAGTTGCACATGGCCGCCACACATTTAAGTCAAAGGATCAGAATGCACGCAGAAATGCTCCTCAACAAGACTCCCACTGCGCTAAGCAGGATGAACCTAAAACCAATGAAGACAAATTCGTACAAGAAACAACAGAGGAAGGCCTTCAAGAGGCGGGCTACACAGCTAGTGAGATTGAAAGAGCGAAGGAATGAGACCCAACTAATCATCATGATGATTTAGGCAGCCCGTGGACAACAAGTCCCGAGTTTGAAGATGTGAATACAAGTATTGAAACCAACCAAATTAAGATATTACAGAGAGAGGGACCTCGAACCCCCCAGGCAGATGATGAGCTGATTTCTACACTTCCTGAAGTAGGACGAGAGATAACTGATGGAAGACAAGGGGAAGATCCAACAGCGCCCATGGATTGGCTACCACCCAAAGTCATCAATGTTTTGAATTTAGAAATTGCAAGAATAGGAAGGGATGCATTGATCACCGAAGTTAAAAGCATACTTGAAGCGAAAACAGCAAAGGTGGGGCAAAACACTATTGAAGAAGAACATAAGGTTACCACAATACATCCTCCTACGGAATATGTTCCTCGAAGGTCTTCTCGAAGCAAGAAGACAAATCCTAAATTCAGGTAACTGATGATGATAATACAAGAAGAATGCAAATGCTTATTAAAACATTGTAGGGATGCTAGCATTCAATGGTTTCTATATCATGATTCATTGTGTTTCGATTCTTTACAACGACTTCTCATACATCCTGGGGCCCACATTAGGTATCAATCATGAGAGTGCTTAAAAGATTGATTGGTAATTACGAGGAAGAAAAGTTATGGCAGGTCTATCTTGCAACCACTTTAGTAGCAGAACACTTTGCAAGGTTACTCCCTAACTTGGAGGCGGTGTTTTGTTGAAGCTTTGAAGCAAGTCTATTGTTTTGTAAATGATGAAACGAGTGAACGTATGAGCGATTGTAAATTTTATCATCAACTTTTTTTATTAATATAAGGTTCGGGGATCCTAAAAACCCCAGCTCACTTTCCAAAATAATAATAATAATAATAATCAAACACGCCCTTAAATTCATATCCAACAAACATTAGTCCATTTTCTTGTGTATTCTAGAAAATTGGGATTAGTCCCCTAAACTAGATTAAGATAAGTTCATTCAATAATTAGTGAAGTAGACATGTGCCCGGATTTCTTGCTACCATCTGATCTGGGCTCTGTACCTTGAATGTTTTTGTTTCCATGTTAAGAGAGGTTTTGATCCATCCTATTCCACTGGCTAAAAAACTCAAATTATTGAATAATTCTTCAGGTTAATTTAGGGCCTCAGCAAGCCTGAGAGGCCAGTATTGATGCCAGGTGAATTCAAAGTGGTTCATGTGCAGGGTGACAGAGTTTTCATTAACTGTTCAAATTATTGTTGTACGAAGATGTGCAAAAACAGAATAACTTGTCTGATCAATTTCAAAATTTGGAATCATCCGGGTTTAATAAGGCCAATCTGATCCACAACTTTATAGAAATTTCTCCATGTCGATGTAGTGGTGTTTGCAATTGTTTTTGGTTGAAATGGGCAGGACTCCTTTTAGTATTCTTCTTGAGCCCTCCTCATAGGACCTTCTTTGGACTGCCCATGCTTGCTCAGTATGTTAACCCACTAGTGTTGAAACGTGCGCTACACACGCCCATTCACCTTCAACGTTTATTGAATGTACATCACAATACGTTGATAATTTTTAGAATGACTTGTAAAGATATGCCTCTAAAAATTATTATTGTGCACTCGTGATGCTAATTGTACTTATCTAAAAATATGTGATAGCATACGGAAGAAACTTTTCATTGATGGCAAAAATCTAATATAAAATTGTAAATTTTAAAATGAGGAGTAAAGTTCAATCCAAATATTGAAACATTTGACATGACAATAATTTTGCGAAAACTGAAAATGAAAGGTTATTATCATATTTGTTTATAAAGGTATAATGGTTTTTTAACCTAGTACATGGAAACTTGGAATTTGAAAGAAGGTCTAGGGCATTTTTGGTACAAAATATAGATAGGGAAGGACATTTGTGGAAAGTAAAGTGTGTTTGTTCGTTACTAGCACCGTTACTCCGGCTAAGAACATCCACAATAGGTTCCCTAATGGGGAAACGAAAGTCAAATTATTTAAGGGTTATTTCTCATTTGATCCCATTTATTTTTGTATTCCAGTCTAACACTCATGACCGTTTGTTCAACCATGTTGACTAACAAATTCTATCCCATTTTTTTATAAGACAAATTTACCCCTCACGTGATACTCCAAATCAAACTTTTTTTTTTCTTTTTTATTCCCACAATCCCACCCACTTTTTTTTTTCTATTTTCTTTTCATAATTTATCTATTATGGGTAAATTTAAGTTGCAAGGGAATAATGTCTATTTTTTATTCCTTGCAACTTAAATTTACCCATTATAGATAAATTATGGGAATAAAAAGAAAAAAAAATAGGTGGGGTTGGGGGATAAAAAAATGTTTGATTTGGAGCATCACGTGAGGGGTAAATTTGTCTTTTCGAAAAATGGGATAAAATTTGTTAGTCAATATGGTTGAACAAACGGTCATGAGTGTTAGATTGAAATACAAAAATAAATAGGGATCAAACAAGAATAGACATAAACTAATGAGGTCAAATGAGAAATAACCTATAATTTAATGAGGAGGAAGCTGCAGTTTCATCTTCAGTGTCTTCCTTTGCATCCATTCCAATGTAAATTTTGAGCCAATTTCATTATTATATAAACCAATTGATTTATTGCATAAATCTTTCAGCGACAGATCCAATTTTTTTATTTTTATTTTTATTTAATTTTAATCATAGAATCAAGTCTTGAAGGATATCAATCTTCCCTTTCTAAAGTACATTATTCTTGCAATGGCCAAATACCACCAAAACCAAAATTTTCTTAGATCAAACATCCATTTGTAATTTAGAAAAACTTGAAAAAGTAGAAAAAAAAAGGT
Organism: Berberis vulgaris; assembly: GCA_963556465.1. NCBI lineage: Eukaryota > Viridiplantae > Streptophyta > Magnoliopsida > Ranunculales > Berberidaceae > Berberis > Berberis vulgaris. Next base: position 72,370,787 of record OY747135.1, read on the forward strand.
GAGAGAAAGCTAATTGTCAACACCCTGACAATGATACTGAGGCAACATACTCGGTAATACTTTCCACAAGCTGTACCCAAGTCCACATTGTTTCCATTGAAGTGATGAACTCCAACCTCAGCCAACATGGCGTAATACTCAATCCCAGACTTTCGGAGTGGGAGGCAGTTGTTAGAGATGATGATCAGCTTCCCTTTGGAGCTTCTGAGGGTAGCCGAGAGTGTACTTTCCACTCTTCATCACTTGAGGACAGTCTTCACCGAGGGTTCCACATTTGGATGGGCCAACTCCAAAATTTGGTCTATATGTTATTACAATTTGAAACTAGGTTCTCTTCATTGCATTTCGTACGAAAAAAGCCCATGTATGGAAAAGAAATAGAGGTTGGGGCTTATGAGTAGAATGGATGATGGTGAAAATGTGATTTCAGTTAACTTCTATATATTACATTCATAGGAGGCATTCAACGACTTTTTGTTGCGTTTGCTCTGGTAAACATGATCTTCTTGGCTCAGTAGGGTAATATAAGCTAAATAAACTAACTTTATTGGAGTTATTGGATTCTTATGGTGGAATAGTGATGCATATATCAGATGGTATATCTTAGTAAATATCGACTAACTTATTCAAAGAATTGAAATTGTCTATGTTGTGTGTGCCCAAATGCTAACATGAAATTAGCTGGCCAAAGGTTGACATCACCAGGCCCAACTTAAGGCCGGACGGGATTGGGAGTTAACCCTCTACATGGAGTTTTGGCCCAGGCCTACTTTTATCCCGTATTTTATCTGAAGTTCAGCAGGAAACCTTGGTCATGGTAGCTGTGATGTCTTAAGTACTTCACTTCTACTTTACGTAGATTACTCGGATTATTAATCACAAGGCAGCTGAGGAGGCTTTAAGAATGCTTGGTGAAATGTCACCACCATAGACATGACTCACTAACTCTAATCCAGCCGATTAGGTATAACTGTATCTTTCTCATGCTGACTTCAACATTCTATAAGCATATCCATCTATCGCTCCTCCATTTCATCCAAATAAACCCCATGAAATATGCTAGGAAGCTATACAGTAAGCATCCACCGTAAATGAGAAGCTAAAGAAAGAAGATAAGTTCTATTCTGATAGCAAGTACTGTATGGGACAGGTAATCAGTGTATTTAACCTCACTAAGTAGGGAGTAAGTGTACTAGTAATGTCACAAGAGACTTGAAGGTTCTTGTTAAGAAGTACAGTTCATGATCAGCAGTAACTTTTGCAAACGTTTCAGAGGACATAAGTCCAACCTTCTGAGACTTAAAAAAAGCCAATATAGATTGCATCAGTTTTGGGTTTCAGGTATGAAGGCATAGGATTTGCAGATATCCGCCCCATCTCTGCTCCGAATGGGGCGGATTTGGATGTGTCTAAACGGATTTCGAAGCTGATTGTGAACTTATAAGCCCCACATAGCACAAAATTTGCACAATATACTATACTATATATATACATCTGTGAGTCAAACATTAGAAGCTTGTACAATGCAATATCATACATAACAAACAAACCATGGCATGGTATTATTGTGGAAAGTACACAGGAATGAACATGCCTTGTCTCTATCATCCTTGAAATTTGAAATTGATAAATCATCTTGTTGAGGTGTAACTGTCTGTCTTGGCATCTCCTTTAATTTTTAATTTTTTATTTGATAAAAGCATCTCCATTAATTGATTATATATATATTAATGAACTTAATTAACATATTCTGTTCACCATAGCAATCATTCAAATATGGTATTTATAGGTTCATGTACAATTAATCAATTTGAGCCCCAAGTCCTTTAAAGTGACCAGATGTGTTAATTCTCTAGGGATCACGTTTAGTTAGGATCTCAAATCGATTTTTTTGTGTTTTAATATTTTTGGGAAATTTCTTAATGACTTACATGTTCTTTCGTGCATGTATTCCATCTTCTTTTTAATCCACGGATATTCACAATTTCTTTGTCAATGTGGATTTTACAAACTTGTGAATGAGCCACTTTCCTTTATGAAAAAAGTGTGGCTAAATGTGAATTTGGCTCATAATGGTATTTATATTTGTTAAAACCATACATAAATAAAAAAATTATTTACTTGTGCCTTTCCCACCCAAAATGCTATTGGCTCCCTTGTTCATTATAATGATATGTCATTCCACTATTTGAGAGGATGACTACGTCACTATAAGCTCAAGATTATTGGTTCCGGGACATAAATATTCTATCTTTCCAATTCCAATTCCAATTATGATCCTAGACTTGTGATTCACAAGTCTACCTACCCCATTGACGGCCAATGAAGAGGTGATTGAGACACCAAGTTGATGAAGGTTGCTTTAGGCAGAACCTACACATTGACAAGGTTGGGCAACTTGGGGTCTACCACTCTTTGAATTGAGATTATAAAACACACAGCTTTTTACCCGCCTCCTCATGACTCTCTTGACAATTAAAGGTAAAAGAAGATAGATCGGATCAGATGGAAAGATTTAGCTGTGAAGCTAAGTGTCTGTCACAAATTTCCTTTCACGTGAGATGAAGGTTAATCAGTAGTACTCACAGCTTGAATAATAAGAACTATCTCTTTTGTTGGTGTGTATGTATAGGCATATCAGTTGTGAGTATACATACTTTGCCCACTTATCACTCCATGGCCGTGACAGCAAACCTATTCAGGTCTTGGCTCCATGTGTGTAAGGTTTTTACTAAAATATGTTAGTGATTTGTGTGATTTTGTATTGGTGTAGTATATACGGGTATATTTTTCTTGTTAAATCCAAATTCAAAAGAGAACGAATGGGGAAAGATAAGGAAGGAAGAGTAAACGGAGTGAGGTAAAAAATGAGAATATTTTGTTGAACTGTGCTAGCTTAACCGGTAAGATTTGTGTTAAAAACTTGCTCAAAGCATTTACATAGATCTATTAAAACCCCTACTCCCCATAAAAAAAATTGGAAATATTGCAATTCAAATTTTACATTGGAATCATAATGCTCCCTTTGGAGAATTTCAAAACTCTTAAAGTGTGTATCCCATTCTTGCAAAAACAATTGAAATCCATTAGTTTCCATGGAATTCGTTCTATTGAAAACAAATTTAAATCTGAATATTCTACCAATTCGTTTTTTTGGTTCTTAATTTTAGTTAGTGCTCTGAATTTTTTAAAAGGTTGTTTTATATGTACATCTAGCAACCGAAGGAAATAATGAACCTATTCTAACATCTTTGTGTTTAGAGCTTTTGCTATGCAAATATAAGTTGAATTTTAAGATCATTGTCCTAATCACGCATTATTTTGATAAGAATGATATTCTTCATTTTTTCTTTTGTTAGTAACTCTATACCCACTCATCAAGTGCTATCATTGACGTCTCGGAACATGTCAATTATTATGCAAAGTTCACAACACAAAGGAATTAGCAAAATGGATTATCTAATAATTAATTAAAGAAATGAGTTGTTAATTAATTTACTATTCTCACCTTTAGCAGAAAGGAGTTTGGAACTTCAATGTAAATGGTTTAGGGTAGTAGATGAGCTTTTTAGTATGTGAAGTGCAACATCTATGAATTCTCCTGCTTCTGGTTTGTACTCATTGAAAAAGTTTTACTTTGCACTCTTGATATGTTATGCTCCTTTACTACTCTTGGAATCTTTTGGTGACTTTTGGTTCAATTTTAACAGCACTGAATTATCAAGATATTATCGATCTTTAATCCACTCCAAACTTTACTATGAAACCTAACTAAAAGAATTGAATTACTAACAACATTGAGGTGCTCACCATAATTGTTGTGGAGGAAATGCAAATATGAACTAAATGTGCTTATTAAGAAAATTGCCTAGCCCAAATTGAGTGATGGTTGTGCCTCTTAAACTCAATTGATAAGTCATGTAGTCAGTAATACCAAAGATCTAGGGTTCGAACTAGTCAACACCATTTTGTGGAATTGATCTAATTATCCTTGCACTAATTGAGACATGACCACAATACTAGTATGATATTAGCCTTGAAAAACTTTGTAAAATGATCAATTGTTTTTTAACCATTTATATGCATCTTTGTAACGACCCGATCACATGGTACAATATATTTGTTTTGGACCCAAGGCTAGCGCAATTTTAAAACGTGTTATATCAATGTGATTCAGACTCGCACGTATATAACACATGTCCCCTTAGTATTAAAATTGCTAATGCATCTTTTTTCAGTGACTATAGGCCTATTGCATGCTGCAATGTCCTTTACAAGTGTATCACTAAAGTTCTTACCCTCAGAATGAAAAAAGTTGTCCAGTTACTTGTCAGCCCGAACCAATCAGCATTTATCCAAGGCAAATATATTCAAGACAACTTATTGCTTGCTCATGAGCTAGTCAGGAATTACCATAGGGACAAGCCCCCCTAGATGTGCAGTCAAGATAGACCTGAAGAAAGCCTACGACATGGTGAGATGGGAGTCTGTTCTTCATGTTCTTGAAAAATTGAAATTTCCTGTTATTTTCATCAACTGGGTGAGTGAATGCATTACTACACCTAAGTTCTCCATAAATCTGAATGGTTCCCTCAAAGGCTATATCAAGGCTACCAGAGGTCTCAGACAAGGATGCCCAATGTCCCCTTACCTTTTTGTTATGGTAATGGAGGTGTTGAATGTACTCCTGTTGAAAAAGGTGCAACAAGGTGCTTATAAATTACATCATAAATGTCAGGACCCGGTTGTCACTCATCTAGGTTTTGCTGATGATCTGATTGCATTTCTTCATGGAGATGTGGCCTCAGCTAAGGCATTAGCTGATATTTTGCAGGAATTTCAAGCATGCACAGGACTAGGTGTTAATTGCAACAAGAGCACCTTGTTTACTGCAGGGATACTACCCAGTGTGCTGGATGGTATAACTACGTAGCTCCAGTTCTCAGTAGGATGGCTACAAGTTAAATATCTTGGTCTCCCACTGATGTCCTCAAGTCTGTCTCACCAGCAATGTAGCCCAATCATTGAGAAGATCAGGAAACGCATCAATTCTTGGAAGAACAAGTTTCTAACATATGCAGGAAGGGTCGTGCTTATCAAAGCAGTTTTGAGCAGCATGCAAGTTTACTGGACCTCTTGCTTCATGCTCCCTAAGCAAACCATCAAGACAATCAACTGCATTTTTCGAAATTTCTTATGGTCAGGTGATGATACCCCATCTAAGAAAGCTATGGTAAATTGGAAGAGAATCTGTACACCATTTCAGGAAGGAGGATTGGACATAAGGAACATTCAAGTGACCAATGAAGCAGCTTGTTTGCGTCATATTTGGAACCTAGTATCCAACAAGGAGTCACTTTGGGTTTGCTGGGTCAAGAAACACCTTATTAAGCAACGTGATTTTTGGCTCATGAGGGCTCCAATTGAGGCATCTTGGTCCTAGAAACATATTCTAAACTGCAGAAAACTGGCTTCAGGACTGGTTATGCATTCAATTGGGAATGGTCATATGACTAGTTTTTGGAAGGATCCTTGGCATCCGCTGGGAGTTCTTATGAACAAGTTTCCGCAAGAACTTTTGTATGACTTTTTACTACATAAAAAAGCAAAGGTTAGTGCTATCTTACGGAATGGTGAATGGCTAGTTTCGCAATTCATTGAACCATCTATCACAGAGATTGCTAGTAGCCTTACTGAAGTAGAAGCTGATTGTGAACAACCTGATGAAGTGGTTTGGAGAGCAGGACCTAGTGGGAGCTATAGTCTGAAGCACACATATGAGGTGCTTAGGCCTAGAGCTAGTCCATGTCAATGGACGAAGGTTATCTGGTACAAGGGGAACATACCTCGACATAGCTTCACTACATGGCTCACTACCCATTCATCGCTTAAGACCATGTCAAGACTTAAGGAATGGGGTAAAGTCCAAAACAATCTTTGCATTTTCTGCTCACAGGAGCCTGAAACAGAGGACCATCTTTTCTTTGCTTGCACATACTCTAAGTTTGTTTGGACACAAGTACTTCAATTTTTGTGTTACTACAGACAAGTGACCCAGTGGAGCCAGGAATTGGAATGGTGTACACAACACTTTGTCGGTAATGAACCCAGGAAAGTGATCCAAAAACTAGCCTTCAATGCTACTGTCTACCATATGTGGGTTGAGCGTAATAGATGAGTGTATGATAACACACGGCTACTAGGAACCCAAGTTGTTCAAAGAGTATATGATGATGTGCGCATCAAGATAGCTGGGCTGAAGCTCAATGTGGAAGATAGTCCTGCGAACAGAGAAGTTTTTGATAAGTGGCGCACTGATCCTGTTTATATTCACAAGGAACCGATAAATGCACATGAACTAAGCCTCCTGCAGGGTGGTTCAAGCTGAATTCTGATGGTTCGCTTAAAGGTGATCGAGGTGGGTATGGAGCGCTCATCAGGGACGAGCACGGTGAGGTTGTAATAGTTTGTTCTGGTTCTACAACTGGTCACTCGGTTCTTAAGCATGAACTACAAAGAGTTGAAGGAGGGCTCAAGGCTGCTGGTTTGAATGCCATACTTCGGCTTGAGCTAAGCACAGACTCTAAGTCTGTTTTTACATTTCTCACCAAGAGCATTGCAATCCCCTAGGACCTGAGACATATCATTGGGCGCATTAGACGTCAACTTAACAAGCTGGAGGAGTTCAAGGTCATGCATCATTATAGAGAAACTAATATGGCAGCGGATCATCTCGCTGACTTGTACCCAGGCAGTGAATTCATCATTGTAGTTCCTAGTTGTTATGCTGAGGATTTCAAAAAGTATGTGTATGAAGATAGTATAGGAATAGAATATAACAGAATGTAACATCTTCAATTTTTTCAGGTTCGGGATCCTTAATAAACCCTAACTCAATTTCCAAATATATATATATATATATAACACATCTCATTCCCTCACCTAGTCGATATGATAATATAACACCAAGGTAGTCTGCCTCTTGGTTTGCACACACATGATATCATGCCAGACTCAAAGCCTGCTTACACAAGATATCCCGTGATTAGAAGCCGCCTAGACAAACTTTGTTACAACCTCTCATCTAAGTCCAACCATCACATGAAATGCCACTTAAAATAACTCATCACTCACTCCAAATCCCACATTTCACTTTCTAAGCCAACTAATCCAATCCAAGCATCCAAAGCAAAACAGAGCATGAGATGCCTCCCCTGTCTCTCCTTCCTCTCTTTAGAGTGAAAAAAATGGAGAAGTGTCGGCATTTCTTTTAGTGACAGAGGACCCCACAACACCCCACCACCTCACCACCTCCCACCATTCCTTCCCCCAATCCCATGTGCTAAGCCTCTCACTTCTCGCTGGCACTCTCTTCGTCTTCCTTCTCACATACACTCACATACAAACAGAGTGAGTTACAGAAACCCAGAGTGACTCACAGAAGAGATGATTTGGGTTTGTTGAGATCTCCCAATCTCACCCATTCAATCTCCTCAAACACCCATTTCTCTGTTATCACTTTCTGCCTCTCTAAATGGATTCAAGCACTCGCCTTGATTATGTTCTGTTCCAACTCACCCCAACCAGAACAAGGTACTATTACTCTGTCTTTATTGCTTAATTTTTTTTTCTCTAAATTCATTAGTGATTGTGATCTGTGACTTACATTTTGATTTTGAACTCTGGGTATTGTTAAAGGTGTGATCTTGTGGTCTTCTCTGGAGGCAAGAATGAGAAACTCGCATCTGGCCTGCTTGAACCCTTCATTGCTCATCTTCGAAGTGCGAAAGATCAGATTCCCAAAGGTGGTTACTCCATTACTCTTCGTGCACCCTCCAAACACAATGCATCTTGGTTCACCAAAGGCACTTTGGAGAGGTAATTTCACTTCTTCAGTCTAAACCCATGTCTGGGTTGACTCAGTTTGATTACCCATAAGCTTGAATTCGTTTTTTATTAGCCAATTCGATTTGATTCGAATTGTTCACCGGAGTCTAGATCCAAAATACTTGATAACGGGTCATTGGAATTTGATTGGTTTTGTGTGATTTGGTTTGCAGATTTGTGAGATTTGTTAGTACCCCAGAAGTGCTTGAAAGGTTTGTTACAATTGAAAAGGAGATTGTGCAGATTGAAAGTTCAGTTCAGTCCAATGAGTTGTCTCACACCACTGAAGAGGGTACACTCAGATCTCCCCCTACAAATTTTGTCTTGATGCACTAAATTACTGATTTATTACTTGTTAGAAATTCTATTTAATATTTTTATCACACTTCTATCCCTTGAATTAAGCATTTATTGAATATACTTATCATCTTAAGAGTTCACAAATGTTTGCGAGTTTTCGACTAATTGAGACACCCATGAATTCCATTGACTTTAATCCTTTGAAATCATTTTATTTCTTGTAATTCAATTTTTATGAAGTTTTTCTTTTTTATTTATTTATTTTCCTTTGAATTTTTTATTAAATAAATTTTCTGCAAACTATCACTTTACGAATTATTACTAAAAAAAAATTCAAATTAACATTATTGTATTTGACCTGCCTGTGATACTGAGTAGGTCTATGCAGCTTTGATCAATTAAATCTGCTTTTGGCCTTTGTGCTGAAGATAACTATTTGACAAAATACCTATATGTTTCAAGTGAATCACTTTGTTTGGATACAGTCTTTGTAATCACAAGATTGGTTATGATGTATGTCTTAATTATGATGGTGCTGCTTGTTTAACATGTGTTTACTTTGTTAACATTGCAACAGATGCAGATAATAAAAAGTCAATTGTCCCCTATAAGGTATTATACAATTTTAAAACACTTTTATTTTGTGATATCTGCTGATATTCACTCTGAAGTCCTCACTCTAATTTGGGTTTGTGTGATGAATTTGGAAATAGCCAAAAAGTGAATCTAATGGCGCAAACGGGCCTGTACAAGAAGAAAACTCCAAGTAAGTTGTCCTTGGCTGTAATTCAGAATTTCTCTTTGTTTTTATTTTGTTAATGATAGCATGTTTTGTTCTTGTATTGATTATGAATTTATTTGTATATTCAGACATCGCCTTCAAAGAGTTCTGGAGACTCGGAAAGCAGTGCTACGCAAAGAGCAAGCAATGGCTTATGCCCGTGCTTTTGTTGCTGGATTCGACATGGACTGTATAAACGATCTCTTAGCCTTTGCAGATGCCTTCGGAGCTTCCCGTTTAAGGTATGGATGAGTGCTAACCTTCCACCTAAATGAGGATAGTTAGAGTTAAAAGGTTTAATAGTATAATTTACCTTCTTAGTAAATGTGAGAAATATAGCACAAGAGGGTGAAAGTTTTCATTGAAGTTTGAGTACTCATACTTCGACCTGGGTTTCGAACCTATAGTAAGAAATTGTGGCTTTGGAAGGTGATTCAGCTTTCATGAGATTCACCTGCAATGATAGAAATTTGATGGTTAAGATGGTTCAGCTTAGATTTCAAAGCTGATTTCTTTTTGTATTCTTCAATGATTCAATCCAAGTCTACTTGTATGTTTTATTTGGTGACAAATCACCCCCCCCCCCCTCCCCCCCCCCCTCCCCCCCCCCCCCCCCCCCTCTATTGTTTTCTTATAACTCATTGCTATTGTCCATTTTTCTAGACAGAAACACGGAATATTAGCTACAAAATCATTTAAACATTTACTAATCCATCTCTAAGCCTAATTAGTATTTTTGATAATCCACTCAATTGGAATTGGGTTTGCTAGCTTCTAAATTTTGTTTAATGTAGGGAAGCATGCATAAACTTCAAGGAACTGTGCAATAAGAAACATGGCGATGGGCTTTGGATGGATGAGCTCGCAGCCATGGAGGCATACGTGCAGCCTGATCTTGCATATGTGGGTACATCTGGAATCGTACTTACAACAGAGAATACTGCCCCTACTCAGAGTATCCTGCAAAACTTTCAAAACGGTGTCCAACTTCAGCATGGTGATTCCGCCGATGTTTCCGTCTCTGAATCAAATGCAAGTCATGCAAGTTCAGATGCCAACCAAGGTATTTGATGGTTTTCTTATACCCTGCACTCTTCCAAAAATGTTTTGACTCTCTTCTCAGCATACAAATTTATTGTTAGTCCCCAAGGACATGAACTTACTCACTCCTTGCCTTTCATGCATACATCACATCATACACGTCATTGCAGATGGTTTTATTGTTGGACCATCTTGTGTGCTCTTTAAGATCGAATAGCAACCTTAGGTGCCCATTTTTCTAAAAGGCACAAGAAAGACATTGTAACTTAAATCATCTTGGGGTAGTTTCAAAGATATAATAGACAAGTAATCTACGTGGCCTTGAAAGCTATTGGGTCATTTGTGGGTAGCTAGCTAGATCGCCTAGCTTGTGTGGAAGAGAATATGAGGTTGACTTGTTGTGAGGATGGTATCAACATCACTGCTTCATAATAAATAAGATTATTCTGAAGACTTCAAGTCTTACAAATTATTCAATTTAACAGTGGACATCAAATGGCATGGTCAGGGGTGTTAGAATTACATTCTATCACAAAGAAGCATTCTATTGTTGAGAGGATCACCATGGTGCGAAAATCATCTTCTTTAAAATTTGCTTGGCTAAATTTGGAATATTTGATATTTGTACTTACAGTACTCGTATATCAAACATAGAAAGTTGCATTTATGGGTTTTCCTGTATGTCTTCTTTACCATTTTTATTATGCTTTTTCAAACTCTCATACACCGTTCACATTTGTTATTTGTTACTTGGGATGTGCTTATTTTTGGGTCTTGTAGTAATCAGAGGTCTTAATTTGTAATTATAACTTGATTCAAGAAATTTGGACCTTTAGCATGATTAAGAAACAATTACAAGTCCAGAAACAAATTATAGTGTTAAGAGTCTCTCCTGTGGTTTTTTCATTTTAACTCCTATCCAAAATTAGAGTAAATATCTCTGTATATTCATGACATGGTCACAGTTCTAATGTGGTGCATAAAATTCCTATAAGTATCACCAGCAAACTTATAGATCTAAAAGTTTACTACATGATGATCTAAAAGTAACAACTTGCTGGTTCCAGGTCAAGCGCCACCAACAACTGCAAATGCTCAATTTCCGATGTCATGGCCGAACCATTTTCCTCAGTTTATGTACAATTATCAAAACCCATCCATGCATCAAATGCCACCCTACCAAGGATATCCCTACCCTGGAATGCCAATTCCTCCACACTTTCAGGGAAGTATGCAATGGCCTCCAAATGCCGAAGAATATAGTGACAGTCTGAGGGAAGTAAATCGTCGTCGAAGTGGTAAATCCTCCTCCAGGCGCAAAGAGAAATCATCAAATAAAAAAGAATCCCAAAATTCAGACCATGATGCACATTCTGAACCCAGTGACTCCAATTCTGAGAGTGATGTTGATGCATATTTAGAACAGGATGGGAAGGATACTTCACCAGAGAAACCACATAAACGAAGGAATGGAAAGAAGGGTTCAAGAATGGTTGTTATCCGCAATATCAATTATATTACTTCCAAGAAGAAGGATGGTGCAACTGACGAATCCTCTCTTGATGAGGATGAACTCATGGATGATGATACTTTTAAACAGGGGTTGGAGGATGCAGTTGGATCGATGGAGAAGCATCACAAGTCTACCTCTCGTCATCATAAGACAGTAAAAGGCAAAAAACGCCACTCTGTTGCAAACAAATCAAATGGAGATGTTAACCAGGACCTCGAGAATGATCCGGCTGAAGACTTGTCTGAGGGTGTCAAAACAAATGAGAATTGGGGTGCTTTTCAAAACCTGCTGCTGAAAGACGATGATTCAGGTTCTGATGAGATTGCCAAACAGAAGACTCTAGATGTTCAAGATGAGTATTTTACTATCCAAGGCTCTGCTTCTGGATCTAATTTTCACGCTAGCCATGTAGTTGATTTGGAAACAGAGAAAGGAACCAAACAACGGATGGTTGCAACTGACGACTTTGTTGTAACAAGAAGAGAAGAAGTCCATGAAGGTAGCAATCACATGGACAATTTTGACAATGGTGAAATGCGACCAACTGTTAAGAAGAGGGATAACATTGGCGAGGAACTGTTCTTATCACAAAGAGCGGAAGAAGCCAGAAGTGCTGTTCATGATGCTTTGCCTGACTGCAATGGTTTATCTGTGACCAAGACTCAGAAAGGAGAAGATTGGTTTACCATCAAGGAACCTGAAAGATCAGTGGGTACAAATGCAGTCAACGAGAGCTCAATATTCAATGATGATCCAGCTTTGATGTTTGGAGGTGATCATGTTCAAACTGAGAAAAACAGGAAAGATGATTTTGTAGACAACTCTTTCATGGTACAGTCCCGAGGGACTGATGATCTGCCTACTTCTCAATGGAGAACAGATTTAAGCATGATTTCTGACCTCACTTTGGATTCTCAACATGAAAGTGGCACCGCAGATCATTCCAGAGATAAGTATAAACCCTCCGTCTCCTACGAGCCTGATGACCTTTGCATGGTGCTTGTACGTGATTCAGGTTTGGAGCCTGCAGCATCCTGGAGTCCAGAATTGGATTATGAAATGGACATGTCATTTAAAGAATCTGATAGAAGGCACTCCGAGGTTGATACAGTAGGTCTCACTGAGGATAAGCCTGCTACCAATGGAAATCCCGAGAAAAAACTTTCAGGTAAAGAAGGCAGGTCTAAACCTTTGCGTGGATCTCTTAGTAAAAGCAAGACTGAGATTATTTCAAGAAGCAGAAAACCATCCACACCAAGCAGAGTGGTAGCGCCGAAGAGCAAAGCTGAGAGGGTAATAAATGATTAATCAATCTCATTCATTGTTACTGTTTCCTCTGATTCCTATGCGACCTTTTACTTTGTTTTGTCTTCTCATGGCGTGACAGTTTATCTTTGCTTACAGGAGGAAGAGAATCGGAAGAAACTGGAGGAATTAGCAATTCAACGCCTAAAGCGAATCGCTGAAAGAAGTGCAGCCAGTGGTTTTACTCCTGCAAAGAAATCCCCTGTAGAAAGTAAAAAAGGAACTTCCCTGAAGGATGATAAGAAAATTGCTCGATCTTCTACCCAAGATACAAAGAGATCAAGTTTGCAGAAACCAAGCATTACAGGTTCAACCACTGATCGCCTTGTACCTGTCAAACACAAGGAAACACCTAGTCCACCATTGAAATCAACTCCGCCTAAGAAGACAAGTGTAAAGGCGAATGGTGTAGTGACTACAACATCGTCACCAAGAACTTCTAAGGAAGAGAATAAGAAGTCGGGTTTGAATCAGCTAAAGCCTTCTCAGAAATTAAATGGAGACGTCTCTAGTTCCCCAGATGTTCAAGAGACTAAACGAACTGATTCGCCAGAAATTATACTGCAGAAAGAACCAGACACTCCAATAGAAGCTGAGCCCCTCGATGTTCATGATACTTTGGAAGAAAAGAATGTGTGTGAACCGGTATCTTCCATTGTGAAGGTGGAACAGATAGATATCTCCAATGTGGATTCAGTTGACAAAAGCTTAAGTGTGGCAACAATTGATCCGAGGGAGGTACCTTTGCCAGTCAATGGACACTCTGCAAAACTTGATTCCTTTGAATTTGAAGCCAACAACAGAGGTGTATCTATCGCATCTTCAGTTTCTTGCGAAGAGAATGATACGGGGAATGCATCACAAGTCATTGAATCCATTAGTCAAATCAAGATGGATTCTCTGCCAGCAGAACACGAGAGTGTTTTGAGTACTACAACTGGTAAATCTGAAGATATTGCTACAACAAATGGAAATGTTTTGGTCTCTAGTGAAATTTTAGAGGAAGAAACTATTCATTACCCAGTTGAATCAACTCCACCTTCCACTACTGAATTCGGACTGGAGAGCACCCCTACGAGGAAGAAATGGAACAACACTGAAAGCTCTCCTGTTGCTGCAAAAGGATTCAAGAAACTTATGTTTGGTCGGAAAAAGACAATATATACTGCCTAGCTGATCAGACAAGGTCCTTTCATTTATTTGGTATACACTCAACATGTTACTTCAGGAGCTATAATCACAGAGTCTCCCATATTTGGATTGTATTAAAATATTAGGAACATAAGTGTGACTCGTAATCATTCATCCTTGGCTCACTTTCGGTGCATTGTGGCCGACGGATAGCTTTTCTGAATAAGGTCTTCGTGATATTGTGGCCATTTGAAGTGTGGAATGTGATCCGATCTCAGTTTAGTGTTTGCGGTTCATGGAAGTGATACAGCAATCATTGAATTGTAAGGAAAGCATCTAGGGTGGCTCAAGACAAGTAAGTGGTACACCTGTACAGATGGAGCCACTGGCATCATTTACTTATTCTCAATAATCTTTGTGATCAAAAGTTGGCTTGTATTTGTGTATTTAAAACTTCATAACCATTCATTGCTGTAATCTATTCTGTACTATAACGGCATTTTTTGTATCTATTTTCTTTTTATTAAGATACAGATTTCTGTATGAAATTGAGTATGACTTTATTCATGTCAGTTGTCATTTACATTTGTATTTCAAGTCAAAACTAAATTTAGTTCACAAAATGAAAAAAAACTACAAAAAAAAAAATGATACAATAAATTAGATCACCATGAATAGCATCACTTGTAAGTTCATACTATTTGTAGTGATACAATCATTGAATCACTTTGTTTGTGAAAACGTGTAAAATTGCTTTGTAGATTGTTCTAGCTCAAAACTGTTACTATTTTTTGGATTGTTACAAAAATGCCAATTTCATGTAATGTATTTTGCTCTGCAGAATGTCAAAAGCTGAAATCCTTTCTTATTCCGTGATTCTAAAATTTACTTTTCTAATCGTTTCTTATAGAAAAAGTTTCCGAGGAAGCAGATAAATAAAAAGAAAGGGAAGGAGGACAAGTGGAAAAGGTTGGTACTTGAGGTTGAAGGCATGGGCGGATCTACCCTTTGGCTAAGGGGGTCAGTTGCCCCCCTTATTTTTCTGAAAAATCCCACTAAATTACTCATATTTTTTTATATTGCCCCCCTTTAAAAGTTTAGATTGCCCCATTTTATATACAATTTTGGCTCTCGACTCCACTAAAAATTAAATTATGGATTATTTTAAAAGTTTAGGTTCTCTCCTCCCCCCCTTTTTATACTAATCTCTGCTATTGATATGTTCGCGTTTCAGGGTTTGATATAGCCAACTGCTACGAAATTGAACGAATTGTGAGTGAAAATATAAGAGTGAGATGAGAGATTACAGAGTGAGAGAAGGTTTGTGAGGGAGAGAAAATATAAGAGAAGGAGAAGAGGAGAGAGTGAGAGGGTTGGTGAGGGTGGGTTTGTTGGGAGTTAAAAAAGAAAAAAAAAATCTTCGTTTGGTTCAAAAAATCACGTTCAGGGGTAAGTTGGTCTTTTCAAACTTTTTTTTGCCCCCCTTTGTTAGCAATCCTGGCTCCGCCCCTGGTTGAAGGTTGTCTTGAATCTCAAATTCTTTGTTGGTTTACCTCTTTTCCATCTTTTCCTCCTCTTTAAAACCAAACACAGCAAAGGATCTTACAAAGTAATTACATATCAAGCAATTCATATTAATTCAGCAAATAATAATAATAAAAATCTTTGTTTTGAGCAATTATTTAATAATAAATAGTTACAAACACACCATTACTAACACACCAGATGCCCATACAACTTCTTAATAACAATAGGTTTCTGAAACTAAGGAAAGTGCAAACTAGGCAATACCCAATCTATAGACAGATTAAATAACTATACCACCATTACGCGGTATAGACACTAACGCCTCCAATGATCACCTTCCCAGTTCTTGGAACCAGTGTGGCTACCAACTTGTCAGTATCCTCTGCCCCCATTTCTTGCAACATGTATGTAATACCAAGCTCTAGCCTCGCCTTACGGTTATTTCTTAAATGGGCTAAATCTACTTCACTTCCAATGAACTCCCCATAATCTGCACTCACAAAGTTTCCAACAGGCTCTGCAATGTACACATCAAATCTAACTGGATCACTGTTGGGAATAGTAATACCATCAACCCTCAGGATAACTGTTTCTTTCTTCTCTTTCGGTACATCAACAAGTACCCGAATAACTTGATCAAGTGGTCGTGGGTTTGGCCCGAATTCAGACACTGGCTGCATGGGCTCGTCTTCAGCCTCTTCTACTTCATCATAGACTGCTTCATTAGCTGCATTTGCTGTCATGCTTTTGTTCAGGATACCAGGCGCCATACCACATAATCCTCCCAGCCCAACAAGGATATTTCGCCTACTAACTGTGTTTCCTTGGGTAGTTTCCTTTTCATTTTGTGAATCTGGATGAGCACAATTTACGCGGAATGGCTTGATATTAAGAGCCTTAGTCCTAGGACTCACCCCATTGGTGTGGAATGGAGTTGTTTTGATGGTGTTGCTAAGGGAGAATGCCATTTTCAAGTTGAGAAAAGTTTGAAAGCTCAAGTAAAGAGAGATATTGTTGCAGAAGCTTTGGTGATGAAGTTGCCTTCCAATAAGCTATAGTTTATATAGAGAGGCTGAAAGCAAAAACTACTGTTGTTGAAATTTCACATCACAAGATGTTCAAACAAATACGCCAAGCAACAAAGGTGGGACATACCAAACACCACGTAGCCCAAGCCCATTGTCCTAAACCTACACTGAACATGACTAGTTTCTATCCTACAAGATGTTCAAACAAATACGCCAAGCAACAAAGGTGGGACATACCAAACACCACGTAGCCCAAGCCCATTGTCCTAAACCTACACTAAACATGACTAGCTTCTACCCTACAAGACTCCCTCCCTAATCACAATTATATTGTTTTTTTACTTTAGGGAACCCACAACAGAAAGAAAAAAAAGCACTTATTATAAAACAGACCATACAAAAGAGAATAAGCAACTTGCACGCAAAGAAGATAAGAAAAAAATGGAGAGCAAATTGAGCAACCCGCCCATTAAAGTGCACGTTAATGAAGTCATCCATCTTAAATCAGATAAGTTGCTATTAAGTGCTAAGTTGAGGGTAGTTGGGGATTGATTTCAGGCAGGACACAAGTTTCCTGTTTATGCTAATAGGTTCGTGTTTACGTCGATAAACACCTCATTACCTAATTGTGGAAGTCTCCATAATTTTGAAACTTCCACATATGCAGCTTTCAAGTTTCCTGTTTAATCTAATAGGTTCGTGTTTACGTCGATAAACACCTCATTACCTAATTGTGGAAGTCTCCATAATTTTGAAACTTCCACATATGCAGCTTTCAAGTTTCCTGTTTAAGCTAATAGGTTCGTGTTTACGTCGATAAACACCTCATTACCTAATTGTGGAAGTCTCCATAAGTTTTCGTATACATTTTCTTTTTTTTGATTGTAGTTTTAATAGCTTCATTTTTGTTTGAACTGCTAACCATGTTCTGAATACATAGTTAGCAGCCATAAGACCATGAACCTGACCTGAAAAAATTGCTTTCCAAACCATGAGGCAATATTGACTGTTTACCTTCAAGGTTCATGGGTTCCTTTCAATGATTCATCTCTCTATATGTTATTTGCTAAGTATAACTTGGGGTGTTTGTTTCTTTGTTCATGTCTTATTATCAGTGATGCGTCGAAAATTTGGTCTCCTATAAGTTTAACTTGCAAAACAAATATTAGATTGTCAAAGACCATTTTTTTTGGTGGTCGAAGGGACTTTGATGCTTAAGTCGGTAATTCAGCTGGAGATGGAGATAAATTTGGACAGAACTCAGTTAAAATTGCATACATTTGTCGAATATTTCATTTACCCTATATAGTGATCATTATTAATTCTTTACACGACTCAAACATGTGAGGCGCAATGAGGAGACGTTCTCTGTAACAGTCTCCTCCTTTATGAAGATACGTCATCGAAGACGTAACTCCCTTCACGACTATTTTTCTTTGTAATGTTCCTTCTCTTTAAGGGAGAACTTTATTGAGCCTTAATTTGGGCCTCCGACTATGATTTATTATGATGGATCTTGTTTGGGCTTTTACAACTAGATCCACCCTTTCTAGGTTTTGTGAATTGTCCTGGTCTTAAAATATTTGATCCTCGTGATGGATGTTCTCTGCCACGTGTATGGTTATGATAACAATCTTATTTGATGCATCATCAACCACTCCCCCTTAGTTAGTGGATATGCTGATGTGGCCACTAACTCGACAACGGTTGGACTTTCGATTTCATCATTGTTTTGCATTTAATGTTGTTAGCAGCTTTTAGTGGGTTTGGTATTCTGATCTCTCGTTCATCCATTCGTTTTCACGCGCATTTTTGGATTTTGTGCAGCCATCATATCTCGCACGTCGTACTATGAGCAGTCTCTTCATTGCTTGGCTCTATAAAGGGAGCGTGATATGTTTGTTTATCTCTTTACGCTATCTTTGAAATTATGGCTTATTTTTATATCTTCTTCTTCGTTTTCCTTGCTCCTTCATTCCTTTTCGATGTCTGCCACCAATATCCTAGATGGCGAGGTGCTTAGCGCTTGTGAAGCATTCTTTTCACCCAAAAAGGCTTCGCTGGTGAAATTGGATAGTGTTTGTTGCGACTATTCTCTGACATCCGACCTCGAGAGACAGTTTTGCCTAAGTAGAACGATAGTCCTTGTCGTCCAAGGACAAGTTATATTGCACTCTACTCGTGTATGTTCTAGTCTGGCCTTCAATTCCTAGTCCCAGAGATATTTTGGGAATATTTAGATTTTTTTGGCAATCCTCTTGTTCAAATGGGTCCTAACGGCTGGAGGGTGAAGGTTTCTACTTACACGAGAACCATTCTTACTAGCATTCCCTTGACTGTTAGGGTTCTGCATTTGGTGTTTGGTCTGGTGGTGCCTAAGAATATTTGTTTCCTCTACTCTCCTATTTGTTTTGGGAAGCTTAACGATGACATCAGGGATTGGTCGAGGTTATGGTTTTATGCTTCTGTCTAATCCAACCATTTTTACTTGCTAGGTCGTAAGATTATGCGATCGTTCCGAGTCCCTGACAGACAGAAGGACCTGCAATTGTCTGTGGAAGAACAGATGATCAGTGATCGTTTCTTGAAGCTTCTTGTAGTTTCTGTGGAGTCATTCCTTGTTGAGGACATTGTGGCGCATAGGTGCTTATACACTATGAACGAGCTTTGCTTACTGAATCTCTAGCTGTTGAGATCGCTACTTGTGTTGTTCCTATTGGCATTAGTGATGCTAGCTTTGGTCGGAAAGTAAGCTCCGGCAAGGATGTTACAGATCTCGATGCTCCTATCAGCATTGGTGTTGTTGGCCCGACTACTAGGAAGAGGAAGCTTCCGAGGCCTGTTAGTCCATCAAAACGATTAGCGATAAGCCCTGGCCGTTTTCCTAAGAAGAAATGACTTTCTGGTTCCACTCGTGGTACTACTCGGACTGCTACTCGTCCAAGTTCTTCTGATAAGGAGGGTGGGAAAGATGATGGTCTTTTTCTCGAGGAGGTGAATCTTGGCGGTGGAGATGAGCAAGAAAGAAATAACTCGTCCATTGGATGATAATGAGAAAAGGCTCATTTCGGCTTATGGTGTGCCCAACTTCATTGAGTGGTCAGATGATGACCCTTGAGTTATTGACAACAAGATGTTTCAGCTTGTAATGGAACAATCCAAGGATCTGAATACGACAAAGACCCTGGCCAACTTCAAATTTAATCATTTGTGTAAACAGGAGGTTAGTGATCGTGATCAGAGTTATGAAGTTCCTTCTCCTCCATCTTCCTCCATTCATGTCGATGACGCAGTTGAGCTCTTAGTTTCTTCTCCAACTGTTTTTATTCTTCTTCGAATGTAACATAATAGTTTTTTGAATGAAAAAATTTTCCATTTGACAATCCTGTGTTGCCTTTTATTGTATTTTCTGATTCGCATGTTCTTCCTTCGTAGTCGTAATTTGTCTTAGATTAATCATGTTAACTCATCGTATATGATAAGTGTGTGTTTGCCTCGTTACTTGTACTTTTCGTACTCTGGTAATTTAGGCTTTGTCTATATTTATGTTTTTGCGCTTGTTTGTTGACCATCCGAAGCTTTTATGTCTTCGGTCTTGTCGATTAGGCCGTGAAGCTTTATTAGTTCGTTTTTACTTGTTCTGATTTTTGTGTGTTTATTTTATGGTTGGATGTGCTGGTCACTCTAGAAGGTTTCTTGAGTAAGTTTTGACTTGTGTGTCAAGGCTTTTGTAGACATACTTTGTGGTTTGACACATTGGTCGAGCCAGAAAGCTTTATGAATACATCTTGACTTATTCGTCCAGATCTTTATTTCGTGGTCTGACATATTAGTTGGCCATAAGTCTTTTTACGAATACGTCTTGACTTACACGTCTAGACTCTTACTTAGTGGTTCGACATATTAGTCGACCGGAAGGTTTTTTTACGGACGCGTTTTGACTTATGCGTCCAAGCTTTTACTTCGTGGTCCGACATATTAGTCGGCCAGAAGATTTTTTACGAATACGTCTTGAATTACGCATCCAAGCTTTTACTTCGTGGTCCGACATATTAGTCGGCCAGAAGGTTTTTTAAAAATATGTCTTGACTTATGCGTCCAGGCTTTTACTTCGTGGTTTGAAATATTAGTCAGCTAAAAGGTTTTTTACGAATATGTCTTGACTTATGCATCCAGACTTTTACTTCGTGGTTCGACATATTAGTTTGCCAGAAGGTTTCTTACGAATATGTCTTGACTTACGCGTCAAGACTTTTAGTTCGCGTGGTCCGACATATTAGTCGACCCATAACGTTTTATGAGTAAGTTGACTTGTTTATCCCAACTTTCGCTTCGTTTGTCCAACGTATTAGTCGACTCAAAAGTTTTATGAGTAAGCTGACTTGTTTGTCCCAACTTTTGCTTCGTTGGTCTGACATATTGGTCAGTCCGAAGTTTTTACGAGTAAGTTGATTTGTTTGTCCCAACTTTTGCTTCGTTGGTCTGACATATTAGTCGATCCGGAGTTCTTACGAGTAAGTTGACTTCATAGTTGATCAGACCAGAAGTTTGTTGTTTGTGTCTGACTTATACGTCCTGACCTTTTGTTCATGGCTTGACATGTTGATTGCTTCTCATTGTCTGGCTTTGATGACTTAATTTTATTGCTTGGACGTAAGATGGAAGGTTTGAACTTAGAGTTTTATTGATAATCTCATTTCAGGTACTTAACAATCTATAGTAGTAATGGTCATTCTCTTCTCCTAAATCTACGATATGTTGTAGGGTCCGCTTGTGAATATGCATTGCGTCTCTCTGATTGTTGCTCGATTGATGTCGTTTCTTATGACGATAGGGGGTTGATTCATGTGTGCCCTTGTTGTTTTAAGGGTATCCATGTCTGATTTTAGGTTGGATTTGGTTTCGTATTGCCTTGGAGTATGCTTTGGTGTTGTTTTGCCTTGAGTGAACTTAACTCGTTCGTTGTAACTTCTTCCTTCATGATTCTGCTGTAGTTTTGATAGTTTTTCATTACGTATATTGTTTTCGTGATGTAACTAATAAACTCGGCATGCTTCTTGATCAAATCGGGTGTGTGCTCTTGACAGGCGATTCCGATGAGCGGAGTAGAATCCAGCACCAAATTGTCCAATCATGCTCACATCAGTACCGGTTGCCAAGGCTTCATGTACTTTTGTATCAAGTTTTATTCGCCGAATCAAATTCGCTTGCATCAGCTTCGTTGTCAGTAATGGAGGAGGCATCGTTGGCTTTGTCAGGGATAATGTGGATCAAACTTGTGTTTGTTAGTAAGGCTTTTAGACTCGATCAGTTGGTTGATCTCTGCTTAAAGTGCAAATTTCTCCGTCTTTCCCGTTGTGAGTTTCCGTAGTGGCTTTTCTGGTCTCGTTCGATGGCATTGGCGCTCCTACTTCGATATAGATAAGCTCGAGCAGGCGGTGTTATTGGTCATCTCTTTAGTTGGCCAGATTGTTCATTTCCTCCACCTATGCAATGTAGGGTGTACATCAGTTCTCTGGGCTGCTTTATTATCCCGCAGCTGGGTCCACCTTCTCTTTCCCTTTGTGCTGCTTATCTGGCAGCCCGACAAATTCATCGAGTCGTCCTCTTTGAACCCAGTGCTCAATTTCGTCTTTCAAACTGTAGTAGTCTTCGGTGTTGTGCCCGTGATCCTTGTGGAAAGAGCAGTATTTGCTCTTATCTTTCCATTCCAGGTCTCCTCTCATTTTGAGCGATCAGCTGATGTCTTCTTATTTCGTCATGGACTTCAGTATGCTCGCTTGACTAGTTTTTAAGGCCGTGTATGGTTTATATGTCTTCTTTACTACACTTGTTACTCGTTCAAGTCTGGGCCTTGCAAGTTGCAACTTTTCGGGTTCCTATTGGTTACATTCGAATCTCGTGTTGGTCTCATGCCTCTTTGACTGGACATTCTCTTCCCGGGGTCTATCGTCTCTCATTCTTTCTTCTCTTCTCTTTCGCCTCTTCGAGTGGTCTTCCCTTATGAATTTGTTCTTCTTCCTAGCGGTCACCATCTCCTCCAGAGTGATGTGCTTTTGGGCGGTCTGCAATAGAGTCGCCATGTTCTTCGGGGGTCTAGGTTCAGTGAATCGAAAAATGGTCATCTTTTTAGTCCGGAGGTGAAGGTGGCAATGGTCGTGTCGTCGTTGCACTCGTCAATCATGGTCAATTTGTTAGTAATACGAGTGATGTACTGTAATACCCTGGAGTGGGCGGACCTGAGGGTGAGGGTTGGATCCCAATAGGCCCAAAATGGATTTGACGAGCTACAAAGGGGGACATAGTCCCACATCGCCTGGGTGCGGGAGGGGGATGATCTACTTATGTGCGAGGTCGGATCCCCATAGTACGACGCATTTTAAATCCGTGTGAGCCGATTGGGCCCAGAGCGGACAATATAGTACTCTATGGATCGGGTTGTGATAGAATGGTAGCCGGTTGGGCCCAGAGCAGACAATTTTGTACTGTGTGGATCGGGTCATTACATAATGGTATCAGAGCCGGACCTAGCCGGAAGTGTGCCAACAAGGACGTTGGGCTCCCTTAGGGGGTGGATTGTAATACCCTGGACTGGGTGGACTCAAGGGTGAGGGTTGGAGCCCAATAGGCCCAACAGGCCAAAAAGGGGTTGGACGAGCTACAAAGGAGGACATAGTCCCACATCGCTTGGGTGCGGGAGGGGGGTGATCTACTTATGTGCGAGGTCGGATCCCCATAGTACGTCGCATTTTAAAGCCGTGCGGGCTGGTTGGGCCCAGAGCGGACAATTTCGTACTGTGTGGAATGGATCGTTACACGTACTCCCTTTTGGTGTCTTCAGGCTTTTGTCTGATGTGATGCAAGTAATGTGGGCATTTTCTCATCCGTTGGCTGCTGATGAACCGTGTGATGAGCTTAGTGGCTAGCGTTTTGAAGAAGTCTATCGACCTTGGTGGTAATCTGTTGAACCAATTCATCACTGTAGAGGTGAGACTTGTCGAAATTGTTCGACACGGGATGGACTACGTACTCTCCTTCAATGCCATCATGTGGTGGAAGTCGCAAATGATCTGTCGAGTCGGTGGTGCCATCGCACGCCTTGAACTTCGGCAAAGTAAACTTTTTTGGCAGAGAAGTCACCATGAACGCGTCAGAAAATGGTGGCCTGGCTAATTCGTACAATACGTTAGGATATGTAACCTCGATCCTGAATGGGAATTGAGCAAGGGTTCCATTGCTCTGAGAGGGTCATATTTCGGTGGTTCACTGCTTTCGAGATTCACTTGTTGAAGTTATGCAGGAACTTCATTACTCTCTCAGACGTGGTTGGCAAAGTTTTGTTGGGGTAGTGCTTGGACATGGTGGGCAGATTGAGCGCGCTCTTGGGTGAGTTTTTTCACTATCTTGGTCAGATGATCCATTTGGGTCATGACTTGGTCCACGCGAGGATCCGTGGCATTGTCCTTAGATGTTTGAGATGTTTGTGTTACTGCATGTTGTGGCTCTCTGTTGTCGGGTACAATTGTCCTCGATGGTTGTCAATGGATTTGAAACGTGCACTGTTGGTAATGCAGTTTCATCGATGGGAGGATAGCTTTGATTGTTGCTAGATTGAGGGTCTGTAGAGGTCGCATTCGTTCTGTGAGATTTTTAATTGCTACTATAGAGGTCCCATCCGTTCACCATGGACGTCACCAAACTGGTGTGTCCAAAATCTAGTCTCCTATAAGTCTGACTTGCAAAACAAATGTTAGATTGTCAAAGACCACATTTTTTTTTAGCCAAAGGCACTCCGATGCTTAAGTCAGCAACTCAATTGGAGATGAAGATACATCTAGACAGAACTCAGTTAAAATTGCATACATTTGTCGAATTTCCATTTACCTTATATAATGATCGTTATTAATTCTCTGCGTGACTCAAGCATGTGAGGAGCAACGAGGGAAGACATTCTTTATAACAATCTTCTCCTTTATGAAAATACATCCTCGGAGGCCTAACTCCCTCCACGACTCTTTTTTTCTGTAACGTTCATCTTCTTTTAGGGAGAACTCTATTGGGCCTGGATTTGAACCTCCGACTATGATTTATTCTAATGGATCCTATTTGGGCTTTTACGACTGGATCCACCCTTTCTGGGCTTTGTGAATTGTATTAATCGTGATGGACGATCTCTGCCACATATATGGTTATGATAACGGTATTATTTAATGTATCATTAATCAATTAATATGTTTGGCACATAATAATAACACAAGTGGTTTGTTTCGTATGCATTTAGTTTTTCCAATTGTACTTTTAATAGCTTCATTTTTGTTTGAATTGAATACATCAATTAGACTCTTATAGCAGCCATGAGACTGGAACCTGACCTGAAAATTTTGCTTTCCAAACAATGAGGCAACTTTGACATCAGGAGAACGTGTAACAGTCTCTTCATGAGATCCAAAACAGCAAGTGCCCTTAATTTCCATCACTCTTTCACTTCCCAATAATATCTTGGATGATCAAATATTTCTTCCAACATTATAAGTTCATAACATGATTCATAACCCAAGCTTGCCTGGTCCACATAAAAGATGAAAGGAAGGGGCGCATTTTTAATGTCTTGTCGATGAAAAAATCTATTGGTTAGTGTTTGCGGAGGGCATTCAATATGTGAATGTCAACTCTATCCCTCTCTCCACAAGTTTGAAGAAGATGAACAGAGGAATAAAATTGGTACTCACGCACTGGACACTCTCACAAACACTAATAAATGCTCTCTCCCCATGAAAAAACAAATTGGGGGAAGTTAATTAATTGGATAAATTAAAAATAAGTAAAAACTCAAAATTAATGTTTTTTGGTGTTGGCTTATTCCTCTTAAATATTATCACTTTCGTTCAAAATAAAACCTAACAAAATTGTGTCATGCAATCGTTTGGGATGCTCTGGTGCGAATTTAAAAAAAGAAGTAGAGATCAACTCTATGCCACAGTGCAAATGATCAACTCTACTCTTTAATAGACAAAGCGATGTTACATTGTGAGGTGCATTGAAAACCAGCACCGAAAGAATTATGATATATTTCTACTTTTGAAAAATCTAATTGAAATTGCAATGTTTTGTAATGTATCATCAATTATTGCCATGGACACATTATTTTAGCTTTTTTTTTTTTTTTTTTCAATATATGTCAACATTTTTAGGGGATTGTATGTTATCATTAATCCTTTTATCACATTCACTACATAGGTAATCATTTATAGGTTTACACAACATCAAAACTGGATTTTCAAATCCCACTGCTAGGTTTTTCTTCTCTTTGCTTCTAAATCAAGTCCAGGATCATCAAACTTGTAGCCACGTGGAATACACTAATAAACTTCGAGTTTTTTTTCTCTAAATAGATTTAGAAGTCTTAATAAGAAGTGAGAACTTTAAAAAAAATGTTTGTTTTTAGTTTTATCAGAAGTTGAAGTTTTTATTAGAATAAACAACATGGGGGGTATTGATCACTAAGCATTGAGTACTTAATGAAAATTTATTTCAATAATCTCACAATAGATTCGTAATGCTTGCTATTACCCCTCTCCTCTACCATTCATCACCTCTTTTATCCACCTCATCTTTATCATGCAAGCAATACCGCCACCATCCTCCTTGACTTCCCCTCTTCTTATTCCTTTTTTTTTTTTTTTTTTTTTTCTTTGTTTCTATTGAAGATTGTATGAGGAATGAAGAGAGATATATGGTGGTTTCTGATAGTGGTGAAAAGTGATCTTAATGGTATTTGGAGAAAAGAAAAAGGGAATTAATGTTGGTGGTTTATGGTGAGCGATGGGAGTTGTAGTGATAGGCAAAAATGTAAAAAAAAAAAAAAAAAAGAACTTCAATTCTGCACCTAAAAACAAACACCATTTAATTTTACAGCTTCTAAATAACAGTTCATTAAGAAACAAAATAAACAGTTAAATTAAAAACTCGTTTAGAACTTTTAACTTCAGTTGAAAGTTACCTTCTAATTACTTAAACAGAAATTCTAAGTGTCGAGGAAATGAGCGAGGAAACGACCGAGGGAAGTGAGGTGGCGGGGGTGAGAGCCGTTCATCCCGCTCGGGATGCATGCGTTGACTTTTCGCGCGCGCATCCCAAGCGGGATGAACGGCTCTCACCCCGCCACCTCACTTCCCTCGCTCATTTCCTCGCCCAGTAGAATCACTCTTACTTAAAAAGACAAACTCCACATTTGATAACTACACAAATCTAAATAAAATTTTGAATTGAGCCATTGATATCTTCTTCTTTTTTCGTTAATGCATAATGCAATAATATTAACTTAATTACGGTTACAATATTTCTGTCGGCAAAAGTAGCTGACTAGTGTGGTCACGAGTAATAAAGTTACAGAGCCAATTTTCATGGTAATGAAGAGGATGTTTAAAGCTTGCTCCTCGCCACATCCAACATAAATTAGTCTGTTCATCTGGGGGATTTTCCTGCAAGATATCTTTGATAATATCAAAATTAACCCAAATTAAGTCCATTTGATCGAAACAAAGTATACAACATTAGTAGTAGCACACAAACTACAAAACATAAATTCCAACTCCTCTCACACAAACTAAACAAACACACAACACAAACATGAAGTACTCAAAACATCAAATACATACTAACATACTCAAACAGCCTTAACATGCTCAATGCTAACTCCTCCAACAGCAATCTCCCCTGTTCTTGGCACCAAACTCACCACCAAATTTTCAGAATCTTTAGCTCCAATATCCTCCACCAAACTAGTGATCCCTAAGCTCAATCTCACCTTCCTCGTCTTCGTAAACGATCCAGTTCGGGCCAAATCCACTAAACTCCCTGCAAACTCACCCAAATCCGAATCCACAACCACCCCATTTGGCTTATCAACATAAACATCAAACCTTACAGGTCCATTGTTCATGATTTCTATGTCATCAACATTGAGTACCTCCACTGTTTTGTCCCTTGATCTTTTGGGCCTTGGGACCTTGATCCGGATTATGGAATCCAGTTGCCTGGGCTGGGACCCAAATTCAGGCAATAGTTGGATCTGAGGGGAGTCATTTGGAGCCCCGAGAGCTGTCGGTAGGCGGCGACCGATGGTTGTTATGGTTCCTAAGCCAATTAGGGCGGTTCTCCTGGTCAAGTGTGGTGGTGTGTAGCAGTACCTTGGGGCAGTCTGGAGGGTGGCAGAGGTGATTGGAGAGTGTTTGGTGGAGGAGTTGGTGGGGTGGTGGTGGAGAGAGGGTGGAGAGGTGGTGGTTAGTGGAGTGAAGAGAGACATCTAGATGTTTTGGTGGGATTTTTTGAAGAAGCATAATGGAGAATGAGTGGGGTTATAGAACAAGTATGGTGTACGTGGCGGCACGTGCTGCACGTGTACGGTGGGATTGATGTGCCCCTTTAATATTGACTTTTTAATTGCATTAAAAATTTTAAATATCTATGCCAATCTGATCTTCATTTAAGAATTCAGTACATATGGATATGAAGCCATCTTAAAGTCACCATGCTATCTCAAGTTCCCATGGTTCAAAATATCATAGATACAGAGGGAGCGAAAATACTTTCGAACCCAGAATTTTTGCAGTCAGAGTGATGTGTTACAAACTTACAATTTGAGGCAAGGCAATGATGTATTCATCAAGATTTATATCTAAACCTCCTTAGATTATGACACCACTCTAGCTAAGTTTGGATATGTTAAGAAAAATTTTCAATCCAAAATCATGAATAAGTTGAGATATATTGGAATTGGAGGCTACTACGTTTATCCGACTATTTAACTCGATGTCTTCAAATTTATCTTTTAGATATAACTTTTAAAATCGTTTGGTGTACCCAAACTCATTTTGTTAATCCTAAAACAAAACATGGAAAGAAGAAAAATTACCGCATTGTTGATTGAAGATGTTTTTGTATGAAGGATTCCTAACATAAATTTTTGAATGTAGGTTTTTTTTTTAAGGTTTTAAATGCATTTTTTTTAATATGATATAATAGTTACAGCAATTTTAAAATTTATGTAATGATTTACAATTTTTAATTTATTTATTTAATAAAATTTTGTTTAGACTTTGGACTGTTCCATGTCCATATTATCTCTAAATTTGGAGTTATAAATTTTGAAGGCATAAAGTCTAGTATACAATTAATATTACGGTAACTTGTTTAAAATGAAAAGAATTGACGATTTTATCAAACAAATTATGACCTCAAATGTAAATTTGTTGGAAGGAGCTTTGGGGCAAAAAGGCATAAAGTGAGACATCTCCAACTTGTACATCAAGGACTATTACAACCTCTTGCAACGTTGAAATTGAATTAAAAGTAGAAAAAAAAAATATTGTCTAGAGAAAGATTCAAGCTTTATTGAAAGAAAATAACATTCAAAATCAAAGAGTCAGCATTAATCTTCATAGTTGTTGAAATTTACGGCCTACACCATACAATCTTGAATCTGTGAGAGCATTTAAACGAGGTAGCTCCGACCAAATTCTAAGTCCAACTAGATTAAGAAGGCCTCTTGAGAAAAGAGAAGAGGAAGTCAGATAATCTTGTTCAATATTACAACCAATGTATAGGTGGAGGTGCCAAAAGCAAGAATGGCAGTGCATTTATGGATATTAAGACTACATCTAGTGTTTATATTGGGAATGCAGAAGTTCTAGGGATCGTCCATCCCCTTCGAGATAAGTAAAATTGTCTCAAAATACACAATGTCGCTTATCTTGAGAGGATGAGTGGTTACACCCATCCCTCACCCCTTACCCTCGCTCCTTCCCTCTATCCCTAAAAGGGCTCATTGGGAATGTATTAAGGAAGTTGATGTTCAATGAAAAGAACTTTTGTGAAGGAAAAATTGATGGAGGCCCTGGTCCAGAAGAGGAACAACATATTGATGTTTTGTTCATTATTCTTTTCTATTGTATGATTTCAATCTATCTAATTACTTGTCTAGTTTGAGAGTTTTAGATTTTGATGGACACGAAATATCAGCAAGGCGACTACAAAATTTTTGATCAACTTTCAGGATAACGCAATTGATAAACCAATAAAGCAATAAGATGAGGAAGTGACAATGAGTTTGTTATGAAAACATACCCTGAAGACTTGCTTGATATCCTTGTCTCGTGTAACACCCTGTGTGGGCTGGCCCGGATGCTGACAACTTCAAGTGTGGGCAAGTTTAGAGGCTGACAGACTATCAGGGAGATTATAGTCCCACATCACCTGGGTGAGGGAAAATGATGTGTTATATATGCACTGATTTGAATCTCTATATTAAGACACATTTTAAATTTGTGCCAGTGGTAAAATCCAAAACGGACAATATCTTACTATGTGGACCTCGGGTCGTTAGGTATCAATGCATTTGATTAACTCAGACTGGGGTAATGTTTAGGTGATCCTAGGAATGTGGACATGAGTGAGTAGTAATGTAAAAGACTAGAGATAAAGCGACAAGGATGAACCTTGAACATTTAGAATTGTTTGTTTTTCTTCGTTGATTCTAGTGATGAGATTCATTTGACTTGTTTGTGCGGAGGTAATCATACCTTATTATAATGTCAATAGTGGGTGACATTATTCCGTTGAGCTTTTCATTTAGTGATTTTGTTATCCTGAGTGTTTATTTAGCCCCTTCAGCAGATCTTAGGACGAGATTCTTTTTTAGATGTATATATTGTAACACCCATATTTTTTCAACGACTTTAATAAAAAAATTATTTTTGTACATCAAGTTTCAATTTATTATTTTTAGTTCTTACTAAAATAATATAGATATAAGCATGTAGTAGCATCGTGTCTATGCATGTTTGGTGTGTTGGTTTGTATGATGTAAAATTTATTTTATGAGTATAAGATCTGAATAATTTCTCATCTGAAAGTGTATTTTAAAATCTAATTTCGTTTGCCAAATCGTATTTTTTCAATATTCACACGACTCTCTTGCCTTCTGAATCTTGGAATGAGATTCTTTTGAAGTGTGTATATTATAATATCCGTCTAATTACATAAATATAAATATTATTTATTCATTAATATGTAAAAGTATTATAACTTTTATAATGTATAAAACCTTATTTTATTTGTAGTGGTCAATCTTGAGTTTGTTTGATTATAACATGATTTTGAGCCTTGTTTGATTAGAATATGATTTTGAATTTTGTTTGGTTATAGTATGGTTTTGGGCTATTTTTATATTGGACATGGTTTATTTCTTGCCTTAAAGTATTGGTTAACTTATAAGCTTGAGTTATTTTCTATTGGGCATGGGCTCATTTTTAAACTTTGGACTTTGGTGAAAGTGTCATTAGGGTTGATAGTGAATATGGTGTTTGCTAAAAAATAAGTAGTGAAATACAAACAAAGGCGGGTTATCTGTGGTAGTTGTTATCAGTGTTCTAAAAAGCGCAAGGTGGTGGACGGGTGGCAAGCATGTCCCTAGCTCCCAGGGGCCTAGGCGGTTTTAGGTTTTGTATTAGAATTTTAATAATTTACAAAAGTTAAACGTAATACCTTATCAATTACATCCAATTTAATGCCAAAATATATATGCAAAATTTATAAACATGAAAAATTAACAATCATAAATAAAATTTATTAAAACTCAAATGATTGAAGTTGGTCATGATGAGTACTTTATACAAAGTTGAATCTGTGGACAAATATCCAAACCTACTCTTTTATTTTTTTTCAAATTGCATGAATGACCTCAGTCATGTTTGATAAAACCTACATTATTAAAATTGGTACCGACAGATCCTTTGAACTACATTCAGACACATACTGAATAAAAAACAATTAAATTGTTTCTTTCCAAAAAACGAAAGAGAAAAATAAAATAAGAACACAATCAACCTTATTAAAAAAATTCGTCCAGACCGCCGAGACCCCACCCAGAATCCGTTTAGGCGCCTAGCCAATTTTTCACCCCGTCCAACTATTAATCTGGACGTTTCTCTAACGCCTAGCGCCTAGGCGGCCGTCTAAGTCATTTTTTAGAACACTGATTGTTATGTCACAGAGTTAGAGTAATGGAATAAAAATAAAATAAAGGGAATGAAGACGAAGAGATAGGTGAAAACCCGAATATAGGCGATGTCCGTCATGGGGTCCGAAACGAACATGGCGAGAGACGACTTTGCTTTGTACAATTTGTTTTGTTTTGTGTGAGATTGTTTGTACAAATTTGTGATGTGAAACAAGCTGGGAGTAAAAGAAGAAAAAGGTGAGGGAGAGAAATAAGATAGAAGAGGGAGAGAAGACGAATACATGTTTCACCCCAATAAATAAAATGAGAAAGTGAAATGAGAAAGTGAGTGGTCGAAGATCTTTTGGTTCAAAGGGTAATTAATGGAAGATTTAGTGCTTTAATAGAGAGAGATAAAAAGAAATGACAAGTAAGAAAGAAAGGAAATAAAAGAAGAAAAAATGAGAAATTTAAGAAGAGAAAATGAAAAGGTGAAGTTATTGTTAGTTAATTAGAATTAAAATGTGAGGATTAATTTTTTGATGATGTGAATTTGGTATTAGTATTGTTATGTAAATTGGTATTTATATTTTTACGTTATGACTAGAAATACGTAGTTAGTATGCGATCCTACAGTAACCTTGAATTTTATTGTTATGCAATTTGACTTGCTAAGAATATAAATTCTTATATTGAATAAGTTTGATCTCTGATGTGTTATAGAAAATTTATTTATAAAAATGTTATTCGTTTTTTCAAAAAAGGGGTGGACATTGTGGTTGATTTGTTTAGGATTGACAAATGTCAACGTAAAAGAGTCTTGAGAATTATGTGATTTTTGTGCTCTTTTTCACGACTCCGAAAAAAAAGTGATAAAAATAAAAGAATGAAAAAGTGTGATTTTAGTAAACAGATTTACGTGTATACTTGGTATATGATTTTAGTATGCAGACTTGCTTGCATACTGGGTACACCGTTTCATGTGAGTTTAGATGTATGATTAGAATATACTTGCATGGATCGATTTATCGGTGAGATGACATGTCCCTCAATGTGGTACCTTACTTGTGACATGTACGCTCCGAGTGGTTTCGAAGTCAAAGGATACACACTTGGGTGAGGTGTGTTTAGCACAAGAAGGGCAGTGCGATTGTGAAAACGAAGTGAAATTTTTTGTGTATATGTATGATTGCCTTACGGGAAGAAACTAAATGCTCATTTGATCATTGAATGAGAACTATATGTTGATATTTCAATAAGGGTGCATTATGACTATTGAGGATACATCAAACCGTCTTCTGATCAACACCATACACGTGTCAAGATAATATCTTCTACAAAATGAAGCAGACCCGATTGCACGCTTAATCCAAAGAGGCCCAAACAGCAACAAGCCCATCATTGGCATAATTCAGACAGTCGGGTCCGAGTTGCAATAAGCCAGTAAGCCCACACGTCACGCGATCAGGCCGAATACTCGAAAGACTTTTAAGGCAAGTATCTGAGAAATTTACCCAAGACGGGCAAAGCAGTGACACATTCGATCCGACTAAACATATATTAGAGTATAAGTCGGACAATGGAACTTTCTTGCATGGACAACACTAAAAAAAGAAACCTCTCCCGTAGATCTAGGAACTCAAGTCGTGTAAGGAAACTATCTCACATTGACAACTCCTAATCAGGAAATGATCTCCACAACAAGATCACTTTTCCTAAACTACGCTACCAAAGCCCTAGCCGAACGATGACTCATTCACTATAAAAGAGAGATAAGGTCAATAGACTAGAGGTACGCAATACAACCCAGTTTACAGTTTTAAGCATCTCCTAAACCTTATCTAACTTAAGCATCGAAGTATCATCGGCCACCACACGGTAGTCCTTGGCTCATGTTTGCTACCTGTGCATGTCTAGGTAAACAATCGGGAATCAGAGTAGAAATCGACTACATCAGTTTGGGGTCGTCCATGGGGAACGATAGAGTTCCTCAACAAGAACTGCAGTTTCAGCTTTTTCCGAAAACCAGCAAGATGGTGACGACAAGGTATCGCAACAATGGAGATGTTGTTGAGCCTTCAAACGCTCAAACCAGCAGAGTGCCGCCAGTTCCACTATCGTCACGAGAGGAACCTTCTCAAACCCTCGCGACGGTGGTGACCGCAGCAGACCTGGGGGTGGACCTAATCTTAACAAAGATGCAGCAGATCTTAGAGACACTGGAGGCTCTCAAACAATGAAATCCTCCATTTGTAGAGGGAGACCGTGAACAACGAATGACTAGTTCCCCAAAAAGTTCCAGAGTGCATGTTTAGGAGAGTCACACGACCCCAACAACTTCTCAATGGACACGAGGCGGAGGCATGACCAATAAAAACCCAATGTCTAGAGCCGACAGACACGTCTCACACAACTCCCTCCGCAACGAGACCACAAACCCAAATGTGTTGTTTAGTCTCACAGTCCCTTCGTTCATGGACATACCATGGGCAAACCACTGCCCCAAAAATACACCCCACCGAAATTGGAGTCTTATGACGGAACGGGAGACCCTACCAATCACCTGCGCCACTTCTAGCAAGTTATGGCGCACAAGAATGGTTCGATGCAATAATGTGACAATCATTCCCTACAAGCCTGAAGATGTCAGCACTGACATGGTTTCATAGCCTTCCTCCAAAATCCATTGATTTATTCCAGTCGTTGGCATTGGCGTTCCTCACACGCTTCATGGGTAGCCAAAGTGTGACGACCCCCTCCTGCACTGTACCGATACTGTCCGCTTTGGGCTACCATCCGGCCCTCACGGCTTTAAAAGGCCTCGATACAATGGGGAGCTGACCCCACACATATAAGGATCATCCTCCTCCCCTACCGAGGCGATATGGGACTATGATTCCCCTTGTAGCTCGTCCAACCTCTCTCGGCCTATTCGGCCTATTGGGCTCCAACCCTCACCCTCACCTCAGGTCCGCCCACTCAGGGTCTCACATGGTTCCTTGCTGAACTTGGTGAAACTCATGATCTTGGTAGGCACCAATCCATTGCTTAATCATCTTGAGAATGAGGGTATTCTTCCCCTTCCCAAACAAATAGAAAAGGTTGAAATGGTGATCTTGAAGCACACAAAATTGAAAAGTAAAGCAATTAAACACTAAGCAAAAACTAGTTCTTGAGAAATTCCAAGAGTTGATGTTGATCTTCATCAAAATTCTTTTAATTGATTATACCTTGAATTTAGGGTTTGCTTTCCTGTTTCGGGAAGATCTTCGAGGAGCGTCTTCCTTAGGAGGTTGATTGGTGGTTTCTTCACATTCATTTTCAGTAGTGTTTTGGCCAACCATAATAGCCTCCCTCTCTAGATCAGCTTTTAAATATACAAGATATTCCTTCAACACTTCTATGTTGTTGCCGCTCTCTATTTCTTATTTATCTGCACTGATAACTTCGTGCCCATTTTCATAATCATCTATCATTTGCAAGATGCTTTTAACCTTGGATAAGGTGATGGGAGTATCTATACCTTCCATTTGGAATAAATATTCATCCAAAAACGATGAGGTGGAAACCAGCTTGATGTTCTTTGGGGTTCTTGGAGATTGTGTTTGTTCTTCCAATAGATCATCCTCATTCCTATCTTCTGCTTCACACATATGCAGTGTCATTGGACTGATATCATTCTCACTAACTTCAGTTTGTTTTGTCATCACACTACACCAAAAGGCTTGATTAGCTACACGGAGATGGCCACGGCTCAAAACTGTTAGTTTATTTGCCACGGCCCAAAACCGTGGCTAGAGCCTAAAACCGTTACTACACCAAAAGGCTTGATTAGCTACACGGAAATGGCCACGGCTCAAAACCGTTAGTTTATTTGCCACGGCTCAAAACCGTGGCTATAAAAAGAAAATGCACATGTGTTTGCTTTGGCGCCATTGCGAAAACATTTCGCGGTCTTGCGAAAAAAATTGGCACAGAGGAGCTCCATTTTCGTTTCAAATCAGAGTGTTGGAGTTGATGAGAGTAAAACCATTAAAGAAGTGAAACTCAGAGTGAGAGAGACATGTATGGGTACCTTTTGTTTAATGGAGTGAGAGAGATGACGATCCCACCCACCATGTCGACCTCCTGCTACCAAGATCGATGAAGATCACAACTCAAATCATCCCAAAACCCTCCAACCCTCAACACCAGTCGATCGACAGAGTCAATCGAACCCATCTTCCAGTCGATTGAGCCCATTTTCCGCCTTCGCCAGTTGATTGATAGCCCTCTACACTCCAATTGATCGATCAACATACCTCTAGCACTCCCCAGACCTTCTATCGACATACCACTTCAGTTGATCAAAAGGTTTGCAAAGAAGAAATCAAAGTGTTTGCGAAGAAAAAGAAATCGAAGGGAATAAGAAGAACTGGAAGGGTTTGCGAAGAAGAATACCAAGAGAGAATCGATACTATGGGTTCGGCAAGAAACCCAAATGCAAGATCCAAGCAATCAATCAGGTATGATCAAAACCCCGTTCAGTTTCTTCTTTCCCTTTTTCTTTTACTTCTTCTTCCTCTTCTCTGCGATTCAGTTTTTTTTTCTGTTCGATCAACTAAGTGAAGAAGAATACCTAATTGTTTGATTCGGTTTCTTCTTTTCCTTCTCTTTGGTCAATATATACATTTTGAAATCGCAATAATTATTGTGAAAATTTTCAGTGATTGGTCGTTGACTCAATTTTTAGTAATTTTTCTTATTGGGGATCAAGTGAAGGATGAGAAAAAAGAGGATGAGAAAAAGGAGGTGCGCAAGAGAAAAGTTAAAGAACCAGTCACACCCACCATTGAGCGACCTGTTCGTGAGCAAAAGTCTGTTGAGCGGCTGGTTGCCTCTATTGAGAAGGAGCATCCTCGAGCACTTCTTATTGGAAAGGTACTCTTTACTATTCCTTTCTGCTCATGCTTTCATTTGTTTTTAGCTATTCTTTAAATGGTATTTGTATTGAAAATGTTGATTTGCTCTTTAATTGCAGGGTCGTGGTACTGCACTTAAGGACATAACAAATGGTATATTTATTAACTTTTGATTTAGTTCTAATAAAGGTTCATATGTCGTAAATGCATGAGTAGTTTATGTTGATTCTCTTTCTCTTGGAAGATTTTTCTTAGATTTGTTGTTTATCTGAATATGTGGGTCAGTTAAAGATTTGGACATACAGCTCACTACTGCTGCGATTCTTGCAAATTATCATCTAAGGCTTATAAGCCCATTTTAGTGAGCTAATGTTATAAAATATTAATAACAGGGTAAAACATTTTGAAATCCACTTCTACATACACGCATGTTTTTGAAACAATGAAAATCTAAATCTGTTAAATCCCGTGGTTGCCAAAATGGATTTTTTTTTCCTTGAAATAACAGACGGATTTGCTGCCTTGCAAGAGAAATAGGGGTTTAATGTTTTTCCTACTTATCTAATGCAAGCCAAATTTTGAACTTTTTTCCAATCCTTGAATCAGTAAGTGAGCAAAATGTCTCTGTCATGCAATATATTTGCTAGTGAAAAGCCAATGTCTATCTAGAATATCGAAATAGAAAATCTGATTTATTTGCCAGTGAAAAGCCATTGTAGATCCTATTTGTACTCAATAGGTACCAATAGGATCTACAATGGTCTAGCATGGACACGAATATGGGTGTTGTGCAACACAATGATACAACAAATCTTGGAAAACTAGGGTATATATAACAAGGGCATTTGGATCATCGTCTATCCCAGTGGCTATATGTTTGTGCCTATTGAGTATATCTTCATGGACGTTCCATGTCATATATTCAGAGTGTAACCAGGAATAAATCTAATATGTTATGAAAGTTAATGTGTGAAATAGCTAAAGATGCTCTGAATGGTAAATCACTAAATTGAGTGTTTTGAGATTTGTAATATTGTGTCCATTAGATTAAGTTTGTACTAGATAACTCTTGTGTAATTACCAATTTAACAGTGACAAAACCGAGATAAATTTATAAGTAAAATTAAGAAACAATCTTGTGGATTATGTTGCTTCAGTTAGGATATTATGGTAATTATTCTTTTGAGCGGTATTTATACAATTACAAAGTGATATAACTCATCCAAGAACCAATGGTTTTGAATGGGTATACCCTGTTTAATGGATATCTTCATATAATTTGGTAGTAAAGACCAAGGTGCAAGGAACACAAATTACAATTTAGCATTTTTCAAATATAACATTAAACAAAGTAGAACAAGAATCATTTGCAGGATTGATTTTTCATCAATAAATTTGATATTATGACTTTATGAAGCATATTATTTTGGTATGTTAGTGGTACATGTGTTGCAACAAGCTAACAAACATGACTCATACTATTCTAATTTATTGATGAAAAAAATAATATAATGTACAAGCGCGGCACCGTATTGTGTTTTCATAGTTTATTTGTCTGACACCTGTGTTGGTTGCATTTCATAGTGTCTGGAACAATGCAAATTTCTTGGTATGGTTGTACTTAGAATATAATGAATAAAACTTCTAGTTCTTCCTTCAAAAAACTAATATGTAATATATTTCCATTCCTGGTCAGATGAATGAAAGAAGGAAAATAGGAAATAAATTATAAATTTGAAAATTATGTTGTTACCTTCATAGGTGGCAATTTGTAACCCAACAACACCACATAACACAACTGACTGCCACTGTCGTGTATGAATATTTCTACAGAAGATTTTGGATGCATTTATAACATTGAAATGTATTTAGAAATTGTCCCCACTCAATATGGGACTATAATTTTTTATTACACATTGCTTCATACTGTAGCCTTGAGAAACTTTAGTCTCACATTAATTACAAACAAATTGTAAGTAGCAAGGATTCTATAAAAAATGAATTCTCTTTGTGTTTTTGTTGGTAGACTTAAGAAGCTGTTTGTTTAGGTTGTGTCTATATCGTTGATATTAACTCCATTAACCATGTCAACTGTGTCAAAATGGATCGTTTTGACACGAGCTAACCCTTGTTGGGTTTGGGTTCGGAAAATTCAACTCGATAAATAACTTTTTCGGGTTTTGGGATATACTTGACATAGTATTTTAATTAGACAAACTTGGACACCTTTCAAGGCCTCCAAATTGACAAGGTAGAAATCTAGCAAAGGAGAGCCCATTGGAAAAGCCGTACAAGTGCTAACAAAGTTTCTAGAATGAGCATTTTATCAATTGTTTATATGAGTTACTTATCCAGCAACAATGTTAATCTTGTAGTAGAGATAAGATCCAACGCGTATCTGGCCTTGCATATGAATACCACAGTTGCCAATTTTCATTCTCATTAAAGTTGTTGCAGTTAGGGGTGGGCACGGGACGGGATGGGACGAGATATACCCATCCCGTTCATACGGGATCGGGACGGGACGGGATGGGAAAAACCTCATCCCGACCTCGTCCCATCCCAAACGGGTTCGGGACGGGATCAGCGTGCTACCTGTGACTGCCGTGAAGATTATCATCATATAAGAGCGTGAAAAATAACTTTCTTATAATTAGATATAGATGTGGCATGCAAATATAAGGGTAGCCACTAAATCCCCTAACAATTAAGTCGAGTGGGCTTAACTTTTAGAAAATGACATGATAAATGGGACCCACTAAGAGTATTGTGTCGCTGTGATGGCCTCCCAACTGATTTTACAATTTCATTACTGTGGGAAACAAAATTCATGATTCCTTGACAAAATGACATTTCATCTTTTGTTAGGGAAGAAATATAGACCTATTGGTGATGCTCTAACATATTCATAATGGTTTACCATCAATACATATATTGTAATTAAAAAAAAATATTTTTACAGTCCGGGGCATCTCAAAATTTTGGCTCCGCCACTGAATGTTCCCTTCTGAATATGTATTACTCAGTTAATTGTCATTTTCCATCTTCACCTGGGTATTATCAATATTTGGAAGTTAAATAATTGGAGTCACTTTTATTGGGAATCCAAGCAAAAGTCTGCTATCTTTCTCTTACTTAATGAATATTATTTCTTGAAATAACATTTTTGTTACCACTGCAAACACCATGAGTTTCTGTAAGTTTATATGAATAAAAATAAATAAATAAAAATATTAATAATAAATATTAAAAAAAAGCTCGAGACGGGACGGGATTGAAAATCTTCATCCCATCCCATCCCATTCTTGAACGGGACAGGACAGGATCAGATGAAATTATTCAATCCCATTAAGACTCGAAAAAATCGGGAAGGGACGGGATCGGGATCGGGATGGGACGGGATCGGGATCGCGGGATGGGATGCCCACCCCTAGCTGCAGTGTTGGCATTTTGAATGATCAACACCTTAGGCATGTTATCATACTTGTGTTGCTTGCTATATTGTGTTACGAGTGCAACAGAAAAATTTATGAAAAGCTTATCCTTTGACATTTTCTGAACCATCATTTTTGTATTGACGTTTCAGTGGCATACAAACTAGCTAAAAAGAAGACGGATGAGACCTTTGTACTACTTCACGTGATTCTATTTGGAAGGAGGGGAAAGGTAACCTATAAAACTTGTTTTTATTTATTTTTTCTGTTTTGATTTTTTACAAGTAGTACTTCGCATGTATCATAGATTTAATGTTGAACTTTTTTTCTTCTTATTTGCATACTTTCTCCATTTTTTTTCCAAGTTGAGCTGCAATAGGCCTATATTTCGTATGATTAACCAAAGTAATTTATAAGCGATTCACTCTTATACCTTTCTTTATCCATGTCTCCCCCCAATTCAAGGATGTTTGTTTTATGGTCAGTGAAAATGTGTAGTCTTCTGTATTTCTGGGTTGGTTCTTGTTATTGCTATTGTCAAGAAGGGATGTTTCTGTTAGACAAACTAAAATGACACCTTTTGTGAATCTGTATTATGTTTGCAGCCATTTACTGTGAAGAACAACCTCTCCCAGTTTTCTGGCTTTGCTTGGCATGAAAATGAGGTAAAAGTTTTACCACTTTGGAAATGGTTATTTTTTTTCTCTTTTCTTGTTAAAATCCTCCCATTATGTGATGTAATAGGGGAGCCTTTTGAGATTTTTTTATCATTCTGCTACATGATTTATTTACTCTTTCCTGATTCAAACGGTGGTTTAATTTCAGGAGAAGCAAAAACTGAAAATAAAGGAAAAGTTTGATAAGTGTGTCAAGGAAAGATTGGTAGAATTATGTGATGTGCTTGATATACACTTTGCGAAAGCCACAACAAGAAAGGTTCGTAGTCTTACTATGTCAGATATCCACGCTATAGAGCATTCTCATTGTTGTGTTCCTTAACCTCCCAACTCTCTTATGGTTTCCATCTATTTAACTAATTAACTTTCAACAGATATATAGCAATGGGGACTGTTTGTTCCTCTGGTTGGTTCCTAGTATATTCCCCATTATGTCTTGGTTTTGCATGTGCGTACCTATTATAGTAGCTAATCCATGTAGTGCAGTGAAACAGAAGCAATGGGATTATTGTGACCAAATGGGTCAGTCATGCACCTGACA
This sequence comes from Berberis vulgaris, assembly GCA_963556465.1. Lineage (NCBI taxonomy): Eukaryota > Viridiplantae > Streptophyta > Magnoliopsida > Ranunculales > Berberidaceae > Berberis > Berberis vulgaris. Next base: position 72,411,851 of record OY747135.1, read on the forward strand.
TAGTTCAAATGACAACACTCCAGTTTAGTGTAGGGGCGCAAAGGTGCACTCAAGGCGCATGCCAATTAAGATACTGAAAAATAATACAAAGTTTATATCTAGTGTAAGACAAAGCAACAATTTTCCATGATAAAAAAATAACATCGTCAACCATAAAACTTGCACCCAAGATTTCAAACAAAAATGTCAAATAGTCAATTACATCATTAAAAAAAATAGAGTTAAAAATCAATCCGTACTCCATAGATAACATTTATATAATCTATGGCGTTCAAAATCAGTCCATGGCTATGTTATCGTAGGCGCTAGGACTAGGCGTATGAACAGTAAAACATATGTAACGATGAGCGCCCATGCGCTAGGACTGTGCTAAATAGTACCCAAACAGCGCCCATGCGCCTTTTTGCCAAAAGTGTTCCTTTTTAGCACCTTTTGAACATGAGCGCGTCTGAACTGTAATGGGGCCAACCTCTGCTCCTAAGTGCATTTTAACTACACTGTATAGTTTATTTTACTGAGTTTTTCTTATTGTGATAAATCTCCTGTCAGATATACTTATACAAGGAAGAAATATAAATCAATAAACCAATGAGTGGCTTTGAAGAATGCAAGTAGTGCTATATTCTGCAAGTCTGCAAGTTGGATTGCAAGTCTGGATGGTTAGGCGGTTCGGCTTTGAAGAATGCAAGTAGTGCTATATTCTGCAAGTTGGACTGCAAGTCTGGATGGTTGGGCGATTCAGGGGGTTAGTAAGCCAGTTGTGGTATTGTTGCTATATTCAGAATTATAAAGGCTATTAGCTCTTATAAATAGGAGAGGAGGAACATAAATGGAATTCATTCATTCTTCTTTGTAAACACTTTGTACAAGTGAGCACATTGCTCTCTAAGGAGATTGGCAATCTCGAATTCTGCCTATTACATTCCAGTCTATCCAGACCATTGTAACCCTTACATTTTAATCAAATAATTCTTTCATTCCTGTGATTCTTTTGTTGAGGCTTGCTTGCAGAAACTGCAGTATCATTTCCCAATCTTTTCTGTAATTGCATTAGCAGGTTGAGCTTGAACTGTTCCAATTCTGCAGAATATCAGAAGAAGAGGTCAGATCTTATCATATTGTCATGGCTACTATCTATTTTACATTTTTTCTTTTACTGTCAAAGATGACCTTGAAACTTTGACGTGCAGGAGGATATTGTGGCCAAGCTGATTGACTTTTTGGAGGCCCCTCATGCTACAACCAACACTTCACTTGCAGATAAGGAACATGTGCTATCTTCTATGGTGTTTTTAGATGACTGAAAGAAATTATTTATGGTTGTAGTAGCTTATGTTATATCTTTTTTCCCAAAAATTTCAGCCAAGTACCCCTAGAAAGCGTAATAGAGCAGTCGAGAAAACTATCTCAAAGTCAGGAAGCACAACTGCGAAGCGCTCATCAAGGGTACATTTCTTTTTTTGACGAATTATTGATTGAGAAGATGTTTATCTTATTGTTCGACTAATTTTTTTTGTAGATATGTGGTGATCCCTTATCCTAGTGGATCTGATCCTTTTATTTATTTTTAGGTGAAAAGGCATTATGATTAGAATCATCCATGTATAGTCCAGTGCCATAGATGTTACTGGCCAAGTAAAAATATATAGTCCAGTGGCTTATGTCTATGGAGTAACACCTACATAAATAAGGTGGTCTCACCATAACATAAGTGGCCAAGTAAAATGTTTAGATGATTGTGAAATTCTTTCATTTCCAAGTGCGAGTAAAGACTTCATAAATAATTTGATAAAAATGGTCAAAATTTTGGAATTTAGATTATCAAATTAGTGATTTGTAATTTAGGAGCTCTTTGACTGAAGTTCAAAGCAAACCCAATGCCTAATTTCTACCATGAAGGACCTCCACTTAAGGTTGAGCATAAAAAAGGTTAATCCTGTTATTGTACATTAGTGCTAATTGTTTACATGTTTTTGTTTGGTGTCAAAACTTGACAAGGTTCCATTTTACGGTTGATTTTGTATTTATCTAGCATATAGTTTGTGAAATCCTATTCTTGCCGGAGGCATGACACGGTAGCCGTGTCGTAGGCACGGGTACACGCCACATGGCAAGTGTCTGGTCGATCTTAGTAAGGACTGATTTTGCAGGTGTGGGGTTGTGATTTTGCTGCAGCAGCAAAAAAAATGTAATTTTTTTTTTGATTATATTAATTTGCAACGGTTTCAAACCCTCGCAACAAACCAGATTTATTTTTTTAAAAATTTTTTTTTGACTGGCCACGGCTTACAACCGTGGTACTTCATGCTTGCCACGGCTTAAAACCGTGGCCATTATGCTTGCAACGGCTATGAGACCAAAGAAATTCAAAATAAGTGATATATATTGCCACGGTTATGGAACGTGGAGCATCTAGCCATGTCAGGTAGCCGTGGCTAAACCGTCGCTAAATGCAGAAAATCATCAAGCGTCCTCGAACATAAAACCGTTGCTAATATGTGTTGCCACGGTTTATAGCCATTAATGGTGATTTGGAGACGCCTCAAATGGCCAGGCCTCTAAGCCGTGACAATAGGTTACCCCCATGATCCCAAACCGTTGCTGATGGATATTTTTGGTGTAGTGTCACTGCTAAAGCCTGATCACCGTTTCTTTCATGTTTCCAGTTTTGTCACTTTTACTTGATTAATTGTTGTTTTGATCAACACCCATCTGTGCACTTTCTGCATCTGCACTCACATTACAACAATTCAATGCGTTCTTTTCTTTTTGTTGTGCGCATGATCTGAAGGTATGCCTCCCTTGTGCAATGGTCCAGCCATCATTGGGTTGTTTTCCAGCCACTGAAGTTTTCTCCACTAGTCTCCACGCCTTAAGAGGAGCTTTTCTAGTTTCCTTATTCTTCAGGCGTTGTTGTCTTGTCCCTTTGAACACGGGAGCCTTATCAATACCACGCCTAATTTCGGTATGCCTAAATCTTTTGCACTTAGTGCATATTAGAGATTTCCACGGGTATTCCATACTAAGAACGAATGAACCTCCATTTCAACCCCAAACTCAAAAGTGTCAGGGAGAGGATTACAAGCTTCTACTTCAATACAGATGTTAGCATAATTGAGTCTAGTGCGCTCCTCAGTGGTTTTATCCATGCAAAGAGGTTTTCCTATATTGCTAGCAATCATGCTGAGGCCTATTGGGGTCCAAAACTGTTTAGGTACACGATAGAATCTAACCCAAATGGGGATCTTTGACATGAGTTCATTACTTAACTCAAATTCTTTAGACCAACTTCTGATAACAAAAATTTTACCTGCAATATAGAGAGGTCCATCCTGGAGGGTTTTCTGTCTATCATTTTCTTCAAAGAATTTGAAAAAGAAACATTGCCCATCTATTGTCACTTGCACATTGCCTTTTGGATTCCATATCCTTGTAACAACACTCTGCACTAACTTGGAGTTAATGAAGTAACCCACGAGGTGTTTACCCCAAATCGCATCCCCTTACAGTGCAGTTTCGCTAGGCAGGATGCACTTTCCTCCATCAATCTTTGGAGTATGGAAAGATAGAGAGGTCGAGCTGGCAGAATTGTTAGACTTTCCAAATAAAGCTCTTCAAGGGCCGTCATTGGTCATCGAGATTCCATCACTTGATGGCAAGGTAGATGTCGGTGGTTTTGCGCCCTTCTTCTCACTTTTGCATTGAACTGTTATTACATCTTCTGTTCGTTTTCCTTCTCCGGCCTCAGCTGCAGGTCCGTTAGGGTTCCATTGTATGCCTTTCTCTTGTATGTTGTCTCCCCCTTGAGAGGTAAGGGGAGCAATAGTAAGATCGTGTTGCATCATCATCAATCCATGATCCTATTGACTGATTCAAGAAGCAAGATCGATTCGAGCTACTCGCAAAACCCTAGATCGCCCAAACCCTAGCCGCCTCCATGTGCCACTTCTCTTAGCATATTTTTTTTCCTCTTTGGAGAGAAAAGAGGGGGTTTTGGTGGAGGGGAAGGCGGTGGAGGAGGCCGGATCTAAAGCGGTGGAAGGGGTTGGTTTGCGAGGGGAGGGGGTGGGCTTTGAGGGGAGGTAGAGGTGGAGGGCTGCGTGGGTTGACTAATAAAAGGTGAGTAATCCCATTAATTGTGTGTGTAGATGTTATCTAAAAGGTGTTGATCGTGCATTGACTACCCCAACGAAGCATGTCAAGTAGTTTCATTAAATAAATATCATTGCCATTGTCTTCAACTCACTTCCACTTATTTGTAGCAGTAAGGTTATCCTGGCTTTGAAGTCTTATCACTTAGTGCCTCCTCACCACGCATGCATCTTGTTTGCCTCTGGTCCGCGCATTGTTTTTAAAACATATCACATATATATGTAGATAAAGTTAAATATAGTTACATAGTTGTTGTCCTGCAATAGAACTCAACACATGTGCTTCACAATTAAATTCTCCAAAAATAAAGTTACAAGTCTAATTAGAAAAATTTGAAAGAAGTGACTTAATACTACACATAATAAGTCCTCTGGTCGGCGCAACATGCAGTGCATTTGCATCATCAACGCGAGTTTCCTTTGAAACATCACAAACCTTATAAGGTCAAAAAGTTGTGGTAATTAAGATAAACGGATTACTTCATAATCGCAAGGCATAAATCGAACAAATGCACAGCTAAGAAAATGTACTGAGAAGGAGTATATTGTTGGTCAATTATCCTTATTGGTCCTTGAATCTTTGGGACAGATCGAATTTGGTGAGCTGTCAGCAACACGCCGCGAATATTTGTCTTAAGATTGGGCGTGTAACATGCACCTCCATCGATCCGCTCTCTCCAAATAAGATAAGTCGTTCCAGTTTTATTTACATTTTTTCCAACAGATTATACATCATCAAGTCAATTGGATAATCCTAACCAGTCCATATCTCACCTCCCGCATTGTATGGCTCGACCCCATTAATATCTAACAATAAAGGCACCAAACTGAAACCATGGAGAATACAGGTAAACTAGAAACCATAGATCAAAAAGGAATCCGAACCATAGACACTCCTATCATAAATTGGTTGTTCACTGTTGACGAGTTCGGATTCTTTCACCCAATTAATCAAGAGATCAGATAAAAGTACAATTTGTAATTTTATGATTCTTTAGTTCACTATTGCAGATTTTCATCAAATATTTTGTAAACTGCAACCATGAATTATATCACAATTCTTTTCTTGCTCATCCCAAATTTGAAAATCATAAAAGTTCAAAGAAATTCAGTTAGTTCAGTCAAATTTACGAATAATAATCATTAAGACGATTATTTTTTATTTATTTTTTAAACTTGTAACTGAACCATCTCAGTGTGTGTCCCCCCCTCTTTTGTATTTTTTTGAACTACACTCTGAAATGGCACATCTTATTTCCAAGTTATGTATGACCAACCACTAGCAATCTGCAACTCATATTTGATAAAAAGAACCCTCACCACTCTCAAATCCTATTTCCATCAAACAATACTTATTGCTGACACCCACTAATTAAATTACAAACCCGAACATATCTGTAACACAGACCACAGATTACAATGCATAGCAATGCAGTGTGCGGGACAACTCGAACTGGCAAATGCTTCTTTCGAGTTTATTCTTTAATTTTAAGAAATATTTCGGTGTGTATAGAAAAAACGTAAAAATTTCAATAATACATGAATCATATGTATTAAATTTTGTGCGTACATATTAGTTTGGGCTTATGTATAGTTGACTGGTCCATTATGTTTGAGTAAATATTTCATGGATAAACATCAAAGGTGAAATCGGGCCGAATACGGGGCTGACTTCCATTTTACTTTCCCACAATGTAATCCATTTCTCTCATGCCATTACCAACTTTTGTCTCCATTGCTCTCGAGCAGATTCTCAAATTCTCAAATTCTTAAATCAGTCTTAATGGAGAAGGAGACAGATCGATGGAAAAGACTAATTCGATGGAGGAGGAGGCTGAGATCGATGGAGATTCTATCTGAGGAAGATGACTGAAATTTATTTAAATTTTTAGACCGTGGAAGAAGACTCTGAGGAAGCAGATCAACTGAGATCTGTGGAAGAAGACTTAGGAAACAAATCAATGGAGATTTGTAGAATGACGACGACTGAAATTTCTTAATTTTATCGAAAATTTTGCGAATTTTTCTTAATTATTGATAAAAAAAAAATGAATATCAAATTTGGAGCTTTTCTTTTTGTAAAGTGAAAAATCACTTAAATCTCGCAACTTCACAATCCATGCTCTCATCATCTCATCAAGATATCAATCAAAGTAAATACACTACACGTAGCAGTGAGAGTTGTAGGGGTGGGCACGGGACGGGATGGGACGAGATATTCACATCCCTATCCCATCCCATTCATACGGGATCGGGACGGGACGAGATCAACATGCTAATCTGGACATATCAACTAGAATACATTCTGAACAAATCAAATCATAAAACAACTCAATACATTCTGCTGGAACAGTCACAAACTGCTGGAACATATTAAAACAACCCAATACAAATTTACAACAACTGCTGGAATAGTCTTGAGCATAATCTATTGCTAGAAGTCTGTTGGAACAGTCTGAGCATAATCTATTGCTAGAAGTCTGCTGGAACATATTACAAGTTTAAAACAACTCAATACAAGTTTAAAACAAATAAGCTAAAAGTCTGCTGGAACAGTTTTGTTATTTGGAACAGTTTTGTTAGAAGTCTGGTGGAACAGTTTTGTTGTTTTAGCTACCCTTTAGTAACCCTAAAAACCTAACTAAAGGAATGACCAAATGAGAGATCAGAGAGAGGAGAAGTATTACAAATTTACCATCAAAAGATTAATCTAGAGATACGTGTGAGAGAAAAATTGAGATGCTCAAAATATTATATACATCAGTGAATTTGTATGGGCATCCACAATCCTAAAGTAAATAAATAAATAAAAATATTAATAATTAATATTAAAAAATTAGTTCGGGATTGGCGGGATTGAAAATCTTCATCCCATCCCATCCCATTCTAGATCGGGACAGGACAGGATCGGGATGAAATTATTCAATCCCATTAAGACCCGAAAAAATTGGGACGGGATCGGGATCGCGGGATGGGATGCCCACCCCTAGTTGTAAACACGTCTATAAAAACATATAAGCATTCAAAATCACAAAAAAGGATGCGGTAAAGTTGACAAACTCTGATCACAAGTTCGCAACCAACCTTTAAGGGCTTTTGAATAATTACTAATTTACTTGTCTCTATTTATAACTACAATTCAAAAGGTATGTCTCTATGTGCGTGATGTACACAAATTTCCAAAAGTGCCCCTCTCCATTCACCAAATCCCGACAATGTCTCTCCCACCCGATTCGCTAAATCACGAAAATGCCCCTCCCTCGATAAATTATGATACTGCTCCTATTCATTTGCAAAATTTCAAATTTTAACCCTCCCCATTCACCAAACGTCATCCCATCCCCATTCGTCAAATTGCTAAATGCCCATCTTCAAGACTTTGGTTTTTCAAGAATGCCCAATTTTTCTCTTATAATACAAGTTCAACTTAATCTTACATATGGGCAAAATTCTGGCCTACAAACCTATAAATTAGGCCCAATGAAGATAGAGATCCAAGAACAATCAAAATTTTGATTTTGATCATCTTATAAAATCAAAGTAAACGTTTTTTTATCCTCTAGAAATAACATGCTTTATTGAGCTGGGGTATTTAGGACAGCCAAATTGGTAGGGAACGAAGCCCCAGTAAAGAGAAGTTGAAAGTAGTATTGATAATACACAAAGCGTCATATCCCTGAGCCATACACGTGTCATGATGATCTCAAGGAATTACGGTCCCCCAGCATCAGCCCAACATTGATTCTGCCCAAGCGGTTCCAAGACCGCTTAATTCAGTCCACCAGACGTACCCAAACTCTTATAGCATGCTAGGCCCACACGTCTCACGGCTATCCTCAATACCCGTAAGTCCTATTAAGGCAAGTATCTCGAGTATCAACTTCGGACAGACAATTACAACAGTTATCCGCTTCCAACTAGGAAGCAAATGCCAGACTACATTCCACACAGGAAAACTTCCTTCTACGGATTGCTCTTGGATTGGGAACTATCTCCCACGTATCTAGGAGCACAAGGCTAACAAGAAACTTCTCTCCTAGAGAACGACTCCTAATTAGATAATGATCTCCACGAAGATCTCCTTCCTAAACTACGGCTTCTATGGCCTAATAGAACCAGGACTTCTACACTATAAATAAGACATGAGGTTGGTAAACTAAGGTACGCTACAAATTTCATGTTTACTGCATTACACCTTCCTTAGATCCTTGTCTGACTTTAGTATTGGAGTGCCATCGGCCACCACAACGGTGGTCTGTGGCTCACGTGTGTTACTTCTGTAGGTCAACGGGACTAGGTCAAAGCAGAAAACGGAAAAGACTACATCAGTTTGGTGCCGTCCGTGGGGATGAAAAAGTTCATAACTTTCAACTAGCACTATTTTCCTTCAAAACCCAGAGAGATGGTACCACTAGATCACGCAACAATGAAAAACAAGGAGACACATCAAATGCTCAGGTTGGCACTGTACCGCCGCTTTCGGCGATTTCGGTCATGCACGGACAACAGACTCACGCGCCCGCGCCGACGACAGACCCAGAATAGGAATGTTGTCATCTCAAATACAGTAAATCGCCAAAGCGGTAGAGGCTCTAACGCGGAAAAATCCACCACCTGCTAATGGAGACTAGGAGCAGCACATGCCCCTGTCTTCTGGGGATGGCAGAGAGCAAGCACATGAGAGCCAAGCCCTCGCTAGTTCTCATTGGACTAGAGGAGATTGCACGGCTAACGCTGAGTCCGCCGCCAAAGCAGAGAGGCTCGACCCTCATAACCCCCTCCCCAGAGGGGCACACGACCCGGATGTGTTGTACCATCTCTTTGTCCCACCATTTGTGGACTGAATCTTAAATAAGACCCTTCCGAGGAAGTTCACTCCCCCGAAGCTCGACTTCTACGACGGAACCACTGACCCATTCAACCACCTGCGCCATTACCAACACGTAATGGCTCTCAAAGAAGGATATGAGTCGGTGATGTGCAAAACGTTTCTCACTAACCTGGAAAAGTCAGCACTAACGTGGTTTCACAACCTTCCACCGAGGTTGATCAACTCCTTCAAGATGTTGGCAAAAGAGTTTCGGACGCGTTTTGTTGGGAGCTAGTGTTTCCAAAAAGGACCACACTACATACTCTCTTTAAAGTAGAAGTCAAATGAGACATTCAGAAAGTATGTCATGCGCTTCAACAACAAGCTAACTCTCATCGATGGATGCAGCGATGACACAACCAGGACAATAAATAGGGAAAGAGATGCGAGGATGAAGAAATGAGTAGGAGAAAGTGCAGTTACAACAGGTCAGACCCCAGTCAATCTAGGCCAGAAAAAAGCCTCTAACTACATTGGATCCAGAGCCGTGACGCCCCTCAATTCTAGCCTGTCGGAAGTACTAAACTCTATGAAAAACTGGGAAAATCTAGAGTGTCATCTGAAGCAGTGTGGAGACCCCTGCACGCGTGACAACGACAAATACTGCACGTAACACAAGGAAGGTGGCCACGATACCAACGACTGCAAGAGTTTGATGTATGATGTTGAGTACTAGATCTGCAAGGGCAAACTAAAAGAATTCAATTAAAGAAGCGACAATAATGAACCAGGGATCGAGGGGACTCAATTAAAGAAATAGAGAAGGAGACTCCAAGGATAATTTATGTCCTTTATGGAGTCGGAATGAGTGAAGACCAGTGGTACATGTCTCGCAAGTGGACTCTACTGGAGATGCAAACACAACTTGTGAACCTGGATAGGCGCATTTTCCAATTGAGGGTTCGAAGCCCCATTCCCACCTTGACCTTTACGGACAAAGACCTCGAAGAAGTCTGAGCGCCGCAGAACGTCGCCCTAGTCATTTTGGTCTCCATTGCAAAGTGGGAAGTAAAGAGAGCTCTGGTGGATACATGAAGCTCGCTCAACGTCCTGTTATACAACGCGTTCCGCAGTATGGACCTCAAAGAGGAAAACCCGATGTCTACAGATTACCCGCTGATTGGATTCAACGGGGAGAAATGCTTCCCCATCGGAAAGATAAGGTTAGCAATAGTGACAGGAGAACCGCAGCTAAGAAATGTCATATTTCTGGACTTCATGGTAGTAGACGCGCCATCAACCTACAACCTTATCTTGGGAAGACCATGGCTTCACCAGATGGCAACAGTAGTCTCCACCCTTTACTAGTGTGTTAAGTACACCGCTAACCGCTCCGAAGGGACAATACGTGGAGACCAACCTACGACACGAGGCTGCCATTACGGCATACTGAAACAAATAGAATTCTCCAAGATCTAACTACATCCTGTGGAGCAGCCTGAGCCAATGCCAGGTCGAATGACGACAGAGGCCAAGGCATGCGGGAACACAACCCGCCGACCTTTTGTTGGCGCGAAGATTAACCCCTCTACAAGGTTTACTCTTCAGTGACCTTTGTAATGCCAGCAAATCTTGACAGTCCGCTGAGAACACTAACGATCCACAAGGGCCATCCGAATTCACATGAAGGCCAGGATCAATCTCTCACCGTCAACAATTAGTCTTTTTTTATTCTTAATTTCTTTTTCCATAGTCAGTGTAGAGTTTTAATTCTTAAAGGGTTATGTGATTTGCAATCATTTAAGAAGTAAAGAACGAATTATGAAAACAAACTTTATTGATTACTGGAAAGATGTAGCAACAAACGCCTTGGGGCGGATACAAAGGACTACATACTACAAGCATCTGAATACAATGCGACATGAAGTAAACATTCAGGAACAACGATAGGCACTAGCACATGAACGATAGATTCTTCCCTTGGTAGAGAGTCCTTATTACTTCTCTTAAATATGAAAAGAAATTACGAGATCTCAACAGATCAACTATGTGCCCACTTAGAACAGGTGACCACGCATAACAACGTTTATGATCGGGCCTGATCAGTGTAAATGTCAGAACATTCGACGACTCCAGAGATGACGATCCCCCTTCAACCTTGGGATAACCCAAAGCATTTTCTTCAAACAAGAATATTACAGGAGATACGTTTTGCAAAAGATAGTGCTTACAACGATTAGAGAACACCATTATATAGACATGATGGTTCACTAAATGGGCACCCCAGCATTAACTGTCAAACATTGAATACCGTATGGGAAATGAGGAGACGACGGTTCCCGAGGAAACTGCGCAGACCTCGTTCGTCCAATTAATGGTGTTGTACGCAACCCCGTCAATTGAGGGGGAGTAACCGATACTCAATCGTCCCGCAGCTTATGTCGTACACGTGTTATCATGCGATTTATGTCGTACATGTAAAGCAACCGTACAAGAAACCCTAGCTCTTCCTCTGCGAGCCCATAGGCTCGGCCCACTATTCAAACATTATTCTGGTACATACTTGGCACAAGCATCAGAAATCCAAGTTAGCTTTGACGCACGGATCGCAGTTACGAATAGCTATTTAATTTAAGGTAATATTGCCCACACAGTGCGTGACACTAGCGGAAATGGGTTCGCACGCCCTCAAACAGGCGTAATCTCTCTCCAACCGGGCAAGCATAGTCAGCCAAGGTTGATGACGGTGGCTTCTGGTACGTCCCAACACCTAGTCCGCCCAGCACAGATCTCGATGGTTTAGGAAGTGGGAGTCTAATCAACGCTATCACGCCTGGTGACGACGACTCGTCAGGGATCGTTGCCCTTTTCGTGGTCAATGATCGCCAAACCCAATCAGGTAAGTGTAGCTGGTGACGATTGGCAACGAAAGCTTATGATCAAAGCCCAAACCTGTAGCCCCCACTACACGGGTGTAGATGGTTTGGAAGGTAGGAGTCTAGTCAGTCCTGAACTGATTCTGACAGCTCACCACGGGACCACTGCTTTTCAGCATGGCCACCGAATTACCAACCCTAGACTTGTAGCCCCCATTGCACGGGTGTAGATAGTTTAGAAGGTGGGAGCCTAGTCAGTCACGAACTGATTTTGACAGCTAGCCACGGGACCACTGCTTTTCAGCGTGGCCGCAGAATTACCAACCCTAGACTTGTAGCCCCCATTGCGCGGGTGTAGATAGTTTAGAAGGTGGGAGCCTAATCAGTCATGAACTAATGTGACTGACTTCGACGGCTCGCCACGGGACCACTATTTTTCAGCGTGGCCGCCGAATTACCAACCCTGAACTTGTAGACCCCATTGCGCGGGTGTAGATAGTTTAGAAGGTGGGAGCCTAGTTAGTCACAAACTGATTCCCACGGTTCGCCACGCGACCGCTACTTTTTAGCATGGCTGCCGAATTACCAACCCTGGACTTGTAGCCCCCATTGCGCGGGTGTAGATAATTTAGAAGGTGGGAGCCTAGTCAGTCACAAACTAATTCTGACGGCTCGCCACGGGACCACTGTTTTTTTAGCATGGCCGCCGAATTGCCAACCCTGGACTTGTAGCCCCACTGAGCAGGTGTAGATATTTTAGAAGGTGGGAGCCTAGTCTGTCGCGAACTGATTTCGACAGCTTTCCACGGGACCACTGCTTTTCAGCCTGGTCGCCGAACCCCTTTGACTCGAACTTGTAGGCCCCACCGTGTGGGTATAGTTTATTTGAAAGGTGGGAGACTAGTCAGTCCCCGAATGATGTCGACAGCTTGCCACAAAACTATCGCTCTTCAACGTAGCCGCCAAATCCTTATTCTTTGAACCTGTAGTCCACATTATTCGGACATTGATGGTTAGGAAGGTGGGAGCCCTAAGCAATTCGTCACGCAACCACCACTTTCCTACGAAACAACGGCTGCAAAGTCGAATCTAGCTAAGTCGGTGTCTTCACACTCAAACGGACTGACATCCTATTACCAGCAAAGACAACTTGCGCTGACACATAGATCATCCGGCCAGTGCCCAAATAAATGCTACATAGTGTGTCAGCTCGAGCTTACGACACCTGACTCGATACAAACGCTTCAACGCGTACACTCGGCTATCACAACTCGCCCATAGCAGCTGCAGCCGACTAATCAGACAAGCGAGGCAAGCTTCCAGCAGGCTACCTCGAGGACAAGACAACAGCTCGGGCAAACCAACCCCAGGCTAAACTGTCTGCAACATGCCCATTTATCGGACATGACTATGCAACATTGACTCTGAGTCATTCGCAACATAAACGGTCAAGCTCCTGGCAGCAGACGACCACTCGACGTCTTAATGATTCAACCAACCTATGTCAGCAAGGCAACAAGCACAAAACGAATAAAACTTTTTTCATTAACAATCAAACAAAATGGGTACAAGAATACAAAGTTCACTCCTTATCAGGAAAAGGTACAGAAACAAAAGTTCTAAGCTTAGCGGGGGAAGGAGCAAGAGTCGTGTCCACACGCACTACGACCTGGGCATCATGGTCCAAACTGTCCTCCTCATCCGATGACGCAAAGGCAATAGACAAGTCTACATATTACATCTTCTTATAGCGGCTGAGATCTCACTCTGGATGCTCCTCATTCATCAGCGCCTGCAGCTCCAACATGCCTGTACCACCCAGTGGAACTCGCATTTGCCTTGTTCTCGCAGAAACTCTTCCTCTTGCACCTTTGAGTCAGCAAACCCACGCTCGAACAGCTCCAACTTGCCTGCCAGCGCGTCAACCTGAGACGGCTCTGTGGCCAGACTACTCTTCAAAGCGCTGAGCTCATACCATTCCAATTCGAGCTGCTCCTTGGCCTTCCTTCCTCCCGGGCATTGAACTCCACATCAGATTCCAATTGTTGCTTCTGAGTAGCCCAGTCAGCCTCCTTCGAAGCATTCTCTTCCGCAAGAGAATGCGGTTCAAAACGCGCCTCAGCCGCAACTTCTTGCACAACCTTCGCGTCTCAGTAGATCCGGCTCAACTCCTGCTTGAGTCTGTCTCTCTCAGACACCGCCTCTGCCAGATCATGCTCAAGGGCCTCCAAATGAGCCCTCTGGGTCTTGGCAACCATGACTATCTGTTCCAGCCCCTTTTCCTTAGCCCGCTTCTGTAGCCGCTCAATTTCATAAAGCGCATCAAAATACAACACCTGCACGTGCAAGAAGACACGCTCCATGGTGTATACCCTCTCACGAGCCACCTCAACTTTCGTCCCAGCAACAACCAACTGGCTCAAGTGAGACATACCCAGCATAAGGTACTTTAAACCCTTATCCATACACCCTTCTAGCGTATCCTCCTCGGGTTTTGGAGCGCAATCCATCAGTCAGCAGTGGCGCCTGCTTATATGCTTCCTCAAAGCATATATACTCCACATCAACCTCTTGGTGCCAGACCTGAGTATTCATCCTTACCAAGTCTGTTACTTTAAACCCTTATCATCCGAATGAAGCTTTTCCAGATCAATAATCACGCCTGCATCACCCTTCGCAGTTGCCACTATTCCCAAGCTCTCCTCTTCTACATTTCCCTTGTCACGAACAATCGACCCTTTAGTGGGAGATAGCTCAACAAGATCCGGAGGGAAAAGAGGAAGTGAATTATCCAAAGGACCCTCCAACACTTCGAACTTTGGCCTGGAGCGAGAAGGTGAATAATGCGGACTACATGAAACTTGGCATGTGCCACCTCAGCTACTATCAGATAACGTACCAATGGGACGATCAGATTCCACAACCTTAGGCGAATCTTTATAGGAACTTTCTATTGGAACAGTTTTGCGATAACCAACGCCGGCAGAAGTCGCCATTGATACCCGCACCAGCCGCTCATTCAAAGCTTTGGCCTACGCATCACTAAGATTCAACCTTTCTTCAACCTCTGCAAACCACGAGTAATCTTTCTCCCAACCGGATACATCAGTTTCCGCCCTGACGGAATGATCAAACTCGTGCTCTTATCTCACTGGATTGGGTCGTGCTGAAGGCAACCCAATTCTGACACGGGACATCTTCGAACTCACGAAAGAGGCAAGCATCTCAGACGACTCTCCACATCGGACAAAACAGGAGCTTTGGCCCCAACAAACTTCCTTTTCCTAAAAGAGGCCCCATCTTCAGGCTTAACCCGTGATGTTCGTTAAAGAGTGGGAGCTACGTGCCAATTGTCCCACATCTCAGAATCAGAATAAATGAATTCTAGGTTCATTCCGCCATCCTACCTGACGAATTAAAAAGACCATCATTGGGGCAAACGATGTAATAGTTTCGGTTAGAGCAAAACCCAAAATGGCTATCAAATCTTCAGTGAGAGGTTGATCTCCGAATTTGCATTATTATTGTGTGTCCACTATGGATGAAGTTGGTGACGCATATGACATCCACCATGTTC
Source organism: Berberis vulgaris (assembly GCA_963556465.1). Classification (NCBI taxonomy): domain Eukaryota; kingdom Viridiplantae; phylum Streptophyta; class Magnoliopsida; order Ranunculales; family Berberidaceae; genus Berberis; species Berberis vulgaris. Next base: position 72,427,265 of record OY747135.1, read on the forward strand.
CTCGTTGACAAGCCGCAGAACGTCTCCATAGTATTTTTCTCATCTGGGGTAAGAGGAGTAATGAGAAACCTTCCTGTGAAGAAACATAAGCATGATAAGCTAACCTGCAATCAAGCATAGTAGAGTCAAAAGAAAAAGCTACACTTACGAAGCGGCTTGAACTCTCGTTCGAGCGAACGACCCTTGAACCGGAAGTACTTTGAATTCGCAGGGGCTAAGAAGCAATACTTTTGCCAAGTCTTGAATTCGTTTGGCAAAATCGTGAAATAGGTTGGCGACGTCATCTTACAGACGACAACCCTTCAATCGAGGAGAAGTCAGCAACTTGATTACCCGCAGAGTCATGCGGACACCCGCCGCTTTTGCCCTGATCAGAATGAGAAGGATAATCCAATATCCATTAGGCCCCAATTAGGCTGGAGGAAACCCAAGGAGGTCCAAAAATTCCCAAATCACGTCCAGAACGGGAAAATGCACTCCAGTTTGAAGCATCCCACGATGCAAGCAGATGAACCCCAACGGTGGCGACACTGGCATCTGGTCACCCTTCAGGACATACAACCGCAGGCCCTCGGGGACCCCAAACTTTGTACAAATTTTAGCAAGGTCGAGCTCAGAAAGCAACCTGTCTTCGAAAAACTCCAAGCCCTTGGCCAAGGTTGCGTCTTCAAAAAGGTTTTGATTGAGCCATGAAGAAGACGAACAAGTTTTTCTAGTCAAAAGATGAACATTGCAGTATCTTCAAAAGCAAAGAAAATAAAAGAGTCAGACTCCGCATACGAATGACCTAAATAGGGATTAGGCTCCTGCCTCTTTTTCGCTGAACCGGGGCACGTTCAATTAATGCAGGCTCAAGCAACAATTCAGACTCAATCATCATGAGCGGCGTATATTTTCAAGATATGACTTAGCGAACCAATGTGACGACCCACTAACTCGGGGGGGGGGGGGGGGGATAGCTGATGATACACAAAAGTGGTCATATCCCTAAGCCATACATGTGTCATGATGATCTCGAGGAATTACGGGCCCCAGCATTAACCCAACATAGATCCGACCCAAGTGGTTCCAAGCCCACTTAATTCAATCCGCCAGTCGGACCCGAACTCTTACAACATGCTAGGCCCACACGTCTCACTGCTATCCTTAATACCCGTAAGTTCAACTAAGGCAACCATCTCGAGAATCAGTTTCGGACAAACAATGTCACGCCCCGATTTTTGAACATAAATTAATAGATTGTCCAAAAACCAAGGCACGACGGGAACAAATTAAATGGTACCGTCATAAGGCAGAAAACAAACTACTGACCTTCCTCAATATTCTTCGTATAAAAATGAGGTCCACAATTATAAACCTAAGCCACAACATAAATAAATGAAAATTACATTAATCAATCCCCAAATAAATCTCTGACTAAAACTGAGCATTTATAACTAAACCATACATCTGATTACCTAGGAATAATAACAATAAAGATCTAACAAAAACGTGTCGAATTCCTCAACTATCGCCACGCAGCTAATACCACCCTTGCTCTCCAATTAACCCTGATAAGTCTCTGGGGCTACACTAATTAAGAACGCACCCAAATTTGTAAAACAATACAAAATTCGGCTCAGTATATTAATACTGGTGTGAGCAAACTTACAAATCGAGACAATTAAATATCAAAAAAAATGCATTTCACCTTAAGGAAGACAGGTAGTTCTCATTCGAGATTCGAATGAGCTGTTAGTTTCTTCCCTCAAGTCTAACCTAGTACATGCTAAAATAATTCATACACAATTTCATGTTATGATCAATTCAATGGTTTTATTTATTTTCCAAATTCTTGGCTTATTTTCCACAATCGCACTCTCCTCATGTGTCGAACACACCTCACCCAAGTGTGTCTCCCTTACCATCGAAGCCACTCAGAGCATACATGACCCAAGTGGGGTGCCACATCAAGTGTCATATCATCTCACCCGAAATTCGATACTTGACAAATATTTCCTAAATACTACACGTACTACTGAACTCACATGGAACGGCGTACCAATATGCAAGCAAGTCTGCATACCCAAAATAATATTACACGTATACAAGCAAGTCTTTATACAAAATAATTCCTTTTTTTTTTGAGTTGTGGAAAAGAGCGCAAAGAAAATCAGCTAATTCTCACTATCAATTTATAATTTCATTATTAAATTATCTAAATATAGACAAACCCTAATATCTCTAATATAAATTAAACCCTTAATGGTCAAATGTTGGGACACCTAACATACCACATATGAACACCTACAGTATATCAACACTTTAACTATATTCATTAATTTGAGGTATTTAAGGAAGATGATTGAAATACCTTGTTGTATAAATACAAATCCCAAATTAAACTTGTATTTTAAACTAGCCCTAAATCAAATCATGAACATGGGATAAAATTAAAAAATAAGATTTTATTAAGAAGGTGTCGTCTCCATCAATAATAAAACCGATTTCCATAAGGGTGTCTCCATCAGAAAAAAAAAAAAAAAAGTTTCATTAAAAATGTCCCCATCCCATCAACAAAAAAAAAAACAAAACACTTTTCTAAACTGGTTTTTTTTTTTTTTTTTCATTCATTAAGTAACCATATCCCCATCCCCCATTAATCAATTTTTCCTTTGAAGATTTCCCATCCCATCCACAGTAAAAAAAAATAGTTTTCATTAAATACCAAATGTCCCCATCCATCAACAAAAAAACACTTTTCATTAAACTGTTTTTCATTAAAAACAATTTTCATTAAATAAAGATGTCCCCATATCAACAGTAAAAAAAAAAAAAAAAAAACGGATTTCATGAAAGATGTCCATCAACAGTAAATCAGTTTTCATGTGTCTATCAACAGTAAATCAATTCTCATTCAAGATATCCCCATATCAACAATAAATAATGAATTGCATGAAAGATGTCATCAGTAAATCCGTTTTCACGTCTCTATCAACAGTAAATCAATTTTCATTCAAGATGTCCCCATGAACGGTAAAAAAATAGATTTCATTAAAGTGGTGATGACAAGATTTCATTAAAGGGGTGTTCTCCATGACGTGATGAAAGATAGTATGATGGAAATATTTATTTGACAAGTAGATTTTATACTAAACTCGACAAACAATATATAAAAATGAAGATTAGAGTTTTTACTCACCGTTTTTGCAAAGATCCCAAAGTTCTTCCTTTATCGACTCCCACTTTTTTCTACGTAAGTTTTTCCTTTTCTTCTGTGTGTATCCAGAGAGAAAAAGGAGGCTAGGGTTTAAATGAGTTTTTAATTAGGGTTTCTTTGGCTAAACACAACCATCACTCATCTCTTATCCACCACCAATTTAAACCTAGGTCCTAAATTAAAATAAAAATATATATAACTATTTGTAACTATTACCAACAAATAAATATTATTAATTTCTAAGATAATAAAAGTATATTGGTAAGTGAATTGGGCGGGTATTACAATATACACACCTTAAAAGAATCTTGTCCTAAGATTCGGTAGGATAAGAGTTAGGCGAATAATTCTGGGTGCATATTTGCTTTACTTTGTCCTCCAACTCCCAGGTGACATCGTTCTCCTTTTCGCTCCACAAAACTTTGACCAAGTTGACTTTCTAACGTCGTAGTTGCTTTACGTCACGATCAATTATCATCACCGGCCCAACTGTATAGGTCAAATCCTCATTCAGTTCAATAGCGGTAGGTTGAACAATCTGAGTCGGATCTTTCACACATTTTCTCAGCATCAAAACATGGACATCATGAATCATCGACAAACTGGGCGGCAATGCAAGTTTGTAAGCTAAGTTAAGTGACCAACACATCCGGCAATCTCGAAGGGCCTAATATACTGCGGGCTCAACTTCCCTTTCTCGCCAAATCTCATCACACCTCGCATGGGAGACATCTTGAGAAAAACTAAATCACCAACCGCAAACACTACACTCTTGCGCTTTTGATCTGCATAGCTTTTATGTCTACTCTGAGCAGCTTTTATCCTTCCCCGAATATTCTCAATCTTCCCTGCATTCTCCCTAACAATCTCTGGTCCCAACAATATTTTATCACCTACCTCTGCCCAATAACTAGGAGATCTACACGGCCTACCATACAAAGCCTCAAAAGGTGCCATACCAATGCTCGATTGATAACTATTATTGTACGAAAACTCCACCAACGTTAAATGATCCTCCCAACTACCACCAAAATCCATGATGCAAGCTCGCAACATATCTTCTAAAATTTTATTTACCTGCTCAGTCTGCCCGTCAATCTGTGGATGATACGCAGTGCTCATTGCCAAGGTAGTACTTATAGCACGTTGAAAACTTCCCAAAATGCCGATGTAAACAATGGATCTCTATCTGACACAATGGTAATAGGAACATCATGCAACCTTACCACTTCTCGGATATACATAGCAGCTAACTTGTCGGTATTACGAGATGCACCAATGGGGATAAAATGTGCACACTTAGTCAAACGGTCAACAATAACCCAAATTGACTCATTACCCCACCGAGATCTAGGTAAACCATCAACAAAATCCATCGAAATGTGTTCCCACTTCCACATGGGTATTTCTAGACAGCCTCTGGTGTTCCGCTTTCACTTGCTGCCAAGTGAAACAGTGAGAGACATATTCCCCAACATCTCGTTTCATGCCTTCCTACCAAAAAATTATTCTTAAATCGTGATACATCTTCGTACCCCCTGGATGAATAGTAAATTTAGAATGATGAACCTCATCCATAATCTCCTTTTTTAACGCCGAAATATCTAGTACGCAAAGTCTACCATGAAATTGCAATCCTCCATCTATGTCAACTGACCAATCATTAGGGCAATCATCCAATGTATCAACTATCAAATCACTCATTTTGTTCATAAGAAATGGGTCAGTGTGCTGCACTGAAATGACCCGAGTAATCAGGGTAGGTTTCACTATCAAACTACAAACATGAGCTCCTCTAGTATGCGGAACAGTCAAAACATCATGAGCTGCAATAACCTCGAGAATCTTCCATTCTTGCACCATAAGAGCGGTCAACACACTATGTTGCCTGCTAAGGGCATCCGCCACCACATTCGCTTTGCCTGGATGGTAAAGGATTTCAAAATCATAACTACTAATGAACTCCATCCACCTCTGTTGCCTCATGTTTAAATCTCGTTGTGAAAATAGATACTTTAAGCTTTTGTGATCAGTATACAACTCAAATTTTTCTCCATACAAATAATGTCTCCATATTTTTAAAGCGAAAACCACTTCTGCTAATTCCAAATCATGCGTAGCATATCACCTCTCATGTGGCTTTAACTGCCTAGAAGCATAAGAAACTACTTTCTGATCTTGCATCAAAACACATCCCAAACCCGTTCCGCTAGCATCTGTAAATACCACTAACTTCCCGTCACGAGTGGGAATGATTAAAATTAGAGTTGTAGTCAACCTTTGCTTCAACTCTTGAAATGCAATCTCACAGTCCTTAGTCCATATAAACTTGACATCCTTTCGGGTCAGACTCGTCAAAGGTGCTGCAATCAATGGAAATTTCTCAATAAACCTCCTGTAATATCCAGCCAACCCTAAGAAACTCTGAATTTCACTGGCATTAGTGGGTTGTTTCCATTCTTTAACTACTGCAACTTTGTCAGGATCAACCGCTATCCCTTCGCTAGAAATCACATGCCCAAGAAATCTCACCTCTTTCTCCCAAAAGTGGCACTTACTAAATTTAGCATACAACTTGTAATCTCTTAAGGTCTGCAACACTACTTTCAAATGCTCTTGATGATCCTCCATGTTTCAAGAATATACCATAATATCATCAATGAAAATGATCATGAATTTATTAAGGTACAAACGAAAAATACGGTTCATCAAATCCATAAAGAAAGCAGGAGCATTGGTCAATCCAAAGGGCATGACCGGAAATTCATATAACCCATACCGAGTCTGAAACGCCATCAAAGGTATGCTCTGCTCTTCAACACCCATCTGATGGTACCCAGTCCTCAAATCCAACTGTGAAAATTCAACCGTCCCTTTCAACTAATCTAACAAATCATCTATCCATGGAAGAGGGTATTTATTTTTTATGGTTTCCTTATTTAGTTCTTTATAGTCAACACACATCCTCAAAGTACCATCCTTCTTAGAAACAAAGATAGCAGGCGCACCCCATGGAGAATTACTTGGTCGAATAAACCTAAATATACACACCTCAAAGGATTAACCATATAGTTACTCACAAATATGCACATTTATATAACTATTATAAATAAAACATACAAGAGAAATTTCTTACCCCTTCTGGAGTAATTCCTCTAGTTGGACTTTCATTTCATCCAACTGCTTGGGAGCCAATCGATATGCAGCTTTCGAAATCGGTGCTGCCCCTGGCAACAAGTCAATTCAAAATTCGACTTCTCTCTTGGGTGGAAGATCGGGAATCTCTTGGAATACATCTACATAATCCTTCACCACCTCAACCACACTAATATCCTTCTCTGCTATATCCATAGACTATAGAGTGCTCGTCATTGTGGTGTCCCCACAAGTCACAAACATGACTAACTCGCGGCAACCCTGGTGTATCTATCAAAATGGTCCTCGCGGCACAATCTACAGTAACATAGTTTTTACCCAACCAATCCATCCCAAGAATAACATGAAAACTCTCAAAAATCATAACTATCAAATCCGCGACAAGTTTTTGACCCATTAAAGAGATCTCAAAATTTCTACATTGTTCAGATAATGTGACAGTGCCTCCTATGGGTGTCTCAACACATAAAGGTTTAATAAGTGGCATAGTTTTAAGGTTTTCTTTTTCTACCATTCGACGAGAAATAAAAGAATGGGAAGCACCAGAATCAAATAATACTTACAAGGTTTTAAGTTTTAAGGTTTTCTTTTTCTACCATTCTACCTTCAACATTTTCTTGCCCTGGTAAAACCGCAAATGCACGTGCTGGAGCTGGTGGGGCCTGCCTACCCTGCGGAGCGCCTCGCCCACTGGGACAATCACGAATGAGATGCCCTAGCCGGTTACATCTGTAGCATAACCTATCAGTGGGAGCCTACCCTCGTGGTGCTACAGGTGCCTGAGGTCGAGGATCATACGGTCGAGGTTGCTGATATGGGCCTTGCGGGCCCTGATTCTGAAATGTCGGTCTCTGCCACTGTTGCCCTTGGGGCCTAAAACTTCCCTGGGACTCAACTCCTCCTTGGGGCCTCTATTGAAACTGACCTTTAGATTGGAACCTTGGCTTATACTGAAATCCAGGTCCTCGCTGATTATGATCATAAGGCTTATACCTGTTCTGCTCTCGAATCCCAGAGGAACGCGAGTTTTTAGACGACTCACCTCTCCTGCTCTTCTCCCTCGTCTCTCGAAAAGCGATGTCTTGCTCTTCGAACTTGAGAGCTAAGTCTAAAACTATGTCGAAGGGTTTTTTTTATCAAATGGTAAAAGTGATTTTGACAAATAATGACCCAAACCCCTGATAAACTTCTGATTCTTCTTGGCAGTAGTATCAACCAAGTACGGAGCATACCGAGTCAACTCGTTGAATTTTGTCACATATTGGGTCACCGACTTTGTACCTTGCGTCAAACTAAGAAACTCTGCAGCTAGCTGAGATTTCACAACTTCAAGTACAAATTGCAGTCAAATTTGAACTTTAAAGTCTCCCAAGTCATAACAGTCGTATCCATGCTCTCCTTTATAGAATCCCACCAATACCTGGCATTACCATCCAAGTTATGAGCAGCTAATTCCTGTTTCTGCACCTTGGTCATTTGCATCCTATTGAATACGGTTTCACACTTGCGAATCCACTTCTCAGCTGCAATAGGGCTAGTCTCTCCATTAAACCGTTGGTCGCCTAGGTTCCCAAACTCCATATTTTTCCTGGCAAACGGGTCACAATGACTATCCTGATGGTTGTTCTACACAACCTGGAAAAGTTGCATCATCATAGCTCCCACGTCCACCTGAACCAAGTTAGGATTTCCCCCCTGATCATTCGAACCGTTTGGGCCATTAGTGTTATTCCGCCCGTTATCACCATTATGTCCATTGGCACCATTCGATCGAGTGTTCGCCATTACCTTCAAGAGAAAATAAATAACTGTTAATACTCAATAATCCAAACGTTCATAACCCCATTCCACACTTCCAAGGATCAACTAGACTTACCCTAGATCTAGGCTAACCAAATGCTCTGATACCAAAATGTCACGCCCCGATTTTTGAACAACATAAATTAATAGATTGTCCAAAAACAAAAGCACGACAAGAACAAATTAAATGGTACAGTCATAAGGCAGAAAACAAACTACTAACCTTCCTCAATATTCTTCCTCTAAAAATGAGGTCCACAATTATAAACCCAAGCCACAACATAAATAAATGAAAATTACATTAATCAATCCCCAAATAAATCTCTGACTAAAAACTGAGCATTTATAACTAAACCCTACATCTGATTACATAGGTATAATAATAATAAAGATCTACCAAAAACGTGTCGAATTCCTCAGCTATCGCCATGCAGCTAATACCACCCTTGCGTTCCAATTAACCCTGATAAGTCTCTGGGGCTACGCTCATTAAGAACACACCCAAATTTGTAAAACAATACAAAATTTGGGTCAGTATATTAATACTGGTGTGAGCAAGCTTACAAATCGAGACAATTAAATATTAAAAAAAATGCATTTCACCTTAAGGAAGACAAGTAGTTCTCATTCGAGATTCGAATGAGCTGTTAGTTTCTTCCCTCAAGTCTAACCTAGTACATGCTAAAATAATTCATACACAATTTCATGTTATGATCAATTCAATGGTTTTATTTATTTTCCTAATTCTTGGCTTATTTTCCACAATCGCACTCTCCTCCTGTGTCGAACACACCTCACCCAAGTGTGCCTCCCTTGCCATCGAAGCCACTCGGAGCGTACATGACCCAAGTGGGGTGCCACATCGAGTGTCGTGTCATCTCACCCGAAGTTCGATACCTGACAAGTATTTCCTAAATACTACACGTACAACCGAACTCACATGGAACGGCGTACCAATATGCAAGCAAGTCTGCATACCCAAAATAATATTACACGTATACAAGCAAGACTGTATACAAAATAATTCCTTTTTTTTTTTTGGAGTTGTGAAAAAGAGCGCAAAGAAAATCAGTTAATTCTCACTATTAATTTATAATTTCATCATTAAATTATCTAAATATAGACAAACCGTAATATCTCTATTATAAACTAAACCCTTAATGGTCAAATGTTGGGACACCTAACACACCACATATGAACACCTATAGTATAACAACACTTTAACTATATTCATTAATTTGAGGTATTTAAGGAAAATGATTGAAATACCTTGTTGTATAAATACAAAACCCAAATTAAACTTGTATTTTAAACTAGCCCTAAATCAAATCATGAACATGGGATAAAACCGGAAAATAAGATTTCATTGAGAATGTGCCATCTCCATCAATAATAAAACCGAATTCCATAAGGGTGTTCATATGAAAAAAAAAAAAAAAAAACTCTTTTTTAACTGTTTTTTTTTTTTTTTTTCATTCATTAAGTAAAGATGTCCCCCATCCACCATTAATCAATTTTCCTTTGAAGATTTCCCATCCCATCAACAGAAAAAAAAAAAAAAAAAAGTTTTCATTAAATACCAAATGTCCCTATCCATCAACAGTAAAGACACTTTTTATTAAACTGTGTTTCATTAAAAACAGTTTTCATTAAATAAAGATGTCCCCATATCAACGGTAAACAATAAAAAATAAAAAAAAATAAAAAAATGGATTTCATGAAAGATGTCCATCAACAGTAAATCAATTCTCATTCAAGATATCCCCATATCAACAGTAAATCACGCATTGCATGAAAGATGTCCATCAACAGTAAATTCGTTGTCACGTCTCTATCAACAGTAAATCAATTTTCATTCAAGATGTCCCCATCAACAGTAAAAAAAAAATAGATTTCATTAAAGTGGTGATGACAAGATTTCATTAAAGGGGTGTTCTCCATGACGTGATGAAAGATAGTATGATGGCAATATTTATTTGACAAGTAGATTTTATACTAAACTCAACAAACAATATATAAAAAATGAAGATTTGAGTTTTTACTCACCGTTTTTGCAAAGATCCCAAAATTCTTCCTTTATCGCCTCCCACATTTTTCTACGTAAGTTTTTCGTTTTCTTCTATGTGTATCCAGATAGAAAAAATGAGGCTAGGGTTTAAATGAGTTTTTAATTAGGGTTTCTTTGGCTAAACACAACCATCATTCATCTCTTACCCACCAACCTATACCTAGGTCCTAAATTAAAATCATAAAATATATAACTATTTGTAACTATTACCAATTAATAAATATTACCAATAAATAAATATTATTAATTTCTAAGATAATAAAAGTATATTGGTAAGTGAATTGGGCGGGTATTACAATATAAATACCTTAAATATGGGTGCATATGCTTTACTTTGTCCTCCAACTCCCAGGTCACATCATTCTCCTTTTCGCTCCACTGAACTTTGACCAAGTTGAATTTCTTACGTCGTAGTTGCATCACGTCATGATCAATTATCATCACCGGCCCAACTGTATAGGTCAAATCCTCAATCAGTTCAATAGCGGTAGGTTGAACAATCTGAGTCGGATCTTTCACACATTTTCTCAGCATCGAAACATGAAAGACATCATGAATCATCGACAAACTGGGCGGCAATGCAAGTTTGTAAGCTAAGTGACCAACACATCTGACAATCTCGAAGGGCCCAATATACCGCGTGCTCAACTTCCCTTTCTTGCCAAATCTCACCACACCTTGCATGGGAGACACCTTGAGAAAAACTAAGCCACCAACTGCAAACACTACATTCTTGCGCTTTTGATATGCATAGCTTTTCTGTCTACTCTGAGCAGTTTTTATCCTTTCCCGAATAATCTCAATCTTCCCTGCAGTCTCCCTAACAATCTCTGGTCCCAACAATATTGTATCACATACCTCTGCCCAACAACTAGGAGATCTACACGGCCTACCATACAAAGCCTCAAAGGGATTCATACCAATGCTCGATTGATAACTATTATTGTACGAGAACTCCACCAACGGTAAATGATCCTCCCAACTACCACCAAAATCCATTATGCAAGCTCGCAACATATCTTCTAAAATCATAATTACCCGCTAAGTCTGCCCGCCAGTCTGTGGATGATACGCAGTGTTCATAGCCAAGGTAGTACCCATAGCACGTTGAAAACTTTCCCAAAATGCCGATGTAAACAATGGATCTCTATCTGACACAATGGTAATAGGAACACCATGCAACCTTACCACTTCTCGGATATACATAGCAGCTAACTTGTCGGTATTACGAGATGCACCAATGGGGATAAAATGTGCACACTTAGTCAAACGGTCAACAATAACCCAAATTGACTCATTACCCCTCCGAGATCTAGGTAAACCATCAACAAAATCCATCGAAATGTGTTCCCACTTCCACATGGGTATTTCTAGATGCTGCAATAAACCAGACGACCTCTGGTGTTCCGCTTTCACTTGCGGACAAGTGAAACAGTGAGAGACATATTCCCCAACATCTCGTTTCATGCCTTCCCACCAAAAACTTCTTCTCAAATCATGATACATCTTCGTACCCCCTGGATGAATAGTAAATTTAGAACGATGAGCCTCATCCATAATCTCCTTTTTTAACGCCGAAATATCTGGTACGCAAAGTCTACCATGAAATCACAATCCTCCATCTATGTCAATTGACCAATCAGTAGGGCAGTCATCCAACGTATCAACTATCAAATCATTCATTTTGTTCATAAGAAATGGGTCAGTGTGCTGCACTGAAATGTCCCGAGTAATCAGGGTAGTTTTCACTGTCAAACTACAAACATAAGCTCCTTTAGTATGCGGAACATTCAAAACATCATGAGCTACAATAACCTCGAGAATCTTCCATTCTTGCACCATAAGAACGGTCAACGCACTATGTTGCCTCCTAAGGGCATCCGCCACCACATTCCCTTTGCCTGGATGGTAAAGGATTTTAAAATCATAACTTCAAATGAACTCCATCCACCTCTGCTGCCTCATGTTTAAATCTCGTTGTGAAAATAGATACTTTAAGCTTTTGTGATCAGTATACAACTCAAATTTCTCTCCATACAAATAATGCCTCCATATTTTTAAAGCGAAAACCACTGCTGCTAATAGTCATCAGACAAATAACATAAGTGGTAAATTGAAGGAAATCTTTGCAATTTATAACTCAACTTTATTAGCCTCTGACGGATTCTACAAATTTCACAAATTAACTACATTGTACGAGATTCATGAACTCTGTTAGCACATTTGAGCACAAAGCAGGATTTGTTCTCCCCAAGAACTGAGTAGGCCTAAGAACCGAGCCAAAGTCAAGCCTAACCGGTGAAGCCCCAAAACCCGATCCAAATACTGCTGAGTCGACTGGGTGTAGACAACCAAGTTAACTGGGATGAACTGAGTCAACTCATCGTCTTCCTTATCTCAAAAAAATAAAAATAAATAAATAAATCTCTGCTTGCTCACATGTTCTTCTCCTCCAACTTCTTTACAGCCTCTTTAAGCTCCTTTACAATCCATTAAAGAGCCTGCCTTGGACCGATCAATTCCCCCAACATTTACTAATTCTCTATTTTCTTCCCTTCAATAACACACCAACCCATGAAACTCTCGATGCAAATTGGACTGCTGCGTTGGGTAAGAAGAAAGTGGAAATGAGATCAGTGAAGAAACTGTTGACCTCGCATCAGTCGTCGATCCAAACAAATTGTTGAGTGATCAAACCAACCTATAAACCCACCATTTTTAAAGCCCTTAGATGACTCTCCCCTTATAGTATTTGGAGATTCCATATCTTCATATGAAGTCTGGATCAAAAGATAAAAGCCCATTAAATCTCATTTTCAAGAGAAACCCACAAAATATTTAAAGATTTGAAATGAAATATATGAACAATTATTTACTAACCAATTTCAGTAAGCACAGATGGAGTGGTAGATAAGTTGATGCAAAGCATGGGAATGGGATGGTTGAATCAATATTTGTGCACAAACTTGCTCCATAACTCCTTTGGGTCTTGTAGTACCAGTGATGAGAAGATCGTAGTGAGTGTTTGATGAAAATTTTGAGCTTCTTTGTGAGATAAACCTGCTACAACTATGTCTTCAACCCCAATTTCATTTCATTCATTGTTTTCTTGTTCTTTGATTGATTAGTCTCACTATATTTGTAAAGTAAGTTGGGAGTTGAGAGGGCATTTGTTTTTTTTTAAGTGCTTAAAAGCTAACTTTTAACTGGAGTTAGACGTACTGAATGAGCTTCTGAATGAACTATTTGTTTTGCCTCTGAATGAGTTGCTGATTAGAAGCTGTAAAATTAAAAGGTATTTTTTTTTAGGTGCTGAATGAAAACCGTTTAACAATTGGCCCATTGAGCTGAAAAAAATTATGACATAAATATTGTGCTTAAAATCATACCCAATAATTATTCAAATCCTAGAAAATGTTACAATACCTTAGAATATCGAAATATGACAAAAAATGAAGGAGAGTTGAAAATATTGAGAGGGGGAGTTGGAAAAATGAAGAAAAACTTGAAATACAGAGAAAGAAAACAAAGATGAATAAGAGAAATGAGATAAGTTTCTTACCGAGTCCTTGTGAAGGTAGGTAGAACCACAATGCTTGGTGAAGAGAATGAAGGTGTATTGTTAAAATTTAGCCCTACTTATTTTTAAGAAGATGAGGGTAATAACTGTCATTACAAAATTATGTTAAGGTTATTATTAGAATAATTTTTTACTCAATGCTAAGTGATTAGCACATCCTTGTTGCTTACTCCAATTAGAAGTAGAACTTCTAATCAGAAATAAAAACAAACACTATAAACAAAGTGGTCAACTTCTTATTAAGACTTCTGACTTCATTCAAAAGCAAAAACAAACACCCTCGGAGAGAGAGTGGTTTGAGGGGATACACAGGGGTTTATGAAGGATGGGTTGGGTCAAACAGGGAAGTTTGCTGGTGTGATACATTTGTGTACACCGACCAAGGATTGTGATTTTGTTTTTTGAGTTCATTTCGGTATCTTGATTTTAAGAAATATTTTGATGTGTAAAGAAAAAACGTAAAAATTTTGAAAATACATATATATATATATATATATATATCAAATTTCGAGGGTATATGAAAATGTGAAAAAATAGATGCAAGTAAATAAATCTATTAAACATATTAAATGAAGCCTAAATACCAAGAAATGAAACAAACATAAACTTAATATATAATTAGAAAATCAGAATTTCAAAAATCAAAATATAAGTAGAAGAAATGATAATTAGAAAATAGGGGATGGTTTTAAAAATCAATAAATAATTAGAAGAATTGATAATACGAAAAAACCCCAAAATTTAAGAAAAAAACTCTGAAATTTTTCAAAAAAAAAAAACATTTCTAAAAAATGTAATTTTTGGTAGCTGGGTTTTGTATTTTTATGGAAAAAACTAAATTTACGAAAAAATTTCAAAATTTATGAAAAAAAAAAATCAGAAATTAACGAAAAAATCTCAAATTTTTTTTTAAAAAACCCTCGAAAAATGTAACTTTTGATTTTGCCATTTTTCTTTTCGTAGATGCTAGATATTGTCAAAACTGTATAATTAACTAAAAGTATATAAAAAAATTTCTTATCCTTCCAAATTATAGGGTATAAAGATATAGTTCTATTTTTACCCCTCTCTCGTATTGTGTACAATGCTTTGCGATACACTCATTATAAATTTATTTCATATATTACGTTTTTCTTGTCCCACCGTTAATCACGTGGAAATAAATTTACTATAATATTATAAATTATAATTACCAGACTCTAATTAGTCGCCCTTTCTTCTTTTGGAGTCCACTACCCAATAGAAGATACCTTCACAATCTCAACCTTCCATTCTCACATAAATTTTTTTTTTCTTTTCAAGTGATATTACAAGAAGAAATCAATATTTCTATTAAAAATTTTGAAGACCTTATGATTTTGAAACTATAATTACTTACAAATCTATAGTCAAATCCTTTAAAATAATTTGTGCTATTAAAAAAATACTAAATATATGCGCGCATAGAGCACGTTTGTGATGAAAAAAAAAAGTGTGTAAAGCATAGTTCAGAAATGAAGGACACAGATTTGTTGGTGAATTTCCACGTGTTAATTGCATTATGATTTTGATTGGAATAAATAATTAGTTCAATCTAATCATATCATTTAAAAATTAGGAGCCGGAGGGTAGGTGTAGAGACTTATTTGTATTATTTAGCAGGTTATCTTGAAGCTAGTATGCTTCGTGTGCTTCGTATGGTGTTTCTTCTCGGTGGCATATGGATAAAAAACAAATTTTTTTTTTCCTTTTTTGGCCAAACACAAAAAAGTGAATAGATGTTTATATATTAAAAATAGTAAAATAAACATGGAAATTAAAAATTGCCATTTTCACTTACAGTGTTAAAAATTGTAATATTTGATATTTTGATTAATCATTTTTGACAAAGAAAAATAGAAGTTTTAACATTTACCAAATGATTTTGGATATCTTATAAGCTAAATGAGTTGATTTAATTTGTATCCAAAGGAAACATAACCTTTTTAACTTCAAATCAGTCTTAGATGAGTCTTGTATGAACCACGTTGAACATAACCCCCACAAAAATTGTTGGTTTGTAGTGCTTGCTTTAATGTCGTAAAGATCACCCTCGAACCCATAAACACGTTGATCAGCCTCATCATTAGTCAAAAGATTGACTGACCAATGAGCACTTAGTCAAGGGTCAACTAGAAGATTCCATTTTAGCAAAGATTAAAGTGAACTTCCAGATAAATTTGTAGGTGGTGAAGAAACCCAAAGATCCAATATAATCAAAACAGCTCAAAACCCCTTAAAATCCAAACATTGACCAGTCCAAGTCTTTCCGCCTACTCGTCTTAAACGGGCGCCTACCAACATAGACAACAAAAAACAGTCAAAATTGGGAGGGGATTCCTTATGGGATCCCTTCACATCCCTCCATTGGAGTTGCATGCTAAAGTCTTCTACTACTTAAACACCAAAACCCTACCATCATCATTCCCACAGCTTCATTTGCACAACAAGTAACTGAAAATGAACACTTATGTGAAGAACGCGGCGGCTTCGATCAGCACTCGCCGGTTCCGGTACTATGAAGTACTAGACAATGCTCATAGTTCATGGGAAGATGATCAAGTGCGCGCTAGGAGAACTACGTCCAAAAGGAAGAAGGAGCCACAACATATAATTTCTTCGTTTAGTTATAGGCGTGACAGGGCGAAAAAGCGCCAGATTTTTCTCCAGAGTTATAAGTTGTCACCTAAGGTGACCCCTGCTGAGAGTACTAGCAAGGGGATAAAAAAGGCCTTTGTGAAGGTTAAGGCAGTTGCAGTTAGTGTATTGGCAATAGTAAGAATTGATGCATTGAGAACTTGTGGTGTTAGCAGGATTCCAACCCTTTGTGCTTCTTCTCCAATAGCGGTTTGAACCATGCCTCGGGCTGTTCCAGCTTACTAGTAAGCATAATTTATTGGACTATTCCATGACGAGAGTTGTGATTGTTATTGCTAATGTAAATTTTTAGTTCTGCAAAACACAATAAAGTCTATTGCTCAATACAAGAGTTTGATCCGGGAAGAAGGAAATTGATTTCTGCCAGAGTTTTTAGATTATGGTTAGATGCCTGAGTTGACTACAGGAAGTATATAATATAACAACATTTGCAATTTACGCGTTCCTTCATTATCTCTTTGTTTGGTTTAGCTTGAACTATATGTTTCAGTCTATAAAATACCTTATGGTAAGTTGCCTTGTTTGCAAATTTATATATAATATAACTTGTTACATGGTAAGTAAAATTGTAAGTTGTAACACAGTCACAGTCAGCTGATATCACATTTGAATGTTGGAACGAACAGAGGGTCTTTATGATTGAGATATTCAATCGAAACACCTGAGCTTCCACATTTTCAATAATCATGAAACTAACAATATAAGAACAACAGGGCTAGCAAGTGATGAAGCAATACAGAGAACAAATGCAGCACAAGGACTTGGTCACACTAAGACTATTTTCCACAGGTTAGAGTGTTAGCAATCAATTTCGCTTATTATTCAGTACAAGAGTTCTCATCATTGTATCATACAAGATACACCCCAAACAATTAGAATTTGTCGAGTTGAGAGCACCTGGATGGAGAACATGCTGGACTGTTTGATCAAATGAGCTTCGCACACACCTGAAAGTGCACACATTCAATTTTCACCGATCAGACCCATTCAGCTCTTATTTGAGGATGCTCTTACACACGCCATCAGATTTTAAGCAAGATGCCACAAAGCCAATGAAAAACAGATAGATTCTATTTCAGTTCAGTTGCTGCTACATTTCCTCCTAAACATTTGACTAGTTGGCTAATATTAGAAAACTAGAACAGAAATGTCTCCTACCTCTCATCCTCATTAACAATTGGATTTGAAGATTAATATCTCGTCGATCAAGTAGCCATGTTTTCAATTACAAACACGAACATTACATAATCATGAACAAACTCGTTGCTAAATCTTGGTTTATAGTCCTAAATTTCCTCTCATTGAAGAGTTAGCTAAAATAAGAAAATTTCAACAGAAATCACTCCACCTCTCAAGCTCCTCAACCATCGGATTAGATAGTTAACCATTACAACTCCCTAAACCGAAAAAAAAAACAGCTAACACCCTTCCAAAGGGTAAAAGAGAAAAAAAGGAAACCAGACTGCTGTTTTGGTGTTCTGTTCGTCTAATCGTTCTCAACCTCAGAATCCCTCGTAACGATCTTGTTCATCAACTCCAAGAGCCTGCTCAACGAAACAACCACCACACCACATTCATGTCATGGACCACAGGGATAACCCTGTGGAATATGGCGCGGCTCCTCCGAAATATATGATGCTAGCAGAAAATGCAGGAACCCAAAACCTCAAACCACCACCTTATCGCCGTACAATCCCTCATTATCACTCTCACCAGCGAAAGAGCAGTCATGGTTGCCTGAGATGCATATGCTGTTGCTATTGCTTTCTCATCTTCTTGGTTATTCTCATTTTCGCTATTATGGCCTTGACATACCATTATTACCAACCCAAAGTTCCCATCTACAAGATTCAAAACATGGCAGTAAACAAATTCGATCTAGAATCCGATTTAAGCCTTCATGCTGATTTTGTTGCAACGGTGCAAGCTAAGAATCCAAACAAGAAAATTAGCATAACTTATGGAAAGCGCAGCTCGGTGGTGGTTTACTTCAAGGGGTTTGCGCTTTGTTCAGGTAAGTTACCTTCTCTGACACAACGCCCTGGGACGACAAAGTCCATGGATGTTAAACTTAAAGGGAAGAGCGAAGTCGGATCAAAACTTCAGGAAAAATTAATGGACAAAAATAAAATGAAGAAAATCCCATTGTTGGTTGTGGTGAAGGTGCCTGTAAAAGTTGTGCTTGGGGACTTCCCTGGGATGGGGAACTTGGCTTTGAGGCAGTTTAATGTTAATGTCAATATTTCATTGGTTGTTGATCAATTGTCTCCTGGAAAAAAGATTAACATTTTGTCAAGCGATTATCAAGTAGCGGCTGCACTTTGAATTGGAAGAGAATGTAATTTCTGATTGTAAACCAAATCACTGGGTGTTGTAAAGAAGGAATTGAGAAATAGAACAGAGAGAGTTCACAGAAGATTGTATTATTTCATTCAGTTGTTTAGACATTCGTTTGTGTTTTGTTCAAATTAACATTAATATCTGCAACATAGGAGTCATCACATTATTTGAATGAAGATTTGAAGCACGCATTTTTTATTTATTTTTTGTTCTTGACAAAGATCATATAATGGGTTGCAATAACAACGATATTATCCTCAACTTAAACATCACGATTCCGAGCCCCCATTCTGTGCTTACATAGAGGGCGTTTGTTTTTTTAAGTGCTTAGAAGCTAACTTCTAACTGGAACAAGCTTATAAATGAACAGTTTGTTTTACTTCTGAATGAGTTGCTAATTAGAAGCTGTAAAATTAAAAGGTGTTGTTTTTAGGTGCTGAATAGAAACTGTTTGACAATTTTGACCCACTGAACTGAAAATTTTTATGACATAAATATTGTGTTTAAAATCATACCGAATACGACTGTGGCGTTGTTGTTGAATCTGAGCAATACGTCTGTGGCGTTTTAATTAGTTATTTGATGAAATCATTAATCCAAACATGGGTTATTTGATTTCATATCTTATGATATATATAAGGCACAAAAACTACATGCTAAAAACTTGAAAATATACATGAGATGGAAAGTTGGAGAGATGAAGAAAAACTTGAAAATACATAGAAAGAAAATAAAAATGAATGAGAGAAATGAGAACCACAATGCTTGGTGAAGAAAATAAAGGTGTGCCACCAAAATTTAGCCCTACTTACTTTTAAGAAGATGAGGGCAACAATTGTCATCACAAAATTATGTTAAGATTATTATTGAAATAATTTTTTACTAAGCACTTAGTGCTAAGTGATCAGCACCTCCCTGTTGCTTACTCCAATCAGAAGCAGAACTTCTGATCAGAACTAAAAACAAACACTCCAAACAAGGTGATCCACTTCTTATTAAGAATTCTGACTCCATTCAAAAGTAAAAACAAACACCCTCATAGTGTAAGATTTTTCCAAAATGCCTCGTTGCTATTAGGAAGTGGACCGCCTCCTGAAAATTAGTTGACAACTCCACCAACACAATATCCCAAATCTCCACCACACAACTAATTGTCACATCTTGCAATCCCCCCACGGTTTGCAACATCTTGAAGCACATCTTAGACTCGAGGTCTAGCTTTGTTGGATTTGTAAGGGAAATACCTGCTAATGCAAATAATTTCAATACAAGTCCTAAACCTAGGTGGTGATAGTGAATGGCTAAAAACGCTATGCAAGTAATAGCAAACAACAAACAATATGCAAAAAATAAAGATGACACCGAGATTTACGTGGTTCGGCTTTGCCTACTTCATGGATGACTACTTTGTAACTATTTTATTGATATGGAAACACTCACTTGAAGATTACAACGTTGTCAAGCAACGATCCTTGAGATTACCCAATCTCAAGCAAATAATATCACCAAAAGTTTGATGAAATGAACACCCAAAATCACCCGATTCCAATCCTTTTACTTGGCTACTGTTTCACGCTACACACACACCGAATCACGCCAAACTCGCAGCATGTTTCACGCCCTTATCGCAACCTGTTTCTCGCCGAGTTTGCAGCCTCTTTCACGCTGCGTATGCTGCCCTTTTTCAGCTGTGTGCGTGTTGCTACTGATGCCATGTTGTGTGCGTGTTGCTCTTGCTATTGCGTTGTGTGTGTGTGTGTTGATATTGTTGTTGCATTGTATTCTCTCTGCACACGTTATTGATTTTTTTGTGCTGTCCACATTTGTTTATTTATTCACAATTGCATGGCATGTTGAAGAAAGAACATGACTTTGAAGTCCTTATTTCTATAGGACTTTAAGTCATCTTATGCTTTCCAATAAATTGGGAGCCAACCATGACAAGGAGTATGACTCCTTATTTATAAAGGACTTTAAGTCCTTATTAAATTCTCGCAATCTTAACTTTGGCGAACAATTTCAGGCCATCACACAAGCATCACAAAGACCAACATAAGCATCTCCACATTGGCATGAAAAACGGCCAAGACCCATTTCTCGGTCACAATAATCGTTGTCATGCTCCTAAGGGCCTTGCCCCATTGGGGCGTCAACACTGAGAGAATTTGATCAAGTTGAGACAATGCTCTAACTTGTTCCTTGGAACCGCTTTTGTCAACATATCAGCTGGATTGTCTTTAGTACTCACCTTCTCCAAGATAACCTCGCCATCCTCGATAACATCCCTCAGAAAATGATACCGCACATCAATGTGCTTCGTCCGGGCACGATGAACCTGGTATTCGCCAAATGGATAGCACTCTAACTGTCAAATAACATTGTAACATCATCCTAAGGAACACCCAAATTATCATTAACCAAGCCTTGATGCCAAATGGCTTCCTTCACTGCCTCTGATTGAGTCATGTACTCTGCTTCAGTAGTAAACAAAGCAACTGTAGACGGTAACTGAGACTTCCAACTCACCGGACCCATCACCAATGTAAAACAATAACCTATAGTCGATTGGCGCCTATCGAGATCACCAGCATAATCCAAATCAACCCAACCTCGGATCATATTTGATACATCTTCTCTCACATATATTAAACCAACATCCAGCATACCCCGAAGATATCTCAATATCCACTTCACTGCTTGCCAATGTTGTTTTCTCGGGTTTGACATAAACCTACTAATCAGACTGACTGCATGAGCGATATTCGGACGTGTGCAGATCATGGCATATATAAGACTACCAACTGCACTAGCATAGGAAACCAGTGACATGTATTCCCTTTCATCCTCTGTGCTAGGAGACAACTTACCCGAGAGCTTAAAGTAAGCAGCCAAATGAGTACTTACCGGCTTAGAAGTATCCATGTCAAAACGGTGAATAACATTCTCTAAGTATTGTCTCTGTGACAATGTCAGTATACCCTTTTCCCTATCTCACACTATCTCCATCCAAAGTATCTTCTTCGCTGAACCAAGATCTTTCATCTCAAACTCCATGCTAAGTTTCACCTTCAATTTATCAATTTCTTTCATACTCTTCGCAGCAATGTGCATTTCATCAACATAAAGTAAGAGAAACACGAAAGACCCATCATTGAGCTTTTGTATGAATACACAAGGATCATACTGACTCCTTGCATATCCTTGCTCAATCATAAAAGTATCAAACCTCTTGTACCACTACCTCGAAGATTGCTTCAACCCATACAGTGACTTCTTCAGTTTTCATACTTTTTCTTCCTTACCAACAACAACATATCCATCTGGCTGAGACATGTATATGTCCTCCTCTAAATCTCCATGCAAGAAAGCAGTCTTGACATCAAGTTGCTCGAGCTCTAAGTCAATCTACGCTGCCAAAGCCAAAAAAGATTCGGATAGAAGTGTGCTTTACCATCGGAGAGAATACTTCATTGTTGTCCACACCTTCTTGTTGTGCATATCCTTTAGCCAACAATCTTGCCTTGTATCGTATACCTGTACAAGTACCCTTGGAATCTGGAATCTCGTCTTTCACTGTGAAAACCCACTTACACCCAATTGGCCTATTCCTTTTAGGAAGTGTCACAATCTCCTATGTATGATTCTTCTGAAGAGATAGCATCTCTTCATTCAAAACTTCATTCCACTCACCTTTCTAAACACTTCACAAAACCTGCGTATATGTGGTAGGAACATCATCATACCCATAAAGAACTGAGAATGCGCAAGTTGCACCATCTTCATAGCCAAATCTAAGTGGTGCACGTCTTACTATAGGTTCTCTACCTGCTACTAAAGACGGTGTTTGTAACTGTTGAACCTATTGTTGTGTAGGATTCATGTCCCCATTAGTAGGAACATCATCTTCTGCCACTGTCTCATCAGACATCATATATGTATCGCCACTTCCCTTACTAGAAGGAACATCATGCTCTGTATGAGATCTAGAAGTTCGAAGCTCCACCTGCAGAGAATCTCCAGCATCATCATCTTCATCATAGTTATCACCCTTCCAAATATGGGAACCATCTTTGCATCTTTCACACTTTGCTTGTAACAAAGCCTCCCCATGAAACTTCACATCTCGACTTATCACAAATTTATGCAAGTCAGGGCACAATAATCCAATAATCTATACTCTTTCCCATTATCTGGTTAACCGAGAAAAATAGTTTTTCTGGCTCTTATTCCAATTTTATCTTCCCTAACATGAAAATAATTCAAGTTAGAATAATCTGAAGAAATACTAGACCATACCTCCATAGGAATCTGAGACTCAATAATTGATGAATGAGAGCAGTTAATGAGATAGCACGTCATGTTTACTGCTTCAACCCACCATATTCTGCCTAAACCTGCATTGGACAACATGCACTGTGCTCTCTCCAATAGGTATGGCTCATCCGCTCTGCTACCCCGTTCTATTGTGGTGTCAACTTCACTGTGAAGTGTCTTCTAATGCCATGTTCCAAACAAAATTGCTTCAATGGATCCTCAGTATACTCACCGCCATTATCAGATCTCACTACTTTGATCACCCTTCCAGTTTGTTTCTCAATCATAGCTTTCCACTTCTTGAAAATATCAGTGACTTCATTTTTATGTTTCATGGTATACACCCATACTCTCCGAATGAAATCATTGATAAAAGACACAAAATACCTGGAACCCCCTTGAATGCGACTCTAGAGGGTCTCCAAACATCAGTGTGGATGTAATCCACAATCCCCACGGTGCTATGAGTAACATCACTAAAACTGACTCTGCACTGCTTCCCATAGATGCAATGTTCACAGAAATCCAACTTTGCCATTTTATTACCGCCAAGCAAGCCCCGCTTTCTTAAAGTTCTTAGTCCATTCTCACCTACTTGCCCTAATCGCATGTGCCATAACTTTGTGCGCGTCAAGCTTTTCTCATCAATAACTGTAGAAACCATAGCTCAACCTTCAACTATACTACCTTGAAGGAAATACAAATTGACATGCCTGAGTGTTGTCTTAAGCAACTTGACACCAAAATAAACACTGCAATACCCATTCTCACCAATATACTTGTAGCACTGAGCTTCAAGCACCCCAAGAGAAATCAACCTCTTTGAAAGAGCTGGAACATGATGCACATCGGTAAGCTGTCTACATGACTCATCTGCCAATTGAAATTTGACTGTACCAACACCCATTGTCTTGCAAGGCCAAGAGTCACTCATTTTAACTGAACTGCTCTTAACCTCGCGATAAATGTTGAACCATTCCCTTATGGGACACATATGATACAAAGCTCCCGTATCCAACATCCAACCGTCATACAAATGGTCATAAGATTTTGTCATCAGTGCATGTGCTAAGTCACCCCTGATTAGAATATCATCTATCACATTCGATGTCTCAACAACATTCACTACACCCTTACTATCATTTTCTTGCTTATTGTGAGTATCTTTCCAGTCTGGACAATCTCTTATGTAGTGGCCTTTGCGCTTACGTTTGTGACATTCAACCTTACACATATCTCTGCCTTTTGTGACATTCAAAACACTCTTTCTGGAAGCCCTTGCAAGTACAGCTTGGACAATATCATTATACACAAAATTTTCTTTCTTCAATGTTATCATCTGATCAACAAACGGTTCCCATTCTGGTAACAAAGAAATTAACAAGAATAATGTTTTTTGACTATCTTCAAATTTAGCTCCCAAGCTAACGCAATCTGAATATAAATATTCAAATTCATTTATGTGATCAGTCATGAATTTACCTGACCGCAACCTGAAAGTGAAGAGCTTCTTCTGTAGGTACATCACACTCATCTGATCATTCTGAAGATACATAGCCTGAAGCTTATCCCAAATACCCTAAGCCGTCATCTCATCAGCGAAGTTGTAAGCTACATTGTGAGAAAGACACAAACGAATCGTAATACATGCATTCTGATCCATTTTACTTCACTTCTTGATAACTTCAACCGTCGCCTCATCTGATGATGGTTTCTTTTTCTCATCTAGAGCATCAATCTGATCCAAACTAACTAGAATATTTTTACAATCCATCTGCCAAGCTTTAAAATTGTTTCTACCATTGAATTGAACAATATCGAACCCATGGACTTTCACATAGCCATCATCACGTGATGAAGAAGACATTTCAGCCATTTTATTTGACACCTTCAAAACATAAACACCAACCAATTGGCGCTTTGATACCACTTGTAAGGTAAATAACTGGTAATGTAAATAATTCCAACACAAGTCTTGGACTTAGGTGGTGATAGTAAATGGCTAAAAACGCTACGCAAGTAATAGAAAACAACAAGCAATACGCAGAAAATAAATATTACACCGAGATTTACGTGGTTCGATTTTACCTAGGTGGTGCATGTTGCTACTGCTGCTGCGTTGTATTCTCTTTGCACATGTTATTGATCTTTTTGTGTTGCCCATGTTTGTTTATTTATTCACAATTGCATGGCATGTTGAAGAAAGAACAAAACTTTGAAGTCCTTATTTCTATAGAACTTTAAGTCCTCTAATGCTTTTCCATAAATTGGGGGCCAACCATGACAAGGAGTATGACTCGTTATTAAGTCCTTATCAAATTCTCATAGGATTCACCTAGTCGCACTATGACACTTACTCCACCCTATTTGGATTGTAAGGAAACCAACTTGGCTCCACTTAGCGCGAATAGTCACATGTTGCAATACGACACTTATTCCACCCAAGCACACCTCGAACTCGAGGTCCAGTATTGTTGGCTGTAATCCTCCTTCAGTTTGCAACATTTGGAAGCACATCTCAGACTCGAGGTCTAGGTTTGTTGGCTCCACCTAATCGCAACCACGACACTTACTCCACCCTATTTGGATTGTAAGGAAACCTCCTTTGATCCACTTGGCGCAAATTGTAACATCTTGCAATCCTCCCACGGTTCGGAAAATCTAGAAGCACACCTCAGACTCAAAGTCCAGTGTTGTTGGATCCACCTAATTGCAACCACGACACTTACTCCACCCAAGCACAACTCAAACTCGAGGTCTAGTGGTGTTAGCTGCAATTCCCCCACAATTCACAACATCTCAAACTCGAGGTCCAGCTTTGTTGGCTCCACAACCACAACACTTAATTTACCCAAGAATGCCTCGGACTCGAGGTCCAATGGTGTTGGCTGCCATCCCCCCACGATTTGCACAATTTAGAGAAAGGATGCTAACTTTTGCGTAATGATCATGTATACCATATACTCAATCAAATAGAAACTCATATTTTAAGCTAATTCAAACCAGGCAAATTGACTTTTATAAATTCAATCATTCTTAGTTGACCTCCATTGCCACCCCCAACACCGTATCATCAATTTTCCAACTTTCGTTCCCAACCATTGCTATATCCTAAAACAAGAAACGTATGTCCAACAACAATACATGTAAATTAAGGTGTTGATCTCAAGACTTTCCAAATTTGTTTAGCAAGCACTAAGTTTGTTTTTCATGTTAGTAACTTTTAGGGATTTTGAGACGTTACCCCCAACATTAAATCGAAATTTGACATGCATTTCTAGAAGATGGCGAATTAGACATTCCCTAGATTGGCACAGAAGTATTTTAAATTCGCATTTTAACTCTGACAACAATTGACAAAAATGCATTGGCAACTTAAATTATTGTTTTTCAAAAAAATCCCATAATTCAAATTTTGAACGGGAAAAATATGGACAAGAGAAGCACCTTGCACACATTTTGTCGATCATGATCCAAGAACAAAATGGAAAGTTGAAATACCTCCAAGTAGGTTCGAGGAGGTATGTCTAATTTCTCATCTTCCACATTCAAACCATGGCCTGTTTAGAGGAGCTCATAAGGGGATTAAGTACCATCAGGTTGGGCCAAATTACCGTGGCAAAACTGGTTGAAGTTTTTGAATCGGGTTCCGGTTGACCCACCCAGGCTTCAACCCTAGTCCCCCTGTTAGTTACCATTGTACTTGCACAGCTGACATCTTAGGAAGTGGAGCGGGATTTGTCTCCCACAATGCCAATGGTGGTGATTCTTTACTAACTTAATCTTAAACCTGTTTAAACCAAACAAAACCACTTGGAAGCCAAAAATAGGCACACCCAATTGTCATCCCAATCTACAAATAGTCCCTTATTTAAACCATAATAGATTGAAAGCTCCCAATAATCCCTTTGTGTGCGCAGCCACACAGCCAAAATACAACTCAAAACCAAACCCGGAAACTCCAGGTTGGCCTCACCATGAGACCACACCATCACCAACTCCAATTGCTCTTCTTCTTCTCTATTTCTCTCCTCCTCTCCCCCAAAGACCCCACAACAAGAACAAGTAATTGTTGAGGTTCAAACTCAAACCAAACAAAACAATAAAATATAAAAGAGGCCCCCTATAGTGCTTAGCACGTATATATTGCATGCTATTGTGTTTGTATAAACCATTTTGGTTGTTTTTGTGATTGTTGTAGCTGGAGAGACTGGAAATTTTTGAGCAGGCTAAGGCATGTTTGTTACCCACAAATTTGATCCTCAGTGATATTATATTCGTCTTAGCCGTAGTTTACGTGATTGTTTATTGGTTTCTTATGGCCCCCGGTGCTGATACTATGTTGTTTAGTTGGAAGTCCGTTGGATTCGAGGTATGTTTGTTTTCATTACCCATTATCATGTGCATTTTTCTTTACAATATACTTTGATTTGATATGGTATGAGGTAATGTTCATTGATATGATATGAAAGCAAGAAATGGGTATGAATCATTTACGTTGTTTCAATGATTCTTGTGATGATAACATAAAAATAGATGACACCTAATGAAGAAATTGTATTAGATATGCTTATATCAAGATGCTATGAACATGGATTTCTCTTTTAGCTTCAAAGGAGTTTTATATGCGAAGGAATTATGAGAATGAATTAGCTATTGGCAATCAGAAATACGATTCCTCTGTTACAGAAATGAATAGTCGAGCAATTCACAATTTAAATCGTATTTGCTCTCGTTTTGTCAGTATTATTTCTGATGATCAAACTGATCATTTTCATGTTTCTTGTGTCAAAATTTTGTTTGCATTATATCAAACCAAAGAAATATGAAATATGAATCAGCAGAAAGTTTGAATGAAGTTGCACGTAGCATAATTTTATGACGATAGAAGTTGCAAATAAGGATAATAAAAATCAAGAACAATTGACATGAAAATGCATGTGTTAGAATCTCATTGTCTATGGATTCGAGATCAGATTAACAAAGCAATCTTCTAAGGTGCTTCACGAAGCAAAATTGAAGCCTAAAGCAATATTCTAAGGTGCTTCACCCATATAACATTGCAAAAGAAGCCTAAAGCAAACTGCAAAGGAAATGCTGATGCTCTCTGTACAAGATTCATATAAAAGAAATTTGCTTAACATTAGCAATACTGATGCAGGCAACCAAGCTCTCTGATATTTCTAAGAACCAGAAAGGGGCACAGAACATCATGAGAGCCAAATCATGTGGATCGATGGACAACTTGTTGATGATAGTGGAGTTACGTAAGAAGATCCTAATATTTAGAGATATCATTGATCTTCCTCCTTGTGATGAACATGGTCCCATTAATGAGGTATTTTCCTTTTCCTTTTGAGCTAATTAACACAGAGCGATGAGCATTGTTCTTCTAGTCTTCATTTGAAATTTTTATTTAAGTTTGTATCACGGATTTTTCTGCAGCTTTTAATGGGAACTGTTATGGATCTTCACAAGCTGTACCCCAAAGTCGTGCCAAAACTCACGATGTCTGAAATGAAGGAAACATCTATTTGCAAGGTCTTGTAACTGATTCAGCAATGCTTTGTTGCAATAGGAAGGTACAAGTTAATTGATAGAATGTGGTTCATGTAGGTATTGGAACAGTTTCATAATGCTCTGAAATCTCTTGGAGACTCGTGGCTTAAAAATCACAAGTGGTTGAGCAAATTCAAAGGTGCGGAAGAAGCAGACACCGACGAAATTGGTTCGGAGGAATATGGTATGCTATGTTCTTTCGCAATGTGTTAGTTTGAATTACCCTTCTGTAGTAATGTATGCTTTTATTGAAGGTAATCTGTTTCTTTTGAAGGAGAGAAAGTCTTGGCGAGACTTGATTACATGATGAAGGTAGCAAGAGAAATGTTTGAAGTGATAGAAGAAGACAAGCATAGTGAAGGTAGTCCACAAAGCACCGTGTTTGGAGATGTCTTGAATGAATCTTATTCCGACAATAGATTATTCTCTAAATCTCCAGGCACCCCGACCTCGGTCATCCCTGAAATGAATCCAAGCTATTCAGGTTTATCTTATTCACCACCTCATCTCTTGCCTCTCAGGCTACAGGCTGTGGGTAACCTGAAACCCATCGATGTAAAGAGACTCTCCTTCCACATGCCACACGCAGTAGCTCAAAGTTCCCCTCCTGTAAGTGAAAAGAAGACAGTAGACAAGTTGGAGCCAGAGGTCGAGAAACCTAAGAACACTTCTAAAGCATTGGTAAAATCAAAAACCATCCCCGCACCTAAAGATCGCAAAGCTACTGAAGGAACGCCAAAGGTTCTAAGACACACAGCAAGTGAGAAGATGAGCAGTAAAAGTGGTAGCAAAACGAGTGGTGTGCCTTCAAAACTGAAGTCCACATCTTCGACTCCATCTGCACCTGTAAAGGGAGGACTCACAGCCTTGTTGCAATCATCCGCACCACCTGCAAATGTATCAATAGCAGCAACACCTGCATTGCAGAAAAAGCCACCAAATGCGTCTGCACCAGTGCCTCACTTATCTTCATCACCAATAAAATCCTCTATAGCATCTTCACCACTATCACGAAAAGTATCTGCAGCACTACGATCAGCACCCACATCACTATTAAAATCATCTCAAACACCAGCATCACCACCCACGCTGAAAGGTAAAGTGTCTATAGCAACACCAGCATCACCACCCGCGCTGAAAGGAAAAGCGTCTATAGCAACGACTCCAACACCAGCATCACCACCCATGCTGAAAGGAAAAGCGTCTACAGCATCCACTCCACCACCACCATTGCCACCTGTGCTGCAACGAAAAGCGTCTGTAGCATTACCTCCACCACCACGAACACCACCCGGAAGGCAAGGAAAAGCGTCTATAACATCACCTCCACCACTAGCATCCCCACCTATCGTGCAAGGAAAAGCGTCTATAGCATTACCTTCACCACCACGATCACCAGCTGGGAGGCAAGGAAAAGCATCTATGGCATTACCTTCACCACCACGATCACCAGCTGGGAGGCAAGGAAAAGCATCTATAGCATTACCTTCACCACCACGATCACCAGCTGGGAGGCAAGGAAAAGTATCTAGAGCATCTCCTTCACCACCAACATCACCACTCGTGCTGCAAGGAAAAACATCTATAGCATCACCACCATCACCACCCATGTTGCAAGGAAAAGCGTCTATATCATCAGCTCCATTGCCACCATCACCACCAGTGTTGCAAGGAAAAGCGTCTATACCATCACCTCCACTGCCGCCGTCACTGCCTGTTGTGCAAGGAAAAGCGTCCATAGCATCACCTCCACCTCCACCTCCACCACCACCATCACCATCCGTGTTGCAAAGAAAAGCGTCTATGCCATCACTTCCACCACCATCATCACCGCCCGTTCTGCAAGGAAAAGCATCGATAGCATCACCTCCACCGCCACCATCACCATGCGTGTTGCAAATGAAAACATTTGTAGCATCACCTCCCCCACCACCGCCATTACCAACAAATGCATTTCAACCAACGTTGCTAGGAAAAGCATCTACACCACCAGCATCACCATCTGTGGCACCCCCACCACCTCCAACACCACCTATTAAGTCAACAAATGTATCATTCGCACCGCCATCACCTCCACTACCACCTGTTAAGTCAACAAATGCATCTTTTGCACCACCACCACCTCCACCACCGCCTGTTAAGTTAATAAATGCGTCTGTAGCACCCCCACCACCTCCATCACTACCAGTGAAGTCAACAAACGCATCAGCTGCACCCCCACCACCTCCACCGCCCATGTCACGGGCAAACGGAGCTGCAGCACCCCCACCGCCAATGTCACGAGCAAACGGAGCTGCAGCATCCCCACCACCTCCACCGCCCATGTCAAGGGCAAACGGATCTGTAGCACCACCCCCACCACCAATGCCATTAGCAGGAGGATCAATGCCATCACCACCACCACCAATGTCAATGGCAAATGGATGTGGTCCACCGCCACCTCCACCACTTGCTACTAAAGCTTTACGTCCTAAAAAGGCAACCAAGTTGAAAAGATCAACCCAAATGGGTAACCTGTACCGAGTTCTGAAGGGGAAGGTGGAAGGCGTTCCAGAAAAATTATCTAATGGGCGAAAGGGTCAGGTTGGCGGTGGGGCTGGGGCTGCTGGAGGTGGCAAAAGTATGGCTGATGCCTTGGCAGAAATGACAAGGAGGTTTGCATTCTTATAATCCCCTAGCTTAGAATTCCTTTCAAAGATACATACAATAGTTGTTTTCATAAATTTATTTTTAAAACTAAATCTAATTTGTTTGGTGTGTCAGATCATCTTACTTCCAGCAGATAGAAGAAGACGTTGAAAAGCATTCAAAGACAATCATGGAGATGAAAACTTCAATAAACAAATTCCAAACAAAGGACATGGGAGAGCTACTTAAATTCCATCAGTACGTGGAAAGTCACCTTGAGAAACTGACTGATGAAACCCAGGTCCCTTCGCATGCGCTTGTTCGATTAAATTCTGATTCATTTTGCTATTACTCGGATTGGTCCCTTAACTTATAGCCCCTAATTCATGGATAGAACAGGTCTTATCAAGGTTTGAAGATTTCCCAACAAAGAAGCTAGAAACAATAAGGACAGCAGCTGCTTTATTCTCCAAGCTGGGTTCCATATTGACCACCCTTGTAACCTGGAAGATGGAAACTCCTCTAGGAAAACTAATCGACAATGTTGAGAAGTACTTCAACAAGGTAAAAAAGAAATAGAAAAGATATCATTTCATAATATCTACATCCAGATCAGCATCATTTATGATTTTATCATCTGTTGAGAATGTTTGCAGATCAAGGGAGAGGTGGATGCACAAGAAAGAACCAAAGACGAGGACCTTAAGCGATTTAAAAGTCACAAAATTGAGTTGGACTTTCAGATATTGGTGAGAATCAAGGAATCTATGGTTGATCTTTCTTCGAGCTGCATGGAAATGGCACTTCAGGTAGGATACTTCTGAACTAGCTACTTTGTTCTCCAATTCACCTCACATTACCATGAATCACTTTTGTTGACGCATTTGTCAATATTTCAATCTATTTCAGGAGAGGAGACATGCAAAGGCAACAAACAATGGGGAACCGGAGACTGAAAAGAAATTAAAAGCATGCACTAAGATGCTTTGGAGAGCCTTCCAATTTGCATTCCGGGTCTATACCTTTGCTGGTGGTCAAGACGACCGAGCTGAAATGTTAAGCCAGGAGTTGGCTCAAGAAATAGAAATCGATCCTCAGCACTAGCTAACTGCATCAAGTATTTGTAGTAGTGTCATACCCAAGAGAGAAAGAAAGAGAGCACACAGTATATATAGTCTGCGGAATTTAGACCATTTCATCCCGTATTTCGTGGTACCATGCACTTTTGTTCGAACCAATGAGCTCTAGCAGAGGTTTTATAAGTTTAATAAACCAACGATGTGTTATTGCCTACCAATGCAGAGGACGATGGAGAACCGAAAAGCTAAGCTCTAGCTATTATATTGATATATGATCATAAGTAATGAATTTTGTTACCTTGTGTCTCATACTATGCTTTTAAAAAGTTTTCCTTTGGGGACTAGTTACAAATATAATTTGAAACCCATACTAGAAAAGGGAATGTAAACCATCGCAAATAGGTCAAAACATGGGTATAGTAATAGGGAAAGTTCATACATGCATGCCAAGGTGAGTTTTCAAGGACTACAAATTTTTTTAATGTTAGAGACATAAGAGCTTGTTGATTTTGATATGTTATTTGGTGTCTCAAAAACATAAAAACAAACAAGTGGTGTGCATTAGCCATTACATAAGAAACTTCGAGTAGTAAACATTGAAACAGGGACGGGGGTTATTACCAGTTTGTGCTGACCTTTCCCTCAATCCATCTGTCTGTGCCTACCACCATTTTGAACCAAAAAAGGAACAATGAAGTTCATGTTAAATGGCTTCCAGAAATAGTGCATTCTTTCAATTGAAGTGCTCTTTTATCCGTCACATTTGGAATTGATTCTGTTGTCCTATTTTATCAAATACCATTTTAAAAATTAATTTCAAATGTAAAATTATACATTTAAAAAAAAATTGGATTATTTTCTATTTTTCCTATCAAAAAATAGATAATTAGAGGATATCCCAAACATTAATCACTACTGCACTCTACCCCAGGAAAAAGCAATTAACATATGTTGGATGTCAAAAAGCTCACGTTGATTATCAAAATGTCTTTCAAATAATAATCCACAGATGAACCTCGAGATACAAACATGTATCTTGAGCAGGATTGAAAACCGAACCGTCGGTTCGATTTTTCAACTAAATTGTGAACCGAACCAACTTTAGTCGGTTTTATAATTTCAAACCGAAATCGAACCGACCATTAACAAAACCGAACCGAATCTAATGTATGCAAACCGTAACTTAACCGTCTAAATATGAAATGAATATATTATTTTTATATAAAATATATATTATTTATTATATATATTCGGTCGGTTCGGTTTGTCGGTTAAAGTAACATAGAAACTGAAAAAACAAACTGACCACTTCGGTTTAAATTTTTTTTAAACCGAAAATCGATCGGTTTAATTGATTTGGTCCGTTTTTTGTTCAACCCTAATCTTGAGGAAAAACTAATGGGTCGAATTTTTCATGTATCTCTAGAAAAATCTTATGAACAAAATACAAAACTAGACCTCAATATACGAATTCACCTAGAGAAAATACTTAAAAGACCTTCTTCTTCCTCAAAATAGACAAAAAAGGTTGGGATTACTGATGGCTGGTGGCGATAGTGGAAAAGCGAAATAAATTAAATAGAGAAGGAATGAAACGAAGAGAGGAGGTGGGGCGAATGTCGATCCCGCAGTATACAGATAGCGGGAGCAAAAAAAGAAAACGCGGGACGAGATCGTCAGCATCATAGAGAGCAGAGGGAGAGAGGAAGGGGTGGGGTGAGATGGAGGCGTCAGCGACGCATAATTGAAAAATTAAAAAAAAAATAATTTAAGTCAATGGGGGTAAGTGCCTCTACTTGACCCCCCTAGATCCGTGCTTGGCCGCAACCGACGCGAAGCATGCTAGTTATAAATGGTTTCACGAGTTTTGGATCATTTTGAGCTAGACCACCAAGCCCAGTAAGCTAAAGGGTTGGTTAGGGTTGAGGTTGTGTAACCCATTTTGACCCGTATGAGCTAGTGAACAACAAGATTTGTAAGAATATATTATATCTCCTTCCTTACTTGACCAAATTATTAATCACATCATCTTTAAAAATTATGAAATAGTTGATTTAAAACTTCACTTAAATAAATAGTTTTTGAAATATTTTGAAATTTTTGTATAAATCTATAATAAGCATGAAATCAAATATTTCCTAATCTGGTGTTTTCCTTGCAAAAATTAGAAGTAAAATTCATTTGTTATGTCATTTATTAAAACAAAACAAAATTTGGTTTCACATAAATGGGTCCAAGCTGGTCAGGTTTGGCTTTGTGGAGTGGCTCGATAATTAAATGGGTCGGGTTTGAGTGTGACTTATCTGGCCCACCCCCCCCCCCCCCCCCGTACAACCAAACCCTAAAAATTTTGTTCAAGTTAGGGATTTGCTTGATCTGAAAAAAGGTTAATTGCACTTCCCCCCTAAAACATATAGTCAATTCAGCTTTGCCCCTAATAAACACTCATATTGCACTTTCTCCCTCAAACTAACAGTCAACGCGCCTTGACTGTCAAGGCACGTGCTAGATTCAAAAAGGTCATATTTTACTGTCCAAAATACCCTTTAATGATCTGAAGGATGAGATTCAAAGTTGATGCAATTAAAATTGAAGGCTGAGATTCAAACTTTCACTAAGACGTTGGGATAATCCGCCAACTCTTCCTTCACCACCACTGTCTCCACTTCACCACCACCATTTCCATTTCACCACCAATAACTCTCACATCTGTTTCTACTACTACATCTACATGTTATTTCACTGTAGATTCAATATTCAAGCATCAATA
The DNA here is from genome assembly GCA_963556465.1 of Berberis vulgaris. Classification (NCBI taxonomy): domain Eukaryota; kingdom Viridiplantae; phylum Streptophyta; class Magnoliopsida; order Ranunculales; family Berberidaceae; genus Berberis; species Berberis vulgaris. The sequence goes on from OY747135.1 coordinate 72,462,434, forward strand.
AGTGAAAAAGTTTGCCAAGTTTTGATGGCAAGCTTGAGTTGCAGCTCATCTTCATCATCTGTTAGGTTAGTTCTATTGCAGGGGGCAAAGTTACATTCAAATTTATTTTAAGGGGTTAAGTTTCTGCCAGTAATTTATTTTAAGGGGTTAAGTTACGGCTAATTAATAACTCTTAATTGATTTTTTTGCAGATCCCATGGCGTCACAAGCACAATCTAACAAGTGAATAGGAAGTTTGAACTAAACAAATTTTTGAAGAAGTACATGTACATTGGATGTTAAAGCACAATGTAAATTCATTTGATATTCATTGGATGTTCTTGTAACAAAGTTTGATGTTCTTTCAACAATGTAAATTTATTTGATGTTCATTGGATGTTAATAGCACATTGTAATCAAATGCCTTAACATCAGGGCAATTCAAAACCTAACATAGCACTTTAACCTTGCAATTCAAAACCTAACATAGCACTTTCAAGCATCAATATGCAACCTGACATAGCACTTTCAATAACCTGAATTTATAAGCAACAATTTACAAGCATCCAATAACATTCAATACCTAACAACCTGAAGTGCAAAATACTGAATTTACAAGCAACAACAACCAACCTAAATTTAAAAACATTCAATAACATTCACATCACCACTCCGCATCTCACCACCACCATCACCTTGAATTTGGCTGAATTGAAGGGGTATACATATGCCAAAACATAATGTCCCACCTCCTGCCGGACCACCAACATTGCAGCACTAAAACATGGTTATAAGAAAATACAAAAAATATCTATGATGCCAAAACACTAGTCGATAATAATTTGTCTAGGCCAAGTAATGGCAATTATTTTGTTTCCCTTCTGCTGAGATTATCATGTTTACGGTGAATGTCATCTGCAAATGATTTCTTTTGACAAACGTGTACAACCAGTGAGTCCTACTTTGTTGTTGTTGTTGAGGAGACGGAGAAACAATTCCATTTTTAGTACCATGGTTACAAAGAATCAACTTATCACTATCATTCATTCATTCGGGATATTCCCAAAAGATTATGGGATTTTTATCTTACCAAAATTGACCCCTCTTGTCACCATCTCCGTAGGAGAAGATGTCGTGGTCCAGCCCCTGCATGGTATTATACAGTACATACAAGCTAAATATCCATTGCTTATCATCATTAATTTGAATTAACTTGATTTTGGAAGTCGCCTCCCATTGAAGTCTGATTCATCTTTCTATTGAGAACATCTACAAAATTAGGTACCTTCCACCACAGTAAAGATAAGAGGCTAATAAAATGTCAGAAGCTGTGTTCTTATCCAACTTCAAATTTGTAATCTCTTTTGCCTCACAATCGTCCCCTTCTCCAGCCGCAAATCTCCCGACGGCAGCTCCAACCGACAGATCTTCTTGAATCTGCAAAGGATTTCAGACGGAGAGCTCCGATTCCGCGGCTGCAGCAACAATCGCTTCGGCGAAATGAGATCTTGCAGAGATTGGATTTATCTTTCTCTCATTCCATCTCCCATCCCTCTCTCTTTCTCTCTGATTTATCTTTCTCTTACAGTACCGGAGCCGGACGAAGAAGACGAACCAGATACGCAACAGAGAGGACTCCAGTTCCCCTCTCTTGTTCACTCTTCCATTTTTTGTCTCTCTCTCTTGTGTCCCCTTCACCATCTATCTGTCTCTTGCAGGTGAGGTTCACTGGAGAAGAAGAAACAGTGAGCTTATCTCACAAAGAAGAAAGCGCAGGAAATTGGGAGGGAACCAACTGATACTTCTGCGGGAACTGCGTGTGCGATCGAGTGGATGGATTTCAGGTTGGATGATCGGATGAACTTGGGGAAGGAGAGGGAGGTGGTGGAAGAGACCTTGTTCTGTGTGATAAGCACGTGAAGGGTATTTTCGTCATCCAAAATAATCGGAATGGTGACACTGAGGTGTTTAACAGTCAATGCATATTGACTGTTAGTCTAAGGGGGAAAGTGCAATATAAATGTTAATTGGGGGCAAAGCTAAATTGACTATAAGTACAATTAATCCTCTGAAAAATGCATAAATTTTGCTCAAGTTATGTAGACAAATTGTTTCAACTGATGAGGTTGATTCTATTTATTGGAGTACAATCCCTTTGACACCCCTTTCAGTATGGGGTGATCTCATAGTTTATATGGGGGGAAGGGGGGATCATAGTGACATGAACATGTTGTCGGGGTGATGGTCTTGCTCTGGAACCTTGCCTAGGCAGTTCAGATGCAAATCCTTATCAAATATCTAATATTTAATTTGTTAAATTTCACTCCCAAAATTTTGGATCCCTGATCAATGATTACTTGCCTAATTCTTCTCAATTACTAGGTTTCAGAGTCCCTAACAGATGGTGGCAGTGGCAGTGGCAGTACGAGGTGGCTGGTTGTCATGTACCTACATACATTTACAAAGGTTTTGGGGATGGTGGTGGCTGAATCAAAGAGTATCATGGTGGTCATTGTCGGTGGGATGGTGGTGGCTGTGAAGAAACAAGAAGAAGAAACTGAAGAATGTAGGGGTAGAACTTGGGTGGACAAATCCGAACCCAACCCAAACTTTTTGGCCTGTGGATTGGGAATTTGAAATTGGACAGCCAACAAGATCAAAATGTTCAACTTAAACAAAATTCAAGTTAGGCTTGATCTGTGGTGTAGGGAACCTAAATAAACTAAGGGTGTGTTTGGTTACATGGAATACTATTTTATGAATAAAGGAACCACCTACATCTAAACTAATTTGATATTTATTCACCAATCCACCATTAGATTTTCTGATCAATGATGGGAATATAAATCTCATAAACATAAAAATCACATGTTTTGGGGGAACAAGGAATGTGATTCTCATATTCACGAGACTTTCATTTTCACCATTGATCACAAAATCTAATGGTAGATGATGATGCTACCTCCATTTAACTTTACATTTAGGGATCCCCTCCTTAAGGCCAATTGAATAGAATTCCATGCAACTAAACACACCCTAAGAAACTGGGCAATCACTTGCAAATGATTTTTATTATTATTATAGAATACTAGCTTTCAAATGCATGTGGTGAATGTGTCACTTATGGAGGAAGCTTCCCGGCATTGACCCAATGCATTGCAAAATAATAATTTTTGCAATTGTAATAAAGTCTATTTGTTACCATATTTACATCATCTAAACTAAATTAATGAGATCAATGTCCGATTCATCAGCCCATCAGTATCCCCTTCATCAATTTCATTATCTGATCATCATCAATATACACTATCCATAGTCAAGTTAACATCGACATTTTAGCATTCATTATATTCACTCAACTACATTGATAGACATTATGCATTTTTCTTATGGATAATTTGATGTACAACATCTTTCAAATTTTTGGGAGTAAGTCATAAAGAGATAAAGTACCAAACCAACATTGACGATATAGAGGGAAGTGCTCCTTGGTTGCAACTTGTTTCATACATCCTCTGGCAGAAATAAGGTCCTAGTATGTTAATTCCATTAGCAATTTTTTTTCTATGGTCGAGGAAGAAACCCGCCAAACATCCTATTCAAGATGAATCGTTTTTTTTTTTTTGGGTGTTTTAGGCATTTTAGAACCACAGTAGACTACCAATAGACTGGATTAAAGGAGGATAGTTACGCTTGTGTTAAAATTGATATATTATGTTGAACTTGTGCATATTGTCAACATGGTGCCTTTAACATAATCTCATAAAGAACACATTGATTACCAATTTTAAAATCATATAGCATAACATATTCCACTAAAGAAATAAATCAACGGTTCTTCAACAAAATCACTACAAGAAATACTGCATTAATAGCGTTTTAGCAAACGTTGTGTCTGTCGGAGCTATAATAGACACAGGGTCTATTATAGCGTTTTAAAAACGCTTTTGTAAGCTGACTATGATAGTGTTCAGAAACGCTATGATAGGTCTATTATAGCGTTTTTAAAACGCTATTGTAAATTGACTACTATAGCGTTTCTAAAACGCTATAGTAACATTATTTATAGCGTTTCTGAAACGCTATAGTAAGTCTATTATAGCATTTTAAAAACGCTATTGTAAATTCACTATTTATAGTATTTATAGCGTTTCTGAAATGCTAGAGTAAGTTTATTATAGCGTTTTAAAAACACTATTGTAAGTATACTATTTATATCAATTTTTTTTCCTATCAAATGACTTTTTATTACATCTTATAAGTTTTATTTCTAGAAAATAAAAATCTAAATGTGCCAAACACTTGAACATTTCCATGAACAGAGGCAAAGTAATGTAATTAATAAGGTAATGTATTACATTGAATCACAAAATCTATCAAAATATATCAAGTACAATGACAATTTTTGAAATTCATGTACAATTTCAGATTCCATTGTCTGCGAGTAATGTATACAATTTCTTGCTGAGACATTCAATTCCTTCACCTTTGCTCTATGATCACCTGAAACTTCTCTCAACTGGGTCCATGATCCCAACTTCAGAACCAAACTTCATGCTCAGAGTTAACAACAACAGCAGTAGCAGAAGCATTTACCTTAATGATGTGCAGATCATTAGCCCAAACATCTGCACTTCAGGGTCTTCAATCAGATGCCATGGCATAAAAGGAATGCTGATAGAACCTGAGCACAACCTAACAAATCCTTCATCTATCTGCTCTCCTCCGAGTTCCCAAGGTGCATCTACACGACCTAGTCCTAAAAGTGAAGTTGCATCTCCTAGTCCTAAGGTTGCACCTGCATCAGCTAGTCTGATTTCACCACCTTCACATATAGCCAATCCCCTAGATCAAATCCCAATTGTTGCCCCACCAATGACGACTTCTCCGGATAATGGTTTTCCACCATCGAACTTTGCACAAGAAGTTCCTAAAAGAATACTCCACACTGTGGCACCCTGTATAATAACACTGGCAGCACTTCGGTTGTTATAAAGAAATAGAAATTATTACATTAAGAATTTATATCAGCAGGGCAATTCAATTACCAGTATAGCTGATGGTCCAATCCAACCAAACCAGAATTCAGTGATATGTATATTTGAATTTCTTCATCCACCTGATCTACGAAACCTATAATTTTGATCAGGAAATAATAATGTACAATTCAGATATGAGAAAAGCATGTTCACTTCTCATTGGTGAAGCGAGCAAACCTGAAGCATGCTATAAAAACAATACTTTATACTAGGCACTTGCTCTAGCACATCCAAGCAAAGATTCCATTTCATCATTCATCTTTAACAAGTAAAAGATGCATAACTTGCAAGTTTAATAAAGTAAACTAGCTGCATGATCCAATCGTACATAGATCCTAGACAACCTCAAATCAAGTCATCAAAAAATCAACTTCTTTGGCAACTACTAAAGCTTCATTAGAATACAGAAACCAAGTTTATTACTTCTCTCCTACATTGTACATCACATCCAGCATAAGGACTACAAAGGTAGCTATAAAAATGTTAATGTTCCTGTCAATGCAACAGAAGAAAAATCTATGACAAGTACCCCAGTCTCTACTATGCTATAAAATGTTAATAGCACCCTGCAAACAATGTAAGAAAAATTAGTTTACTCAACTTGCAAAACTGTACGTATAAGTTCAAATTACTAATATGAAGAATTCAGATTTTAACCATCTTTCCGTGTGGCTTCACAAACATGATCTCATAATCAAAGTTATCAATATTCAAGTATTGCAGCAACCATGCATTAAGTTTTAGTGTATATATTATATCGAAAACAAAGCAAGAGATGATTACTGACTTGGGTGTGGTAAAGGAGATTAGATTTACAGGCCAGCAATGACAACATTAAGCATGGTAGTGAAAGAGTCTCCACCATTAGCTATCTTCTTATGGACAACGATGCTAGTAAACCAGACGAGTAATGCCCATGAAAGGAAGAGTACGAGGTGCATAGATCCAAGTCCTAGACCCCTTGGCTAGTCCTCCCCTCTTTTCATACTTGTACGTCTTAGAAAGAGCAACCTTACATGATTGTACATCTTTCTCTTCTCCTACAAATGCACGGACTATTCGCACATTCCCAATCACATGATAGTAGTTGAGGCTAGAGATTTAGCATGAGTTGATTCAATCAAATCTTGACAGAATGGGACTAGAAATTAGATTAAAAAAAATTAACAATAACCTCTTCTGCATTTTGCCAGCATTCACATACGACCTCCTGACTCTGGCAATTAGACCAGTTGCTATATATGCATACATTCCACTAGCGATGGCAATCAAGGGTACAATTGAAAGTGTTACTAAACTGATCTACCGTACCCGAATGAACCCGATTGCAAAGCCTGCTATAAAACGGCTTAGATAATGCAAGAAGTTCCCTACCTGCAACTCATTTATATGATAATTAGAAACAATCTGATTTATGTGCTTACAAGGAGCTAAGAACAAATATTGTTTGTAGTAAAAATAATTCTGCCAATTCAAATACTTAAAGTTCCAATTGTGATCAAGGCTTAAGAAACAAAGAATGAAAATGAGTGAATAAACTCATACCTAGATGATATCAAACACCGAAAATCAGAAGCTCTTTGCCTTCTCTTTCAGATATACCCTGTAGTAGATAAGATTGAAACGAGAACATAGACTGGTATATATACAGGCTGCAAAAAAACAAAATATGTGTATATTATTAAAATCTGGATTGACAAATCATAGCATCAAGAAGGAAATTTAAAAAATAGAAAGGCAAAGAATTTGAACAAAGCTGGAGAGATTGACATAGCACAGATGGCGTTAGAAATTGTATTAACACTTTTAGAAATAGTTATTCGTAATTACACACTACAAGAAATCTGGCCATTAATAGCGTTTCAAAAACGCTATGGTAGGATACCATAGCGTTTTAGAAAACACTGTGTTTGCCGAAGCTATAATAGACCCAGGGTCTATTATAGCGTTTTAAAAACGCTATAGTAAGTTGGCCTTTTATAGCGTTTCAAAAACGCTATGGTAAGTATATATAGCAATTTTTTTTTTTTTTTTTGCTATCAAATGACTTTTTATTACATCTTATAAGTTTTATTTCTAGAAAATAAAAATTTTAATGTGCCAAACTTAAACATTTCCATGAATGGAGGCAAAGTAATATAATTAATGAGATAATGTATTACATCGAGTCACAAAATCTATCAAATTAATAATAAAGATCAACTCTCTATATTACATCGAGTCACAAAACATTTCCAGCTTTTCAAAACCTAAATGAAAAACTAAATATAAAGTACCACAGCTCCCTGTATTAACACCTTAACCACCTCAACAAAACCACAGTCATCTTCATTAGTCCACCTCAACAGAGCGCTCCATTTTCCAGCAAGAGCTCGACCAATCAGCAACTTGATCACAGCACCTCTTGCCAGCCTCGCTCAATCAGCAAAGTCCCTGAAAATAATGTATAATCTATTAACTGGACCTAGCATTACATGGCTGCATAATCTATTACATTCAGACAACCACATTTCTCAAACTCTACATATTATAAGCTTAATCTATTGACATTCAACTAATTTTTTACACTAACAAGTAAAGGTGTTAAAGTATGAAATATTTACCCAGCTAACTAAGCTCTGGTGAGATCCATCGACAGGTTTTCGTCCGGAGATGATCTCCAATAGAAAAACACCAAATGCAAATAGAAAGTCAATCAAGTAGTGCATCCACTCAAACACATAGGATACAAAAGACAGATTAATATTCAGTAGACCATCCATATGCACTATGCGCTAACAAATTATGAGGTATGTTAATTAGTCAATTTCATTAGAAGATTATAGAATCTCAACAAAATCTAAACTCTTAACTACTAATGTGCCAACATGTCCACTCATAGCTAAAAGCTAGCCAAACCATGAAAAGGAAATGAAAACCTAACAAATCCTATCAGAGCTTCAGTACATAATGAAAACAGATAACAGAGAATATATCTCACCAATGAGTCAGCTTGCTTCTGTCGTGCCATCACTTTGCGGTCTTCATTGAAAGAAGAGCCTGATGTCTGCTCATTGCCATTCGAATTAGATTGCAACTGACACACAACTTCTGGTGCTATTGTTCGCAGCTTGGTCATGCAACTATCACTGAGCTCAGCGAACTTATTCAACAAATTCTCAATAAGGAAGGAATGGTCACTCTGCCCTGCTTCCATATATACAATCGGATCTTTTTCCTGGCGCATTCTCATAAGAGTAACTAGCAATGACAACAAGCTTTGGGGCTTTGCTGCGCTCCCAAATGAACTTCTTCATCAACAAGAGCTAGCACAGGATGGTGATCATATGTATCAGGTGAAGTATTATTACATGACTGATCATCAGATTTTCTTTGCAGGACACAGATGTCTAATGCTAGTGAATGGAGATGCAATGCTGTGATGACAACCATATCAGGAGCGCACTTATTGGTGAATATAGCATAGAACAACACAGCACGGATGATTTTGAGGACTGTCCCACATGTAGCTATTCTAGAAATTCCACTAAGGGGAAGATACACCTTTGTCCATCGAGGTGACTGAGTCTTCAAAGCAGAGACATTACAGTATCGAAGGTATCTTTCTTTTACGACATCCAAGTCTTTCAAGTCCCAGCGAGAATGATATAAATCCACTTCTTCCCAATATGCTTTTCGAAGTGAATATTTCGCCTGAGAAAATGTATAATAAATAAAAATGAGATTTTTTGGATACCAACACGGTTGCAGACATTTGAATCCATGAATCAAACCTGCTTCTTTACAGATGGATTGGAATACACAGCAACCGTATCCAATTTTTTTTTTAAACTGATCATTATTAGCAAGGTCGGGAGGAAGAGACTTTGCCAATTGACTATGAGTAGCATCGTCAATTGCTAGCTTATAGACCAATTATCTTCGCAAACTTTCAGCAGTTGAGAGCCCACATAAACGCCGTTCTTTGACGATTTGTATGATGAGAGTGAGCATCTCCTGCACTAGATGTGGTTCATACCTGAAATGCAAAATCAGTTCCTATATGTTAAAAATAAACTTTAAGCATAAGTGTAACAAGTGAAACAACATAAATCTAGTCAAAAGATAAAGAAGTGATAACTATATTCTAGTTTCAGATTAAATTTGATAAAGTTCCATTCCACATTCTCTATTATGCTATTAGTAATTGTTGAAGTACCATCATCTCTATGTTATTGGTTAGTTTATTCATCATATATAATAGACATGTTTATTCATTTGTAATATGTAAATGCAATAGAAAATTTCATCTCCGTAAGTGCTTGAGTTAAATTTTAGTTAAAAAATGGCATATGAGTTATTGTAGTTAAAAGGTATATAGGTTATAGTTTAATTGTATATCACTAGAAGCAGGGTAGATTGAGTTTCCTAAATAATTCACTGGAAACTATAATTGAGCTATTAGGAAGGGGGGGGGGGGGGGGGGGGGGGGGGGGGGACACCTACTGATAGTTACATTTTAGAGATAGGTAGCTCGATAGCCCAAATCTATCCAAAATTCTTTCAACATACAGATCAGGTTGAGCTAAGGCAACATAGCACTGCAAGAGAAATAGATCAAGCTCTAATGCCTGCTCAGACCTATACAGAAGAATAAATGAAACAAGTACCACATGAAAATGTAGTAAAAGTGGAATAGTAGCTTCAAGTTACTAAGATCATATCATGAAATAACCAAAGGACTTACCATCGATGTGAGTGATACCACTGAAAACTTAGAAAGGATGAATTACTATTCATCATCCACATTACTGCATGCACCTCAGCACAAAATACCCTTATTCGCAAGGGATAGTCCCCAGTTCTGATAAGAACTCCTTCTCCTTACTTTCATATGTTGCTGCTCTGGTTAGCCTTTTCACTGCAATCACCTCACCATCTCCCATCACTCCTCTGTCTGCATACCCTCCACTCCCCACCAAATTATCTGACACCCATCAAACAAAAAAAAAAAATCAAAACTTTACTGAAACAAACCCTCATGAGAAATGGTGTTTTCTTCATTTTGTCAAACAAGACTAAAAATCACAAATGGGTTATTGTTATTTATGATAAAAATCAAAACTTTAACACTAACAAGACTCAAATAGGTTTAGGTTTAGGATTTTGCAATTAGGGTTTTTACAGGAGGCGGAGTCATTAAGTGAGGCTATAGCAGAAAAACATAGTAAGGCTAAGCCTAAACTCTTAGTTATGTGTGCACATTGCTCAGATCAAGTGCGAAAACTGAGTAATCTGCAAACACTATGATTTGTTGATTGTTAACAGGAACATGAATACAGTTCATGGATATGTAATAGGGTTCATTGAAAATCAAAGTTAGAGTTCGATGTAACACATGAGAGTAAGAGAATAAGAAAGGATAAACTACTCAGCAGAAAAATAACGCAGAAAAATAAAAACAACATTTTTCTTATGCTAATATTGCCATCTTTATGAGAATAATATAGAACACAGATCCAAATTTGAAAGGCAAGCCTACATGATACAACCCTATTTATAGTCCATGGTACCACCTATGTATTGAATCACTGTGTTTCAGGCTAAGGATGCATGCAAAAAAGGGGGTACGTATCGGTGCCTTCTAAAAAGCAAGGATTTTTAACTAGGACTTACGATGATTTAACTCATAAATTAAAAAACAAAACTTGCCTTATGGACTGCTGTAATCCTTCTTTCAGCATCATTGAGCTGAACCACAATCCCTTCTTCAGCTTTTAAAAGAAGTTTTTGGTGCATTAAATCTGACATAAGAGAATCAACAAAGTAAATGAGAACCAAATGCCCTAACAAGAATTATGTAAATATATAGATTTCATTGGAATCATTTCATTTGCAATGGAAGCTCGGATAGTGGTCAAGGATACATCCCCGGATAGACTAGTTTAAAGCAGAAATTGAGCAAGTGAAGTGATTAAGCAAATAGCCAATGTGGCCCACATGCTGTGAAGCCTCATCTGGTATTTCTATGCCAAACTTTTTTACTTGGTTGTACCTGAACGAAGGTTAACACATGTAATTACTTGATTTTGATCTATTCTGAATTTCTTCGTTAGCTACATCAGATATTTGAGCCAAGGTGTCTATCTAACAATATCAATGTGGCAATCGCATCATACGAATAAATTACAATTTGAAGGTTATGATAACAAAGAACGATTGCGATGAAGCCCAAGGTATCTGTAGTACCTGTGTTTTCAAAAAAAAAAAAAAATTTGGTCGGGGTGTACCCAGTTAATGCGGTGGGGACACATAGCCACCCACCCTTTAAAAGACGACCCCCCTTTTTTTCGTTCTTTCTTCTCTTTCCTTTTTCTTTTACAGTGCGAGGTTCCTCTTCGACTCTTCGTCTCCAGCGAGTTTTCGTCGGCAGTTTTGGTGATTTCTTCCCCAAATCTCACCTCCTCTTCCTCATTTCTTCCTCTCTTCATTCCCTCTTCGTTTCTCTGTTGGTTTTTCGCCAGAAAAAAAAACAAAAAAATCAGTTTCACATTTGGGTTTGGTGTTGGATTTGTTTAATCGGTTTTCGTAGCTCCGATCAGCCGTGGAGGGGCCTTGGTGGCGTCATTTGGAGCCCTTAGAACCGACATGCAAGGTTGATTTTGGAGTTGGCCGAATTTTTCAAAAAAATCAAGGTGCATGTTCGTTTTGAGGATTCTTCGGCATGAATCCGGGCTTTGGGTGGGTGAGCCTCACATTCTTGACTCCGAGTGTTCTTAGACCCATTTCCGGGCTGTTGTGCAGTTTGGAGGCGATCAGACCGGAGTAGGGAGGGTTTCGGCGCGTTTTCGCCAAACTTTGGGTTTCGGCGGGGTGTTTGCTCATTTTTTCAGTCACGCGCCGCTTGTAATTTATTTATTTTTTTCAGTTTTCGGCTAGTTTACTCATTTTCGAGTCCGCCTTGCAGTTTTAAAAATTTTTGTGGTCCCACATTCGTGGTTTTGCAAGTTAGGAGCTTCGACCGGTAGGAGTTGGGTTCTGAAAACCCAGTCCGCCCAGGTGAGTGGAACTATAATATTTATTTTGAGAAATAATTATTTGAAATCCTGAATTTAAGTTTTACATCATACCGTCGATTGTGTACAATTGAATCCAAATTCAAAATTCAGGGTTTTCAGATATTTCGATGATTGTGTTGGTTATTTGTTAATGAATTATGTGTTAGGTTTTCTGAAAGCATGATATACTTGAATGAAATCGAATAGTGAATGAATTTTGGTGTGATTAGGCTTTGTGTAATGACATTGGACTTGTATGCTTCATTTTCGAGTTTGCATAGTATGTCATGTTTTACCGTGGATTGCCGAGTCTTGAGCATGTATGATAATTGACTCGAATAAATTTATCGTGGTGAATTGGGTCATGTTGGGACCCTGGCATAGTCGTGGTTTTTTAAAAATTGCCGAATTGATTATGATTGCACGTCTGTTACCTTGATTATGCACAGACTCGTCATTTGTGCATGTGGATGTTAGTATAAGTGTCTTTACCCCGCTATAATGCATGTTGTGCCGATGCTTAGGAGCTTGCTCGCATCGTGAGTTGGATGGTGCTCGAGATGACTCGCACCATACATTGTGGACGCTATTGCATGTGGCAACCTTGCTGAGGTGCGGTGAGCTCCCGCACGCACTTGTCACTATAGAGTGCAGTAGGACGGGTCCCGGAGGACGTGCTTTGGAGATTACTCGCTTTCCCTCCCAACGCGCTTGAGTTTGATTGTGTTAGGTTGGCCGTGTTAGGCCAGTCGTTCGGGATGTTGGAGTTTGTATCCTGGCAGATGGCACCCCATTAGGATACAAACAAGCCCGAAGTGGTACTGGTGCACGTTGTGGGATGTGTCTGGGTGAGACACATTCGTAGGGTATGTAGACACCTATGATATGAGACACTTATACAGAATGTTACAGGATGTTTGGTTTCGACTTGATTGCTATACCTAGGAGACTAGGAAGAATTATGAGATTGTCTTTATTTTCATCGCTTGATATTTACCATGTTTGAATCACGTGTAATGATCGGCATATATTGTAAACTTGTAGTTATTGTGGAATCTGAAATGTTTGTGTTGTTGCTTGAACTTATAAACATTATCCTTAGAGACATGGTGTGATTTAGACTTTAGAACTTGTTGCTTATTCATTGTTGTGTGGCATGAATTTTCCTTGTTTAGTATTCTATTATTTGTATTTAGTTCGCTCGCACCAGCTAGATTTGTGTTTTGCTGACCCCGCAAGGGGTGTGCTTCTATTGGAGTGCAGGTAGTGTTAGCGTTCCTGCTGATCGTGGCGCGTAGGCGCCATTTCCGTTGTAGGCACGTTTTGTGCTGTTTGGTCGTGTCCACCCTGTACGGGTATGTTTTGCTTCCTTTGTGTTATCAGGTGTACTATATTGTTATACTAGATGTTTGTATACTGGTTTTGTTGCTATGACTCTGGCGGGGTGAATCAAATATATATTTATTTTGTTCAAATTTTATCGTAGTTTTATTTCCGTTTGATTCTCGTATCAAGAATGTGTTATATTATGATGTTGTGGCCGATTACGATCCGCCTGTGTTACGGGTTAGTTCACGCATTTGCACGCTGCGATTTCCGTGGCGGGTCGGGGCGTGACAGTATCCCTGTGACTGGAGACATCTTACAAATATAGGTCAGACTTGGTTATGGTCATAAGCATATGATCAGGCTAATATTGCCATCTTTATGAGAATAATATAAAACACGGATCCAAATTTCACTGCATACTTGTCATTTAGAATTAAGCAGAAATTATGGTACAAAGCTGCAGTTAAGAAAACCCACTTGCATGCACATAAATTTGAAATGCATATAAACTAAGATAATGAAAACACCATACTGTGCTTTTCAACATTTCCTTCTAGTTCCCTCCGATATGCTTCCATCTCTTCAACTATGCTCCTGCAATCCTGGAGATGTTGATTTATATCTGCTTTGAACTATAGATGTTATAATAAGATGGCATCACTATATGTGATCTTCAGAACTTCTGAAACGCACAGTTAGGTGTTGTTGTAAATCTGAAAGAATGAACTTGATCTAACTACTTAGTCATCTTCCCCCATTAACTTGACCCATTTATGTAAATAACATTTAAATGAATTAAGTAAATATAAATTGTTTCTGTAAACGTAGTGAGTATGATAACCAAGTTAGTGATATCACTCGTTCACCTTTTTATGGTAAAGTTTGAGTGCTTTGTTTTACCTACAGGCGGCCAAGGAAAGGATGTTCCAGTTGAAACATGTCATGATGGAGTGCTTAGAAGAAGGTGCTTTTAGCTGATGAATTTGTTATCATTAACACAAGACAAATGTGGATAAATAAATGACTCCAAGACTACCATAATCACTTTAACCCAAATGGGGTGGATACTGGACACCTTCCTAAATCAGGTCGATGGCAGCAGTGGGTGGACTTGAGCTACACCAAGATGAAAAGTGACATGTTTCTTTCTGAATGCGTTCCTTCCATGGGAGGAGGCGAGAAACCACAAGATTCATAGGTCCTAGTACATATATAGTAGCCCCTCTCACAGCTATACAATTGTGATAAGCTTTCTCAGGATTCCCAATAAGATTAATGAAGTAAGTATGATAGGAAATGAGGTCATCTGCTCCTGAACCATCACAGCAAAACTAGTCCGGTAAAGCTCATTGCCTTCCTTTGAAAACATGCAGAGTTGTCCTCTCAGCGTGAGTATCACCATCATCTAGAAAAGGACATGAAGTCAATGATTTCAGTCCTCTTTCCGTGTTTATATCAACTATTCTGAGTCAATTTTCCACTTAAATGCAGAGCTTTATAATGCTGGATACATATGCATTTGGAGTACAAATGAATCATAACACATAGGTGCAGGCTGGAATGAAAAAAGTCATTTACAGAGGAAAGAAGAGAGTTGGGGAAAAGGAGATACACAGCTAACCTGGTCATCTAACCATGCCACACCAATAGCCGCACTATCAATTGTCCACTCTTTGTATACTTTTAGCTCAGATTTAACCAACTTGGCTACTTGCACTTTACGGTCCCATACTATAGCAAGCAATGCAGCTTTTGCTGGTGTCTCGCCAGTCATACTCTCTGGGATAGGATAAGAACCTTAGAAACACACAAATGTCAATTAAAACTAAATTCTGAACCGAGTCTCACTAGTAGATAAACTCCACTGCGTCATATATTTCCATGCAGTGTAAGGCATGGAGCCTTCCCGAACCCCATCTGGCTTAGAAAGTTGGGCATATACTTCCAAGCTAGGTCTGAACCTTATCTGCAATGAAGGTAGGTAGCTTTAACAGGATGTGGGCATCAAAGTTCTATGCAGACGCTACTTGTGAAGCTCAAATTACAAAGAGAAAAGTGTTTTGTGTAATTTTATAAGGTTGCATACCACCAGAGCAATTTGATGGGTGACAAATATGACCACACCTTCTTCAACCAAAGAAGATCCTTCATTGAAGAGTACACCTCCAACAACACTCCCCATCATGCTACCAATACCACCTGAGGTTGTTGTTGTGTTGCCCTGCGAAGATGTCAGAGTACTCCCGCTTTCGTCGACGAGAAGCGGCGAAGCACAGAGCACAGTTCCATTTCTTTGGCCATCAAGAAGACACTTTGCAAATAACAGCACACAACAAATTAGAAAAATGTGCAGTATCTAATTGGAAAGTTTGGTATTAACAGCTATAAAAGATGAGACTTCAAACCTGGGTTTTGACATGAAGCTTCCTGATCAATTAGCAGGTCTATAGAGAACACCGCCTGACCGATAGATTAGAAGATCTGATCGTTCTCTCGAAACGAGAGGGATCAGAACGTGAAAAATATTTGGAGAAGATGTGAAGAAGAAGAAGAAGAACTGAAGAAGTGAAGAAGAAGAAGAAGTGGAGAAGAGGCGAGCAACGCTGGGGAAAGCTGCAGGGGAGAGCTAGCGCAGGGAGAGGGCGAATCGAAGTCTCCTGTTTTAGGTTGGACTGAAATGGGGGGGGGGGGGAGATAAGGTCGAGCTAAACAAAAAAAAAGCCAATGGTGTTATGGCCCAGTGGTTAGGGCTGTGTGGGTTTGTCTCTCACGTCCTAGCTTTGAGTGTTGACCTATAGGTCGCTCAATTTGATAGGTTATGAAATCCTTAAAAACTCAACTCGCCTTTAAAAAAAAAAAGGTCTAAATAGCATTTTTTTTATTTTAAAAGATTAAAATTTTACTTTTCATAGCAATATTGTAAAAAACGCTATTGACTAATGTTATTAATAAGGTCATGTGGTGTAGTGAATAAAGCGTTTAATTTTGTATGATTATGATGAGGAACTTCATAAATAACATACCTTAATTTCAAAAAGACTTAAATCCTTTGTGGTTGCCTTTTGATGTAGCTGTAAAAAATTAAAAAACCAAAATCTTGATAACCTTGCATAGTCGGTAATCGACTATGTTAACTCTGTGAAGACATGGAAACTCTTGTCACTTCCTATAAAATGATCAAACAATCAACACATATGGTTTTTTGCGAATGGGGGTGGGCAAGGTCCGGGATTTGGCTTGTCAAAGTTCAGTAAAACATGATCGAAACAGTCCGAGATAGAGATTTTTGGGGGTAGACCCGGCTGGTCCCGAACCAATTTGAACTGAAACAGTCCAAGACAAAACCATGCCATCCACCAATTTGTAGCCAAATGATGAATTAAGTTGGGCTACCCATTGCCCAACCCACCAATTTGTAGCCAAATGAGCCCAACTTGGCCCAAGCCAAATATTGAATAAAGTATAGTTTTTTTATGTGTCTTCTTCTCAAAGCTCCCTTTAAATTGAATTGGATTTGGAGCAAAAGAAGCGAGCTCGATCGATCCCTCTGCCTTCACAGTTTCAACAATCGATTGATTCAACAACACTCGAAGGCTCATCGTTCAATACCAGAGACAATTGTTCAGATCTGCAGAGCAATCATGGTGAATTCGAAGGTGTTGTGACAGAGAAGCCGACATCCAGATGATGTTGGCGGCCGATGTTCACTTGGGCACCAAAAACTGCAATTATCAGATGAGCGTTACGTCTTCAAGAGGATAACGAATGGTCTGATCCTCTTGAAGTGTGGGTTACAGATCTGACTGTAATTGTGGTATTTGTTTCTCTTCTTTTGGTTGTGGATGGTGGATGAGAGTGATGTTTGGGTTGTTCAAGGAAGGGATCGTGATGGTGGTGCAACTCTTGAGAAAAAGGGTGGGATCTAGTAGTGGATAAGACATAAAATGCCATTGCTTCCTGATCCTCATAACCCACAACTAGCATTAACTATAAAAAAAAATGAAAATGAAGATGATAGAGATAGTGGTGTTCAGAGATTTTGGAGGTAGTAGAGATAGTGCAACAAAACCACAACCCCCTCTTTTCAGAAGGGCAAAAGAGGTGTAGAGCAAACAATGCCTCTACCAACCATGAAATGCAATTAACATTTGCAATTATTTAAGAAAATTATTGATTTTGGTGGCGAATGAGAGGAAGAGGAGGGTGATGAAGGAGGGTGGGTTTGAATTGGACTTGGATTTAAAAGGTGGGGGAGGAGTTTGGCTAGGGTTTTGAGGTGGGTTTGAATTGAGCTTGGGTTTGAAAGGTGGCTACAGTAACCGAGACGGTTCAGGACAAAAGTTGTGGAAATCGGTTTGGTCCCGGCTTCAACAGATTCGGAACCGAAATGAAAATGATAGGAATCGATTTGTCCCGGTTTGAAATGGGTCGGGACCATACTAGTCCGAGTTGGGACCGAGATTCTTGCCCACCCCTATTTACAAGATGTGTATGCGTACGTGAGTATTTGAGAGTTTGCCGTTGTTTTACCTTTTTAGTGCAAGAAAGTGGAAAAACAAGAGTTTCATGTAAAGAGAAGTTATGCATTAGAGAAACGCGTTCTTTCTAGGAGTGTCATTTATTTGAGACCTTTAATCACATCTATCCATCTCGATCTCAATGGATGCCATAAAAAATAAGCAATTCTTAGAAATGGTTGTTTAAAACATATAAAATATGTGTTTGAATTTACACTCTTTCAAGTAAACTACATCTCTTGTTTTTCTTTTCTTTTTTGAAAATCAAGCATTGAGTGTTTTAAAGACCCCTAAGCCTTTATATTAATGACAAATAAAGATGTCTCAAATACAATTTCTCAAAAGGTAATGATTTGTTGAGAAACAATCACGAAGAATGCTTAACATAAACCAATGACTATGTTTAGTCTTTTTACTCTAACACTCAATCATTATCATTGGGTAAAGGCGATCCATACTCTATTTGATGAGGTAATTTAAAAGTTAGATTTTTCTTTGTCGTGGCGGCAAGCGATCCATGCTCCATGTATTTTTTGTTCG
Organism: Berberis vulgaris; assembly: GCA_963556465.1. Lineage (NCBI taxonomy): Eukaryota > Viridiplantae > Streptophyta > Magnoliopsida > Ranunculales > Berberidaceae > Berberis > Berberis vulgaris. The sequence goes on from OY747135.1 coordinate 72,480,875, forward strand.
ATTTCTGTGTTTGAGTGGATCTCCGAGGGCTTACTCTAAAATCCTGGTTTCATGTTTTTGTGTACTTTTTAGAAAACCCTTCTATTGTTTTTCTCACTTCCTTCCTCATAATCATCGCTTTAGTGACTTTCATCATCAACTTTCCCATTACTTTCCTCCTCATTTTCATCGTTTCTATCTTCATTACCAACATTAGGTCCAACGTTTTCCTAATTTCTTGTTTACTTTTATCATCATTATACTCTTCGTGGACTAGTTCATTAGCTCTTTAACCATGGTTTTCATTTTATATTGTAGATATACTCGAGAAATATGAACTTGAAAAAAATCATATTCGAGTTGGGCTTTGATTGCTACGCTCGAGCTCACATTTGGATTGCATGAGACATGTTAGAATGGAGAAATTTTCATCCCATGATGTTAAAAATAATTATTTCTTGAGTTTTACATTAAAAAAAAATGAAAAATGACTTTTAAACCCTGTTTTTTCACAAAATAGACAATTTGGATATTGTAGTTGATGTAATGACTAATTTGTGCCTAGCTAGTTTTATACTTTTATAACCAACAAAGCCTTGTTTATTAACCCAGGTTAACCCATAAAGTTATAAGACATCTTTACCCTTCCTAAACAAATATAAAACCTAATTTTAGACTTTTATGACAAACAATGATTCTTTGCTATATAAGGTGATAATTTGTTGGCATTTTATTTTTACAATCACACCAAAAAATATCTAGTGGAACCGAAGTATCACATTTTTTGATTATTTATTTATTTGACTATTTATTTATATAATTATTTTATTATTATTATTATTATTATTATTATTATTATTATTATTATTATTATTATTATTATTATTATTATTATTATTATTATTATTATTATTACCCGTTTATAACTACTGCATCTTGGTTCCTTAACTTCAGTCGTCACTGGTTGAAAAGATTTTCATAGCTTTGATGTATCCCCAATGACAAATAGTTGAATCCCTTATCTGTGTCACAAATATTAATCTTTGTAAGAAACAAAAACTTGTATATTATTCATATAGACTAATTTTTTTGATTATTTGACATTTCAAGTATTGGGGATGGGTCAAGAGGTAAGCATTGTGATCATTTTATAACGGAAACCATGCCCACCAAAAAAAAAAAAAAAAAGCAAGTTTGTGATATTTATGGCTCCATTAGATGTGTTTTGAAAAATGTAAATTGAAAAAAAATCAACTTATATAGTATAATCCAAATATATTTAAGGATTATTAAAGTCATGCAATGGGCAACGTGAATAACAAACTGATGATCCTGTATTTCATAAAATTTGACAATTCAAGTTTTGAGGCTATCAATGAGCGAGTTAAGAGGTAAAGACTATAATCTACTTAGAAATGAAATCACCCCCTCCCCCCTAAACACGCACACAAGAAATAATAATAATAATAATAATAATAATAATAATAATAATAATAATAATAATAATAATAATAATAATAATAATAATAATAATAATTGATGATACATCAAAATAGACCGAACATCCCGCCCGTACACGTGGCATAGAAATTCATCATGAGGATATAACGTCCAGCATATTGGGCCAGCTCATAAAGTCCAAAAATAATATAGCTCAATATCGAGCCCAACAAGGCCCACCAATGAGGAGATGTAAACAAGGTCCGAATCCCGGTCTGAACGAGTCAGAGCCCAAATCCAGGCCTGACACGAGTTCTCTTATAAAGAAGAGAAACATTGCACAAAAAAAGAGTCGTGAAGGGAGTTACACATCCACGAACGCATCTTCATTAAGGATGAGAGTGTTACAAGAAACATCTCATTCTGTTGTGTCGCACATGCTTAAGTCATGCAAAGAGTTAATCACGACCATTATAAAAGGTAAAGGGAACATTCGACACATGTATGCAACTTTAACTGAGTTTTGTCCAAATTTATTTCATTTTTCCAACAGACTTACTGACTTAAGCATCAAAATGTCTTCGACCTCCAAAATTGTGGTTTTTGGCAGTCTAACCATTGTTTTACAGGTCAAACTCACAGGAGGACGATTTTGGATGTATTAATAATAATAATAATAATAATAATAATAATAATAATAATAATAATAATAATAATAATAATCTGAAAAATATAATTGGTCGGTAATAATTGGAATCATTAATAAAATAATCTTTGTTGGTTATAAAAGTGTAAAAATAAGTTTTCTATTTGTTTAAGAATGGTAAAATTGTCTTATAATTTTATGGGCTAACCTTGGTTAATAAAATACTTTTTTTTAGTTATAAAAGTATTGACAAATTAACCATTACATAGTATTATATATATATATATATACCTAAAAAGTTTTCTTTTTTCCATGAATTTGAGAGAAGGTATGTGGTGGAAGACCACAGTTTCTACGTTTACTACCTCTATCTCTCATCTCTTCCACCGTGCTTCTACCATTTAGTGATTTTCCATCGAAAACAAAAACCAAATACACCCTAAAGAGTTTTTTTCCCTTGATTTTGGATGGGTTTTGGAGCTAAAGCTTTAAAAATAATAATAATAATAATAAATAAAAAAAAATTCCTTTGAGATCTTGTTGACAATCGTCATCACCAAGCGCGAAGGCCTAACGTAAGAAACTTTTTTCGCTTTTAAGCCCAAACTCAAATCCGAACTCTCTGAGTAAGCTCATCTTCTTTCCTTTAAAAAAATGTGAGAGAAGCTAGAAGCAGGCCGCACATACATAATTTGTATACTTCTGGAAAAAAAAGATACTAATGAGGTTAGTTTCATGGAATTAGGCTTTTGCACCTCATTTGTTTGATGGAATGCCGGACAAAAATCTCTAATGTCATTATGCATCTTATGTTCCATCAGATTTAGTAAAAAACACAAGAGCAGAACATTCCTGTCTGTTATGATCTAGAGAAAGTAATGAATCAAAGTATTCTATATTTCATTACATTGTTAAAGTGTACATGAAGGAGCCTTTATATAGACTTCTGCTTAACAGACTAACAAACTATCTAACCATATTGCTAACAATGTTGACTAGCTATCAGTCTAACAACCTAGCTAACAATATTTACATTAACATTCCCCCTCAAACTGAGTGTGGATCTATCAACAACACCCAGTTTGGCACGTAGTAATAGAAATTTGGAAATCCTAAGTGCTTTGGTAAAAATATCAGCAATCTGATCTGAAGCAGAAATGTGAAGAACATGAAGTAGTTTGCGAGCAACTTTCTCACGAACAAAGAAGATATCCAACTCAATGTGCTTGGTTTTGGAATGAAGAACAGGATTAGCACTCAATAATACAGTGTTTTTATTATCACACCAAACAGTAGGAGGAGCACAAGGAAGCTTAAGTTCAGAGAAGAGTGAATGAAGCCAGGAGAGTTCTGCTGTTACTGAAGCCAAACTTCTATACTCTGGCTCAGTACTGCTCCTGGAGACAACACTTTGTTTCTTGGAGGACCAGGAGACGAGATTAGATCCTAAGTAAACACAGTAACCCGAGGTAGACCTTCTATCATTGGGGTCAGACGCCCAATCAGCATCACAAAAACCAGTCAATTTAAAGGAAGGAGTGGGAGCAAGCTGAAGTCCAAAGTTAGGAGTGGCTTGAAGATACCTCAAAATCCTTTTCACTACTCGCCAATGGGATTCAAGAGGAGCTTGCATGAACTGACAGACCCGATTAACATAATAAGCAAGTTCAGGTCTTGTGATAGTAACATACTGCAAGGCGCCCACAATACTGCGATACAAATGCACATCTTGAACAGGATCACTTCCCTTAGCAGATATAAACCCAAACTGAAATAGAGTATGTTGGAGTTTGTCAAACCATGCTCGAGGCGCTTGTTTCAAACCATATAATGCCTTGGTCAGTTTGCATACAGCATGGGGTCGTGATGGATCAACAAATCCAGGAGGTTGCATCATGTAGACCTCCTCTAACAAATCACCATTTAAGAAGGCATTGTTAACATCTGGCTGAAAAACTTTTCAGCCAAACGTGAGAGCTGCTGAAAGAACAACTCTAATTGTAGGGGGTTTAACCATCGGACTGAATGTTTCATCAAAATCAAAACCAGCTACCTGTTGAAAGCCTCGAGCCACCAATTGAGCTTTGTATTTATGAACTGTGCCATCTGAATTCTCCTTAACTTTGAATATCCATTTACACCCAACAACTGATCTGTGTAGAGGAAGGTCTACTAGTGACCATGTATTATTTCTTATCAAAGCCAGATATTCTGTTTGCATAGCCTCACACCAATGAGGTGTGTCCAAAGCCTCAACTAAACTCAAGGGTTCAGTAGATGCCAGATACACTTTGGGTTTATAAATACCAAGCTTGGACCTAGTAACCATCGGATGACTAGGAGTAGGAGTAGAAGCAGGAGCAGCAATGCCATCAGGAAGACCATTTTGCTGATCATTGTACTGACTATGGTACTGACCATTGTGCTGATCATTTTGCTGATGAATGGACTGAACATTGTTCCGACAATTTAGCTGACCATTGGACGGACTATCAGTAAGACCATGATGCTAACCACCAGTAAGACCATCGTGCTGAGTAAGACCATGATGCTGACCATTGTGCTGATGAATGGACTGAGCATTGTGCGGACTATGTAGCTGACCATTGTGCTGACTACCAGTAAGGCCAACAGGAACACCATCAGTAAGACCATGGTACTGTCTATCAGTAAGACCTTGAAACAGAGCATGTTCACCAGTATGACCAGACGGATGACTAGTAGGACCATTTGTTTCACCCATAGGACCACAACAATGTGTCTTACCCATAGGACCACCAGTAATATTATTTAGAGGATCACGGGTAATAACATCAGACTGACCAATATGTCCAGTAGATATATTGTCAAGAGTAGACCCAGAAAACAAAGGTATAGTAGACGAAATATGCACAGGGGAATAGGAAGGAGGCAATGAAGAATGAGATTGCTGTTTAGAATATGGAAACAAATGTTCATTAAAGAGGACATCTCTGGAAATGTAGAGCCTACCATTGGGAGACAAACACTTATACCCTTTGTGTTGTAAGCTATACCCAAGAAAAGTGCACTCAACAGACCTGAATTGAAGCTTATGTGCATTGTAAGGTCTAGTATTTGGAAAGCAAGAACACCCAAAGACTTTTAGACAGGAATAATTAGGAAGTCTGTTATAAAGTTTCTCAAATGGAGATAAGCCATTCAACACATTAGAAGGAACTCGATTCAGTAGAAAAAAGGAAGTCCTAACAGCCTCATCCCAAAATTTCATAGGAAGTGAGGCATAAGCAATAAGTGTCAATGCAGACTTAATGATGTGTTTGTGTTTTCTCTCAACAATTCCATTTTGCTGATGAGTAGTAGGACAGGCCAACCTATGACTGATGCCATGCTGAGATAGAAATGTAGAAAAAGACCTATACTCACCTCCCCAATCAGACTAAATACATTTAATGGGGAGGCCAAATTCTAATTCAACTTGAGATTTAAACTTGATAAAAGTAGAATAAGCATCAGACTTGTTTCTTAACAGATAAACCCAAGTGAACCTACTAAAAGCATCGATGAAATTAATGTAATACCGATAACCATTAGAAGATACAGTGGAAGCAGGACCCCAAAGATCAGTATGGATGAGTTCTGATGGCTTACTGTATACAGTAGAAGAAGAAGAAAAGGGAAACTTGTGAATATTTCCTAAACAACATGAAGTACACAATTCTTTATTCTTGTGAGACATAGAAATGTTATGCTGAGCAAGTAGCTTTTGCACAAGTGAAAAAGAGGGGTGCCCTAGACGAGCATGCCAAAGATGCAACAAAGAAGAAGAAGACTCAGATGAACTTGAAGAGGTCACTGCATTGCTAGAACTTGAAGAGGACACTGCATTGCAAGAACCTGAGGAAGACACTGCATTGCAAGAATTTGAAGAAGACACTGTATTTCGGGCATCAAGTGTCATAGAAGGAAAGACATACAGACCCTTATTAAGCCTCCCTTCCAAGAGAACTTGACTGGTGTCCTGGTCTTTGACAAAACAGAAGTCAGAATGAAACTCAAAATATACTCGATTATCTCTAGCAAATCTTGAAACACTAAGAAGATTTTTAGTTAACTTTGGAACTTGAAGAATGTTCTTAAGAAATAGTGGTCTTGAAGAATTGAAAGATGTTAAGAGAGACTGACCAACATTATGTATTTGTAAAGTAGAACCATCCCCAACATGAAGTTGTTCATTACCATGATATGGCACTGAGGTTGACAAATTCTGAGCAAAAGGAGTGCAATGATCAGTTGCACCAGAATCAGGATACCATCGAAGATCTGCTGATGAGGAGGCACCATTCGTTTGTATTTGTAACTGAGATTCAGAACCCCAAGGCTGATGAATATGCTGACCAGAAGCAGATGGCCAAGCTTGACTAGAAGCAGAATACGCCTAATGAGATCCTGAACTTGACTGATGAGAAGTAGATCCTGAACTTGACTGATGAGAAGGTGTACTGGATGATGAGTTCCATGAATTTGACACATTTGAATCAAATCTATGATAACATTTTATAGAAAGATGGCCAAGCTTGCCACATATTTGGCATTGAGGTTTATTACCATACTGATAACTAGATCTACCTCTCCCAGAACCAAATCTACCTCCTCCCCTCGATGAATGAGTATGAGAATTAAATGGATACCTTGCACCTCTAGGTGAATTTGAGACAAAAGACCTTGGTGATGGCCTGTACGAGGTATGAGCAACATTTATAGAGCTAGAAATATCAAGATCTGTCAAATGTCTTTCAATCCTTGTTTTTTGCGCAAGTAACAAAGATTCAACTTCTGCAATGCTATACTCATCAGATCTGGAACTGACTGAGATTATAAAAGTATCATAAACTTGTGGTAAGCCATCAAAAATTGCGTTGATATGATCTCTTGAAGACAGCGGATATCCTACTGAAGCTAATTGATCTATGATGGATTTCAATTTTAATAGGTAATCATTGATGGAGAGATCTCTTTTCTTGAAATTCTGCAATTGAGATCTAAACTGGGAGACTTTGGCTATGGTTTGAGAATTGAAATAAGTTTCAAGAGTTTGCCAAATCTGTTCAGAAGTGTTACAACCGACTAACCTGGTGGGCAATGGCTGAGTCATAGAAGAAAGAAGCCATGAAAACAACAACTGATCTTGCTGTTCCCAGTTGATGAACTCTGTGTTGATAAATCCATTTGCTTGATCTTCAGCCAAAAGAAAACGTGGTGGAGATGAATCCTTATCAATGAATCTCTGAAGTTTATGACCTTTGATAGTTGCCAACACTTGCTGTTTCCACAACAAATAGTTGTGTTCATCAAGTTTGACAGACAGAACATGAGTAAACACAACTGGTTTGGACTCTGTCATGCCTGGATGTGCAAGTGAAGCAGCACTAGACGAGGTTGAATCTACCATTGATATTACTAAGAAAGCTTGAAATCATCAATGAAGAAGACGATTGAAAAAGAAGAACAAAGTTAACTTCTAAAGAAAATAAGAAACCAAAGAACTCTGTCATGGCTCTGATACCATGTTATGATCTAGAGAAAGTAATGAATCAAAGTATTCTATATTTCATTACATTGTTAAAGTGTATATGAAGGAGCCCTTATATAGACTTCTGCTTAACAGACTAACAAACTATCTAACCATATTGCTAACAATATTGACTAGCTATCAGTCTAACAACCTAGCTAACAGTATTTACATTAACAATGTCCAGGCTTCGCATCCTAAGTAAGACCTTATGCTCAACGCCTCAACCTCTTTACCACTTGATTACATTGCTGTTATGTTTGTTTTAACTTATTTTCTTCATGTAAGACCTTATGCTCACACACATATATGGTTATAAAATTTTGCTCAGACTGCCACGGTACATTTTCGCTGTAGATATTTTATCAGCTATGTCGTTACAAAAGAAATGATAAACACACGGGATCAAATATTCCAATGCTCCCACCACCTTGGCTCTGTCGATCTTGCACATTGTGGTCCTGATAACGATAGCAATGATATTGCATCTAAGTGATACGTAGCTCTGTTGAACTAATCATGCTCACTAAAATATGACATTTTACGTAAATCCCTATTGCATGAAATATCAAGAGAGAACCAAAGCACAATCTTATCTTTTATTGATGATAGATACTAGAACCCCAAATGCAGATGAAACTCACGAATTTGGCAATTACACAACCTACGGCATGAGTAGAAAGATTATTACATAGATAGGATTTCAACTCTTCAACAATGATACTATGACATTTCTTTATTCAATTAACTTGACTGAACCAGTTCAAGACTAAGCCCACCAATGGTCACATCACCAAGTCTAGGAACCAAGCTAACCACAAAGTTATCCGATGAATCCGCATCAATGTCTGTCAACAAGTTGGTTATCCCCAGCCTTCTGGTATTCGTGACCTTCTTCTTGGCATGGGAGTTTGGAATCTTCACATAGCTCCCAGCCTTTTCACCCAAGTCAGAGCTCACTTGGTTGCGATTTGTAGGTTTTGCTATGTACACATCAAACCGTGCATGTTCTTGATCATCGTAGTCAATGTTGTTGATCACTAGCACTTCTGATGCTGCTTGTTTCTCGTCTGCAGTACGAGATGTCTTTGGTCTGTTCACTAAAGCTCGTATAGTGGTTGTGAGTGCACGAGGCTTGGTTCCAAAGGCACTAACTGTACTCAAAGTTGGTGTTGTAGTTGGCTCTGTTGTTGTGCTTGGTGATGTTGTCGTGCTTGATGCTGTTGATGTGGTGGCACTTGCTAGCCTCAAATATTCTTTGAAGTTCAGATATGGTTGTGGTTCGGGTTGGTAGGTGTACCGGAACTTCGATATATCAAGAGAGTCACTGACCTGAAATAAACATAAGATTGGTTAAACAACTTAGTAAAGATAATAAATAACATCTTAAAGCTTAAGCGTAAGCTATTAGAGAAGACAAGACAGATCTATCATCTATCAACCAGTCAAAACTATGGAGAACGGGAGTGAACTTTACTTCAATACGTAACAACTGTTTCATATCAACATTTTAACGTAGATGCTTTAAGATTTATTGATTATCTTCCACTTTTGACATGTATATTACAAAATTTTGTACCACAAAACCATCCAATTGAGGTTGACAGCCACTAGACGTGCAAGTTGTGGAGTACAATTTTGCTTTAATATGGTATCTTTCAAGCAAGTGGAATGCAAGGCCAAAAAACAAGAATAAAAGATGACAATTCATGGCATGTCATTGTAATGGGGGGGGGGGGGGGGGGGGGGGGGTGCTCCAGCGCACAAAGCACAGGAGGAGCTACTGCGCACATTTCTCAGGAGGCTCAGATCGATGGATTTCAAAAGAGATTCAATCCCTGCCAAAACAAACAACTTTTGAAATCCATCGATCTGAGCTGTCGGATCAGATCCGACGGCTGAGAGATGTGTGCAGGAGCTCTTCCTGTGCTTTGTGCGCAGGAGCCCCCCGGATCCTTGTAATGGCTGCCCAGATCTTGTTTCACCATTTTTGATACAAGCAAAAGTACCCCAAAATTATGTAAAATGTTTAATTGTGCCATATTGATGGTTTTAAGGAAAACGTACAGAAACTTGTTTAATTAAATTTCAACCATTTAAGTAGAGTTAGATAGAGATCTCACGAGCAAATGAAGGCCAATGGTTTGATAGCTCTTAACCATAGGCTATAATTTTCTATAGAAGACTGAATGTTAGATAAAACAGAGTGAATTTTATTCACCTTGCATATGACGACCTGGCCGTTCTCATCAGGGAAGATAAATGAGGCATTAAGCCAATCAGGGGTATCGAATTCCACCTTGAAATTTCTCTCCTTCTGGTAAGTATACCACATCCTGTCAACGTTCCCATGGTGACCGAAGAAGATAGTATCTCGTGCAGCAGTGTGCAAGTTACCCATGTCCCAGTTAGGACTCGTAGTAGGGCCACACCATTGATGTATTGTATTGTGAAGTGTCTCCAAATAACCGGCATCTTCAACCACAGGTTCTCCTGCGGTTAGAACACGCCCCATGAAGAGCTTTGGTATGTTCTTACTCTCAAGAAAATCGTTACTTAGGTACTTTAAGTTGTTCAGTATCACAGTTGGTTTCTGACTATCAGTGGGGTTTGGATCACCAAAAGCATAATTGTAGTCAAGTAAGGCAGTCAAGTGGTCTAGGTTTCGATACTGATCATAAAGCACAGACTTTTTATTTGTGTAAATTGGGGGCATTGTCATTCCATCCGGTGCATCCCAGTTCCAGTATGGAATAGCAAATGTCGGATCATTGATTAGCTTTCCGAGAATTCTCTCCCAGAAGTAAACATAGTATCTATGCCATGTAGGGAAGAGCCAACTTCCATGGATCTGGATTGGGAGATTCGGGTAGTCCACCTCATCATAAGCGTCGTTACAGAACGAACAATGAATTTGGGCTTGTTGGAAGTAGTTCCTAGGGTCATCATCTGGGAGTGCTCTCATTTTGGTTATGGCTTCTTCAAATTTGGCCAAGTACTCCTTATCTACTTTGTGAGCTGGTTGACGAACACGCATGGGTTCAGAGGGGTCAGGGAGCATGAAAGGTACGGGATTGACTGAAACTGGTTTGCAGCACTTAACGTTCTGTTTGAGGGCAGTGTCATATGCATCATGACATTTGGCTAAGTTTGGTGGAGATATTGGAGTAGAAAGAGCTTTGTCACCAAGCATAGGTGTTGAAGCGCCATATAAGGCGCCTAACCCTATTAAGACATTTCGCCTATCTACACTGACGTTCTCTGGGTTGGGAACTTGGTTTTGGTTGCACAAAATGTTTGTAGATCTCCTGCTGATGGATCTAGCAGGCTTTGGATGAGGCAGTCTTAGCTTTTGTTGGGTGATTGGAGTGGTGAAGGTTGTAGTGAGGAAGAGAGTCATGATGCTAATAGACAAGGGTTTTGAGGTAAGTTGTTAGAAGAAAGCTGAGATCTACCCTTCTTATAGAGTTCTCTATGTCTAGTTTGTGTAAATGAAGTGTGTGGAAATGTCCTTGAGATTTCCATTTTGAAGGTTAGGCACATTTTACATGGATGGACACATTCTATCAGTATCAGTGACACCCCATGGAAAGAGCTTTAGAGGGTGCCATCGACACCGAAATTGCTAGAGGCTAGATATTCGACATGCATCCTCCCATCACAATCTTGAGGGGATTGAAAAGATGAAAGGAATTAATATCATCTTAATAGTGTCAACCATACTTGTTTACTTCAAAAGCTTAATTAATATTAGTCCTGAAGATTATGGATTCCCTGCTAGAATATCAATGTTTACATCAAGTGCCTAAATAAGCTAAGTTACTTGTTTTATTTGCATGCAAAAACACCCTTGTACTTTTTCATTTTCATTTCATAAATAGTGTTGATCACTATTTAAGAAAGATATAGAAAGTTCATGGTTCCCATGAAAAGCAAAGAGCAAATCTCAATCAGATTGGCAAATTGCATTGTGCCAACCCAAACCCAAACCCGACCCATTGCAATCCCTATACCTGCCGCTATGGCATACCCAAATCTCGCCTTCTCCTAAACTCAAACCAGCAAGACGCATTAGCTCGGATTGCACAGGTATAAATTCGTTGTAAATTGATCTAGTAATTAATTACAAAACATTACCTCGTGATATTTGTTCGCTTTATATTCAAGAAATTAAAATATTAAAGCAAAACCAATACACGTGATTTGTAACACACAGATCTAACATTGTATCTATCACACATCACCCGTGAGTGTTGGGTACACACATTAAAGTCCTTGAAAAAAGGCAAATATAAACTAACAAGTAACATATAATAAGGGCATTAATATTAATCCGAAATTCTAGCTAATTGCCATATTTTAGAAGATGGTGATCTATCGTCGTGGTGGAGACTTACTTTTCGAAAACTTAAAAACTCATAAATCAATGTACCATACTGTTAGTTCAATATTGGAAACAACGCGAAAAGGAGGTTGTTCTTGCCCGACATTTATTTGAAAGAGAATGACCGTACTATTTTCAGCCGGAGGTGTTTTTGTCTGTGATGAATGGACGCAAACCAAAACATTGTTCCTCCAACAAAGACGTCATTACATTTCTAGGCTCTAACACTGCAAAAGTGTAGTGTCTCTCTTCGATCCAATAATAATACTAAAAGCACTTGTAATGGCTTGAGCTTTATGCTCAACGCTATCTCTAAGGGGTTTGTAGCAAAATTGGAATCAAAAGCACGTAACAGTGTTAGAACAACAGTATCAACTTCAATGTGAGGTTTTACATTACATGTTTTAAGCAATTAATTTCAATTTGATATTATCTTTTTTTACTTGATGCGTGGACAATTTTTTATTTCATTGGATTTTTTGTGCCTTGTCGCATTGTCCAATAAGATCATGACATGTGGAATAACTATCATGTGATTGAGTTTGTATAGGCAACCAGGCTTTAAAGCCATTTTTTAATCGGACTTGGGTGTTTTTACACTTTTACCCATTCTCTTTAAAACACAATCACAAACATTATCTATAGAAAGGGTAGAAGTGTAAAAAACCCAAAAGTGATTATAAAGCATGCTGCCTAGAATTGGAGCATGTGATTAGAGAATTTTTTTTTTCCTTGCCAAGCTTTTCAATATGATTAGACATGACATGTGGGATAACTACTAGGTGATTGTATCTTTTGACTTGAATTTTTATTTGTTTACGATTAACACTACAATGTAAGCATTCAAAGTTATGTGTGAATAAGTAAAAATCTCTTGGAACAAAAAGGTTTTCCTCTATGTTGGGCGTATCATGGCCATACACGATATGTGTTGTTTTTTGCAGCACATTTTCATGGTTTTGGTTTTGGTTTTGGTTTTGGCAGTACATTTACACGTTATAGTCATGTTCTCAAAATATTTGTAGGTTGTACAGTGCAAAACTTGGTGTAGTGCGTCTCTTCCGGGTGCAATAATGTGAAAGCACTAGCAATGGATTGAGCTTGAAAGTTTCTTTTGTCGATTTCAAATTTTTCTCTGTTTGTTTCATTCTACCTTTTATTTTGCTTCATACTATCTTTTGGGGTTTACTACCAAAATTGAAATCAAGATGACATTGTTCGAATGCAAACAAGGTACTAGCTCAGCTGATAGACTTGTGACGGATGTTATCACAAGTCCAATGTTCGAATCTTGCCGGAGGAGTTTAATAATTCTGATATCCAATCAAAACCATGTCTACCTTTTAAAAAAAGATATTGTTCATTAATTCTTTCTGGATGCATGCAGAAAATAACCCATGAAAAAAACAGAAAATAACCCATTAACTTGGAGTATATGGGATACAGTGGGATACAAAAAATAACAGAAAATAACCCTTGAAAATAACAGAAAATGACCCATTAACTTGGAGTATATGCAATACAGTGGGATACAGAAAATAAGCCATTAACTTGGAGTATATTCTAGGAAGCACTCAGCATATGCTAATGAAGAAAATGATACAGATTGGTATACATGTATTTAGCCTGAAGTAATGTAGCTAGGTTAAATTTTCTTAGCCATGACTTTTTGAATAGATGTTGTACCAAAAACGTGTTGAATGCATGAAAGTTATGTCCACCAACCACCCTTCTTCAATACCAGTCTAACCCTTCAGTTCTTACTTTTACCAAATCTTACACATTTGTAGCTTACAATCCTGATACTCATTTGGTGGACAAAATGTTATGAATTCTCATTACAAGATTCTTTTTTTTTTTCCTTTTTTGTTAACTGTCCTATTGCTAAGTTTGAAATTTGGATAGAGGGTGAGGAATATCTAAACATGGTGCATGTAAAACTAAAGAAACAGTGTTTTTTTAAGGGGCAATAGTACATTTTACTGTTTGTTTAGGACATTTGGTACTTAGATTTTTAAGGGGCAATAGTACATTTTCCTCTGTTGAGGACGTTTTGGTTTACTTATAAGAATTGTCAAGGTAAGGAATATCTAAGCATGATGCAGACTGACGGAGTCAAATTTTTTTTTGAAGGGGGGCGGAGTAATGAATCATAGTTAATTAATGATAATATAATAGTTAATTACATTAATATAATTTTTGTTAAAATTTGAACAATACATAAATATATACAAAACACAAATTTCTAAACAAAACTCTGTCTAATTTATGGAGGAGAAAAATGAATCCAACAAGCTACTTTATAGGAGCATAAAAGATAAATATATTGAAGAAAAATCAAATTGGTGTATAAAGTTAAGAGGCAAAAATTAAATGTTTACAAAAAAATTTAGATTATTTGCGAATTTTTCCGATAAAAATAGCTAATTAGAAGATACCCCCAACACTAATCACTACTGTTGTCTCCACCAGGACTAGCAGTCAACATGTACTGTGGGTTGTTAGCAGACTCACATTGATTATCAAAATGCCCTTCAAACAATAACTCACAGATGAATCTCGAGATACAAACATGCATCTTGAGGAAATACTAATGGGTAAATTTTTTTCACTTATCTCCATAAAATTCTATGATAAAATATTAAACAAGACCTTGATATATGAGTTCATCTCGAGAAAACATTAAAAAAAATTATCTTTCCTCAAAGCAGACAAAAGAGGTTGGGGTTATTGATGGCTGGTGAGGATGCTGAGAAAGAGAAATAAATTAATCGGAGAGGGAAGGAGACGAAGAGAGGAGGGTTGGTTGTCGGTATCGCAGTAAACAGTTAAAGGGGCAGAAAAGAAGAAATGGTCACGACGAGGTGGGGTCGTCGGCATCGCTAAAAACAAAAGGAGAGAGGAAGGGGTGGGGCAAAATGGCGTCGTCGGCGTCGCAAGATCGGCAAATCGAAAAAAAAAAACAAAACAAAACAAAACAAACAAAAAAAACAAAAACAAAAACAAAAGTTTGCCCCCATTTGACCCCCTTAGATCTGTCCCAGATGATGCATGTAAAATTAAAGAAGCATGTTTTTTGAGGGGCGGTGGCCTAATAAGGAATGAGAAGTGCAATTTTTACTGTTGATTTAGGACTTTTTGTTTGCTTATAAGAATTGTCAAAGTAAGAAGTATCTAACCATAATGCTTGTAAAATTAAAGAAACATTTTTTAAGGGTATCAACACAAGGGACAAAAATACATTTTTACTATTGGTTTAGAATTTTAGAGTGACCATATGACTGATAATCACATAATTATAACATTTTTTTACCTTTTATTATAGTTTTGTTAATTCTTGTTTTATTTTATTTTAAATTAATTATTAAATTTTTGTGTTTTTGTAGAATTCGGAGCAATAACGAAAAAATCAAAGAAAATTGCAATAAATAAATCACAGACGGTGACTTCAGAGGAAGTAGAGGTGAGAATAGCCTAAGCTCATAACCTAAACTCAAAACCAAACCCAAAACCAAATCTGTAAACCCAAACCCAAAGCATATTCTCTTAATTATCCAAGATTCTAGTTTGATTTAAGCCTTAAATCACTCATTGAACTCTCCCATTAACTTGTCCAAGTTCATTTTCTCAAACCCAAAGCATATTATCTTAATTATCCAAGATTCTAGTTTGATTTAAGCCTTAAATCACTTATTGAACCCTCCCATTAACTTGTCCAAGTTCATTTTCTTAATTCTCTATAAATACAATAAAAATGAATAAGAAATGGGAAGAAGAGAAGGGAAAGAAAAAATATACAGAATACCAAAACCTCTTATTCACAATTTGTGATTCTCATCACCATCCCAACCAAGCAAAATCACCACCCACAGCCTATCCATCTCTATTTTCTCTCCTTCACTCCACCGAAACAGGGGCGTGACAACCCTGTTTCACTTCATCTTCAACCACCGTCACCGGTTGCACCACGCACCACCACAGAGACTTAAATCAAGTTGACGCTACTGGCACCTAGTGGACCTTGCTGAGAGCACCTCGGCTGAGAAAGATCAGAACTATTTGCACCCACTGGGATCTGCTGAGCCACACTGGACCTGTTCCTGTTTGCACCCTACTGAATGCTCTGTAACACCACAGTGAATTAAGTCTCAAACTCTAGAATTAATTTCATTTTACTTTATTATTCCATGATTAATATTAATTGATTCGCGATTTATAATATTTTACTTTCACCTAATATGTCATGCATCTTAGGTTGTTAGAAAAATATTATATTATAAATCAAGCATGTTTTAATTGAATAATTAAACTTGTGATTAATTGTGCCCTAAAAAGACAATTAATGCTAGGAGTTTATACATTGCTAGAGTCATTTATTTGAAATTGGAATAATAAGAAAAATTGAATATAATTTTAGGAGCTTGAAAAAGATTTTACAAATTGTGGTTTCCCTTCAACTATTTTCTTTTATTTATTGTTATTTTTATGACTTTTGTTTAACTCGGATTTTTATACACTGTAACCCCCATTTTCCCCAAATTAGTTTAATTAAATTATTAAATTCAATTTAATCCACCTTTCTCGTGGGATCGACCCGTACTTGCCGTTGTCTACCAGTTCGACACCGTGCACTTGCGGTTATTACAAGTGGGTCAAATTAGCCTGTTTATTTAGGTCGGTTAAACCCGCAACAAGTTTTTGGCGCCGTTGCCGGGGAAGGTAACGGTGTAATTGAATTTAAGATTTATTTTCACTAATTTAAAAAAAATTCAGGAAAAAAAACAAATTTTTATTTTTATTTTGTTAAGTTTTTTTTACACTCATTTCGTGTTATTTGTTTGATTTTGCAGAATACACGCTTCTCGAGGAAATTGGACGATCCTGCAAACATCAAGCAATTTTTAATTTTAATTTTTTTATTTTGTGATGAGAGTTTTAATTTTATTTTCACATCGTTTTACGAGTGTGTGGTGTAATAAATTTTGTAAACTCTATTGTTTTCCATTTTTAATCATCTAAAAAAATCCAAAATTTTCCAAGTCAAAAGAAATTATAGGAAAACATTTTTAATTGTTACCCAATAATTTTTTTATGTTTTAGAAATCCGACCTTTAAGACCAAGACCAGTAATTTGATTGCATATGCTTGTGTGCTGATTGAAACGGATAAAAAGAAGTCGGACATTTTTTTGTGCTAACTTTTTGTGCAAAACGGAATACGCACACTGTAAGTACTTCTATCACACGCAATGTATTAGCGACCCGGGTGCTTTGTGTAATTGTTTGAAATTGTGTGATTGGTTGTTCAATTTCTGTAATTGTGGATGCTAAACTTTAGTAATTCATAATAAGCAGACCCAGCTTCTAAATAGAAACTGGTAGGACTTGATATCCCCATCTCATCACTCCAGCTGTGTGCAACCAATAGCCAAACATAATTAAAATCAGTTAGCAAGTTAGATAGAGCCATCTTTTAGGTACGGTGTTCATAGGACAACCAAGACCAAGGTGAATCCAATAATTTTTGTGTTGACCAAAGCTAAAAGTGACGATGGGTTTAATCATTCAATGAACTCCGAGAGGCCACTGCCACAAGGGTAATTTACCCGGTACGCCGAGTCATAAGTAAGCTACGATCCACAAGAAGAATTGGTGTAACTAACAGTTTTGGGTTAGGAACACAAGCCTCAAGTATACATTTAACATCACATCGTTCTCACATCTAAGTACTTAATTGGACCATTGTGACCTCCTTCTCTTGTGCAATAATCCGGTTTCTTTGAAACAAAACTCCAACCTACTGATTTTGAACTTTGTGGTGTAAAGTATACATTCTTAGGATAATCTTGTAGCACCCATTGCTCTGATATAAAGATTACATAAGAAATAATCTATCCCCCAAAGATAAAAAGATAATTAATCTCAAAAACACTGATTGCTTAGGGAGGCATTTTTTCTTGTGCATCAATTGGTTGCTGATTGTGTTTGAGTCTGTGCATGATTTTTTTTAAGGTTAGTAAACATTTCAAACCTCACTTGGTGTAGACATGTTTATGCGTTCTTGGGAACGGGATTCGAGAGATAGACTAATTCGAGAGGATCCTGTAGAGTTGTTTGAAGTCCCCATTGACCTTCTAGAATCTTTCTCCTTGTCGAGTGAGACCACTGAAATGGCTAGGGAGAGAGCATTTAAGGATTATTTCTCTCCACGTTCCAATAACACCCCATCTTGCATTGTCTTACCCGAGACCACTGCAAGTAGCTTTGAGCTAAAACCATCAATTATCCACCTTTTGCCTTCCTTTTATGGTCTAGAAAAAGATGATCCATATCTTCATGTCAAAGAGTTTCTTGAAATTTGTGCTACTCTGAAATATCCCAATTTTTCTGATAATTCAATTCGTCTTAGGCTGTTCCCCTTTTCTTTAAAAGATTGGGCGAAGTCATGGTTAAACTCATTAGAAACTAGAACCATCGACACTTGGGATGCCCTATCAGGAAAAGTTTTGACAAAATATTTTCCTATTCATAAAACAAATGCCATCCGAAGAGATATATCTAATTTTCAACAGAAAGAGGGTGAGCATTTCTATAAATGTTGGGAAAGATTCAATTAACTCATTGCTAGGTGTCCCCATCAGGGCTTTGAAAAGTGGCGCTTGGTTCAATACTTTCAAGACGCGTTAACCCCTCAAAACCGTCGAATGATTGACGCCACTAGTGGTGGGTCACTTATGAAGATGAGTGCTAATGAGATTTGGGAATTCTTTGAAGCTATTTCTGAAAATTCTCAACAATGGGATTATTCAAGAAAAGACTCGGATAGGCGAAAGGGTGGTTTGTATGAAGTAAGGGATACATCATCTACTCCTCATCTTCCTCCTTCAAGGTTGGAAGCAATTGTAATGACAATGGCACAGAAGATTGATGCATATCTGGAAAAGTTTCAGCCATTAGTCTAAACCAATGTTCCATCCGAGGTTTGTGTTGCATGTTCAAGTTCTAGTCATTCCACATCAGACTGTCACTTGAAAAATGAGTACCCTGCTTATTTTGCTGAGCAAGTCAATGCATTCAATACCTTTAGGCAATCTGGTTATAATCCACACTCAAATTTTTACAATCCAGGTTTAGCCAAACACCCTAATCTCTCATGGGCCCATGGTCAACATCAAGGAGGCTCAGTTGTTATCCCTCAAGCTCCTCGAGCTCCAATTCCTGCTAATAGGCCTCAATTCAATCAAGATGTACCTCCCTCTAACACTCAGAGTTTACAGGATACATTGAACCAATTTATGCATAGAACATGAACCATGCTCGAACAGAACTCTCAGGCTATCACCGAACTAAGAGCTACTTCTCAACAACAATCTAAAGCCATCCAAAAGCTTGAGATGACTGTGAGTCAAATAGCAAAATCCTTTCTTGAAAGAGAAGCAGGAAGATTTCCTGGTCAACCCATTCAAAATCCTAAGGGCCAATTCGAAATAGGCAGTGCATCTCAACCACGCAATGAAAATGTCAAATCTATCATCACCCTTAGAAGTGGAAAACAAGTTGGCAACCAAATTAGAATGCCTGATTTGATTGATCCTGAATCCCAATCCACGCCAAAGCAAGTCACACCTCCATTTGAGAAGGAGGCTGATAAAGTCTCATCTTCTCAAGAGGATCATCATCTTGACTCTGATCCCACCAAGGCATCCTATATGCCTAGAGCACCATTTCCATCGCGGTTAGTTTCGGTGAAGAAAGGAACAAATGCCAACGTTATAATGGAAATTTTTAAACAAGTTCAAATCAATATTCCATTACTCGAGGCCATTAAGCAAGTTCCCTCTTATGCCAAGTTTTTGAAGGATTTGTGTACACAAAAGCGAAAACTGAATGTGCACAAAAGAGCCTTCCTAACTGAGCAAGTCAGCTCCATCCTTCAACACAAAACCCCACCTTAGTACAGAGATCCTGGTTGCCCGACTATTTCATGTGTGATTGGTGATCATATGATTGGGAAGGCACTATTAGATTTAGGGGCAAGTGTTAATCTATTGCCATATTCAGTATATGTGCAGTTGGGTCTTGGTGAGTTGAAACCAACTTAAGTGACACTGCAATTGGCAGACAGATCTGTCCGAGTCTCCCGCGGTGTGATAGAGGATGTGATCATTAAGGTTGACAAATTTTATTTCCCTGTGGACTTCATAGTCCTTGACACACAACCTGTTCACAATCCCTCTAGTCACATTCCAGTTATTTTGGGTCGTCCATTTTTTGCCACATCCGATGCTATCATTAACTGCCGAAACGGAATCATGAAATTATCATTTGGTAACATGACCGTCGAACTCAACGTATTCAATGTAAGTCAACAACCTCCCGAATCTGAGGATTCCTTTGAGGTTAACATGATTGAGAGTTTGGCGGAACATTCATTAACTCAGTTTAATGATCCTTTAGAGGCTTGTTTGACTCATTTTAATTTAGACTTCGATATTAATGATTCCATCAGGGAAGTCAATGCTTTGCTTGACTCTACCCCTATAATGGAAACCAGTTATAAATGGAAGCCTAGGGTGGAACCTCTTCCACTCAGTGAGTCAAAACAAGTCTCTTCCGTTGAAAAACCACCCAAGCTCGACCTAAAAGTATTACTTGACAACCTCAAGTATGCATTTTTAGGTCTTGACAATACCTTACCTGTTATTATTTCATCTGCATTGACTGAAGAACAGGAAGGAAAATTGTTAGATGTTTTAAAAGAACATAAAACAACACTTGGGTGGACTATCGCGGATTTTAAGAGAATAAGTCCATTCGTTTGTGTGCATCGCATTCATATCGAAGATAATGCCAAAGTATCGCGTGAAATGCAACGTAGACTTAATCCTAATCTAAAGGAAGTTGTCCGAGCCGAAGTGCTCAAATTGTTGGATGTGGGTATAATCTACCCAATTTCGGATAGTCCTTGGGTTAGTCCTGTTCAAGTTGTCCCAAAAAAGTCAGGGGTAACGGTAATCAAAAATGACAAAAATGAATTAGTACCAACACACATGACCACGGGGTGGCGAGTATGTATTGATTAACGTAAGTTGAACTTGGTCACAAGGAATGATCACTTTCCTCTTCCTTTCATTGATCAGATGCTTGAAAGGTTAGCCGGACATGATTACTATTGTTTTCTTGATGGGTATCCCGGTTATAACCAAATCCCCATTGCACCCGAGGATCAAGGGAAGACCACATTCACTTGTCCCTTTGGTACTTTCGCATATCGGAGAATGCCCTTTGGATTGTGTAACACACCCGCTACTTTTCAGCGGTGCATGCTTAGTGTTTTTTCCGATATAGTTGAGAGGTTCCTCGAGGTGTTTATGGATGATTTCTCAGTATTTGGTGATTCATTTGATGAATGTCTACATCATTTAACTTTAGTGTTAAATACATGTGTGGAGAAAAATCTTGTCTTAAATTGGGAGAAATGTCATTTTATGGTACGACATGGCATTGTTCTTGGACATGTAATTTCACACAAGGGAATTGAAGTCGACAAAGCCAAAATTGATTTAATTTCGAGTCTTCCGCCTCCAAAGACGGTTAAGGAAATTAGATCTTTTCCAGGCCATGCTGGATTTTATCGGAGATTCATCAAAGACTTTAGCAAAATTGCTCGTCCTTTATGCAATTTACTTGCTAAAGACGCGGTTTTTGTTTTTGATGAAGATTGTTTGAAAGCTTTTGAGAAGTTTAAACAATTATTGACTTCAGCTCCAATCATCCAATCTCCTAATTGGAACTTTCCCTTTGAGCTTATATATGATGCTTCCGACTTTGCACTCGGAGCTGTCCTAGGACAACGATTGGACAAAAAGCCACATGTCATTTATTACACTAGTAAAACTCTACAAGACGCACAGCTTAATTACTCCACCACTGAGAAAGAGTTATTAGCTGTAGTCTTTGCTCTAGACAAATTTCGGTCTTACCTTATAGGATCCAAAGTAATTATTTTTACTGATCATGCGGCGTTAAAGTATCTTTTCTCTAAAAAAGATGTTAAACCTTGCTTAATTTGATGGGTCCTATTGCTACAAGAGTTTGATATTGAAATTCGGGACAAGAAAGGTTCGAAAAACGTTGTAGCTGACCATTTATCTAGACTTCTAGTAGAGTCATCTAGCGAATATTTACCATTGAATGAGTCATTTCCTGATGAGCAATTATTTGCTCTCTCCCAATTACCTTGGTATGCAGATATCGTGAACTATCTTGTTACAAGTCAACTTCCCTTTAAGTGGTCTAAACAAGATAGATCCAAATTTCTTGCTGAGGTAAGACATTTCTTCTGGGATGATCCATACTTGTTCAAGTATTGTCTTGATCAGGTTATCAGGAGATGTGTTCATGAGAGTGAATTTCACAACATCATCTCATTTTGTCATGAGCAAGCTTGTGGTGGTCCTCTAGAAAGACAGCTGCAAAAGTTTTGCAGAGTGGTTTTCATTGGCCTACCCTTTTTCGAGATACTCATGCCTTTTGCACCACTTGTGATCGATGCCAACAAATTGGTTCTATTTCTCGTCACAACATGATGCCCCTGACTAATATTCTCGTGGTTGAAATTTTTGATGTTTGGGGTATTGATTTCATGGGACCATTCCCGCTTTCGTTTGGCAATCTTTTCATCCTTGTTGCTGTGGATTATGTGTCCAAATGGGTAGAAACGATACCATGTAAAATGAATGACCATAGGATTCTGGTAAGATTCTTGAAAGATAATATCTTTTCTCGTTTTGGTATTCCGCCTGCCATTATAAGTGACGGTGGTTCACATTTTTGCAATAGACCGTTCGAGCTATTAGTAAAAAAAATACTCCATCGGCACCCCTTATCATCCACAAACAAGTGGGCAAGTTGAGATTTCCAACCGGGAGATTAAAAAAATTCTAGAAAAGACAGTCAGACCAAATCGTAAAAACTGGTCTCAACGTCTGAATGATGCTCTCTAGGCTTATAGAACAACATTTAAGACCCCGATTGGAATGTCTCCATATAGGCTTGTTTTTGGAAAAGCATGTCATTTGCCTGTGGAATTGGAACATCGTGCATATTAAGCCATCAAGACGTTCAATTTTGATATGGTCAAGGCTAGATCGCATTGTAAGCTTCAACTTAATGAGTTGGAAGAGATCCGAAATGATGCGTACCACAATGCCAAAATCTTCAAAGAACGAACGAAGATATTTCATGATAAATCCATTCTTCGTAAGTCCTTTGAACCGTCTCAAAAAGTTTTGTTGTTCAACTCTCGGTTACGACTTTTTCCTGAAAAGTTGAGATCTCGGTGGTCTGGACCTTATATTGTGAAAGCAGTGTTCCCACATGGAGCTGTGGAAATCGTTAACCCTAAGGATGGCCATGTATTTAAGGTAAATGGTCAACGACTTAAGCCATTCTTAGAGTTACCTCGATTAGAAGTCGAGGTTGATGTGATTCTATTAGAGGACCCTGTGTATCAGAATTGAGGATTTTTTGGGTTTTGTCGAGCTAATGACGTTAAACCAAGCGCTACTGGGAGGCAGCCCACCTTTTGTTGTAAGAGTGCATGTTGAGTGTGTATTTTATCTATTTCTATTAACTAATCCACAATTCTTTTGTCTCTGAGCTCTCATCGGTGGATTACTTGTGAAAATTGGTAAAATCTTCACCTCGATAATACTGTTCTAACCTCCTCTCATATACTTATTTCATTCATTTGTCAGAATTATTTTGTTAAACATTGAGGACAATGTTTGGATTAGGTTTGGGGGTAGGGTTCATGAGTCGGTGAATTTTTTGTAGTGTTTTCTTTTCTTATTTTGAAAAAAAAAAAATTGTGCTTTTCTGTCAAGAAAACTTGGTCTTTTGCAATTATGAAAATGGATTTTAAATGTTTTATGCTCAAGAAAAAGCAAGCCAACTTGACATATTGGTATAATGATAAAGACTGAAAGTTTAGTATGATCCTTAAGTTAGATCTAGTTCATAAGATTTTTCAACTCGATTATCTTTGCACCATGAGCCATTTTAGCAAAATTTGAAGTTGATGAGTGAAGTATATACTAGAAAACCTTAGAATAATAGTGGAGACTTAACCCTGAAAGTTTTGAACATTTCTATTTTTTCGAGGGTTATACATAAACTCTGATTTTTCTTGAGTCCGTATTATCTCGTTGATGATCTCATTATTCTCATTTTTCTGATCAATTGCTTTGGGAATGACATCAAAATTGAATTATTACACTAGAATTTCTTGGCTTATTCAATTGAGATGTCATAATACTGACCCAAACTTAGGAAATGATCTAGGCATTTTTTTTCCTTTTATTTTTTTAGACCATTAACTAGCCTTTTAACTTACCCATAACATAAACCTTTTTGTAGCCTTTTTGAACCTTAGAATAACTTTTATTTGTTAACCCATTAACCTTTACCCAACTTTTCTGGGAATGTGTATGGATGGATATACTTGGTGTAAAAAGGGCATTAAAGAGCAAAATATGAGATATTTCATAAATCCTCTATGTGAAAAAAAAAATGATTCCTCAATGAGGATAAAGATGTGAGAATGAAGAAAAAATTGATGGTGCGCAACATTGGTTTATTCTTGACAGCCCTAATTGTTCGTGAATGGGTGTATACATTCCTAGAAATTTTTGTTAGAATCCTTTGACATTCCTTATTAACCATTACCCAAGCCCCGTTACAACCCAACAAAGTCCTAGTTGATCTTAGGTAAAGGTTGGTTTCGTAGATGTGGAGATTTAATAACCAACACCTATGGTGTTTGATTCAACATTCCCAAAAGTAATTGATATTCCTATCCATGAGATCATGTTCATTCCATTCTTGAAAAGTCCGTTCTTCATAATACTATATGTGAGATGATTTTTTTCCATTATTTACTCTTTCCTCACATATAAACTAAGTGAAATACCAAATCTCTGAGTGCTTTATTGTGAGTGACATGAGAGGTTTGAAGTCAAAACAAAACTTTCTATAGGAGATTTAGTCATTATTTTACTTTGAAATGAAAAAGTTATGTTGATAGTGTTTTTCACACACACACATTGAGTTGAGGATGATTATGAATTTTTTCTAACTTTTGGAGAATATTAAATTATTTGGAGATTTGTTGATACACAAAAATGACATTGTTGGTTTCTTGCATATCTTGAAGTTTTAAAATAAACACTGTTTGACCAAGTTGTGTTGAGTCAGTAATGTTTGTGAGTAACATTTTCTGAAAACCCTCACGAGACTATAACTCGTTTCCTAGAGGTAATCTAGGGGTTCAAAGCCTTTTTGCACGTTTTCAAAGGTAAGTGCAATCGACGATGCCTGCGAAAGTTAGTTAGGATCAAAGAAAAATGCAATGAAATCAAAGAAATTTTGTTTACCTCTTATTATATTTTTGTTAATCCTTGTTTTATTTTATTTTAAACTAATTATTAAATTTTTGTGTTTTTGTAGAATTCGGAGCAATAACGAAGAAATCAAAGAAAAATGCAATGAATAAATCACAGACGGTGACTTCAGATAAAGTGGAGGTGAGAATAGCCTAAGCCCATAACCTAAGCTCAAAACCAAACCCAAAACCAAATCCGTAAACCTAAACCCAATGCCAAACCCAATCAAACCCAAAGCATATTCTCTAAATTATCCAAGATTCTAGTTTGATATAAGCCTTAAATCACTCATTGAACTCTCCCCTTAACTTGTCCAAGTTCATTTTCTCAAACCCAATCAAACCCAAAGCATATTCTCTTAATTATCCAAGATTCTAGTTTGATTTAAGCCTTAAATCACTCATTGAACCCTCCCCTTAACTTGTCTAAGTTCATTTTCTTAATTCTCTATAAATACAATATAAATGAATAAGAAAAGGGAAGAAGAGAAGGGAAAGAAAAAAAAAATACAGAATACCAAAACCTCTTCTTCACAATTTGTGATTCTCATCACCATCCAAACCAAGCAAAATCACCACCCACAGCATATCCATCTCTGTTTTCTCTCTTTCACTCCACCGAAACAGGGGCGTGACAACCCTATTTCACTTCATCTTCAACCATCGTCACCGGCTGCACCACACACCACCATAGAGACTTAAATCAAGTTGACGCTACTGGCACCTAGTGGACCTTGCTGAGAGCACCTCGCTGAGAAAGATCAGAACTATTTGCACCCACTGGGATCTGTTGAGCCACACTGGACCTGTTTCTGTTTGCACCCTACTGAATGCTCTGTAACACCACAGTGAATTAAGTCTCAAACTCTAGAATTAATTTCATTTTACTTTATTATTCCATGATTAATATTAATTGATTCGCGATTTATAATATTTTACTTTCACCTAATATGTCATGCATCTTAGGTTGTTAGAAAAATATTATGTTATAAATCAAGCATGTTTTAATTGAATAATTAAACTTGTGATTAATTTTGCCCTAAAAAGACAATTAATGCTAGGAGTTTATACATTGCTAGAGTCATTTATTTGAAATTGGAATAATAAGAAAAATTGAATATAATTTTAGGAGCTTGAAAAATATTTTACAAATTGTGGTTTCCCTCCAACTCTTTTCTTTTATTTATTGTTATTTTTATTACTTTTGTTTAACTCGGATTTTTAAACACTGTAACCCCCATTTTCTCCAAATTAGTTTAATTAAATTATTAAATTCAATTTAATCCACCTTCCTTGTGGGATCGACCCGTACTTGCCGTTGTCAACCAGTTAGACACCGTGCACTTGTGGTTATTACAAGTGGGTCAAATTAGGCTATTTATTTAGGTCGGTTAAACCCGCAACAATGACCTTTGGCCATCACTCCTTAGGTCTATGTACTTCAAAGATTGTGACATTTTTTAAGCATGTTTCACCAAATCGGGCTCATCCTTCATTTGGAGGAGTTTGGAAAAAACTTTAAGTACTCTAAAAAAGGGTTTCTTGTGGACGATTGCCAATGAGGAGTCTTTCAATATATGGGAGGATCGTGGTTATCTGATTTTGTTCCTCTAAGAGATTATGTGTCTCCAACTACCTTATCTTTGTTTGAATCCGTAAAAGACCTTATTATTTTAGAAGAGTGAGGACAAAAAGAATGGGATCAGCCTACTACAAAAAAAAATTTCCCCCAATGGTTAGCTATGGCCATCCTCGACACTCCCATTAGACATTCGGAGAAGCATGATGTACTCATTTTGAAGCATGAGACCAAAGAAATTTTCACTGTGAAATCGACCTATAGATCTTTCAGGAATGAGGCGGTGGTTTTTACTAATGTCTCTTCATTCAAGAGTGACGATGGTAGATTGCTACAAGGTATTTGGAAACTCAAGATTCCATATTGAGTTCAATTTTTTCTGTGGAAAATTTACAAAGGACTACTTTTTGTGAGAGAGGTCCTTACGCAACATCATGTAGCAGTGCCCACTTTTTGCAATAGAAAAACGAGACGTCAAGGCATGTTCTTTTTCAGTATCTTCTTATTGTCCAAGTATGAAATATGTCTAACATATCGATTAGATGGGATAGAGTGGATTTCTCTCATGAGAAGGATTTTCTGGAGTTCTTATTGTACATGCACAACAGCGGACATGAAAAGAAAACAAAACATGGTTAGAGCAGTTGCAGTCCTAGATCATATTTGGCAGGCTAGAAACAATTTGGTTTTTTAACACAAAAAATTCAGACTACAAATGATAACAAGACTATCAAATAGCTCCGTAAGTTTTCAAGCAATATGGAACAACAATCCGATTTTAATGATTTTCAAGATTGACATACCACAAGAAGACACAAATGCAAATAATTAAGCTATCTCAAAGGTTTTTGAGCAGACAAAAATATTGGTAGGTTATGACTTTATTATGTTGGTCACTGTTCCACAAGAACAAGTGTGATGGATGTTTTGTTTTCAAAGTGACTGGTGCAGACGATAAAATAATAGGGATTAATAAAGGATGGTGTAGAGGCATGACAACAAGTTTTGAAGCTGAACTGGAAGGGGTCAGACTAGTAAGTGAATGGCGATGACAAAAATATATTAAAAGGTTGTAGTGATAATGAATAGCAAAGACATTAGGGAAGCAATCAATGGTAGAAACGAGCATTTATGATGGCAGAAAAAGTTTACTTAGTAGTATCGGCAAACTAGTTTACTTTGAATATTTCAAAGCAATTCACATTAGAAGGAACATGAACCTAACAACTCATCGACTGGTTTCATCTGTCTATGCTAGTAGTAGTGGTAATAGTATTAATGATGATTTTGAGACAAGATGTACTTTGAACCTATGTGGTTTTTCCTTTAAGTAAATGCAATTATGATTTTATTGATAAAAGAATACAACGTTTTGGTTTACTTATAAGGACCGGGCACGTAAGGCATAGAATTATATGAATAAAATCCAACAACGGATCGAATATGTATCTAAATAAAGCGAATACCAATTCTAAAAAATATATGGATCGAAAAATGTTTCGGATATGGTTTGGTTGTAGATGATTCGGTTCGGATACGGGTTGGATATTTTCTCATTAAAAATCCCACCGTATCCGAATATACCAATTATTTAATATCATATTCAACTTTTGTATGTGTGAAAATGTGAGGTATGCTATGATACTCACTGAGAGTGCCTATACACTTGACCAATATCGACTACCCAGAGGTGAATAGTCATTTTTCGAAAATCGAATATGTTTGAAAACAAGCAAAAGTATTCAAGTTCGAAGTTGTTCGACTAAACTTAATGAAGATTTATGTTGTGACTCTAGGAGAGTCATCATCACAAGGCACAAGCTAAGTTGATTCACTTGAAAGTGAACACAAATTGAAAAACCTTTTTCCAAAATCCATAAGAAAATATTAAGCATGCAAGTTGAACATTCAAGCAATTGAAGCTACGAAAAGTAAATACAACTTATTTAAGCATCCACGTGGAAAAGTAAATAGAGTCAAGGGGAGAATAAAGAAAACTTAACAAAGATACTAATATAACGAGGTTTTCCAAAGCTGGAGTTTGATTGGCTACGAGCCTATGACAAGTTACTTCCTTGATGGAAAGGACTCGCAAGCCTCAAGTTTCGATTACTTGACCAAAATAGAACTTCACTCTCAATATATATACCTTCCACAACCATGCAAGTTCAAATTGTTGCATTCCTATGAGACTTACCAACATGAACTAAGGGTTTCACTCTGCTATTCTTACGAATACCTTGGCGATCACCAATGGAATGTAACCACAACCAAGTCTTACGAACGTGCGCTTCGGATCTCAGAGATATAACTTGGTCTCATGTCCATGCTATGTATTCGGCCTCGTTGTTTGAAGCGGTGAAGCTGAACCTGACTGCTTTTTCGAGGGTAAAACCACGGAGCGGAATGTGATCCCGGCTTCGCTTACCTTTCGAGTGGATGACCTGTCGCAGCGCAAGATCCATGCTTGGACACTCAAATCTGAGGGTTGTGGTCTTCGGTTCTTCTCTGTCGGTGGACTCTGCAATGAAATCTGCCAGCCCCTGGGCTTCAATGGCGATTCTTGGAGCATAGTTTATGTCAAACTATTTTAGCTCCACTGACCATTTCACCATCCTGCCAAATAGCTCGAGTTTATGTAATACCGAGCAAAGTGAATGCTTGGTTAGGACCGTTATAGAGTGGGCCTAAAAATAGGGCCTTTAGAGGATACGACCAGTGCCAGAGCCAACTTTTCCAGGTTCGAATAGTGTGATTTCGCTTCTACGAAGGTTTTGCTAGTGTAATACACCGGTCTTTGGGTCCCCCGGTCATCTCGTACGAGGGCTGAACTGACAGCATGCCTGGAAACAGATAGATACAAGTAGAGTGTTTTCCCTATCGCAAGTTTCGAGAGTAGCTCTGGACTCTCCATGTATGTTTTCGGGCTTCAAAGACTTGTTCACACTCTTCATTTCAAGAGAATCTTTTGCTTCCTCTTAGTATCTTAAAGAAATGAAGGCATTTGTCGGAAAACTTCGATATAAATCTGTTGAGTGTTGTTACCCTCCCAGTTAGGCTCTGAATGTCTCTGATGCTGGCCAGGGCTTCATATCGAGAAGAGCCTGAATCTGTTTTGGGTCGGCTTTGATTCCCATTTTGTTCGCAGTATAGCCTAGGAATTTTTCAGACTCGACTCCGACGTGCACTTTTGTGGGTTGAGCTTCATCTGGTATTTTCTGAGTTGGTTGAACACTTCGGTGAAATCACGCATGTGGTCGGGGTTGCGGAGGCTTTTGATTAGCATGTCCTCTATGTAAACCTCCATGTTTCTGCCAATCTGTTCTTTGAACATTTGGTTGACTAGTCGTTGGTATGTAGCGCTTGCGTTCTTAAGCCGAATGACATCACCCTAAAACAGTATATTTCCCTTTCCGTCACAAAAGAGGTTTTTTCTTGATCTGGGGAATGCATCAATATTTGATTGTAGCCTTAATAGGCGCCCATGAAGCTGAGTAAGTTGTGCCCGGAAGTGGCATCCATGATCTGATCGATTTGGGGGAATGAGAAGTTTTCCTTTGGGCAGGCTTTGTTCAGGTCAGTGTAGTCTACACATACTCTCAATTTCTCATTTATCTTCTTTACAAGAACAGTGTTCGCTAGCCAATCGGGTATCATGCTTCCTTTATCATGCCTGCATTGAGTAAATGTTGTACCTCTTTGTTTATGATCGCATTCCTTTCGGGCGCTATGGGCCTCTTCTACTGCCTAATAGTTTTCCTCGAGGGGTCCACCTCTAGGCGATGGGTGATTATCGATGGGTCGATCATCACCATGTCCCACATGGTCCATGGAAAGATGTTCTAGTTACATTGTAGCAGCTCCGTGAGTTGCTTCACCAATTCTTCATTCAAGCGAGAACCGATCTAGATAGCCTTGTTGTTGTGAGGGCTGTCAAGGTAGATTGTAACGGTCTCTTCCTTTTTTTGTTCGGCATTGGGCCGCCTTGAGGGCTTACCGGTGCCTCGTTATCCGGGGTCGGCTGTTCTCATCCTATGTTTTGGGTAGAACG
This sequence comes from Berberis vulgaris, assembly GCA_963556465.1. Lineage (NCBI taxonomy): Eukaryota > Viridiplantae > Streptophyta > Magnoliopsida > Ranunculales > Berberidaceae > Berberis > Berberis vulgaris. The sequence continues at coordinate 72,511,948 of OY747135.1, forward strand.
GAGGGTCATCTTAACCGCTGGCCTAGCCACTGATTGAGAATCGCCAGGTGGCAGGGTCATCATGTACTGGCATTCCCTGGGAGCTATCTGGTTACCTCTCAATGTACCAACCACTCAGTTTGATGGATACTTGATACACTGGTGTAAAGTGAAGACTGCCGCTCCCATCTGGTGTATCTAGGGTCTCTCTAGGATCGCATTATACGCTAAAGGCGCGTCGATTACTATGAACTCTTGAAACAAGGTTTTCTGAGCTAATTCCTCTCCCGCTACTGCAATTAGCTGTATTTTTCCCACAGAGAGCCATCTTTCGTCACTGAAGTCGATCATCAGACGATTATCAAGGGTTAAAGTTGTTTATTTTAGTTGCATGCTGCGAAACGTACGGAGAAACAGGACGTTCATTGAGCTCCCTATGTCTACTAAGGACCTCTTTACCTCCCAGTCTGTCAGGGAAATTGTTACCACCAGGGCGTCATTGTGCGAGAGTTATATACCCTGGAGGTCTTTTTCGTAAATACTAGCGGCGCGGATGGGCCTTGCTTCCGATCATGTGGTATCAGCTGCTCGCCACGTATTGTTTGGATCCTCGTACCTCGGAGAGCCCTTTTCCTGGACCTGTTGGATAGTTCAGACTCGGAATGGGTTCCATGAAGCACGCATATCCTGTTGACTGATTGCTCCCTAGGTCCGATTTCTCTTCGGACTACCCGTTCTTCTCCTAGGGCGATAAGCTTTGCGCTTCCTTTGTTAGGTCTGTCATGCTTGCCGAAGGGTCCAGTGTCAGAAAGTTGTAGAGCATTCCTTTTCGCAATCCGTTAAAGAAGGCTGAAACGGCTGTTGTGTCGTTGCACACATTGACGATGGTTAACTCACTGTTAAAGCGGGTCAAATACGCCTTTAGTGTCTAGTTAGGCCTTTGCTTAATTGATGTGAGTGTCTTCATCATTGACGAAGCCTAGCGTATGAAAAGCGATCGTGGATTAAACTCGGGATCCATTGGTGCTGTGGTTGTTTCGGGAGCGCCAACTTGATGTTTACGAGTTACCCGCGTTATTGGGGGTAGTGAAGCAGCGCCAGGCTGAGTGCTCAACGCTTCCCCTCGCTCTCTTTCATTGCGTGATCTAGTCACCATCTCTCTGTGTTTCGAAAGGAGACAATGCTAATGAAAAGTTAGGAACTTTGTCGTTCCCACGGATGGCGCCAAATTGATGCAGTCATTTTTCGCTCCCTGCTTTGACCTAGTCCAACTGACCTACACAAGTAACACACGTGAGACACGGACCACCGTTGTGGTGGCCGATGACACTCTGATGCTAAAGTCAGATAGGGATCCGAGGAAGGTGTAATGTTGTAAATATGGAATTTGTAGCATAACTTAGCTTACCAACCTCATGTCTTATTTATAGTGCAGGAATTTTGGTTCTACCAGGTCATCGAATGAGTAGTTTATGAAGAAGATCTTCGTGGAGATCCTTCTCTAATTAGGAATTGTGCGGTAGGAGGAAAGTTTCCTATTAGCCCCGTGCTCCTAGATACGCAGGAGATAGTTCCCAATTCAAGAGCAATTCATAGAAGGAAGTTTCTTTGCATGGAATGTACTCTGGTATTCGCTTCCTAGTTGGAAGCAAACAACTGTTGTAATTGTCTGTCTGAAGCTGATCCTCGAGATACTTACCTTGGTAGGACTTACGGGTATTGAGGATAGTTGTGAGACGTGTGAGCCTAGCATGCTGTAAGAGTTCGGGTCCGTCTGGCGGACTAAATTAGGTGGGCTTGGAACTAGGGGTGGGCACGAGACGGGATGGGACGAGATATGCCCATCCCTATCCCATCCCGTTCATACTGGATCGGGACGGGACGGGATGGGAAAAACCTCATCCCGACCTCGTCCCATCCCAAACGGGTTCGGGACGGGACGAGATCAGCGTGCTAATCTGGACATATCAAATAGAAGCCTGGACTACTGGAAACCTGCTGGAATTTTTATTTAATTTTCAACAATCTCTTGCATAGCGTCTGTCACTCGTGATGATCCTCATAGCATCATTGACCATTGACATGTGACACTACACTTTAGGCAGGACATCAAAATCATATTTGAAGACTACACATACTCCACTCACCCCACATGTTCCTTAATGTAAGAACAACACTGAACAGATTTGACACATATACGATAAGATCTTGCTCATTCTATATTCAAGCCCAATATAAGCCCCTGATCCAAATCCTATTAATAATATATGTTATCATACATGCAACAGCTATCAAACTACAGCTTACATAACACAAGTCAAAATTTCTCAGTGAGGGCCAACAACTATCTATGAGAACAGGATAATTATTCCAGCAGATATTCAAGGTTCCTCTATTCTGAAAAATGACTCCAATCGGTAGTCAGACAAATAACATACTTGGGCCAGGTCTCCAAGTGTTCTATAGAATCCAGGTTAGTCACTTCTGCAGCTTCTTTGAATATTCATAAAATAAATAAATAAATAAGTAAATAAAAATATTAATAATTAATATTAAAAAATTAGTTCGGGACGGGACGGGATTGGCGGGATTGAAAATCTTCATCCCATCCCATCCCATTCTAGATCGGGACGGGACGGGATCGGGATGAAATTATTCAATCCCATTAAGACCCGAAAAAATCGGGACGGGACGGGAACGGGATCGCGGGATGGGATGCCCACCCCTACTTGGAACCACTTGGGCCGGATCAGTGTTGAGCTGACGTTGAGGCCCGTAATTCCTCGAGATCATCATGACACGTGTATGACTCGGGTATCTTACCGTTTTGTGTATCATCATAATGTATCATAAACTTGTTCATCTATATATTTCATCTGCGTAAGAAGAATAAATCAAGTTATTCAGTCATACAACTTTCTTATTTTCAATATCTCTTCTCATTTATCATAACTATGCATGCACTCACGCAATGAAAGAGAGCGAGGGGAAGCGTTGCACCTACGCTCGGGTGTAGTGACAAATGAGCAAGGCGTGCTGCACCTACGCTCGGGTGTAGTGACAAATGAGCAAGGCGCGCTGCAGCGGCGCCCGGCTGTAGTGTTAAATAGACAAGGGTTCTCGCACCTTTCTGGACGGGGGCGAGTAAAGAAGCTAGTCTAGGTTAGAGCTAGAGATAGAATGATTAGATTAGCCTCTTGGAACATAGGAACCTTGACGGGAAAGACAATAGAATTAGTGGATGTCCTGCGTAGGAGGAAAGTAAACATAGTTTGTCTTCAAGAGACAAAATGGAAGGGGAACAAGGCTAAAGATTTAGGAGGAGGGTTCAAACTCTTCTATTCTGGTAAAGATGGCACTAGGAACGGGGTGGGAATAGTGGTAGATAAAGTTTTTAAGGATGCAGTAGTCAACGTTAGGAGGTTTGGGGATAGAATCATAAGTATTAAATTAGCTTTAGAACTAGAGATAGTGCATGTTATTAGTGTGTATGCACCCCAAGTGGGTTTGGACGAGGAGACTAAGAAGAATTTTTGGGACTCTTTAGAGGAGTTAGTTCTTGGAATTCCCTCTTCCGATAGGGTTTTCCTAGGCGGGGATTTGAATGGCCATGTCGGTAAGGATAGAGTTGGGTATGAGAGGGTACATGGAGGTCAAGGCTTTGGGGATCGAAACACTGCGGGGATTTCTATTCTAGATTTTGCTTTAGCTCAGGATTTTGGGATCGTAAATACTTTTTATAAGAAGAGGGAAGATCACTTGGTGACCTTTGCGAGTGGGCGTAATAGAAGTCAAATTGATTATTTTCTTGTGAAGAGACACGATTTAGGTAGGTGTAAAAATTGTAAGGTTATACCAGGAGAGTGTCTGACATCCCAACATAGGCTGTTAGTTCTCGATTTTTGTCTTACGAGTAGGGGTCGTATTGCTATAGAACAGGTTAGACCAAGAATTAAGTGGTGGACCTTACAGGGAGATGTGTGCCAAAGATTTCGAAAGAGGATTTTGGGTGGCCAGTCAGTTTCAGAGGGTGGGGAGAATCTAGAACCAAAGGATAAGACTAATAGCGCGGATCTTTTTGAACATTTGGCAAACCGAATAAGAAGATGTGCGAATGAAGAGTTAGGACAGGCCAAAAGAGGAGGTTTCTATGGTAAGGAGACATGGTGGTGGAACGCGGATGTGCAACAAACCATTGCGGAAAAGAAAAGATGCTTTAAGGCGTGGCAAAAAGATAGGTGCCTAGAGTCTTATGAGCTTTATAAGCAGGCTAAGAAGTTGAGTAGTAGAGCAGTAGGGGAAGCTAAGAAGATAGCGTATGATGCTCTTTATAATAGGCTAGGTACGAAGGAAGGGGAGAAGGATATTTTCAAGATAGCGAAGGCTAGATAACGAAAAACTAGGGACTTGAGTCATGTTAAGTGTGTTAAGCATGAGGATGGAAGAGTCTTAATGCAGGATAAAGCTATTTTAGATAGATGGAAGGATTACTTTTGGAACCTACTCAATGGAACACATGTAGGGGAGTTAAACTTGGAGGGGTATGCTTCACAGGAAGGGAGAGATCGCGTGTTCCATCGCAGAGTTAGTGCCACAGAAGTGAGAGAAACTTTAAAAAGAATGAAGACAGGGAAGGCCGTTGGACCGGATGATATACCAATTGAAGCATGGAAATGTCTGGGAGAAGTTGGGATTCAATGGCTAACTAAGCTCTTTAATAGGATTTTGGAAACTAGAAAAATGACAGATTCATGGAGGCATAGCATTGTGGTACCAATTTATAAGAACAAAGGGGATATCCAGAATTGCTTGAACTATAGAGGGATAAAGCTTATGAGTCATACGATGAAACTTTGGGAGAGGGTTATAGAACAAAGACTTAAGAGTTTAACCACGATTTCAGAGAATCAATTTGGATTTATGCCAGGTAGGTCTACTACGGAGGCCATCTTCCTGCTTAGGCAAACTGTAGAAAAATATCGAGAGGCACGTAAGAGTTTGCATATGGTTTTTATTGATCTGGAGAAAGCATATGATAGGGTCCCCAGGGAGTTAATTTGGTGGGTGCTTGAAAGGAAGAAAGTGTCTCAATGTTATGTCGATATCATTAAGGGTATGTATGAAGGGGTTGTAACAAGTGTTCGCTCAGTAGGTGAGATGTCTAGTGAATTTCCAGTGACAGTAGGACTACATCAAGGGTCGGCGTTAAGTCCATATCTCTTTGCTTTGGTCATGGATGAGTTGACGAGACATCTGCAAGAAGATGTACCTTGGTGCATGTTATTTGCAGATGATATTGTCTTAATGGATGAGACTAGTGCAGATTTAGGTCAGAAATTAGTTAAGTGGCAAGAGGCTTTAGAGAGTAAAGGTTTTAGAATTAGCCGTTCGAAGACGGAGTATCTAGTGTGCAACTTTGGGTGTGAACCAAGAGGGAGAAGTAATGCAATTGAGATCAAAGGTGTCGAGGTCCCGGAGTGTGAGGCTTTTCGATATCTAGGGTCTATAATTCAAAAGAATGGGGCTATTGGAGCAGATGTAGACCACAGGATTAAAGCTGGTTGGTTGAAATGGCGAATGGCGTCAGGAGTATTGTGCGATAGAAGGATGCCTGCAAGGCTAAAAGGGAAATGCTATAAGACAATTGTTCGACCAGCCATGCTATACGGTTCAGAATGTTGGGCTACTACGGGACAACATACGCATAGGATGGCAGTAGCAGAAATGCGTATGTTAAGGTGGATGTGTGGTAAAACTCGTAAGGATAAAATTAGAAATGAAAAAATTAGGAGATACTTAGGTGTAGCGCCCATAGAGGAAAAAATTAGAGAAAGACGTTTAACTTGGTTTGGTCATGTGCGGAGGAGACCAAGCACGGCGCCAATTAGAAAATGTTTAGATTGGCAAGTTAATGGAGGGTGTAGACGGAGGGGACGACCGTTGAAAACTTGGATGAAGACGGTGAATGAAGATATCATTGAGCTTGGATTAGGTGAGGAAATGTGGGAAGATCGCATTGCTTGGAGAACCAAAATTCATGTAACCGACCCCGAAAATCTCGAAAATGGGCTTTGATGATGATGATGATGATGCATGCACTCTACTAGTACCTCTTCTGTGGATGATGTGTTCATCAGTGTGATTGTAGTCCTCAACTATGAACTTGTTTTCATTTTTTCCAAAAAAAAACGGAAGATACCCATTATCATTTGTGTTATTATTTGGGTTATCATTAGGCTCCCTCTTGAAATGTATTAAGAATTTAGGGTTTGTTTGAGTGGGGATTAGTTGTTTCAGCTTTTAGAAATCCTCCAATCTGTTGTGAATACATTAATGAATTATTCAGATATTTCCGAAATATAGCTTTGTTAGCTGTTGAATGTGATTGCCACTCATGCTTGTTGGAATGGTACTTATAAACAACTCTTGTTAGGGTTGTGTTTGGGTTAACTTAAACATGAGCTCCTTTCCCTTGATAGTATAGTTACATAATCGTGACTTTGAGAGGAACGTGAGCGAGTTGTGCCATACGATTCTCGCAATTGCTGTAAACTTGTATCCAAGATACAAAGTTTAAGTTTACTGAATGTTGTTACCAAGAACTTTATGTGAGTGGTTCTCAGGAGATGAGTGATATTCGTGACATGTTGTTTACTCTGATATGCATGTGAGCTCATTTTCCAAGTCCAAGCCTTCATATTCAAATAGTGCAGACTGTCCTAAGAAAACTAATCTGCACAGTAATCCCCGCTAAACAATTTTCTCAAGGCAGGTATATGTCGCTTTTTGTTTGATGTATATTTATTGTTTTGACTTATATTTGTTTTATACAGTTTAGGAATTTCATTGATTGGAGAGGGAGAAGTTGACGTCTTCTGTGTCCCAAAGAGTCAGTTGGAGCTGTCTTTGCATGGAGCCAGTAATCAATATATGACTCACAGATCTAGATGTCCTTGAATATTGGGAAGCAAAGACGTTTCAATATTCTGTACTTTCACTAATGGCTCTTCATGTGTTGTCTATTCCTGTTTCTACCATTGCTTTCGAGTCTGCATTTAATGTTGATGATAAGGTCCTTGATCAACGTCGTGGTCTACTCTTGCCTGCATATATTGAGGTTGTTATTTGCACTCGTGATTTGTTGTTTGACATGAAAGGCAATTGTAACTTAAATTTGTTGTCATATATCAATACTAACTTTTTACAGTGTCCATAATTCCGATAGTAAAAATTTGTGGGTTTTATTTTGTCATCTTGGTTTTTACTGTTTGTATCCTGGACAATTTGGAGCCTACTATTGAAGAGCTTACAGAGGATATAATGAATGTGGATATCAACAAGGATGTGACTCAATCTACAAAATGATGCATTTGTAATTCGAGTGACGCTTGATAGGTCATATTCTTTTCTAGTTTTTCCATGCATTGTATTTTTTTTTAAATAGAAAATGTAATTCAAAAAAAAAAGAAAAAAAAAGAACACCAACTGCCCAATTTGAAGAAGCATCCTGTATGGGCAGGGGACCTGTTTCAATAGAACATGCTTATCAAAGTGGGAGATGGTCTCTCAAATTTGATTTGAACAATGCCTTGGGTTTCTCCAAAGTCTTACTCGATCTTTGCACCGCACTTTCCCCGACGGACCACCTTGACAAAACCTGTTTGAGAGTTTTTGTTTTGAAAGTCTCATTTGGAAAATGTACATGATCAGCCTGTACTCGTAGATTTCAAAACATCCCTCTGAAATCCTTTTATTTACATGACTTCAACATTGACATAAACGAAATTTTGAACTTTGCTAGGGAGTGTTTTGGTCCATGACGAACATACACGGACCAAAACACTATTCCTCGGCTCGGGAGAATTCGTTACAGGTAAAGATTTCAGACAACCCAATTATTCATTGTGAAAAATAAAAGCGACATGGCCTTTGCTTAGGGCTGGGCCTGCTTATTTGTCCCTTTTACGTACTTCCTTGTGAACCATCTCCAGCTATTTAAGCCAGGAATCATTTCAATGCGAACATACATCTAGTATTCAATTGACGCATCCTTCATATTAAACTTGTCAAAATTTGTTTTCGCTTAAAATAATTCATCAGCGATTTGTTTCAGCTTGCAATGATTCATCAGCTATTACTCTTGACAAGTGCCTTAACTCTTTTCAAATGTTGTATGTCTGACATGATATCTGAGCTATTCAAGTATAAAACTGGATTCTAGAGAGAAACACAATCAATCGATTTTGAGGAAGCAAATAGCCAAGAGATCCTCAAGACAGAAATGGAATCAGAGAGATGGTGAGCTTATCATCCGTTGAAGCATTCCCGATGAATGGCTGTGATGGTGCTTACAGCTGCACTACAATTCGACTTCCAGGTTTTTTTTTTTTTTTTTCACACCTTTGAAAGAACATTACTAATCAGCTCAGCTTTACTAGTATCTATATTGAATCCGCCCATTGTTTTTTTCTGAAATGTGTAGAGAGGAGGGTTACAACAAACAAAGGAACTGATCAATGAGGCGATCATGGAGAAGCTTGATACTCAATCTTTATTTCTAACCCCTTTACTATTGCAGATTTTGGTTGTTCCACTGGACCCAATACATTCATCATGGTCAAAATATGGTAGAAGCTGTAGAGCTCAAATACAAAAAACACTGCCCCAATTCTGATGTAGTTTCTGAATTTCAAGCCTACTTCAACGATCACGTGTCCAACCAATGATTTCAACACACTCTTTGAGTCTCTTTCTCCCAACCGGCAATACTTTGCGAAAGGTGTACCTGGGTCTTTCCAGGCCAGAGTATTTCCCAAGGCCTCCATACACTTTGCCAACACATCTTATTCACTTCATTGGATGTCTAAGGTTCCAAACAGTGTTAGACAGGAAATCTCTTGCATGGAAGAAATGGAAGATTAGTTATGGAACTGCACCAAAGGAAGCAATGGAGGCTTATGCAGCTCAATTTGCAGAGGATACAGTCATTTTTACATGCCAGGGGTCAAGAACTTGTACCTGGAGTGTTAATGTCAATGTCCTTATGGGTATCATGGATGATGTCCCTCCTCCTCAGTCCACTATCCTCGTCTTCTTTGACATTATGGGATCTACACTCATGGATATGGCCAAGACAGTAAGTAAGAAAGAGTCAACTTGTGTTAATCTAATCAAGTTAGTTCTTTCATTTGATTCAGTTGAATATCTGTATATACGTAACCATCTAATTGGTCGATTACAACTTGATGAAAATAGTATGTAACTGAACTTGTATGTGCAGGGAGTAATAAGTGAATATGGAGTTGACTCCTTCAACATACCTATTTACAATACCACACAACAAGAGCTGAAATTGTTGATAGAAAAAAAAAATGGGTGTTTTATTAAGATAGAACCATTTGCTCGTTTGAATCCCAGCCCTGAAGCTGTAGCTTAGAAATTCAGAGTCACCGTTGAAGGGGTGTTTAAGAAACACTTCAGACAAAGGTGATTGATGAGTTTTTTAGCGCTATACAAAAAAACTTGTAGTCTTATGCTAGCTTTGAGTATGACCACAAGGAAGCAAATGAATTGTTTGTACTTCTAAAGCGCAAAGTTCGAGATTAGGATTACCCTACAGTAATTAGAGAGAGTTGTCATTGTTGGATTTGGTCTGTGTGGATCATTTTGTTATGAATAACAAGTTATCACATGTATGATGTATAATGTGGTTTTCTGAATAATAAGTTGGTGATTTGTAAATTTATGATCTGCATACATTGCTTCAACGAATAATATGCCTAAGTGCATTCTAGGTTAGGCATGACAATTTGGCCCGAGCCAATAGATAGGGATGGTGGGGTAGATTTGGGCAAATTCGTCCTAACCCAGTTGGGGTTTGCGAATTTCCAATCCATCCCGAATATCTGTTTATATATTTTTCAAAAAACCATCCCCAACCCGGACAGATTGACGGATATCCGCCCCGCCCTCCTTAACCATTTATTTTCCCAAAAAAAAAGTTTCTCTAACCCAGAAGAAGAGAAGAATGTTCTTCAGATCCACCTGCCAAACTCATCGAGACAAATCACTTGATTCAAAAGTTACAGTTCAATTATTAATTTAATTTGCTTATCACATGCTCCAAATCCATAACCGAAACAAAAAAGTAGTATATTTTTTAGATTTGAATACAAAAACCTAATTATAATTATCCCAGATTCAGATCAGTCAAATTTGAAACGTGAATCTAAACATAAGCAACACTAGCACAACAATTGCAGATCCATAATACCATGGCTTCCAAAACCTTCTCTTCAAATGCCCATTGTTAGATTTTGCTGATATTTTGTCACCCAATCTTCAATCTCTTCCTCTTGTTCTCCCTCTCTCTGTTTTCTCCTTTTCATCTAAAATACCATGGCTCGTCGCGAATCGCTTTCACTCTCATCAGCATCATCTTCATCTGGACTTCAATCGAAATCAAGAGATCTAGCAGCAGTAGAGGATGTGAAGCTAGATCTTGCAGCAGTAGAGGACTTCATTCGACATCATCTCGAATTGTTTTCACTCTCATCAAGAGATCTTGCAGCAGTACAGGACATGAAGCTAGATCCATCGAGCACACATCTTACAATGAGTTCATGGCGCAATTCGTAGGCCGAGTTCTTGCTGCCGCGGAGAAGATCGAAAGTGAGGCCTTAGAGGCCACCAAGGTTCTTGAGGAGGAGAGAGTTGTGCTTGAAGCAATGTGAAGAGAGCAGAGAGTGAGATGAGAGATCTAGGGTTAGAGTATATTTTTCCTTTTTATAGGAAATGAGTATTTTATGCAAACTTCTCGATTAAACGGATATCCGTGGGGTGGATTTGGTCAAGTCTGTATCCGCCCCAAATAATAAATGGATATTGTTTGGATATCCGTATCCGCCCCAACATCCATTTAGCTATAATCAAAACCGCCCCAAACGGAGCGGGCGGGGCGAATATCCGTGAAAACCCGCTCCACTGCCATCCCTACCAATAGGTAACCACATGGACTGGTCGCCTGACCCTAATGGTTTGGGTCTAAAACCGATTAGTGGGTTGACTCGGTTTCGCTTTGGTTATGGTTTTGGCGTTTAGAACTAGACTAGAATCGAAAATCAAATATCTATATAAAAAATTAGAATGGTTTTTGAGGTTGGAGATAAAAGACAAAACTAATATTTACCCAAACATAAGAATCTAACGGATCACAAAGAGGGAGGTTGGAGAAATAAGTTTTTTAATAACTTTTATGCCCTAACCAACTCTAACCATCACGCATCTAAAGACTCGGATTGAATTTGCATGCTGAAGGCACGGGGAATATCCTAGTCCATCTTACAAATCAGGTTGGGGTTTGATATTTATAAAGATTTGAGATAAAAGATGACTAGGATTAAAAATTGGGAAGATGTTGATGGTTAAGATTTAATATTCTCCATAATGTCATGTTTGTAAACATAAAACATGTAGAAGGGCAAAAGAAAAAAATCATAAAATTCAAATGAGTGTATGGAATGTACACGTGGCAAAGATAAAAAGTTGTGTTTTTTTAAATGAAATTTTTTATAACTATTTACTTGGCTATCGAATTTTGGTATTGTCGAAAACTATTTTTAATGATCTCTCGAATGAAACCAATGATCAATACAAACACTTAAAAGTTTGGGTTAACTTGCGTTTGGGTCCTATAATTTGTACTAGTTTTGGTTTAGGTCCCAACTTTGTCTGGGTTTCATGACTATGTTGACCACATTGACCATTTTAGATATAGGATCTAAACGTAAAAATGGTATAAATTGTTGGACCTAAAGTCTAAATTTATCTATAACAAAGTCAATATTATTTTAAAAATAAAAAATTCATTTCAATTAGTGAACGGGTCTTGGGAACCAAACTCAAAGTTAGACAAACTTGGCCCCAAACTCAAAGTTGGTATAAATCATGTGACCTAAATGCAAATTAACCTTAACATTTGAAATAACACAACACTTATATTGATGGACACTACCACTCACCAAACCATATAAAGAAAAAAAACCTAACCTTAACATTCATCTTCTCCTCTCTCCCTTTCTTCTCCACAACCGCAACATCATCTTCCTCATCTCCTCCCCTTCACCCCACCATGCACCTCGCCGCCCACCGCCACTTCTCCTCCTCATCCCTTTCACCCAACCACCTCATACCATCGCCACCTCATCCTCCTCCTCCCCTTCACCACCACCACCACCTTGCCACCGCCACCTCATATTCTTCCCCTTCACCCCACCACCACTCTTCCTCCTCCCCTTTACCACTACCACCTCATCCTCCTTTTCATTTTCCCCTTTACCCCACCACATCTCCTTCTCCACCCCACCACTTGGCCACCACACCTCCCCTTCACAACCACCACCTCCCCTTCACCACCACCTCTCCTCCTCCCCTTCACCACCACAACCTTGCCACCTCTCATCTTCATCGGCTTCACCACCTTGCAACCGCCACCGCTCATCCTACCTCCTCCCATCTCCTTATTTTTCTCTGGTTTTTTTCACCCTATTTTTTTCTCTTTCGCCCTCCCGGCGATACCTACAAGTGGGAACCCACACTCGCCCAAACCTCCGCTATGGCAAAAAAATTGTCTATGGTGCAGCAAAAATAAAGTTACCACCTTAGTTTGTAAAAAAGTATGCGAGGTGCACTCTGATTTCTCATATCGATGGTGCCACAAGAACACAATTACTATCTCGGTTGTAAATAAATTGCAAAAAAAAAACATAAGGCACTATTTTCGAGTGTAAATGTTGAGGAGGACGAGATGCACATATGTTCATACTGTTAGCCAATTGTAAATGTTAATCTTGTTGATCCGAGATGCACATATGTTTAATTTGTATATATAAAAATTTTGGGATGCTGGCTATATAATGCAGTTAGGAATTTTGTGATTATTTGCAATTGCATTTTCATTTCTTATAATATTTGCATGCATAGTATATAAAAACACAACAAAATATAACAAAAACACTTCCATTTGCATATTCGCTTCGCAAAATATTTTAATCTTCCCCATAAAATACAGAAAATAAATTTTGTCTTTTAATTTCTGCTCAAGACTTCAGCTGCCAGAATGAATAAAAAGAGGAGAGTGGGTCTCCCAGTCTAAGACCTCTCAAGGATTTGAAAAATACCTATTGTAAGTGCCCAGCTTGAAACATAATTGGGTAGGAAGAGTTTGTACCCAAACGCAGCAGCATATGCGAGCCATACACTTAAATTCGCAGCGACTAATGAGAACAAAATAAAGAAAAACGCAACGACATATGCGAAATCGTCCAAAATGCCTATAAAGAATCAAACGCAGCGGAACTTGCGAGTACAAGAAAAACAATCGCACGATCTGCTGCATTTTTGGCAAAAGACAGAGTCTTGTTTCTGTCCAAATACAACGGCCGCTGCGAATAATATACATATATTTGCCGCTACCGCTGCGTTTGGACAGAAAATAGACTTTGTCCATTTTTTAAAATTTTTGTATTTGAAATTTTTTTTCAATTCCTATAGGTTTGTTACAGTATTTACATATTTGATTTATTGCTAAACCCCACTTTTGAACACCCCTAACTTGAGATGGTCAAAAGTGGGGTTTAGCAAGAAATTAAATATGTAAATACTGTAGCAAACCCATAGGAATTAAAAAAATATTCAAATAAAAAAAATAAAAAAATGGACAGAGTCTGTTTTATGTCCAAATGCAGCGGACACCGCGAGTATATCAATACATTTCGCAGCTACCGCTACGTTTGGACAAAAACCAAACTCTATTTTTTGCCCAAAGCGCAGCGGATCGTGCGAGTTGTGTTCATATCCTCGTGTTGTCTGCTGCGTTTGGACATAAAACAGACTATGTCCATATTTTTTGTTTTTTTTGTATTTGAATCCTTTTTTTTGCAATTCCTATGAGTTTACTACAGTCTCAAGTATCCTATGCGTTTGATTTATTGTTAAACCCCACTTTTGACTGTCTCAAGTTTGGATGTTCAAAAGTGGGGTTTAGCAGTAAATCAAATATGTCAATACTGTACCAAACCAATAGGATCTGAAAACCCAAAAAATATTCAAATGCAAAAAATCTAAAAAATGGACAAAGTTTGTTTTTATCCAAACGCAGCGGCTCCGGCGAGGATGTGTCTTATCCTCGCTTGAGCCGTTGCGTTTTTGGAAAAAACCCGACTCTGTGTTTATATAATTGCTAAATTTATGCGATTTGAAAGATCGCATTCGCGTCCATTTGCTACAAGGAATGTGATTTCGCGAAATCTCGTGAAATTTCAACAAAATTTTTGTTTTTGTGAAATTACGAAAAGATAAAGGGCGAAATTAAAAGTTACATTTTTTCGAGTTTTTTTTTAAAATTTTCTAGTTTTTTTGTCAATTTCGGAATTTTTTCGTAAATTTCATTTTTTCCATAAAAATACAAAACCCAGCTACCAATAATTACATTTTTTTTAGGGTTTATTCGAAAATTTTCTGAGTTTTTCATAAATTTCAGGGTTTTTGGTATTATCAATTCTTCTAATTATTTATTGATTTTAATAAACCACCAACCTAATTTTCTAATTATCATTTCTTCTACTTATATATTTATTTTAAAACTCTGATATTCTAATTATATATTGATATCATGTTTGTTTCATTTCTTGGTATTTATGCTTCATTTAATATGTTTAATAGATTTATTTACTTGCATCTATTTTTTCACATTTTCATATACCCCCAAAATTCATTATATATTTTTTATGTATCCTCAAAATTTTAACGTTTTTTCTTTACACACCAAAATATTTCTTATATCAAGATACCAAAATGAACTCGAAAAACGAAGTCACTATCCTTGATTTGCCGTGATTGTTATTATTGGGCTCGAATTTGCCGCTGTGTCTTGAGTATCTTGGAGAATTTTTTCACTTTTTCCTTTGTCTATAACATTCAAGCATACTTGAAAAAACTACCCTGGTTGCATAATCACAAGAAAATTACTTGAGAAGACAAATAGAATTGCTTAAGAAGACAAATAGAATTCATTGGAAAGACAAATAGAATCGCTTGAAAAGGCAAATAGAATTGGTTGGGAAGACAAATTCATAACCAATTCATTTAAGTTGAACATTATAAAATGAGAGTAGTCTATTAGTATTCATAACCAATTCAAAAGAAAGAAGATAATATGAAGAGAAAAATGACAATGTTCAAAGAAGAATCATCCGACGAAAAATGAGATGAAATTGGAGATCCCGAAGACAACTTTGTTTGGTATGAGGACCCTCGTTCATCATCGTCTTCAGAGGATGAGGAAAAACTGTCAGATGAGAAAAATTGTCGGATGATGAAGAAGACAATGAATCATCATCATCTTCCGATGAGGACGATAATGATGGTGATGGTGCGTTTGTGGACTACTACCCCTCCGACAAAGAGGGTCGCGAATACCATCCCCTCAAAGACTTTCTTGACCGTGTCCAAAACAAATAATGAAATTTTTTTGTATTTCTTTTGTAATATTTTTAAATATTAATGAAATTTTTATTGTTTAATGTTTGTTTTTGTGTTTTTGTATTGTAAATTTTTGTTTGTATTTCTAAATTTTCAATTTGTGTTTGCATTATGAAAAATATAAGAGAGAAAAAAAGAAAAAAAACACTTAAGAAAAAGATGGAGAGGTGAAGATGTAGTGTAGGAGGCCGACGGGGTGGTGATGGTTCTTGACGAAGAAGAGAGGGTGAAAAGGAGGTTGAGGAGGAGGCTGGCGGTGTGGTGGTTCGGTTGATGGTGGCGGGGTGGTGGTGCGGTGGTGATGATTCTTGATGACAGGAGAAGAAAGGAAGAAAATAGGAGTTATTTTTTTATTTTATTTTATTTTATTTTTTATTTTTTCCTTTTATAGGTGGTATCCTTCAGTAGTGGTGGTGTTCTTTAGAAAAGTGGTATTGTCCTTCAGAAAGTAGGGTGTTGGTGGTGTCCATCAAGAGAAATGGTGGTGTTATTTGGCAGGTGCCTTGAAATATGCATTTCTTGTAGTATGTGTTTTTCTAAAAATAAAATAAAAATTGTCTAATGCATTTAACGTCTTAAATATTTTCAATATTTATCAAAGAATGAGACAAACATCTTAAGACACATTTAAACAAAGACCCCTAATTATATATTTTGGGAAGTCAAAGTTTGGTGAGAATTCACTACGGTGGTTTGAAAATGTGTTTCTCCCCGCCGATTTTAACCGTGTTTGACCTTAATGTTTTGGGAAATGTTTCTCTCCTAATTATATATTTTGAAAAGTCAAAGTTTGGTGAGACCCACTTTTTATCGTGCCAATGACACAGATAATACACTAGTCACCAGCATATTATAAAGATGACTCCATTGAAGATGACACCATTGAAAACACAAAGTTCTCTAATTGCGTAGTCCCGCATTAAGTAGAAACAAAACAAAATAAACTTCTAATATAAAAAGATAAAAGAGCCTCCTAAAATTTGAACACTGGTGGATTTGTTTGGAGTTTACCTTGGGCTTGACACTTTTAGCAAGGAATTGGGCATCGACTCGCGACATCCATGGTTTAGGTTTAACTGGATCAAAGAAAGGTTCGTTTATGGATCTAGCATACTTGAACCGAACCCACCCCATTGCCATGCCTATTCTAGGTCTTTCTCAATTCACATGGAGGTCATCATATTCCTATGAAAAATTGATGTATGTATTTTAAGAACCCTGAGTTTAGATCATGCAATTTTCATCTTTAAAAAGAAAAAAGAGCTCAAACAGAACAATGAAACATGATTATTGAAGTGACATTTTGACAAATATATTAAAAAAAAAATTCTTGATTTGAACATAAACTTCCAAATGATCCTCACAATTCTTAACAAAAATTCAACTGAAACAATTTAGTGAAAAACATAATTCATGTAAATTAGGCTCCCTTACCTATGCTCCCAAGGAAACATGTGAGTTGCATGTGCATTAGAACTGTGTGTCAATTCCCAGTAAAAAAAAAGGAAAATTCTAAATAGCGAGGGAGTGAGTGTGACCGCTCATCCCCCTCGAGATGTGTGTCTATGCCTTCGAGATGCACAACCTCGTGAATCTCGAGGGGGGTGAGTTGTAATACCCACCCCCTCGCCCATTTCCTCAATGGCTAGTAGGGCTAAAAAAAAGGGTGATTCTAGATGTCGAGGAAATGGGCGAGGGAGGTGGGGCCACGTGCAGGAGGTGACGTGGTAAAAAAAGGGGGGGGGGGAATAAAAAATTTGGGGGAGAAGAAGGAGGGAATGGGGAGCTTTCTCCCCATTTTCAATCGACAGAGAAGCTCTCCTCCCCATTTTCTCCCTCTCCCTCTCCCCATTTTCCATCTCGACAGATCTGCCTTTGTAGAAGACTGTAAGTTGGCTTCTTCCCTGTTCTTGGATTTTCTTTGTGTTTGTATGCATGTTTGGAATCTGGGATCTTCTGGGTTGGTGAGTTTCTTGATTTTCAGCTCTCATTTTGCTCAATGGGGTTCCTTAATTTTGCATTTTTATGGTTTTCTATGTTTTCTCCCTAAATTCCAATTTTATTTATTTAATTTAGAAGTTTAGGTATTACAAGTTAGGAATGAAGTTGGTAGTATAGTTTGAGTAAGTTGAATAATAAAGGTTGAATCTTGGTGGCTAATCCCTCATCAAGGGTGAGGGTTGTTCTTGGTTGGCGATTCTCTTGTTAGTAGCTCAATGTCATGAATTGGTACTTTTTAGTTTTATATTTTGGTGTTTTGGCTCATGAATACATTTGCTGGGTTTTGCTGCTATAAAGATTTTTGGATTGTAGAAGGGGAGAAAACTTTCTGTTAATTTTCACTGGGGTTGTGAGAGAGTTAGATTTTTCAGTGTACATTTTTTCCCCAGTTTTGTGATTATGTTGAGTATATATTTTGGACATTAAAGGAGGAGCTTTTAATGTGTTCTTATTCTCACTTATAATGGGTTGGTGTTTGCAGAAAATGGGGTTTATTTCAAGAAAGGTTCTTCCAGCATGTGCAAACATGTGTGTATGCTGCCCTGCTTTGAGGTCCAGATCTAGGAAACCTGTGAAGCGTTACAAGAAATTACTTTTTGAGATTTTTCCCAAGTCTCTTGTAAGTGTTTACCCACTATGGATTTGCATTTACCTACTGTTTTAGCTTAGTGAGAAAGTTGTCCTCTTTAACCTTGTTGTATGAGATTGATTATTCAAGTATTATTGGTTTGGTCTCTTGTAGATTGGCTTAAATCCCCTTGTATGACAACGAGTTGAACAAATTTATAGTGTATGATGTAATGTGGGTTTGTCAGCCAAGAATACTACTTTTCTATCAACTCCATTCTGTTTTTTTTGGTTTTTCATGGTAAGTTACTCTTTTAACTGGTTTGTCAGGGGGTGTGTTGGTTTGAAGTTAAAACAAGCCCAAGCCCCGCATATGATGAAGGTCTACTCTTTAGCATTGCCTAATTTGTGGTGTCCCAAGGATGTTAAGAATAATGATCAAATGAAGAATGTTCCTTTGTGAAGAGAAATTTTATAATTCCACCACAACAATAGAAGTTTGATGAAGAAGAAGATTGAAAGTTGACCATCAAGCCAAAAAAAAAGAATGAGCCAATTGAATTGGGGATTGCATGCGAAGATTTCAAGTGATACGTGCTTCAAGATTAAAAAAAAATGTACACTGAAAAATCTAGCTCTCTCACAACCCCAGTGAAAATTAACAGAAAGTTTTCTCCCCTTCTACAATCCAAAAATCTTTATAGCAGCAAAATCCAGCAAATGTATTCATGAGCCAAAACACCAAAATATAAAACTAAAAAGTACCAATTCATGACATTGAGCTACTAACAAGAGAATCGCCAACCAAGAACAACCCTCACCCTTGATGAGGGATTAGCCACCAAGATTCAACCTTTATTATTCAACTTACTCAAACTATACTAACAACTTCATTCCTAACTCGTAATACCTAAACTTCTAAATTAAATAAATAAAATTGGAATTTAGGGAGAAAACATAGAAAACCATAAAAATGCAAAATTAAGGAACCCCATTGAACAAAATGAGAGCTGAAAATCAAGAAACTCACCAACCCAGAAGATCCCAGATTCCAAACATGCATACAAACACAAAGAAAATCCAAGAACAGGGAAGAAGCCAACTTACAGTCTTCTGCAAAGGCAAATCTGTCGAGATGGAAAATGGGGAGAGGGAGAGGGAGAAAATGGGGAGGAGAGCTTCTCTGTCGATTGAAAATGGGGAGAAAGCTCCCCATTCCCTCCTTCTTCTCCCCCCAAATTTTTATTCCCCCCCCCCTTTTTTTTACCACGTCACCTCCTGCACGTGCGCCCCACCCTCCCTCGCCCATTTCCTCGACATCTAGAATCACCCTTTTTTTAGCCCTTCTAGCCATTGAGGAATGGGGCGAGGAAATGGGTGAGGGGGTGGGTATTACCACTCATCTCCCTCGAGATTCACGAGGTTGTGCATCTCGAAGGCATAGGCACACATCTCGAGGGGGATGAGCGGTCACACTCACTCCCTCGCCATTTAGAATTTTCATTTTTTTTTACTGGGAATTGACACACAATTCTAATGCACATGCAACTCACGTGTTTCCTCGGGAGCATAGGTAAGGGAGCCTAATTTACATGAATTATGTTTTTCACTAAATTGTTTCAATTGAATTTTTGTTAAGAATTGTGAGGATCATTTGGAAGTTTATGTTCAAATCAAGAATTTTTTTTTTATATATTTGTCAAAATGTCACTTCAATAATCATGTTTCATTGTTCTGTTTGAGCTCTTTTTTCTTTTAAAAGATGAAAATTGCATGATCTAAACTCAGGGTTCTTAAAATACATACATCAAATTTTCATAGGAATATGATGACCTCCATGTGAATTGAGAAAGACCTAGAATAGGCATGGCAATGGGGTGGGTTCGGTTCAAGTATGCTAGATCCATAAACGAACCTTTCTTTGATCCAGTTAAACCTAAACCATGGATGTTGCGAGTCAATGCCCAATTCCTTGCTAAAAGTGTCAAGCCCAAGGTAAACTCCAAACAAATCCACCAGTGTTCAAATTTTAGGAGGCTCTTTTATCTTTTTATATTAGAAGTTTATTTTGTTTTGTTTCTACTTAATGCGGGACTATGCAATTAGAGAACTTTGTGTTTTCAATGGTGTCATCTTCAATGGAGTCATCTTTATAATATGCTGGTGACTAGTGTATTATCTGTGTCATTGGCACGATAAAAAGTGGGTCTCACCAAACTTTGACTTTTCAAAATATATAATTAGGAGAGAAACATTTCCCAAAACATTAAGGTCAAACACGGTTAAAATCGGCGGGGAGAAACACATTTTCAAACCACCGTAGTGAATTCTCACCAAACTTTGACTTCCCAAAATATATAATTAGGGGTCTTTGTTTAAATGTGTCTTAAGATGTTTGTCTCATTCTTTGATAAATATTGAAAATATTTAAGACGTTAAATGCATTTGAAGATTTTTATTCTATTTTTAGAAAAACACATACTACAAGAAATGCATATTTCAAGGCACCTGCCAAATAACACCAACATTTCTCTTGATGGACACCACCAACACCCTACTTTCTGAAGGACACTACCACTTTTCTAAAGAACACCACCACTACTGAAGGATACCACCTATAAAAAGAAAAAAAAATAAAAAAAATAACTCCTCTTCTCTTCTTCCTCTTTCCTTCTCTTCATTTCTTCTCCTGTCATCAAGAATCATCACCACCGCACCACCACCATCAACCGAACCACCACACCGCCAGCCTCCTCCTCAACCTCCTTTTCACCCTCTCTTCTCATTTCCCTCTCTTCTTCGTCAAGAACCATCACCACCCCGTCGGCCTCCTACACTACATCTTCATCTCTCCATCTTTTTCTTAAGTGTTTTTTTCTTTTTTTCTCTCTTATATTTTTCATAATGCAAACACAAATTGAAAATTTAGAAATACAAACAAAAATTTACAATACAAAAACACAAAAACAAACATTAAACAATAAAAATTTCATTAATATTTAAAAATATTACAAAAGAAATACAAAAAAAATTCATTATTTGTTTTGGACACGGTCAAAAAAGTCTTTGAGGGGATGGTATTCATGACCCTCTTTGTCGGAGGGGTAGTAGTCCACAAACGCACCATCACCATCATTATCGTCCTCATCAGAAGATGATGATGATTCACTGTCTTCTTCATCATCCGACAATTTTTCTCATCTGACAGTTTTTCCTCATCCTCTGAAGACGATGATGAACGAGGGTCCTCATACCAAACAAAGTCATCTTCGGGATCTCCAATTTCATCTCATTCTTCGTCGGATGATTCTTCTTTGAACATTGTCATTTTTCTCTTCATATTATCTTCTTTCTTTTGAATTGGTTATGAATACTAATAGACTACTCTCATTTTATAATGTTCAACATAAAAGAATTGGTTATGAATTTGTCTTCCCAACCAATTCTATTTGCCTTTTCAAGCGATTATATTTCCAATTTATTCTATTTGTCTTCTTAAGCAATTCTATTTGTCTGCTCAAGTAATTTTCTTGTGATTATGCAACCAAGGTAGTTTTTTTAAGTATGCTTGAATGTTATAGACAAAGGAAAAAGTGAAAAAAATTCTCCAAGATACTCAAGACACAACGGCAAATTCGAGCCCAATAATAACAATCACGGCAAATCAAGGATAGTGACTTCGTTTTTCGAGTTCATTTCGGTATCTTGATATAAGAAATATTTTGGTGTGTAAAGAAAAAACGTTAAAATTTTGAGGATACATAAAAAAATATATAATGAATTTTGGGGGTATATGAAAATGTGAAAAAAATAGATGCAAGTAAATAAATCTATTAAACATATTAAATGAAGCATAAATAACAAGAAATGAAACAAAAATGATATCAATATATAATTAGAATATCAGAGTTTTAAAAATAAATATATAAGTAGAAGAAATGATAATTAGAAAATTAGGATGGTGGTTTTAAAAATCAATAAATAATTAGAAGAATTGATAATACCAAAAAACCCTGAAATTTATGAAAAACTCATAAAATTTTTGAAAAAATCCTAAAAAAAATGTAATTATTGGTAGCTGGGTTTTGTATTTTTATGGAAAAAAAATGAAATTTACGAAAAAATTCCGAAATTGACAAAAAAACTCGAAAAAATGTAACTTTTAATTTCGCCCTTTATCTTTTCTTAATTTCAAAAAAATGAAAAATTTGTTGAAATTTCACGAGATTTCGCGAAATCACATTCCTTGTAGCAAATGGATGCGAATGCGATCTTTCAAATCGCATAAATTTAGCAATTATATGAACACAGAGTCAGGTTTTTTCCCAAAACGCAACGGCTCAAGCGAGGATAAGACACATCTTCGCCAGAGCCGCTGCGTTTGGATAGAAACAGACTTTGTCCATTTTTTAGATTTTTTGCATTTGAATATTTTTTGGGTTTTCAGATCCTATTGCTTTGGTACAGTATTGACATATTTGATTTACTGCTAAACCCCACTTTTGAACATCCAAACTTGAAATAGTCAAAAGTGGGGTTTAACAATAAATCAAACGAATAGAAAACTTGAGACTGTAGTAAACTCATAGGAATTGCAAAAAAAAGGATTCAAATACAAAAAAACTTAAAATATAGACATAGTCTGTTTTCTGTCCAAACGCAGCAGACAACACGAGGATATGAACACAACTCGCACGATCCGCTGCGCTTTGGGCAAAAAACAGAGTTTGGTTTCAGTCCAAACGTAGTGGTAGCTGCGAAATGTATTGATATACTTGCGGTGTCCGCTGCATTTGGACATAAAACAGACTCTGTCCATTTTTTTTTCAATTCCTATGGGTTTGCTACAATAATTACATATTTAATTTATTGCTAAACCTCATTTTTTACCATCTCAAGTTAGGGGTGTTCAAAAGTGGGGTTTAGCAATAAATCAAATATGTAAATACTGTAACAAACCTATAGGAATTGAAAAAAAAATTCAAATACAAAATTTTTTAAAAATGGACAGAGTCTATTTTCTGTCCAAACGCAGCGGTAGCAGCGAAATATGTATATTATTCGCAGCGGCCGCTGTGTTTGGACAGAAACAAGACTGTCTTTTGCCAAAAATGCAGCAGATCGTGCGATTGTTTTTCTTGTACTCACAAGTGCCGCTGCGTTTGATTCTTTATAGGCATTTTGGACGATTTCGCATATGTCGTTGCGTTTTTCTTTATTTTGTTCTCATTAGTCGCATATGAGTGGTAATACTCACCCCCTCGCCCATTTCCTCACCCCTTTCCTCGACGGCCAGAAGGGCTTAAAAAAAAAAAACTACGAGGTTAGATAATAGTTAACATACACTTTGGTATCCAATGTAATTTTTTATATTTTTAATAAGACAACGAGAGCCAAAGTCTTGATCTGCCTCTGATTCGGGTTGAACACGACCTCAAACGAAGCCCATCTGCCGATCTGCCACTGCAACCAAGTTTTTGGGCGCCAATCTTTCTCCTTCTTCGACTACTAGTTGGTTAAGTTTGCTCATCACCTGAGCTCACTCTTTCAATTCTTGACCACTACTGCTCTTCGGTCGTTCTAATCGCCTCTCCAATCACTTGCTCTCACCACTTCAGGTAAAATCCCTCTTTTGATTAGAGTATGAAAAACCTTATCTTTGTATACTCTTTTGTGTATGTTTTATGTATGTGAGTTTGATTATGAAGTGGGTCTCATTTTTTCGACACACTGAAGATACCCAGTGTCGATTTTGTGCTTTTAGGGTCTTCAGTTAGGTGGGTCTTGATTGTTTTCTGAATTTAGGGTTTGTTTGGTTCACTCTACAGTGCAAACCCTGATTATGAGTTGAAATGTTGATAGATTTATTGAATGTTGTATGTTATTGCAATCTGTGCTTGTTGGGGTGGTGTGTATGAACAATGCCCATTAAGATTGTAATCGGGTTTGCTTTATTTGTGCAATGGCTAAGGGTATTAAGATTGTAACTGGGTTTGCTTTATTTGTGCAATGGCTAAGGGTTTTAGTGCTTTTTTTTTTTCAAGTACAGAGTTGGGTGTTGACTTTTGTATTACTAGTGTATTCCAATCACAAACTTTTTCCTTGTAGCGTGTATCCGTGCCTTCAACAAGTGTATATGGTTCAGCAAACTTGCTTATATCCACAACAAATAGCAACACTTTATTGCTTTTTATTCAGATTACGGACATATTACAAGCACCCTCATACAAATTTGTTTCTCGAAAGAAACCCAAGTATAAAACCCGAACAAATTAGCAAATGGAAATCCAACCCCAGCAAAACGAATCTAATCCAATCTCGAATTTCTCGAAACAAATTCCGGATACAAATGGGGTACCTCTCATAAACTCAAACTCTCGCTGAGGGTGATTACCAACTCGGATGGACCAGTTAAAATTGAGGGATTCAATGGGAGAGTCCATTTCAAATTAAGGACCAAGTGTCCTTATATAGCCAAAAGAGGCTACAAATGAAGGGATTCAAAAGCTCATTGTGAGTTGTCCACATGAGCTGGCAGCAGCTTGCAGCTTGAGGAGGTGGAAGACCTTCCACCACCTTATATCATCTTTGACTTTCTCATACCTTCTTTCAATTTTTTCTAACTTCTACTCTATTCCACAAGTTTCTACAGCTTGAGATCACCTCCTCATCTTAGCTTCTTCACTAAGAATCACAAAGATCAACTCACTCAACTAAGGTGAGACAGTGGTGGAAGCTTCTACCACCTCCTCACCTATTTTCAACACCCCCAACGAAAGTTGCATGTTCACCCACTTTTCCTTGTAGTGTATACCCATGTCATCGACATGGCTATCGTAATGACATGTCCCTGACATGCTACACTGTCGTTTTAGAGTGCTAAATTGAAAAATATAATTTTAAAAATATTTGTATGTTTGTACAAATTTAATTGAAGTTTTTGATCAAATTATATCTTCCACTGTATTTAAGAAGAATACCAACTAAACTGAATCACAATAATTTAAAACTAAAATTATAACTCCTTGGGGAGGAAAATCAATCACAATAATTTGAAACTAAAAACTCAAACCGGTACGATATCATGTTAAGTGAGCACTAAGTTCTATTGTCAACATAAGAATATTCAACATTGTTTTAATGAAGAGATGAAGCTCCAAGGCCACAACTTTGAGCCCCAGAAATGGTGTGATGTTGGTACTCAAACTTGTTTGATGCTAGAAATCTCAATCCTGCCACTCCCTTCAAGATTAAATCTATTCATGACTTAAAAAAGTATTTTTAACCTCTTGAAATTATACTATATCACCATAGCCATGAGTTGAATGAGAAATTGTTAATGAAACTTGAAGAAGCTTGCCTCTAGTCTTCATCATTTCCTTGAACTCGTCAAAACTAACCATACCATCTCCATCCCAATCCACCTTCTTGATCATCTCCTTGCATTCCTCAGTTCTTAATCGACTCCCAATCGATTCTCAGTCAAATCCACTTGTAGAGATTAGAGAATATGAGTTTGCAGAGTTGTTAGAGAAGAGAGAAGTTGGTTTGATTTAGGGAATCTTTTCATCATTTGCTTTGGAGTCTAATACGCAGAGAGAGTAGTTGAGAGGGAGATGGGTTTGGCAGTAAGATGAGAGAAAGGGAAGATCGTGGGTTATATTTAGGAAAACATGTTGGCCCTCAGATCTTTGTATTTGTTGTTTCACTCAAGGCAATCCAAACCCCTCTTTGTTGTACAGTAAAGCCCTTTTGTGAAATGTTATATAGATGTGTTTCTATGAGAGGTTGGATTGCTAACCGTGTTTCTTTTGGGGTGCTTAACTAGATGCCATTGCTTCTAGTGACTTATCAAGAGCATTGCCTTTGTCAGCTTGAGGGCATGAGCCCTGTGCTACTACTTGGGGTTGGTGGTTTTCATGAGTTGTAACCCACTTTATACAATTTATCCAGCCCAGTAAGCCTTTTTGACATTTTTAATAGTTATATGGTTCAATGTTTGGATGGTACAACTTTAAAATTTAACACCTAAAAAAGAAAAAAAATATTATTGTCAATTTCAATCTGTGACACTTGAGGACCTTGAAACTCTATAAATCTATGGTTTCACGATCGGAGATGGCGGCGAGACGTGGCCTGCTAGCGAGGACTTAACTTCATAAGGGGTTGAGGGTCGTGATGGTTATTGGGTGTGGGTGGTGGTTGTTGAATAAGGGTGATAGATAAGGGGAGGAAGAAGTCATGTGCTAGGGTTTTAAAGGAAGTACTAAATAATTTTTTTTCAAACTAAACATAATTTTTTTTTTCTTCTGTGTAGTTGGTAATATTCTGTCATTTTTTATTTTTCTATTATTGGAAGCACTTTGATTTGTAAAGTAGTTTAAACCAATCTTTTAAAAATTTGGATTTGGCATTATAATGGCCAGTCGATTTTTTGGATAAAAGTTGTCATTATATTTGGGCAATTGTGGAAAACTGCACTTCACCATATTGTCGTGATCAACCCAGAATTTTCAGACATGTATTAGGGACTTAGGAGTCACAATCCTTCATTGTCTATGGTATTTGTTTGTAAACCACATTTTGAATTTACACGAGACATTTCCTGATGTCTCTAAACTAGATTTTTTCAATCAGTTGGGAAATTTTTTTGTGAAAGAATGTTATGATGTATTGACGTTGATTCTGAAAATTTGTTATTTTTGAGTTTAACTATTATTATTGGGGATAACATAAACCGCAAGTTAGTGGCTTTTAGTTTGCATTAGATATCATCTATGTGTAAAAAGGAAATTAACACTGATTTGCTAAGCTTTTTTAGTTTGTTTTCTGCAAGTTATTTAGAACTTTTTTAGGTAGATATCATGGAATATCTTTTACAATCTTCATTAAGCAGAGATCACGGAATATCATGGAACCAAGCATAGACCATTTATTATACTAAGACTTCATAGATTTAATATTTGCTTTGATATTACAATACCATATTTTTTTTAAAAGCTTTTGTGTTATAATTTGCTTCCTTTGATTATAAGTAATATTTTGAACATAATGGATAAATGAAATTTCTTTCGAGTAGGAGGTTTTTATGAACTTGTTATCTCTTTCTTTTGTTGTTGATACACATAATTTAAAATTGTTTGAGGTGAATCGTGAACCTTTCAATAATGTACCTTATAAGGCATCTTTGCAATATATATATATATTGAACAAGCCATTCAGCCAATAGGTGGGTGTTATGAAGTTATTACTGAGACTAGAAGTCGACTCCAACCATTCCATTGATATATGTTAGATATGATTTCTGTATAACCTTAAACTTTTAGAGTATGGAAATTTAACATGGTGTCAGAGCTTTGGTTTGAAGAAGTTGGAGGTTTGATTCTTGCCTAACACATTTGCGAGGGTGTTTTTCAGTACAAAACCACATCACATGTAGAACATCTTGCAAAATATCAATTTGTTGATTTGATAGGTCAACTCTTTTTGACAATGTCAACTTAGTTTGACCATGTCGACCCAATTGGTCAATAATCTAATCAAGGACGAATTTTGGTTCTAAGAAACTTTCATTTTTGGGTCTAGAACTCTAGGTCAAATAGTATTAGGAATATGGATTCTCAATTTATTTCTATTTAAGATTGATTTCAGGTTCGTATTTTGTCGTTTATTTAGAAGCCTTTAGAAATGTCCAATTAGAGTCATAATAGTTTTAGGTAGTCCCTATTATAGAATAGATACCTTAAGAAATCTTTTTTTCGATTAAGCAACTCTTACAAACTATCTTTTAAAAAAACTATTATTCTCCCTTACTAATGAATTTATTTTTAGTTTCACTTATATCTTCTGATAAATCAGTTTTCGTTCTCCTTGACCTTAACCTACACAAGGAATAAACGTGAGCTAAAGACCATCGTTGTGGTGGCCGATCGCACTCAAATGTTAAAGTCAGACACATGAGAAAGGTATATTGCTTGAGATTAGGGTTCTGTAGTGTACCTTAGTTCCTCAACCTTATTCTCTGTTTATCATGCAAGAGTCCTTGTTCGGCTATGGCTTTGGTGGCGCGGTTTAAGGAAAAATATTTGTTAGATATCCTTTCCTTGTTGAGAGTTGTCCACGACTTACACTCTGATGTTTGTTTCCTAGTAGGAGTGAACGTCTTAATGGCATGTCTATTTATGGTCAAACTCCTAGATACTTGCCTTATTAGGTCTTACGGGTACTGGGCTTGTCCATTTGATTTATGGGTCGGATATAGCTTTGTTGTTTGGATCCAACTCTCAGACTTGGCTTGGTACTCTAACTGTTGGGTTGGATCAAATTGGGCGCTCATTCAGGCCCGCTCCACTCTGTTGACGAGATCATCATGCCACGTGTACGGTAGGTTACAGTCGTGATGATTGAGTTTGAAACGTTTCCTCCAGCAGCGCACTTCATTGATTATGTGACTGCTCAAAAAAGGCGCAAACTCTTTCACCTCTATATAAGCCTCCTCAGTAGAGTTGAGTTTTTTACTTTTGCAATTTCTCAGAGACTACGCTTTGTTGTTTCACTTATGCGTTCTTACTTTGCTTAACTTCCGTTTTCGCTCTTGTAATCGAAGTTTCATACGTTCTTCAATGGCGGGCCAGGATCAACTTTTTGACAAACAAGTCGCTCAAGGTTGTGTTTTTTTGAGGAGAGGTTAATCTCAGAGGTGGGTTTGGTGGATCTTCGCGAGAAATATTGTATCCCTGACGATCTGGATCTCTTTAACTTGGGAGCTGGTCAAACACCATTGTCTCCTCTGAGTGAATTCGTTTGCTTGCATAGGGGCCTGTTCCAATCAGGCGTTGGTTTCCCTGTCATGAAAGATATTTGGCGCTTCTTAGGGTACCTTGGCGTTTCGCTTGCTCAAATGGTGCCGAATGGGTACAGAACTCTGATTGCTATGTTAATCAGAGCGAAGGACGTTGGCCTTTGACTGACTTTGAGGGTGATCCAACTACTGATCTCTCCTTGATTGAACGAGCATGCTGTCTGTGTGTTGCGGTCACCGGTTTGTTTTGGCACTCTACCTGGCGATTTTAAGTCCTAGCAGAAGTATTGTTTTATGGCCTCTATTCGAAGTACTTTGAGCTTGATGGTCGTTCGATTAGTCGGAAGTTCAAACAACTGAGTGAATATAAGTATTTTCTTGCTTCAAGTTTCGTTGATTGCATATTGAATTGTTACATGTGTTTTTCTTTTTTTTTACAGAAAAGTTTTCGACAACGCCTGTTTCTGCGGAGGAGAAAGAAGCCTTCCCCTCATAAAAATGGAAAAGGTCATGCAACTTGCCAATATTAAGCGTAGCGAACCGTGGGATTATTGGCATGAGGCTCCCATTATATTCAGAACCTCTAAATCGAAGCCCACTGGCGGACCGCCTTCGAAGAAGAAGAAGCTCCCAAAGGTTAAGATTCCGAGTTCGTCAAGGAGGACAGATTTGGATGCAACACTCCCCCATATTTGTTTTCTAAGAAGCCTCGAACTATGGCTAAGGCTGCTTCCAGGCGATTGGCCCCCTTCAGAGGAGGGGTTAAGTGTCGCAGAGCAAAAGCTTGTTGTGTCCGCTGGAGCGAAAGTTGTTACGCTTGAAAGAGAAGATACTCAGGCTAAAGACACTCTTGGAGTTGAAAGCAACGCCAGCCTCCAGCTGCTCACATCGGACAACCCATTCAGATTCCTTGTTGCTCTTCTCAGCGCTCAGAGTGTAAGGACGACAGAAGAACAACTCCTGGCGCATAATGAACTTGATTTAGTTAAGGACAAACTAAATACTAAGCAATCCAAAGGTGATGCCCTAACGAGCAGACTGGAGCAGTTAGAGCAAGAGCTTGCAGAGTCGAAAGCTCGTGAGGAGGAGCTTCTGAAGGCGCAGGGCATGTTTCAGTTTAGTAGGGTTGTGAAAGGAAGGGTAGAGCTGTTGGAGCTGATGGAAGAGGATCGTGCTGATTGAGACCTCTCATTTTACAGAAAAATGGCGTACGCGGAGTTTGAATAAGCTTCTAACCAGTCGCAAGAAGAGGATGACCCAGATTAGGGTGTTAATGTTGTAGTACGCAAAAAGTCGTCTCCGCTTCTCCTCCTGTTAAGCCCAGCTCCACTGTATCTTAACCTCCTGATAAGGAGTGAATTATGTATTTCCCAAATCATTAATGAAAGAAAATTTGTTAAGTAACACTTTGTACTTGTACTTTCTAGATTTTTTCTGTTGAATCTTTTCTGTGTCGTCTTGCCATGGTGTTGGTATTTGGACATGAAATTTCACTAAGTTTGAGAAATGTGTAGTTAACTTGCTCCTATGAGTTCTGATTACTCAACTTGTATGTCTCTTGAAGTTGAGCGATTTTGGTCTAGACTCTTAAGAGATGTAGAACTTATCTTGGCCAAACTTTGTAGGTTGGCTAAGCTCTGTACAGCGAAGCAAGAATAATCTTGGCGGACCAAAGATCATTTGAATTCATAAGTTAATTTCACTTTTGATTTCTTAAGCCATCTTAGTCCGCTCTTGGCGGACTAAGCTGTAGACCGGACCATGAGGCCTTCACCGTTCATGTTTTCTAACCAATATGTTCCTGGCATGTTGACCTTAGTCACTCTGTAGGGGCTTTCCCAGTTTGGATTTAGCTTTTGCTGAGTTTTTCTGAGTACCCAGTCTCCCACTTTGAACTCTCATGGCTTGACTTTCTTATTATAGTATTAAGCCTTTCTCTGCTGATAGGCAGCTGTCTTGGCGGAAGCCTCATCTCTCTTTTCTTCGAGGAGATCTAGTCCGACGTACAAAGCTTCATCATTGCCATCCGACCTGAACTCCTCCGTTCTGAATATTGGCATCCCTAGTTCTACTTGGATCATTGCTTATGATCCGTAAGCTAGAACGAACGGTGTTTCCTCAATAGGGGTTCTTTTGGTGGTCCGATATGCCCAGAGAATTCCTGGTAGCTCCGAGACCCACATGCCTTTGGCCGCATCAAGTTTTCTTTTGAGCGCTTTCAAAATGGTCATGTTGGTGACTTCCGCCTGTCCATTGGCTTAGGGTGCCCTGGTGAGGAGTAATGATGGCTGTATCTAAGATTATCACATAGTTTTTTAACCTTTTTGCCTTCAAATTGAGTCTCATTGTCACTGACTAGTGTCATTGGCATGCCAAATCTGCAGATGATGGATACCATATGAAATTTTCAGTTTGATTTTCGCCTATCTTGGCCAGAGGCTCCATTTCGACCCATTTGGTTAAGTAATTTACAACTACGAGGAGGAACCTCTTTTTGGCGGAGATGGAGAGTGACCCAACAATACTCATTCCCCACTGTGCGAAAGGCTATGGGCTGGTCATTGGAGTTAAGAGCTGAGTGAGCATGTGAACGTATGGCGCAAATCTCGGACACTTGTCGCAATTTCGGATTGTCTTTGGTTTCTACACTCCAACAATATACATGTGAACGTATATTGGTTTCTACACTCCTTTATCGTTTCGGACTAGGACTAAACTGACAACATGCTTTGAGACAGATAGACACAAGTAAAGTGTCTCTTCTGGTATTGGTTTTGAAAGTAGCTCCGTACTTCCCATATATGCTTTCTGGCTTTGGAAGACTTGCTCGCACTCTTTATCCCATTTGAAGTCTTTACTTCCCTTTAGAATTTTGAAAAAAAAGGAGGCATTTGTTGGATGATTTGGAGATGAACCTATTGAGTGTTGCTACCCACCCAGTCAAGCTTTGAACTTCCTTAACAATGGTCGGAAACTTCATATTGAGAAGAACTCGAATCTGCTTTTATCCCTTACCAGTTCACTATGTAACCCAGAAACTTGATTGACTCAACCCCAAAGGTGCATTTCTGTGGATTGAGCTTCATCTGATACTTGCAGAGTTGATTGAATGCTTCGGCAAGGTCGGTGATGTGATCTGGACTCCGAAGACTTTTGACTAGCATGTTGTCTATATAAACCTCCATGGTCCTGCCAATCTACTCCTTGAACATCCGGTTTACCAGTCGTTGATACGTTGCTCCCACGTTCTTTAGACCGAACATCACTCGATAGCTGTATATCCCTCTTTCAGTTATGAAGGAGGTCTTCTCTTGGTCTAGGGGGTGCATTTTTATCTGGTTATATTCTGAATAAGCATTCTTGAAGCTTAAAAGGCTCTGTCCGGACGTGGCATCCACGATCTGATCAATGCGGGGAAGTAGAAGTTGTCTTTCGAACAAGCATTGTTCAGGTCTGTGTAATCCACACAGACTCTCCACTTCTCATTCTTCTTTTTCACCTAGATGGTATTAGCCAATCAGTCTGGGTATCGTGTTTCCTTAATCATGTCAGTATTAAGTAGCCTTTATACCTCTTCGTTGATGATCTGATTTCGTTCGGGAGCCATAGGTCTCTTCTTCTACCTAACTGGTTTTTGTTTAGGGTCAACTTCCAGTCAATGGGTAATCATGGAGGGGTCAATTCTCACCATGTCCCGCATCGTCGAGGCAAAAATATTTTGATTCTCCCTCATCAGATTTATCAGCCGTTCTGCTAATGATTTGCTTAGGCGGGAATCTATCTGGACGATTTTGTTGTTATCAGGGCTGTCAAGGTAGACCGTGACTGACTCCTCCTCTGGCTGGCCGACATTCGGTCTTCCCCTTGGACTGACTGGAGCCTCATTGTCCGAGCGGGGAGACTCTTCTTTTGTATTTGGGCCCAAGCTCCAAGATGTCTGACCCGCGGTCCCAGACTGTGATTGCTAATTGTCTAGCTGCTTTACTGCTGCATAGTGGCAATCTCTTGCTAACGGCTGGTCTCCTCGAATAGTCCCCACCGCCTGATTGACAGGGTATTTGATGCACTGATGCAAAATGGAAAATACCGCTTCCATCTGATGAGGTCAAGGCCTTCCCAAGATGATATTGTAGGTGGATGGGGCATCGACCACCATGAACTCTTTGAATGACTTTTTGCAGTTGTGGATTTTCCACCACCACCTTCAACCTAATCTTCCCAACGGGAAAGCATTTTTCCCGCTAAACCCAATCATGGGGTGATTGGCAGGCATCAAGTTCTCTTTTTTCAGCTGCATGTTGCGGAGCGCATTGAGGAATAAGACGTTCAGGGAGCTCCCCGTGGCTACCAATGATCTCATCACTTCCCATTTCGCTATGAGGACTGAAATGACCAGGGTGTCATTATTATGAGAGTGGACGCCCTGGAGGTCCTTATCCGTAAATGTCACCGATGGGATCGAGCTCTGAACATAAACGTATTGCACTTGTCGGCATTCGTAGGTGGATTGAGTCTGCATCTCACGATGCGTCCTCTTATGGGACTGGTTGGACTGCTCACCTTCTGAACATACCCCGTGCAGGACGGATATAATACCCGCCACCTCTTTTATTTCTTTGACTTCTCTTTCCTTTGCCTGGTCTTGTTTCTTATCCAGACTCGGGAACTCTTTGAGTTTGCCCTTCTTAATCCAATACTCAATCTCGTTTCTGAGATTCTTGCAATCTTCAGTGTCGTGGTCGTTGTCTTTGTAAAAGGAGCAGTACTTGCTATTGTCTCGCGGGGAGGGATTTCCCTGGAGTTTGGAGGGCCACTTCACTTCTCCCAAATTTTTAATGGTATTGAGGATGTCGGACAAGCTGGCATTGAGGGGAGTGTAGGATCTGGATCCGACGAAGTTAAAGGCTTTTTCTTGCCTCATCCGGCCAGAGTTTGGCTTAGTGTCACTCCGCTTCCTTTTGCTTTTGTTGTAATCCTCCTGTTTCTTTACCTCCTTATATCGAAGGCTAGGGGAATATCTCTTATCACTTTCTCCCCTATTTTTGGCGGCCCACATTGCGTCAAGAGTGATGTATTTCTGAGCGCTCTTTAGCAGATCCGCCATGTCTGTCAGAGGCTCCAGGGTCAGAAAGTTGTAGAACTAGCCTCCCCTTAGCCTTGAAGTGAAGGTTGTGACTGAGGTGTCATCACTACAGTCGTCGATCAGAGTCACCTCATCATTGAAGCGGGTGACGTACTCCCTCAATGTTTCGTTTGGCTTCTACTTGAAGCTGAGCAAGTAATGCAGGCCTTTCCTAATTCGTGAGCTGCCGACAAAGCGAGTGATAAACGCTTTAGTCAGCGTCTGAAACGAGACAATAGACCTCAGAGGGAGACTGTGAAACCAGGTCAGCGCTGTTTTCTTCAGGCTGTTGGGAAATGTCCGTCACATTACTGCTTCAGATCCCTCATTTAGCGCCATCACATGATGGTAATGACATAGGTGGTCGGACGGGTCCAATGTCCCATCATAAAACTCCAGTTTTGGGGGGCTGAATTTCTTTGGCAGTGGT
Source organism: Berberis vulgaris (assembly GCA_963556465.1). Lineage (NCBI taxonomy): Eukaryota > Viridiplantae > Streptophyta > Magnoliopsida > Ranunculales > Berberidaceae > Berberis > Berberis vulgaris. Next base: position 72,546,388 of record OY747135.1, read on the forward strand.
GTGTTCATGATCGGATCCGTGAACGAGGGGACGATGAGGTTGTACAACACATTCGGATTGGTGGCCCCAAGACGGAGGGGGTTCTGTGAAGTGGGCTTGTCAGCCTTAGAAGTTGGGTCTCCATAGATCACTCCATTCCCTAGGTTCCCGCCGTCCTTGGTCCACTGAGAGCCAACAGGGACGTAGTGATTCTCCTGAATGCTTCCTGTTGTCCTGTGGAGACAAGGTTCTTTCCGCCTCCCTGTCTCCTCCTGCAGATGGTGGGTTCTGCTGAGCAAGCATCTCCACCACTCGCACAATTTGCTATACTTGGGCTAACAAGTGATCCACCCTGGAGTCCATCGTGGTTGCAGCCAGAGCGACGGCCTGGGGTTCTCCCTGCCTGGCAGGTACCGGTGGTACTGAGCCGGTTTGAGCATTTGAAGGCTCGGCGATTTCACCATTAGTACGAGATCTTGTGGCTATTATCTTTTCGGACTGTGATGAAGGGTTGTTTTTTTTTCTTAGGAACTTCATCGTACCCTATGGACGGTGTTATACTGATATATCAATTTCCGTTCTCATTGATCTTGACCTGCACAAGGAATAAACGTGAGCCAAATACTATCGTTGTGGCGGTCGATGGTACTCCGATGTTAAAGTTAGACAAGGCGTGAAAAATGTGTATGCTTGAGATTAGGGTTCTGTAGCATACCTTAGGTCCTTAACCTTGTTTTCTATTTATCATGCAAAAGTCATTGTTCGGCTATGCCTTTGGTGGCGAGGTTTAAGGAAAGATATCTGTTAGAGATCGTTTTCCTTGTTGAGAGTTGTCCATGCAAGAGAGTTTTCATGCATGATTTATACTCTGATGTTTGTTTCCTAGTAGGAGTGAACGTCTTACTGGCCTGTCTGTCTACAGTCAAACTCCTAGATACTTGCCTTATTAGGTCTTATGAGTATTGGGCTTGTCCATTTGACTTATGGGCCAGATGCAGTTTTGCTGTCTGGGTCCAACTCTCAAATACTCGCCTCAGTGGGCTTGGAGAGATTTGAGCTTGGTTCTCTGTCTGTTGGGTTGGATCAGATTGGGCGCTCATTCATTCCCACTCCACTTTGTTGACGAGATCATTATGCCACGTGTACGAAGTTGATTAAAATACGGTTTGGTGTATTATCATCTTCAAATGAGAGCTCCTGGTCATTGGAGATCTTTGAAGATAAGGAACCGATACACCAGATGAAAAAAGCAAAGCCTAGCTCCATGTTCCTAACTAATTACGGTTTTTTTGTTCCTTTCCCTCTGAATATGAATAGTTTTATGTGACATCATTTTATTGGAATAATTACAATAGAATGAAGTTTTCTGCCTCATCTGTTCCAAACAAATAATAAAAACGTCACAAGCATAAAATAACTATAAAAAATAAAGCTATTGCAAGCAAGCTATTAGGGTTTGATTCTCTCTGGTGTGCCTTACTCTCCAAGAAAGGCCAAGAGTTGCTTCTGATTGCAAGCAAGCTTCTTTTACAAAAAGGCAATTGTGGCATGCGTTCTAATATCTTAATGAGTAAAAGAGTTATCCGCGTCAAAATTCAGTCATGAGTGTTTCTTGGTCAGGAACTGAATACTTAAAATCAGATGCTATTTCAACTTAACTGATATTGCTGAATGTTGGTTACACTGAAATTAAAGATGCGTTTTGAGATTTTTATTTATTTAATTTTATTATTATTTTTGCTTATTCCATAGTTTGGTCTTATCTCACAACATACTAGTCTCTTTTTCTTTATTTGTTGATATACAGATGGATCATGTTGATGTTAAGGAAGGTAGCCCCATATTTGTTGAAGAGGATAATGAGAACGAAGGCCACGAGGCACCAGATTCTGTACCAACACCAACTAATAATACTGGTGAGAGGCCTACTAAGCGTAAGCGTAGACTTACTTCTCATGTGTGGGCTTATTTTGATATCTTGCCTCTTGGTGCTGATAAAAAGGAAAGGACAAAATGCAAAAGATGTGGTGCAATCTACTTATCTTCTAGTAGAAATGGAACTGGTAATATGATTCGTCATATCAAAAGTTGTCCAAATAGAGATGTTCCGAATGTATTACAAGACATAAGCCAAGATGTAGGACGTTATGTGGTACAAGACGTAGGACAAGAAGCGGGGTGTGATGTAGGACAAGATGCAGGACAAGATGTAGAACAGATGATCATATCTCACCCCACCTCATCAATGCCAATCAAGTCATCCCAGTTCGATCCCTTAGTATTCCGTGAGATGATAGCTTTCGCAATAGTTAAGCATGATTTGCCACTACGATTTGTTGAATATGACAGTATTAGGGAAGCTTTTAGATATGTAAATCAAGAGATTGAACTTGGCTCTAGAAACACAGTTATGGAAGACATCCTTAAGATCTACAGCAGCGAGAAGGGAAGTATTAAGAAATTGTTGCATTCAGTTCCTGGAAGGGTAAGTTTAACTTTAGATTGGTGGAGCTCTTTAACAAATGATAGGTACATCATTCTTACTGCCCACTTTGTTGATAGTGGTTGGAATTTGCAGAAGAGAATCCTAAGCTTTTCCTACATACCATTGCCACACAGTGATGTTGCAATATGTGAGAAGCTGCATACACTTTTAACTGAGTGGGATATTGAAAAGAAGTTGTTTTCTATTACTTTAGAAAATGACTCTTCAAATGACTCATATGTCGGTTTACTAAGGAGTCAACTTAACTTGAAGGATGCCCTTTTCAGTAATGGAGAATTTTTCCATCTTCATTGTTTTGCTCACATTCTTAAATTGATGGTGCAAGAAGGATTGAAAGAAATTGATGAATCCATTGTGAAGATTCGGGAAAGTGTTAAATACTTTAAAGGTTTACAAGGAAGGAAGAAGGCTTTCGTAGATTGTGTAAAACAGATGTCTTTGCCTTGTAATAAAGGTTTGAGGCAAGATATTAATACCCGTTGGGATTCAACATATCTTATGCTTAAGAGTGCCCTGTTTTATCGTCGTGCTTTCCTTCATATGCAATTAACTGATTCAGACTATAGGGACTGTCCTTCAGAAGAGGAGTGGGATAGAGTGGAAAAGGTTTGTAAATTTTTGGGTGTCTTTTATAGTGCCACTTGCATATGTTCAAATACAAAATATCCCACATCAAACTTATACTTCCCTCAAGCTTTTTTGGTTCAAGATACTCTCACAAAGGCAGTAAAAGATACAGATGCTTTTATGAGTAAGGTCGCATTTCAGATGAAAGAAAAGTTTGAAAAGTATTGGTCTAAGTGCAGTTTGATTCTTGCAATTTCTGTAATCTTGGATCCAAGATACAAATTTCAGTTTGTGGAGTTTTGTTACCAACGACTATATGGTAGTGGTTCCAAAGAGATGAGGGATGTTTCTGGCAAGTTATCTAGTCTCTTTCATATATATTTGAGCACATTTTCCAATTCTGCACCTTCAAATTCAGATAATGCAGAGCGTCAGGAGAAAACTAACGATTTTTTTGAGGTATAATAAATCTGTTTGTTTAAAAATTTTGTTGAACATGGATATTTTTAGTTACATGCTTATTTCTTTCTTTCTTTCACTTCAACTTTCCTTGTACACTTCAGGAATTTGACAGACTTGAGATGACGAAGTTGAAGTCTACCACTCAAAAGAGTCAGCTAGAGCTATATTTGATAGAGCCGAAAATGAATAGAAAAACAGAGCTAGATATTCTTGATTTTTGGGAAGCCAACCGGTTTCGATATCCAGAACTTTCACTAATGGCTCGTGATATATTATCCATTCCCATTTCTACCGTCAATTCCGAGGACGCCTTCAATGTTGGTGATAAGGTTCTTGATCAATTTAGCACTGCTCTTTTGCCTGGAAATGTTGAGGCTTTGGTGTGCACCCGTAATTGGTTTTTTGATAAGAAAGGTAATTGTAATTTGGTAATATACACTACACCTTGTACAGTTTTCATATACTAATATTAAAGCATTTGTTTACTTAATGTAACATTGAAATTGTAGATAATTTGGAACCTACCATTGAAGAGCTCACAGAGGATGTATTGGCAGTAGATATCAGCAGAAAGGCATAGAGGATTCATTTTGTTAAATGATCCAATGGTAAGTCTTCCGATGCATAATAAGTAATGATCTCACTAGTCACTACTCTTTTTTTTTATTTTTAATAATAATAATAATAATATATTATTATTATTATTATTATTATTATTATTATTTTCATTATTTTTACTATCTCCATCTGTTCTTAATTTTCTTAATTTCTCGTGAGACATGATGTTGTATGCTTCAGTTTAAGAAACTTCATCAACCCACCTTAAGTAGTTTATATGTTTCATATGTTTAACCATGGTTTTGGATTGGCTGATATGGGCAAGTATCTTCTCACATTCCATTGTTGTGTGAAACAAGTTGTATGTGGATAATGCACAGTACTTGATCTTGTTCTGGTTGTGGTCTCTTAGGAGGACACAAGTACTCATGTACATGTGCTGAAAATCCGTTACACTTGCAATGCATGTTAATCTATTAAGGGGGCTTTCTCTCTCTCTTTGCTTTTCTTAAATTTGGTGATGATAAAGTGGGGGTTTTGTCCAACATTTATGGCTCCTCAGCCATAAACCCATTTTTGTGATGAAACCGGGAACATTGCTAGTTATGGGCTTGTCCTTGGATCTTGGGAAGGGATTTCAATGTTATAAAATATTCAGTGGACAAAACGGGAGGAAGCATATTCTCTCAGAAGATGAGAAATTTCAACCACTTCATTTCCAATTTTGAGATTTTTTTGCTTTGTGCTCAAAAGCAGTAAATTTACTTAGTCTAATGGTCATTTCCAATCCTTTCTTGTTTAGAGTCCAAACTTTGGACAGATTTATAGCCAACAACAACTGTTTGGACCATGTAGATAATCTAAAACAGGATCTGATCGTAATACCTTTGTTGCTCCCCCCATCAATCGCCATTTAACAGCCAACCCCTTCAGATTTTAATGCCCGTGGTTTGATCATTCTAGTTTTACTGATTTGATTAAGTGTTGTTAGGAGAATTTCCTGGTGACAGGTAAAGTTGGTTTTGTATTTTGGAGCAGGCTCAATTAAACTTCTTCCCAAGGAATGGAACAGGAATGTCTCTGGGAAATTAGAGACTCTCATTAATAAGGTTTGGAACAGATTAAATCCGGACTCGATGGAGAAAACAAACATCTCTCGGTCGATGATTGGAATGAGGGGTTTGAAAGCATTTTACAAAATCAAACTAGGATGATCAATTCACATATCTGGGTCAATGAATGGAATGAGGGGTTTGCAGTCAAAAGAATTCTTCTCTTGAAAACAAGAATTGGTTATCACATGGGGTGAGAAAGGCGATTTCTCACTAAATTATTCCGTCGCGTGCCCAACCATAGAGGATGGTGAATTTAATTGAAGGCCTGTGGATTGAAATGAAATGTGTGGAAGAAGATAAAATTGCAGAAACTATTGTCTGTTTCTATTCTAATGTCTTCTTGTTAATCTAATCGCATATCAAGCGGAAGCGAGAGCGAGAGCAATGACGTATGAGTACAAGATACATCAATGGGTACCAATAGTACAACTTCATGGCAAACTCACACGGGCATGCATTGTCATGGACAAACACATGGGAAAACCCCATGGATAACTGGAGTGGGCTTTATATTCCAACAACCACCATTGTCCTTAACCTCACAGTGGAAGAGATAGAGAAGATTTTCTTTGGGAATTTTAGACCAAATAATATACCATCTTATTGCTTGGCACATGGTTTGTAGATCAAATGACATAGGAGGATTTGGCATTAGGAAAGTTAAACTCTTCAACTAGGCCGTACTCTCAAAATGGCGTGACGCTTCAGTAAAGAGCACACTGTGCTTTGGAGGAAAGCTATTGTTGATATAGGGAGGATACAATAGGTTGATTCTTTGATGAGGTCAATTCAAATTTATAGTGTAATGGGAGATCGATCTTGAACTAAAACCCAATTTCGTGTCTAAATGTTTTAGTCCTCCAATGACCGCTAGTTTTCACACACACACACACACACATATTAAATCCCCCTATATATATAATAAAATAAGTAATGAATTATGTCAAAAATCCCTAAAGGCCCTCAGGGTCTGAATTTTATAAAAAAGCCATCATTCTCACAATTTAAAGGCCAGAAATTGGCCCACGTGGAATTAGCTGGGCAGGGACACAAACTTTTTTTTATTTTTTAAATCAGGTTAACATGACGGGGGATGGGGGCTCAACTTTAGGCTGGGGGAGGACATGGATAGCCAAATCTGCCCGCCCTGTTGCCATCTCTAGTATTTTGTAAATGTTTCTTTTGTTTTAGAAAAGAGTTTGTAGCTTTTGCATGGAGAAAATATGGTAACACTTGAGAGAATGAGACCAGTCAGCTAGTTAATTGGGATTTTTGAAGAGTTGAATCACGAAATTAAAGTGCAGTCAGTAGTGATTCTATGATTTGTTGGGGCTAAACATGATTCCTTCAAGGTTAGCTACTCACTGCCAACGTGGTAATGCGTTTGTCACTTGGCCTCAAATTGAAAAAACAAACAATTTATGCAACGAATTTATCAATCAAATCAGATAATGAGACTTTTGATGAAATATACTAAAAAAGAACTAGATTATGTAATGTCGAATTTGAACAAAAAATGTTTACTTAAAAGGTATGATCATTTTCTGAACGGATCCCGTTGGAAGACAATAAAAATGCTGATTCACAATTAATCTAGTTGGAGTATCTGGAACCAGCTTGTTGCGCAGGTCATGCCTTGTGTGCTGACTCGTCACGTTTTGATAGCGAAACACAATAGTCCTACTTAGTGTGTCACCATCTATCACTGGTACATGACTCATGTTATGGTATGGTATGGTATGATTCTTTTTGTATTAGACTTCCTAAAGTTTTCTTTCTTGGGCATCGGAGAGACTATCCTTTTTGTAATGACAACTCGTTACATGTTAGGAGTTCTTTCAACTTACAAAATAACATATTTTGCTTAAACTGCGTTCTTTGATTGGTCCCATTTCTATTGGCTATGTTGCCTTACTTTGAGAATATGTCAACTTATAGTTCCCACAACCTCAACTGGTGAATTTACGACGTACAAAGGTTGATTGAATTCACTGAAACTAAATGAACTAACTTGTTGATGACTTTCAAATCCAAAGACTTGGAAGGATGGTCTGGTTCCATGTCATACAAGACTGAATTAAAAAATGTTGGACTTTAGACATGCATAAGAAAGAAATGTCAATGACTAGTGTTGCATTATATTTTCTTGTGCATCAATTTTGTAAGAGTAATAACCCATTACTTTATACATTGTTTGTTTATACTCACAAATATAGTATACTTGTTGAATGACGGTTGTCTTGTGTTGTCTTGTAATTTGTTTTGGACCGCGTTTTACTGGTGTTCCCTACTTTCACATGTCATACTTAAGACTAGAGTTTATTACTACAAGTACGCACATGGTTTCCCCTAGTTCATGTATGCCTAAAGTTGTGCAATGCAAGTCGGATTTTGAGTTTGCTAGTATGCTTAGTGTTTTCCCTATTACCATAGTTCGTGTAAGCCTACGGTCGTGCGACACATGTTAGATTATGAGTTTTGCTACTACAAGTATGCATAGGGTTTTCTCAACAACCGTAGCTTGCGTGAACCTACTGTAGGACTTGAATTTCTACTATTTGAGCCCACTTGGTTCTTCCCTGTTACCCAAGTTCGTGTAGATTTATTCACTGCTTGTGTTCGAACAAGAATGTCCAGTTGCCCAAATTTGTGTGTGATATTTCACTACTTAGAGTATGCATCGGATTACTCCATTGCCCAAGTTTAAACAGAATTATAGGTTGTTCGAATGAACATATGCATGTTGCCCAAGTTTGTATGAAATTTCTGCAACTTTTTTTTTTTCAAAGGTAAAACTTATTCATGCCAAAGAAAACTATATTACAGTGGAAAATAACCTTAAAAGCATTAAGGTTCCATTGTGATGGCATAAAAGTAATCAAAGGATATTTCTTCTAAAGAATGATAATGGGATACCGAGCTACACAAAAAGGACAAAATTTGCATAAGCACTGCACCCGTTTTGAAAACTTATCAGAAAAGATCCTGATCTTATTTGTCTGCTCTAACCAGACCATCCAACGTACAACAAAATTTCCCCATAATGCCAGGTTTGTTGGAAGTTCTCCATACTTAATTTTCCTCTGTTCACGCTCTCGCTCTAGTGATGCAATTCTATGCGAATTTGGGCAATAGAGAAATTCCTTTGCAAGCGCTCAATTGTTAGCATTTGTGTCAAGGTTGGTTAATATTTGATGAATGCTTGACTGCTAGTTAATGACCTAACCCTAGGTTGGTTACAGTGACGGAGCCAGGATTTTTGTTGAAGTGGCGCAGAGGTTAATTAATGATAATGTAATAATTAATTACTTTAACATAATTCCTTAAAAAAATTGAGCAATGCATAAATAACTATATAAAACACCAATTGCTAAACAAAACTCCATCTAATTTATGGTGGAAGAAAATGAATCTAACAAGCTACTTTGTAATATATGTGTGACAAATCAAATTGGTATATAAAGTTAAGGGGGCAAAAATTAATTTCAAATGTAAAATTATATGTTTACAAAAAAAAAATTGGATTATTTGCAATTTTCCCCTATCAAAAATAGCTAATAGATGTTACCCCCAACATTAATCATTATTGCAGTTTCCCCAAGGACTAGCAGTAGTCAGAAGGCTCACGTTGATTACCAAAATGCCCTCCAAAAAATAACCACAAATGAACTTCGAGATACAAATATGTATCTTGAGGAAAAATTAATAGGTCAAAATTTTCATGTATCTTCGGAAAAATCTTATGAATAAAATACAAAACTAGACATTGATATACCAGATCATCTCGAGAAAGTACTTAAAAAAAAGTTTTTTCTTCCTCAAAGTAGACAAGAGAGGTTGGGGTTGTTGGTGGCAATGGTGGGAAAGGAAAATAAATCAAGTAGATAAGGAGGGAGAGGAAGAGATGAGGAGGCGAGGCGGTTGTAGGAAAGGAGCGGGGTGGGGTTACCAGCGTTGTAGAGAATAGAGGGAGAGAGGAAGGGATGGGACGGGATGGCATCGTCGACATCGAAGGGCAAATTGCAAATGACCCAAAACAATTTCAGAAGTCAGTGGGGCACTTGCACCCACGTAGATCGGTGTTTGGTTACCAGTTATGGGATTGTATGTACCCTAGAGATGATTTTTCTTGCTGCATATCTTGAAGCGCCATGGCACACAATTTGAGGTAGTTGTCAGAAAGGTTCAAACAAAGACTTTTTCGTCAATGGTTACCATTGGTTTCCAGTTCCTAAGGGAGAGTTCTTTGACTATGGTGGAATGGTGGCTTTTTAATATCCAACAAAAATTCATACTAGGTACTACCATTGTTGATTGCCGTCATGGATGAAGAAAGTATAGAATATTTGAACTTTCATGTGTTGCGTATCACCTGAAGGTATCATTTTTAGTTTTAACCTATATCATGTGTCATAAGATATTACAATATACAAACGTACTAAAGGCCACCTTTACCATTCTTTTTCTCCCAACCAATTTTAATGTTTTGACATTAGTCTTGTAGGTTTAAACAAGGCTAACTTTGAGAAAAATTTAGAGGGCATTTTTAGAGAGAACCAAAATACTTGTTATGCAACAAAAGTCAAAGTGTGTTTGTGAAAGTGTCATTGGCTAGTTGTGCTAACTTGTTCGGATTCATTAAAAGGCTTATTTTTTTGGCGGCTTTCTGGAAGTGCTTGCTTTTTGATAGAAGACATTAAAATAACTTTTTCTAGGGTTTGGTTTCTACATGAATGTCAAACAACTTATTGTACATGTTATATAACAATAATATATGAGTGTAAGCATTGTTGTATGAATGGTTAAAAATCGCAATTCAAATCGCCTTATAACCAATTTGAATCATTCATTAAATCAGGTTTCATCCAAATCGGTGTAAATTGTCCCCGATTCAAGATTTGAATCGTTAAATCGCGATGTGTTTAGGATCGTGCAATGTAGTTTATTCGTGAGACATACCCTGTTTCAGTTTGGTTAAAAAGAAGAAGAACAAGGTTTCAATCCCACGCGATCAAAGAAGACGGCTCCTCTCGAGTTGTTTCCACCCCAATGCGATCAAAGAAGGCGGCTCATCTCTCTAGTGGTTTCGCTGTTTTCACTCCCACACGATCGAATTTTGTTTATTCAGGTGCAGGTTGTTGAATAAATGTTGTTCAAATCGATCGATTAAGATGTTGGGTTGTTTAGGGTTTGAGAGGGAGAGATGAGAGAGCTTTGAGTCTGTGAAAGAAAGTGGTGTGTGGTTGTTGGAAGATGTTTGTGTATTTTTCATCTTTTTCTTTTAAGTATTGAGTTATTATTAATAAACCCCTAAAAAAGTTTATTATTATGAAACCCTTAAAATCCATAGTGTAAAATCAGAAATGAAGGCAAATATATATATATGGGAGAGATTTGCTTACATAATTTTATTTGTCTTAAATGCTTAATAGATACATCTATATAGTATGTAGATGTGATTTTGTACCATATGTATATTATATTTTGGTTTCCGATACTTGTTACCATATGCTTTTTGATAACCTCACTTGTCACCCTAGACTTTAGGGCAAAAAATTTAAGAGAGACAGGTGTTTTTTTTGTTTTTGTTTTTGTTTTTGTTTTTGTTTTTGTTTTTGTTTTTGTTTTTGTTTTTTTTTATTCTTGGAAAAAAAATATACTTCATTAAAATAAAAACAATAAAGTACATCGTATAGTATTTTTTTTACAAAATTTTCCCTGTTATGTCCTTCAGAATAAATTTCTGAGTTTCAGGACAAGGAAGGTCATAAGAGCCCTCCATTGTTGATGCTTTCCCTGCTAAATGATCAACAACTTGGTTTCCATACCTTTATATATGGTTGAACATCTTATTCAAAAAGTGAGTCTATATTGCAATTGCAGATTGTCGAAGTTCGAAGTTGTCTTCTTCTATAGAGGGGGAGATTTGTAGAGCTCTGTGGTTTCGTAAATAATGAGCTCGAGAGACCTCTTGCAAGGCTATTATGTGTCTGTAGGTTCAACTGATCATTTTGTTGAAAGTGGGAGGATCAGATGTGCCAAAGAGAGCTAAAAATTGTATGCATTTAGGAGTTGTCAAAGACGATACTATGTCTAATGGATGAGTGTTCTGCTGCGAAGATGGTTCTGAAGAATGGGAAGGGGAAAGATTACCTTGCTGAGATGGTGGGAGTATATATACCAGACGTTGGGAATTGTTCAAATAAAAGAAGGATTATACGAAATAGAAACACATTCACTAGGTAAGCAGCGACTTTAAGATATCAGTGGAAGGAGAGCTGTAGCTATTTGCTAGGAACCTCTTTCCAGTCTCCAGTGCCTTTTGGAAGTAACATGTCTGCTAGTTTTGTACGCTAATCTAGAGGTGACCAGGAGAAACATGATTTAGTTGGAATAAAAAAAATGCTGACCAAAATGTTGGGTGCCAAACACAGCCTAAATCATTTCTTGTTCTCTGTTTGTTGTTTCATGAGAAGCACTTTGTAAATGGAAAACATTGCAATTAATCTCCTATATACTGATTCTGATTATTATGAAAGAGCTTCATTAACTTTCCACTTCTCATCTTTCTTTTGGTATCTGTTATCAATTTCAATTCCAGATGATTTCACGAGGATTATACTGCCTTATGAGCCTTGGAATAGTGAAATCTGATTAGGTATTACGTGTGGATTTTACTACTTTATGAGCCTTGGAATAGTGAATTACATGAAGCATGTATTTGCTCATTCCATCGGATACTTTTGAGAGAAGCTTTTCTTGGCATATTTTGTTGTTGAACTTGTATTGTGTGACCCAGATAGAAATTAATGATGTATGTCTTAAATGCTAGCTAGGCAATTAAGTGGTAGATATAGAAATGGTTACTAAGTTTAGATGTCATAGCAACTATTCATATAAGTTTTATCTTAACATCTAAAAAATAAAAGGGCTAAATGCAAGTTCAATACATCACAGCTCATAATATGTAGATGGTACATGTTTATCTTGTACTTTTAAGCTATCATTTAACTTAATGACGTTTAGGTTTAGAAACTCTGAATTTTGAGACCATGTTCCTTTTAGACAGGAAAAAATGATGGCTTTGGGGAATTATGGTGGCAATGATGCAAGAGAAGGTAAGTTGGTGTGGTGGTTTCGCTTCTCATCTCTTTTCATGGCTTTTCATTTTGATGACTCATTGTTGTTCTAGTAAAATACTTATATTGTCTTCTCTCTAAATTAGGAAAAACTGAGATTGAACAGTTATGTTGATATCTATGTACATCGCATTGAATTTAAATGCTTGCTTCAACGATTATGCTTGTAATTATTATTATCTGTTTTTCCCTATTTCAATTTAGTGGCATTTTGTTTTGCGAATAGATATGAACCATGATAGAGATATGCCAGTGAATTGTTTTGTACAAATACAAAGGTTATTCATTATATATACTTACGTGGTGTCCTTTATTTCGTCCATCCATTAATTGTAATTTGATTGTCGAACACAAGTGTTGTATTCTTTGTGAATTCTGTTTGGTTGAAGCCGACTTGCTGGTATGGGGTACTAGACCCTTTTGGCAAAGTTCCCCTCATCTAATTGGATCACAACTGACTTAGATCTAGCAATGAAGAGACCTTTATGTTGTCATGTTTTGGAACATATTAGGCTGTAGATTGTGACAACATAGATACCAGTGACCCTTTGCCAGTCAAGTTTCCCCATTGTGCATGTTAGGTATCGATTGAGTATGAATAGTTCCTATTAGTCAATTTCATTTTCCTTGTTGCTTGCCCTTATCTGCTAGGTCATTTCCGTATGAAACGAATATCGCATTATATTGAGAATATTCTGATTGATTGTATGATTAGGAACTAGAATATTTGTATTAGGAAGGTTGCTTATTGAGTCAAGATTGTATAATAGTTTTAAGGAAGTTAGCAGATTATATTGTGAATATTCTCACAATATTCTCTTGATTAGTTTGTATATAAACAGGAGAATGGAATGAGAAAGGCAGAACGCAATACACACAAAATCAATTCTTTTGTGTCTGGTATTTCATCATGGTATCAGAGCCTATCATAAGAGTATCATAAAGGGAGAAAAGGTACCTTTGTACGATTGGATCTTCCTCTAACTGGGCCTTGTAATCTCGGAGTGCAGTCTCAAAGAACTTCAGGGATCTCTTTGAATGAGCATCAGGGATCTCTTTGAATAAGAAGGAACGAAGAAGAAGGAAGGATCGAACATCTGGCCTGTGCGATTCAGATCTGGCCTGATTCAGATCTGATCGAACCTCTGGCCTGATCGAACCTGATCGAACTTCTGATCGAAGAAGTTCTGATCGAACTTTTGATCGAAGAAGACGAAGAAGGAACCTCTGGCTGGACCCTTGCGATGGTGGGTGTGTGATTTGAACACTGATCATGCTCCCTTACGCTGTGCTCTGATCACCCTTCCCATCTCTCCTCCTCTCTGGTTTGGTTAGGGTTTGGTTAAGAACCTCTGGCTGTGATTTTGAAACTCTCTCTGATATGTCTGTTTCTGTTCGTGAACTGAACAAGTAAAAAAATATATATGTTTCTCTGCGTGAGGAGCAGTCAGAGCTGCAGCTTTAATTCTTTCTGCGGCAGTTTGAGATTTCTCTTTGAACACCGATCATGGCTGGCGGTGACGTCTCTACTGGTGAAACTCAGAAGACGATTTCACCTTACGACATCACTTCTCTTGATAATCCCAGACTTTCAATTACTCAGGTTCAATTGAAAGGGGACAATTATGATGAATGGGCTCGTTCGTTTCGAACGACCTTGAGGGCCCGGAAGAAATTCGGGTTCATTGACGGAACTATCACACAACCTGGCGAGCAGTCACGAGACCTCGAAGACTGGTGGACTATTAACTCGCTTTTGGTGTCCTGGATCCGAAATACCATCGAACCTACTCTACGCTCCACTATCTCTCATGTGGAAATAGCGCAGAATCTCTAGAATGACATCAAAGATCGATTCTCCATTACTAACGGACCACGGATTCAACAACTGAAATCAGATCTTGCAGATTGCAAACAGAAGGGGCTGACCATAATGGACTACTATGGGCGACTCAAGCAACTTTGGGATGAACTAGGTAATTTCGAAAATTACCGACGTGCAAGTGCGGGAAGTGTACCTGCAATCTCGCTTCGATTCTGGAGAAAAAACGGGAGGAAGAAAAAGTACATTTATTTCTTATGGGTTTGGATGACAATTTGTACGGAACAGTGAGATCCAATATATTGGCTCAAGATCCGTTGCCAAACATGAACAAGGTATACTCAATTCTCATCCAAGAGGAGCGAGTAAAGAAAATCGCTCGCGGCAAGGAAGAACGCGGGGAAATTATGGCCCTCGCCACACAAACACGTCTTGACGAAAAGGATAAATCTAGTACGGTGTGTTCCCACTGTAAAAGGACGGGGCATGAATCTAACAATTGTTTTGCCTTGCACGGATATCCAGAGTGGTGGGGTGACCGACCCCGAAGCGATGGGAAAGGTGCTGGTGCTGGTCGCGGTAGAGGGCAGTCAAGTCTTCGAGGCCGTGGTCGAGGAACCAAGGATACACATCGTGCCAACGTTGCTCAGACAGGTTCTGCTGGGGTAGGAGTGACCGAGACAGATACATCTCCACTGCCCGGGTTGAATACCGATCAGTGGCAGACACTTCTCCAAATGCTGGGCGGGTCAAAATTCGCAACGACCGATAAGATGACTGGTAAGCCTTGGATTATTGACACGGGAGCCTCGAATCACATGACTGGCATGATCAGGGATCTCCGTGACTTGAGGGCGATTGCTCAATGTCCCGTGGGATTGCCAGATGGGAGTAGCGCTATCGCCACTAAAGAGGGGACGATCACTCTTGAAAGAAATTTTTGTTTGAAAAATATTCTTTATGTGCCAGGGCTAACTTGCAATTTAATTTCTGTGTCGCAATTGACTGATCACTATAACTGTTTTGTCCAATTCACTAATGTTCTGTGTGTTATACATGACCGCACTTCGAGGATGCTGATTGGTGCGGGTGAACGACGCGATGGACTCTATTACTTCTGGGGGCTGCCACAGGTTCACGCAATAAAGGCCAATAATGTGGTGTCTCTTGATCTATGGCACCAGTGACTGGGTCATCCATCTCTACAAGTAACAAAGTTAGTTCCCGAAGTAAGTTTTAGTGAAACGAAAAATCGCTTGAATAAAAATTGTGATGTCTGTCAGAGGGCAAAGCAAAGTAGAGATAAGTTTTCTGTTAGTGAACATAAAGCTTCGACTATTTTTGAACTTATTCACACTGATTTATGGGGACCTTATAGAACAACTTCTTCTTGTGGTGCTTCTTATTTTTTGACCATTGTTGATGATTTTTTCCCGTGCTGTATGGATTTACTTACTTGTTGATAAGAAAGAAGTCTCTCATACTCTTCAAATGTTTTTCTCGATGGTTAAGAGACAATTTGATAAAGAGGTAAAAATCTTGCGGAGTGATAAAGGCACTGAATTCACTTGCCTGCGACAATATTTTCTTGATCACGGGATTGTTTTTCAAACATCTTGTGTGGAACCACCTCAACAAAATGGGCGGGTTGAACAGAAACACCAACATATTTTGAACGTAGCTCGGGCGCTGCGTTTTCAGGGCTCTCTTCCTATTGAGTTTTGGGGAGAATGTGTGTTGACGGCTGGATACTTGATAAATAGGACTCCCTCCTTGGTCTTGAATGGGAAAACACCCTATAGTGTTCTATATGGCAGCACACCCACTTATGATCACTTGCGCATTTTGGGGTCCTTGTGTTATGCGCATGTACAGACGGGGGATAAGTTTGCCAGTAGAAGTCGAAGGTGCGTCTTTGTTGGGTACCCTTATGGAAAAAAGGGATGACGTTTGTATGACTTGGAGAAACGAGATTTCTTTGTTTCTCGTCATGTTGTAGTCTCGGAAGGAGTTTTTTCCTTTGCAGATCATTTTAATTTAGACCACGATGGTCTGCCTAATATTGAGGCGGTTCACGAGGACTTTGAGGAGACATCTACGACTGTTTTGAGGGGGGGTGCTGAGGAGTTTGTACAGCCAGATGGGGATGTTGGGCAGCCGACATGTGCCGAGGAGTTTTTTCAGCCAAATAAGGCTGCTGGGCAGTCGGCGTGTGCCGAGGATGGGGCAAATGCTGGTGCCGAGGTGATTGTACAGCCAGATGAGGCTGCTGGGCAGCCGGCTTGTGCGAACCAGGAGGGCAACCTGGACGCAAGTCAGGAAGATGTGTTGGGCAGGGGTCAACGCAGAAGGCAAGCCTCAAGACGACTCCGTGATTATGTTACTCATACCATTCGGAAAATGAGTCCATCTGTACCAGCTTCACCCGTACCACGACATTCCTTAGGTACACCCTATCCTATAGCACATTATGTGAATTGTTATAATTTTTCTATGCGACATAGACATTTTCTTGCAGCCTTGACAGCAAATCGGGAACCTGTGTGCTATTCTGAGGCCGCGAAAGACAGCCGCTGGAGGGCTGCCATGCGACGAGAAATTGAGGCTCTTGAGATTAATGAAACCTGGGTTGTAGCAGACTTGCCACCAGGAAAGAAAGCTCTAGGATGCAAGTGGGTATACAAGATCAAGTATAACTCTGATGGTACCATTGAGTGATTGAAGGCTCGGCTGGTTATTCTTGGGAATCATCAAATTGAAGGAGTTGATTATACAGAGACATTTGCTCCAGTAGCTAAGATGGTTACAGTAAGGGTCTTTCTTGCCGTTGCGGCTACCATGAATTGGGAAGTCCATCAGATGGATGTTCATAATGCATTTCTACATAGTGACCTTACGGAGGAGGTATACATGAAATTACCACCCGATTTTCAGGTGGGGACTTCTGGAAAGGTGTGCAAGCTTAGGAAATCATTATATGGGCTGAAGCAGGCACCCCGATGCTGGTTCGCTAAACTGTCAACTGCTTTGAAGAATTATGGTTTTCGGCAATCTTATTCAGATTATTCTTTGTTTACTCTACAAAGAGGTGCGGTTCAGCTCAGTGTTCTTGTCTATGTAGACGACCTTATCATCTCTGGGCGTAATTCGGGGGATAAATAGAAATTCAAGGGTTACCTCAGTGCTTGTTTCCACATGAAAGATCTGGGTCCTTTAAAGTATTTTTTGGGGGTCGAAGTGGCACGCGGACCAGATGGGTTTGTGCTTTGTCAACGCAAATACGAGCTTGATATCATCTCTGAGGCCGGATTGCTAGGGGCAAGGCCCGCGGCGGTGCCATTGGAACAGAATCATTGACTCGCCTTGTCCAAGAGTCCAGAGCTCGCTGACCCGGAGCCTTACCGTCGCTTGGTGGGACGGCTAATTTATTTGTGTTTCACTCGACCCGAATTATCTTATAGTGTTCATGTTTTATCTCAATTTATGCAACATCCTCGGGCGGACCAATGGGAAGCTGCTTTGCGGGTGGTTCGGTACTTAAAAGGTAATCCGGGTCAAGGTATACATTTGAGTAGTAAGTGTGACATGCAGTTACATGGGTGGTGTGACGCTGACTGGGCCGGATGCCCTTTGACTCGGAGATCCCTCACTGGTTGGTTGGTGTTCCTTGGGAACTCGCCGGTATCTTGGAAGACAAAGAAGCAACATACAGTATCCCGCTCCTCCGCAGAGGCGGAATACCGGTCTATGGCTATGACTACATGTGAGTTGAAATGGCTTAAAGCTATTTTAGCTAGCCTCGGGATGCCTCACACACGTCCTATGTCTCTTCATTGTGATAGTCAGGCGGCTCTTCATATATCTCAAAATCCCGTATTTCATGAATGGACAAAACATATTGAGGTCGATTGTCACTTTGTCCGTGATGACATTGTTGTTGGACATATCAATCCCACATTTGTCCCGTCCAATGAGCAACTCGCTGACATTTTCACAAAAGCATTGGGCAAACGACAATATGAGTATCTACTTCGCAAGTTGGGCATACGGGATCTCCATGCACCAACTTAAGGGGGGGTATTGAGAATATTCTGATTGATTGTATGATTAGGAACTAGAATATTTGTATTAGGAAGGTTGCTTATTGAGTCAAGATTGTATAATAGTTTTAAGGAAGTTAGCAGATTATATTGTGAATATTCTCACAATATTCTCTTGATTAGTTTGTATATAAACAGGAGAATGGAATGAGAAAGGCAGAACGCAATACACACAAAATCAATTCTTTTGTGTCTGGTATTTCATCACATTAAAAATGTGTTGGAAAACAGCACAAAGATGGTATGAATACTTGATTAGTAGACTTGTAGAAAAAATTAATCTGTCAGCACATGAAATTGCTGTCTTACGACTCATGACCTATCGAATCAGACAAACTGGATCTGAATCGTGAAGGTTGGTCGGTCTACTTTATAGATGATTTACATGTTAGTAATTTTATTAGTAAAAGTTTTAAGATTTATATAATTATATAATTGTTCAGAAAAGGATATGGATGGCATTATAGGAAAAAATAATTCCTATAATAGTTAAGATGGTGTAGGAATAATGATTTGCTTTGGTTCTAGTTACTCAGGTTGGACATGACCTAAACTCAAGCCCGAGCTAAAGTTTGTAGTCGTCTGGACATGACCTTATCTCTAATTGAGTCTGTAATTTGGTTGGATGGTATTCAAGCTGTCAGAATCTGAGTTTAAATTTCAAAATCTGTAAAAGATGGCAATATTCCTTTTACTACAAACCGATTAGAAGTATATATGATAGTCATACAGAAAATGTTCGACATAAAATTTCAGAAAAAGGCTATGGATGAAATTATCGAAAATGATTCAGTTTGAGTCGGCCAGGTTGGACATGACCCTGAACCAAGCCCGAGCTAAAGTTTGTGATTGCATTTTACGTGCCCTGAGTTACATCTTAGATAACTTATCTATTTTAGTCTGTAATTATATCGATATTGTTCTAGCTATTAGAATCTGTGTTTAAATTTCAAAATCTGTAAATGATTACAACATTTCTTTTTTTTTTTGGAAAGCGAGCAGGGTTATTTAGGATCCCCGAACCTTAGAAATGAAAAAAAAAGGATGATAAAGTTTACAATCACTCATACGTTCACTCGTTACAGCGTCAAAAAACTTGTTTCAAATCTTCAACAAGAAACCTAATTAGGTCTAGAATCACCGTCTCCAAATTGGGATCTTCAACAAGGAACCTAATTAGGTCTTGCATTGGGATCTTCAACATTTCTGTTCTACATTGAAAGTATTATAGGTGGCCCTAGATAGTAACTCTATATTGCATATCCCTCTCATGCATATCTCCCTTTCTTCTCTTCATCTGACTAAGGTTGCCGAAACCTTGCTTCATCTCATTAAAGCTCTCGTTATGATGTTTGTTTTTAGCAGTGTTTTAAATATGTTTCAACATCACAAAGTAACCTAGAGATTGAAGGGGGTTTGACTATGTATATCTTGAAATGGAACGCATGTATACACGTGAAATGTTGGTGAGATTTTAATGAGTGACAGTGTGGATGTTTGATATTATAGGTATGGATCAATAATAAAGGCAATATATGATAATTTGAATCCTATCAATAAAAATGATGGAAAACGTTTTTGACATTGGAGACAGAAAAAGACATTGTGGCTTCATCTGGGGGCCATCACCATCCCTCTAGGCCCACCGCCGGTCCTACGGGTTTAGAGGCCTTGTGCGTGGACTAAAATGGGATTTTTTTACACAATGAAAATTACATATTTTATTTAATGTATATACGTGTTTACTAAAAAAAAATTAAATTTTAGAGCATTTACATATAATTTCTTTTAAAAAAAAAATAACAAGTGTTGGTGAGCCAACAAAAACATGCAACTTTTGAAATGCAGGTTATTTTTAATATGTAAAATTTTATAATTTCTAAAAAAATTTGAATAAACCGGCGCCATTTAGATTTGGGAGCCTGTGGTGCCGACCCTCATGCACGTGCCCACGGCGGGGCCTGATTTCTAAAAGTCCAAGTAAAATTATCTGGATTGGAAACGAATCAGTCATCTCCAATTCTAAATATTGTATCAGAGATGTTTAGTATGTGGTCACCTACCATTGTGGTTGAAGACAATTTTGATATTTTGAAGAAAGAGTGGGAGAGACCTGATATTTTCTTTTTTTTTTATTTTATTTTTACAGGACAGGGAGGAAAGACGAGGGGAGGCAAGTGGTGGTGGAAGAAGAAGGGGACGGGGAGGGGAAATGAGGGAGGGGGAGAGGGTTAGTGATGCAGGAGGATTTGAGTCAGGTGATATTGAGTTGTCAGATAGCATGTTTTTGGTATTAAAATATCTTGAATTAGGATATCAGCACAAAGATGGCAGAAAATCATAATTATTTAATTAATTAAATTTTTTTTTCTTTTAATTTGGCAGTTTTGGGTGTGTTTTAGTATTTTGGCCATAACTTTGGCTACGAGTTTCAGAATCGTGTAAACGACCCCAATTCGGAAAGCTCTTTTCAATGTGCACGTCATTGTCAACGAGCATAGCACATCTTTTCGAGGCCAAAATCCACCGTTTCTTCTTTCGAATTCACAAATTTATTAGTTTTTTTTTTCCTTTATAGTAATATTTCAATTATTGTTTAGGAAGTGATTCTGAACCCAATTTGGGCCAGATTTCTGACAGTATATTTCTTTTATTACGTATTTTGTTTTAGCATGATTATTGGGGTTTTGCTAATTTTGATAAAATTTTAATAATCACGAGTTTTAGCTATAAAGTTCGGCTTATGGGCTAATTTTAGATAGACCTTTTATTTTGATAATTTTAATTGAACATTATAGTATTTTTTTTTTGTGTTTTGGGCAATTCTCTTATGTTCTTCCCTGTGTATTATCTGTTAGAATTAATCTGCAGGATAATCTCTATTCTGCCCGACGTCAGTTTGTGAAAGAAACTACGATAAGAAGGGGGGAGGGATGGGTTGGGAGATCAAATAATAATCAATTTATGATTTATTTTTTTTATTTTTTTGCCTTGACCAAGGTAAGGGAAAATGGTTCGAAATTTAATTTCGACTAGTTAATTACGTGTTCTATCAGAAAATGAGTATTAAATTCAATTAATTTTTTTAAAACGAGTCCAAACTCTAATAGCTATAAACTAATTAGTGTCAAACTAAAAAAATAACCCTTTTTATTAATTTCATTTTTAAAGCCTCAGTGAATTCACCTTTAAGAAAGATATAGAAATGGTTAACAAACACGAATATATGTTGGAAAATAATCAAATACAATAAATGAAATTGACAACGATGTGTGATATGACTATCATGACCAGTCCTTTCAAGAATTGGAGTTGCCTGATGAAATAAGTGTTTGTTTGTTGGTTTCTTTTTAATAATAAAAATGCTTTGATATCATCTAGATATTGGAAAGTCAAAATTAGAAAATTAATTTGGAACGAAACATACACATGTGATATGTTTGTGACATTAATGAGCGTCGATGTGGATGTTCAATATTGTAGGTAGGATCAATAATTGAAGGAGAATTCTAATTGGTGAGGAAGCGGGTGAGGGAGGGGGTGCAACCCTCCATTCTCCTCGAGATGTGTGCCTTCATACATTTCGAGAGAGATGGAGGATTGCACCCCCTCCCTCACCCGTTTCCTCGCTAATAAGACAAGCCCATAATTGAAAGGCAATATAGGGTAATTTGAATTCTTTCAATAAATGATCAAGAAAACGATCATTATGGGACATTTGGCTTCGTATGGTGCCATCATCTTCCCATCGACCACGCTTTACCTGTACTGCTTCTAAAAGTCCAAGAAAAATTGTGCGGAGGGAAAACAAGCCTAATCCAATTCTAGATATTGTCTCAGACATGTTAAATACGTTATCGATATTTTGAAGAAAAATGAGAGGGAGAGAGAAGGGGAAATCTGTTCTTCGCCAATCCCATTTCCAAAGAATAAAAATAAAAATAAAAATAAAAATAAAAATAAAAATGAATGGCTGAATTTTCCTCAACAGGAGTTTTGAGGGGAAAGTTCTGCAACATATTTTACCCATTTTCTAGCAGATTTGGTGGATCAATGGAGCAAGCACTACATCCAAATACCTCAAAGCAAGCATAGTAACTTTAGTTTTTGAGTTAATTTCGGTGTAAGATTTTAAGAAATTTTTTGAAAAATATTTTGATTTGTAAAAAAAGTAAATTTTTTTCGAAGATACATGAAACATATACAATAAATTTTTGAGGACATATGGAATATGTGAAAAAATAAGATGCAAGTAAATAAATTTATCACATTAAATGAACTCTAAATATCAAGTATCTCTTAAATTATTGACATAATTAACAATATAGTAAAATTTCAATAGATTTTCGATGTGGCTTTTATAAACTGTTTCATAAGAATTACTAATAAACAAACAAACTTAACATCTCGAACTGAATTGGAAGAAAATGACCAGTAGGGGTGGGCATCCCATCTCGCGATCCCGTCCCGATCCTCTGCTGTTTCGTCCCGATTTTTTTGAGTCTTTTTGGGATTGATCAAAATCACCTCAATTCTATCTCATCCCGATCTAGAGTGGGATGAAATCGGGATGGAGATTTTCAATCCCGTCCATGCCGTCTCGTCCCGAACTTATTTATTATTATTAATTTTATAACCGAAAGAGAAGTCAATTTGATATCAAGTTTGGAATTATTTTTCCAACAACCAAAAAAATATAATAACTAATAATATATTTATTTATATGTGCATTATCAAACAATTGATATGATTAAGCATTTTGGTCAATAATAATAGTATGTTGTCAATGATAGTTTGTTTTTGTCTCATATAACTAAAATAAGATACTACACTATTATATCCTTGCAATAATAAAAGGAATTGTTATTTTTAATTTGGGTATTTGATAATAAAAGAATTTGTATTTTTAATTTGGACATTAGTCGCACTGGAATAAAAGTGCTACTCTTATTTTTTTTTAATTAAAGTTTTAACAATTATTTTATGCTCTTTAAACCATGTTCATCCCATCCGGTCTCGAACCCGTTTGAGATAGGACAAGGTCGGGATGAGGTCTATCCCATTCCGAAGATAAAGCAACTGGATGAGGTTCATTACGTTTCGTGCCCACCCCTAATGACCAACCAACAATTCTATTGGGCCTAAAGTGGATAGAAATCCTATTGAGCTTAACCAAAGGCCATAAATTCAATTCAGCTATTCAGAGACCTCTCATTTGATTTCAGCCTTTTCAGATCAACAGAGGAATATAGAGGAACAGAGGAATATCAACTGAATGTAAAAAGAGATTCTGATAATGAAAATTTTAGCTTCGAAAAAAAAGAAAAAAAGAGACACAGCCTACTTACATCAACTGGATTGATTCCAACGTCAATGATAACTGCACCAGGTTTTATCCAGCTACGTACCTGTCACCATATTTGGTTGCCCTGCAGCAGAGATGATTATATCTGCCTTACTAGCGATTTCCTTTCAGTTCGTGAGTGTATGGTAGGGACTGTGGCATCTTCTCTCTATAATCATCATTAGAACCCAAAGATCATTAAAAAGGGGCGGTCAAACTTGATAATAATTCACAAACAACAGAGATGTGGGGCGGTCAAACTTTAATAATTCACAAACAGAACACATATCTTATGCAGGTGCGCAAATAACTTCTAATGTTAGGAATTTTTACTTGCAGAAGCTGAGCAGCTGGCGACCCAACAATATTACTGCGACCAATTACAACTGCTCTCTTTCCCTTGATGCTGATGTTGTATCTGTGCAACAATTCTATGCATCCTTTGGGGGTGCACGGAACAAACAAGGGCTCTCGACCACGCATAGCAAGCTGACCAACATTTAATGGATGGAAACCATCTACATCCTTCTCAATCTTGACAGCATCCAATATGTTCTTCTTCTTGTTCATGTGCTGGTACAAAAGCCATTAAAACATGATAACTTCTAGTTTTAGGTACCCAGATGAGCATAATTAAGGTTGCAGTGTACAGAAATGCAACGAAAACATTAATTATTGCATGGCTAATCAACAAGTTGTAAAGACTAAATAACATATTTGAAATTTTTATGTCGAATTTCTCATGCGAGGATTATTAGATGTAAACACCCTTGAATGGATATGGTTCAGTATGAAATGTTTACAAATTAATTTGAAAAGAACTCTGCTGTTGAATTCAACTTCCATATTCAATGATGTTGTGCAGCCACGTAACATTGAGTTTTATGAGTTCTTTTGGTTTACTATCAGTATTAGATCACTCACCAGCATGTATAAGAAACTTTTTGAGGACAGTTCTAAGAGAAAATTTCTATTATGAGATTTTCACAAGTATGAGGGTTGGATACCAAAGAGTATCCTTTCTCATCATATCACATTCACATTCCTACTTCCGATAAAACTAGGGATGGGCATCCCATCCCGCGATCCTGATTCTGTCCCGTCCCGTCCTGTCCTGATTTTTTCGGGTCTTAATGGGATTGAATAATTTCATCCCGATCCCGTCTCGAGCTATTTTTTTAATATTTATTATTAATATTTATTATTTTATTTTATTTATTCATATAAACTTACAGATGACTGACAGAAACTCATGGTGTTTGCAGTGGTAACAGAAATGTTACTTCAAGAAATAAATATTCATTAAACAAGAGAAAAATAGTAGACTGTTGCTTGGATTCTCAATAAAAGTGGCTCCAATTATTTAACTTCCAAATATTGATAATACCCAGGTGAAGATGAAAAATGACAATTAACTGAGTAATACATATTTAGAAGGGAGCATTCAGGGGCGGAGCCAAGAATTTGAGATGCCCCGGGCTGTAAAAATAATTTTTTTTAATTACAATATATGTATTGATGGTAAACCATTATGAATATGTTAAAGCATTACCAATAGGTCTATATTTCTTCCCTAACAAAAGATGAAATGTCATTTTGTCAAGGAACCACGAATTTTGTTTTCCACAGTAATGAAATTGTAAAATCAGTTGAGAGGTCATCACAGCGACACAATACTCTTAGTGGGTCCCATTTATCATGTCATTTTCTAAAAGTCAAGCCCACTCGACTTCATTGTTAGGGGATTTAGTGGCTACCCTTATATTTGCATGCCACATCTATATCTAATTATAAAAAAGTTATTTTTCACGCTCTTATATGATGATAATCTTCGCGACAGTCATAGGCAGCACGCTGATCCCGTCCCGAACCCGTTTGGGATGGGACAAGGTCGGGATGGGGTTTTTTCCATCCCGTCCCGTCCCGATCCCGTATGAACGGGATGGGATAGGGATGGGTATATCTCGTCCCATCCCGTCCCGTGCCCACCCCTAGTCTCAAGTGAGTTGTACCCTGAAATATAGTTGTTATCGTCTCAAATTAGATTTCACAAATTTTACTAATTACATGCATGAGATTAAAAACAGCATAAACTTCTCTTTGGGAACATCATTAGTAACCCAAATTGAAGGTTTTAGGAAGTAGAAAACCAAAAAAGAGTGCAAAAAACTTTGACATCAAAAAGCTTGAATGCTCAAATGTCTGGGTTTTGACATTCATTATGTGATTAGGGTTGTACAAAATGTAATTAGTATCATAAAAAAAAGCTCCCATGTACAAAATGTTAACTCATGAAGATCATTGGCAAAGGATATGAAGATTGAAAATAACTTATGAAGACAAGTCAAAGTTATGAAGACAAAGGCAAACTAAAAATAGTTTATGAATGGCCAAAATTCAAATGAATTGTCAAAAGCTACTTGGGGGCAAAAATGAGTAGGAATCAAATTTCAAAGTTTGAATTTGAGTTTCATCCCATTTGAAAATGAATATCCATTGGATATTATATTTTTAGACAACCTCATGTGCCAAAGGGAGATGTTCATGTCAAGTACAAAGAAATGTGATTGTGACAAAATGAAGAGTTTTTTATTAAAAAAAATTTGTTCGAAGCAAACAAAGTCGACTTCACCCCTTGACAACTCATTTCAACAAAGAATCATTATTACTGGGCAGGAGTCGTTCTGAATATAGCCATTCTGAAAAGCAAGTGGTGGAGACCTTGAAGTCGACTTCATTATGACTAGACTAGTTCTACGAATAGGAACAGAGATCTATCTTTTTGGATCATCTCACAAATATCTCTCATGTTATCAAAAGTTTGAATCCCTTAGCCTTTCATTTCTTTGGCATTTACTTAAGAGATTAATTCAACCACTCAAAGCCCATATCTCCTGTGAGAGATTCGTAGTTTTTTAGGAACAAACTTTTCATCTCTTCATGACCTATTTGGTATTCTAAAAAGAAGAGAGAATAGAAGTGAGAAAGAAGAGTTGAAGATAGTTTTGCATTGGTATATGCCCCATTTGAAGAGTTGTTAAGCCTTCAACCACTTTATTTCGTACTTGAGTGAGGTTTTCATCTTCTATTGAATGAGGGACTGAATATAAGAGTTTTTAAGCCTTTTTAAGCCTTTTTATCCGACAAGCGGGCGCCATTAGAAGAAAAAAACCCTTGGAGTATTACCCTTGCCTAAACTCACATTCAACCATGTGGGTTCTTGAATCCGTGGAATGGATTCCAACAAGTGTCCAAGGAGATCCCAATCAGGTGGTAAGACTTGATTGTGTTGCATTCCATGATGGTGTACTATTTGGTCATGTGATAAGTCTCGCGGAGCACGAACATAAGCCAAAATGATATATCTGGAATCCCAAGTACACGTCCATAAGACATAGTTGTGATGCATCCTACGTGACCGCCAAGGCGTTGAGTAAGACTCATGGAGCAAAACACTTTGTTCATGTCGCTAAGTCTCTTATGAGCGCGCAATTATACCTTGCGAGGTTGTGGAACATTTATTGAGCTGGAGTTCTCTTTTGATCAAGTATAAATACTAGAGGCTTGCGAACCTTTTTCGCCGAGGAATTAGCTGGTCGAAACCAATCAAACTTCGGTTTAGGTGAACCTTGTTATATTGATGCTCTTTATCTGGTTTTTTTTCTTCCCTTCATGACTCTATTAATGTTTCCTTGCATGTTTAGTTAAGTTGTTTTTACATTGTCATATTGATTGTATGTTCAACTTGCTTGCTTAAAATTTCTTTGGGGGATTTCGCAAAAAGTTTAATTGAATATTCACTTTATAGGAATCAATTAAACTTGTGAACCTTATGGTTTTAACTTAACTTGAGTCATACCATACGCTTTCAATAGGTTTATGTGAAGAATTTCGAAGTCGAATACTTTCGCTTGTTTTGTAAAACAAATTCGATTTTCGAAAAAAGATTATTCACGTAGATATTAACATAGTGCCTGTACACTCTTCGTGAGTATTATAGCATACCTCACACTTTCAGAGTTTCTTCTAACCTAAACCAACCAAAAAAACTTGAATTACTTACCTGAAGAGGGAGAAGTAAAGAGGCTTGCGATAGAGATTCCATGTGTGACAGAATAGATAGAGGATCACAAAAAATAGAAGGTTGTGAGTGACAGGATTGGAAGAGAAAAATGGAAAGACATGGAGAGACACATGGGAGAGAATATGAGTTGTTGTTGTAGAAATGTAGGTTGTAGGGGCATGGGAGGAGAGGGGATTGCGGGTGTTATGTTTGGTAGGAGATTGGTGTCGCACGACATGGTTGGGGGGGGGGGGGGGGGAGGGGGGGAGAGGTCATAGGGCATACCTTCTGTTGTCTCATAGACAATGGAGAAAGAGGGAGTACACAGGGCTCAAAAAATAGCCATTAAATATCTTGATTTGTTGCCATTCTCGAGAAGATCTGTATCCTTTTTTGTTGCATAAGAAAACTATTCTTGTTTTGTTATATAGATATGCTAGTGTATTATCCGTGTCATTGACACGAAAACACACTTTCCATGTAGCATATACTCGTTTGTGCCTTTGACAAGACTACCATGTCATACCTTTGGCATGCCACTTGGCTTGTTTGGATGTTCGTGACAGAAGTAATAATATGATAAAATTTTGAGAGAATTTACTTTGATTTTTCGTAGTTTGTAAAAATATAAATCATTTGAAAAAAATCATTTTAACTTATTTTTTTGATGATGAGTTGGTTGTTTTTGGACCATTAGATCGTCTTGTCTCATTTTCGTATGAATATTAAACTATTTTTCGAGGTGAAAATTTGAGAATAAATTAATAATATTAAATAGGATAAATCAAATACACTACTTAAATTCTAAAAAAAAGGACAATATTAACTCCCGCTCCCCGCGCTCTAGAAGTTCAAAAGGAAAGGGATTTTTTTGTTCAAATTTGATAATATATTATTAAATAATTATAAATTAATAATTTAATGTTTAATGGATATTAAATCATTTTGATGGACTTATTCAAGATTATTGAATGCTTGGAGGGTCTTGTAACTGACTTGTGAGTAAATTGTTGAATTTTAGGTGGCTTCAATAATATAATAAATTGACTCAAGAAAAAAAATAATAATAATAATAATAATAATAATAATAATAATTGAATGTAACTCAAATTCAAATTTTTTTCCATTTAACTAAAGGGTTTCGATCTCACTCAAAATTATATGCTTTGCCATAATTCAATTAAGTCACAGTCGTTAGATTTGTGTTTATCTCCTCTATTATTTTTTAATCAACTACATTTGGACCATTAAGTTTATGTTGGAACAATTTTTAAGTTTTGTGTGTGTTTGTTCGATACAAGTGTATTTCCCATGTCATTGGTACAATGAAAGTTTAACCTGATAAATATAGTTTATTCGACTTTAAATATCAAGATAAATAAATATTAAAATGTTAGGTATGAGAATCGAACTCATGTACGCTTTTTGGGAATTGATCGAAAGTAAGATATAAAGGGAAATTTTAAGTCTCAACCATTAGATAAACTGAATCTCAACCATGAACTATGTTTATCTACAAATTTATCTTTTGATGCTTTAAGTTTTATGTAATCCGTTAAATTCTTATATTTGAGTAAATCTCAGCGTTCTTTTATCTCCAACCTCAAACACCATTTTGATTTATAATATAGACTAGAGTATTCTCCGTGCCGTTGGCACTCCACAAGCAATTTTTTTCAAAATATGAAATTCAAGTTTATTGTTTGAGTGCGACTTTAGATAATCGTCGCATACTTTGATTAATATTGAAAACTACGACGTGAGATGCATTAGACATTTCTTAAAATACATGAGACGTTAAATAAATATTTTAAAATTTTATGTTTTTGTATTGATCATTGATTTCATTGGAAAGATCTTCAAAAATGTATTCCAATAATATCAAGTTTATTAAATTAAGTAGATAATTATAACAATTTTAAATTTGAGAAAAAAATAAACAAAATTTTCTCTCTCCGCCACATGTACATTCCACCAACTTTTTACACAATTTTTTCACTTTATTTGTCCTTCTACATATTTTATAATTACAACACATGTCTTTATAGAAAATAAATCTCAACCTTCAAGATCTTCCCAAACTCTCAATCATGGCCCTCTTTTATCTTCAAACTTTATGAATAGTACAATACAATTCTAATTTGTAACATAGACTAGGGTATTCCCCATGCCGTTGGCACTACTGTACGATGTTAAATATATTCATTGTGGTTTATCTTTCGCAGTGTCTCTTAGGGTATTTATTGTGTTGAAAAATCTCCCCATATGCCTCTGGAAATTTTAGCTCAATGTGTTATTAGCACCTAAAATGTGGCTTAAACTAAACCATAATAATAATAAAATGATTAAAAAGCTTACATATCCCTTCAACGTGTAATTAAAAAATCTATGTAAATGAAACAAAGTGAAAAAATAAATATTTGTTACTACTTGACACTGTTGGCGCGACCAATCAACTTCTCATATTTTTTGAGCAATTTTACTATCGCCCTTGTTTCTTAACATTTAATTAAACGCAACCACAAAATCCACCTAACCAGATGACAATACTGTGTTTGAAACATGTTACTTATAGATTTGAAATATGAAATATTTGTAGAATTTATTAGGCTAGAGGCATAGAAAAGGAAAATTAAGAGTCATACAAGATGTGCAATGCGTGTAAAATTGTGTGGTAAACATATATGAACTGTTCCATAGGGGGAATTAATTGATACACTTGTCTTCCATATGAAACTCAAATAAATAAGAATAAATATTGAAATTTTTTAGCATGAGCCCATTTATTCAAATAATAATTAAATGTTACCATAAAAAAATTATATAATAAATATAGTCATTCAAGACATTTGTGTCTAATCATACCCCAAAGTTGTGTGACATGTACCATTATCACAAAACATAATTTTTTAATATCTATTGTGGCATTCATCTTTTAAATATCCATTTCGGCATTATCTCAACCACAAACAAATATTTGGTGTTTCTGTAACGGTAACTTAAACTAAATTAATTACAAATGTTTTGTGAAATTTTGACAATCTATCTTACTATAGCATTACTCCACATGCTAAATGTTTGAATTGGATAAATACATTAATAAATATACTTACATGCCTAATCACCACCATCAACATTTGAAGAAAAATAAATAAAGAAAAATCAAAATGTTGGGTATAAAATCAAACTCATGCACTCTTATTAAGGATTGACTGAAGGTAATACATAAATGTTAACTTTAAGTCTCAATTATTAAATTTTCATGTTTGGATAAATCTCAGCCGTCTTTTATCTCTCAAATAGTGAAACACCCTTCAGACTTGAGACCGTTGGCATGACCATTCAACTTATCATATTTTTTGAGAAAATTTTACAATCGCCTTTGTTTATTAACATTTAATGAAAAACAACCACAAAATCCACCTAACCAGATGACAATATTGTATTTGAAACATGTAACTTATAGATTTGAAATATGAAAGATTTGTAAATATTATTAGGTTAGAGGCATGGGCAAAGGAAAATGAAGAGTCATGCAAGATGTGCAATGCGTATAAAGTTGCATTGTTAACTTATATAAATTGTTCCACAGAGGGAATTAATTGATAAACTTGCACTCCATATGAAACTACAATAAATAAGAATAAATGAGGGATGGATTAGCATGAGCCTATTTATTCAAATAATAATTAGATGTTACCACAAAAAAGTTTATTTAATAAATATATATTGTCATTCAAGACATTTGTCACTAATCATACCCCAAGATTGCAGCACATGTACCATTACCACTAAACATATTTTTTAAATATCTATCGTGATATTGATCTTTTTAATATTCATTGCGGCATTATCTCAACCACAAATATTTGGTGTTTCTGTAACGGTGGCTTAAACTAAATTAATCACAAAAATTTTGTGGAATTCTGACAATCTACCTTACTATAATATTACTCCACATGCTAAATGTCTGAGTAGGATAAATAAGTAAATAAATATACTTACATGCCTAATCACCACCATCAACATTTGAAGAAAAATAAATAAGTAAATATTAAAATGTTGGGTATGGGAATCGAACTCATGCACTCTTATTGGGGATTGACTGAAGGTAAGACATAAAAGTCAACTTTAAGTCTCAATCATTATATCTTCATGTTTGGATAAACTCGGCCGTCTTTTGTCTCTCAAATAGTGAAACACCTTTATGATTTGTAATATAGACTATGGTATATGGAGTTTTTATTAACCTAAATTATTAAGTTAATAAACCCTATTTGTAATATCGCAAGTGCACGACTGTCTAACTGGTAGACAGTGGAAAATACGGGTCGATCCCACGAGGATTGACAAGACAGTCAAATTCTAAGACTTATTTGAACTAATTTAGAGTTGGGGTTTACAACAGATTACTTACTTATTTAGAGTTGGGGTTTACTTATTTATAGTTGGGGTTTACTTATTTGAACTAATTTAGAGTTGGGTCGATCCCAGATGTACATTACTTATTTGAACTAATTTAGAGTTGGGGTGTACATCGAATCCACCACAGGTTCTTCGAGATTTGTGTAATCCAAAATATTGTTTTCAAGAATTAACACGACTAACCTAAAGATTAATCTAAGTTCTCAATTGATTTCAGCAAAGGCATACACCCCTAGCATTGCATGTCTTTTTACGGCACACACAATCACATGTTTATTTTAACTAATTCTAAACCCCTAGCATTGCATGTCTTCTTTCGGCACACATAATCACAAATTCAGATTAATTGATTAAATTAGACTTTTAATATCAATAAAGGGTACTTCTAACTACTAATTAGTCTAGATATTTATTTCAGATATAATCGGTGAAAACAAATTATTGAAATTCAGAAATCAACTGTGTTTAACGTTCAAACATATAGAAAACAATAAATTAAAATACAACAAACTCTAGGAAACCTTGTGGTTTCATCTTTGCCTCGGCGCGGGGTCTAGAAGATCATGGTGGCGGAGGTCACAGCACTGGTGTAGGTGGAATCCATCTTAGCACGAACGCACATCCCAAGAAAAAATTATTGATGGACTGTGGTGGCTCAGAGCAAACACCAGGGTGCAAATAGCCAACTATTTTGAAAAACGGTTGGTTCCCGCCTCTTTCTCTTGCATTTTCTTCTCCAGCAAGTGGTGCTGCTGCTGCTGATTCCTCTTCGCTCCTTGCGAGCTTCTTCTTCCTCCGACCGACTCCGGTACCTGCAAGAGACAGATAGAGGGTAAGGGAAGAACGAGAAGGGGAACAGAAAGAGAGAGAGATAGAAACAGGGGTGGTGCTCTTGCGAGCTCTATTTTATGGTGGTTGATGGCGGTGGGAAGTGGCTATGGTGGTGGTGATGGCAGCTCGCGTTGTTGCTTCTCCTTCGTCTTCTTCTGTTCCTGTAAAAAAGAGAGGTGAATGAAAGGCAGGGTTCGTGAAGGAGAGAGAAACAGGGACTGGGAGTCCTCCCTGTTGGTTTCTTGTCTGTGACAGGAACGAGAGAGAGAGAGAGAAACAGTGAGAAAGAGAGACGAAAACAGGAAGGAGGGCCTAGAGAGTGGGAGAAACAGAGGGGTGAGGGCGGACAGAAGAACAGGGGTGGTGGAGACAACTAGCTGCAAGGTGGTGCGTGGGTCTGTTTATAACGAAGTGAGGTGGTGACGGCGTGATGATCACACTGCCGGTTCTCCTATCGAGCGTGGATCGACAACAGGGTGGATTGGCGTGGTGGCAGAAAAAGAGAGGAGGGGAGAGGAGGAAGAAAAGAACGTACCAGCCGAGAGGTTTTTTCTCAAAAAGGGAAGAACCTAAATAGGGTTCTCTTATTTTCTTGGGCTTGGGTTTTTAGGTTAGATTTTTGGGCTTGGGCTTAGGTTAAATTAGGTGGACCTAGGTTTGTTTCGGTTAGGTTTAAATATGTGACCCTCTACTTTGTACCACCGCTAGAATCGACCAATTAATATATCATTTCCTCAAATTGTCACATTTATGCGATTTCATCGTTCACACTCAAATTCCTACAAAAACATGAAAACGAAATAATTAGAATAAAATATACTAATTGAAACACTAACATATATAAATTAAGGGATATATTATGTAATAATTACGTGAATATCAAATACTCTCACACCTATATTTTGCTAGTCCTCAAGCAAAACAATAAAAATAAAATTCTAACTCATTTTCGCAGGAATCATCGGTTGCACTTACTTTAAACGTGCAACAAGACTTTAAACTGCTAGATTACCTCTAGTGGACGAGTTATAGTCTCGTGAGGGTTTCCAGAAATGTTACCCACAAACATTATGACTCAATAAAATTCCAAAACATGGTAACTTGGTTACTCGATCTATTATCCTCAGAGTAATAATCTAATTGCCAAAAATTTCAGAAAATAATTAACATTATTAGAATAATATATCAACGAGTCTAACAACGATTTAATAGTACCCAAAGGTTAAATAAATTTTATCAATTATTCTCAACTCGAAGTGTGTGTGTATAGCCTTATCAACATAACTTTTTTTTTTCTCAGTAAATATACAACTAGATAACCTTTGGATAATATGCTTCGACTACAAATCTCTCTTGTCACTCAGAAATGAATAACTTGGAAATTGGTTAGTTATCACTCAGTTTATATGTGAGAAATAGAATAAATTATGAAACACAAATATCTCACATATAATAATCATGAAAAACAAACTTTTAAAATAATGAAATGAATATGATCTCATGTACATGAATATCAATTACTTTGAGAATGTTGAATCATACGCCATAGTTCTTGTCTATTTAATCTCCACATCTATAAACCAGACCTTTACTTAAGATCAATTAGGTTGTAATGAGGCTAAAATTTTGGCTGATCAGAATGGAAAAGGATACAAGAAAATTCTCTGAGAATGGATACACCCTTTAATAAACACGTGGGGGTCTGAAGAATAAACCAATGTTGTACACCATTAATTTTTCTTCCTTCGAAATTCTTCTTCATATTTTTTTTTCTTCGAAGCATCAATCTTTTTTTCTTTTATAAAATCAGCGACATGCTCACCCCTTCTGCACAATAAAACATTTAAGTTTCAAGGATTCATGGAATATCTAGTTTCAACTCTTTTTTTTATTTGCCCATTCCAAAAATATATCAACTATACATATTCTCAGAGACATTTTTTTTTGGAAGGCGAGCAGTGTTTTTATAGGATCCCGAAACCCATTAAAGACCAGAACTGGTCAACACACCATAAACTGATAAAGATGCCGCAAGCTGGGTTCGAACCCATGACCAAGTGGTATCATCCGCCAAGCTCCAACCGTTGAGCTGTCATGCCATTGGCATAACATTCTCAGAGACATTGGGTAAGGATAAAAATAGTATGAGATATTACTCCTTAACTGGAGTAGGTAATGGAGATGGGGTTAGCAAAGAAAAGTTTATTTAAAGGCTCAAAGGGCTATAAACGGATATTTATTATTAGGTAGGCTAAAAGGCTAAATAACGGTTCAAAGAAAAAATTGTCTATATCACTTCTTAAGCTCTAGTCGATATTATGACATCTCAACTAAATAAATCAAGAAGTTCTAGTATAATAATTCAATTTTAACGACATTCTCAAAGCAATCACTAAAATAAACAAGAACAATGAGATCATCAACGGGATAATGCAAATTCAAGAAAAGTCAGAGTTTATTTAATAACCCTCAAGAAAAATATAATGTCTCGAAACTCACAAGGGTTAAGTCTCCACTATTATTCTAAGGTTTTCTAATTAATACCTTACTGATTAACTTCAAATTATGCTAACTCGGCTTATAGTGCAAGAGTGGTTGAGAAAAAATATCATGAAATATATTTAACTTAAAGATAATATCAAATCATATGTTTTCATATTGATATATAAAAGTGACAAGTGTAAGCATGCATTCCTAAAATTTTCAGGCATACTTGAAAGCACATCCTCGATCTTCACTGGAAAGGAACTTAGATTTTGAATGCATTTTTAAATCCAAAAGTTTTCACACAATCATAATTAACTATGTATTCAATGGAGATTGAGTAGAATACAATAATCAATTGTGAAATACATTTTAGTTCAAATTTTTTTTTTAAATGCAGAAAAACTCATAAATTTCACCCCCAAACCTAAACTAAACATTGTCCTCAATGTATAAAATGATGACTATGACAAGTGCAGGAAAAAGAAAAGATGAGAGTTAGAGTGATATTATCATGGGAAGTTTTTACCAATTTCGACGAAACCGTCCACCAATGAACGCTCAACAACATAAGAACTATGGACTCATCATAATAAATTGATAAAAACAATACAGGACACAAAAAGATTTACAAATGAAAAAAAAAAATAATAATAATAATAAAGTAAAAAAATAAAATAAAAATTTATATGTATCAGTTGTATGTCAAAATTGTTACGGAGCTAACGGGTATGAGTGAAATGCAACTAGAAAGAACTCGAAAATCAATCCAGACTAACCATAATGACACAACTAAAGCTAGCCTGCCTCCTAGGAGCGCTTGGTTTAACGTCGTCAGCCCGACATATAGTCTTCCTCATAAATGATGTACCATGAAATGACGAGGAAGAACATAACAAACACTCTCCCAAACCTAAACACTAAGTCCACGATGTTGACTAGATCATATAGCAACAACCAAAAATGTTGAAGATCCGTCCAACATATAGTAGCACCTACATGCAGCACAACAAAAACTAACACATCTCTAAAATGACGAAAACGCCATGCAAAATCATAGAAAAAATGCATACAAACCCACGGTCGTAAAGAAGTCATAGGGATCTGGAGCAGAAAGTCGTCACCAACATGGATATCCAGCAAATGTTTCTTTCCTACTCCTAAAAAAATGCATCCTATGTCTGGTGTCAAATCCGAAGATTGAATGTGTTGCACAATAGGATGGTCAAAATTAAAATCATCCCTTAAGAACAAGGGATCCACATAAGTAGCGTCAATCACTATTAAAGGGATGGAAAGAGGTATGTCTATAGATATATCAGGTGGTACAGGCTCATCATAACAAAATGAATTGCACAAAGATGATGAGCTAGACAGCTCAACAACACCCCCAAACCTGAAATCAACACTACCTATGGGATGTATTCTCTCTAAAGAATACTGAGAATCAGACTTCATGTAAAAGTCACTAGGAGGACATATGTCAAATGAGTCATCATGAACAGGCGGAAAAGGGAATGGGTCAGAAAGCCCAATAGTATCAACATAAGGGCTCAGTTTTGACTCATTGAGTGGTAGGAGTTTCACTTTAGGCTTCCATGTGTAACCCGGATCCATAATAGGGACTGAATCAAGCAAAACATTCACTTTCTTAATGGAATCATCAATATCGAAGTCTAAACCGAAGTGAGTCAAACATGCTGCTAAGGGATCATCTGATACAAATTGCAATAAGGAATTCTCCACTGAACTCTCAATCATGTCAACTTCACAAACATCCTCGGGCTCGGGAGGTTGTTGACTAACATTAAAAACGTTGAGTTCGATGGTCATGTTGCCAAATGACAATTTCATAATTCCATTCCTGCAGTTAATAATGGCATTGGGTGTGGCCGAAAATGGTCGACCCAAACACTACAACAAAAGTCCACTTTTATAGCATTTCATAATAGCATTTTTCACACATTTGCTATAAAAGCCAATTTTTAGTTTCTATTGAAATCAAAAAATGCTATCAAAATAGGGCGGGATTTTAAAACGCTCAAGGCGCTCGCCCAAATATTCACATCGCGCCATTCTCCACTCCCTCCAACCTACAAACCTAAAAAACACAGCAGCATCGACATCCTTCTCATGTCTCTCTCTCCTTCAATTCTCCTCCTCCATGTCTCCTTCTCATGTCTCCCTCCCCCTCTCATGTTGACATCCTGCATCAACAACCTTCTCATGTCTGCACTCTTCAAAAATAGAAAAACACCTTCAACATTTCTCTCTCTTTCGATCGAGACTCCATCAATGGAGACATCAAGGTAAGCTGACACTGCTCTTCAGATCTCTCACACTTTTTTTCACACACTTTGCTCATCTCCTCATCTCTCAGTGAATCGGTGTTTCTTCTTTTTCTTCAAATTTTGCAGAACACAACTCCGTCTTGGTTCACGAGAGGTCCGAGCAGCAGCAGCAATCAGTAGAAAGGATTGTCTCTTTTCCCCGCCAATGATTCGATCTAGGATTCGATCTTGAATCTGCTGTCAGAACCGCCAATGATACTGTTTCTAGCACCTTTAACGAGTAAGATCCAACTCTATCATCTAACTTTTGTGTTTTTATTGTGAATTATAAGTTTGATTGATAGGATTTGGTTGCAATGGTTTGATTTGCTATTGAATTGTTTTGTGTTGGTGTTCTAATTATTGCGACTTTGTCGAGGATTGTAGATTTTAGTGGCACTTTTGATAATTCACGACAAGTACAATGGAATTGCGTTAGTACGATTTACTGCGTTTGACAGGTTTTTACTAAATATCCATTTGTGTATAGATTTGAGATCTTATAGAATATTGGAGTTCGTAGTAAGTGGAATTGGGTTGAAATATTCTTGATGTTATTGATATTTCTCATTACGAAACACAAAAGTTGCCTTCAAAATAAATCTCCTTTATGGTTGAAATACAAATCTTCCGAACTATTTGTAAAAACTAAGATCAAACACTTTCGATGTTTGTTTGTTTCAGGACATTTTTTAAGATCTACCAACACAAGCGTTGGTGGCAAAGGACTTGAATGATATTGAATGAAAATTCCATCATATTTATCGGGGTATAACTGACACAGTTTATACCTATTTTATAGTTTCATCAATTCTAACCACGAGTGCATTTTTGAATTCCATCGTCGTATGCATATTCAATTTGTACTTGATGAGTGTGGGTTCACCAAAGAGACGCTTTCAAACTGTTGGGGAAATTTTGTGTTTGTGAAGAAAATACTTTCATCTTCATGAGGTGTCGTCATTTTGTATGTGTTTATGGATCACCTTGCAACAATATTTATTGAATTAATAGGAGAGTCTTGTCTCGCTGAAGTAAGAACGGAAAACTTCGTGTTGGAGTTCGACATTTAAATGGGCTTGAATTGTACTAAAGGAATATCAAATTAGGCATACTTGCAATTGCTGCTCATGATATCTCTACTGGAACTATGTTGAGTGTGTGTTATCGGCCTAGGTAATACATTGTTCTTAGCCTTATGAGTTTACTTCAACCAACAAATCAGATCCTAAGTACATAGTTTTTTAATTTGTTCCATAGGACTTGTTTCTCTGAATTCCTAATTCCCTACCATGAATACATGATTTCGACTAAAAACAAACATATGGTTTGAATGAAGTTCATTGGTAATTATTTGCATATGAATGGTCTGAAATTGTGAATACTAAGGATTTAATATTGATGTTCATAGTATGAATTACAAAAAATCAAATATTATTTAATCTCCGTGCCGTAACCATGCCCATGGCCTAGTTTTTTTTTTTTTTTTTTCTGAGGTTTGCCATGTCTGACATGAGGCTTGTCCGACATGAAGACCGTGTCCATGTTATAGCAACATACCCTTTAATCAGCAAGAAGTGTAAACCTAATATACTCACACATATGCAGCTGTACTCCAATGATAGTACTCTAATTTGGCTTGATCTCGATGGTTTCAAGCATGTATTTTCAGTGAGATATCATTTTGTCACATAAGGTTGCCTTTATACTTTCTATAAGTTTGTATGATTAGTTGAACATTGACAATCAGAAGATGAGTCAAAACATGATAAGAATACACCAAGCTCGTGGTGTGTGTGCCATGGATGCTAGCTCACAAGTCCAGAGTTCAAACATTGTTAAAAAAAATTAAAAAAATGTTGTTGAGTCATGGTGTTTGTGGAAACCGTGTTAGGTTTGAGGAAATTTTTTTTTCTGAAACTTACATTATTATACTTTACTGCAGGAATTGATCTCAATGAGGAGTGCTTGCTCTTATTTTTTCTATCTTAACCTTCCAAGCATGGCTTTCTCGAATGACAGGTATCGTTGTTTTTATAAAGGATAACAGATTTCATTGCCATTAAAATAACAGCTCAATGAGTTCCCATTAAAATATCGTTGTCTTTATCGTTGTCTTTAGTGAAGATGACGATAACCCATTAAAATAACAACTCAATGAGTTCCCTTACTTGATTTATTGCTTTTGTTGAGAGTTGACTCACTGCTGCTTTGAGGAGCCTTTCATAGTTGAACTGTGTTAACAATTTTACTTTGTTTGTGCAAAGCGGCATCATTGGTGTTGTAGAGATATTATATTTCCAATAGGTAACTGCCACCTAAAGCACATATTTAAATTACTTTTTGGTTCTTTTCCTTTCTTGATTGATTCATTTAATGTTTCAATAACTAGTTAGTGTGCGGCACTATACTACCATCTGGCTGGGATTGGATATATTTATTTTGTTGAACTCTACTCTCTTCTCTATTGAACTTTTGAATTTATTTGTGACATCTCTTGAGTGTGGAAGCATGATGTAAACAAAAAAGTAATTAAAAAAAAAAAACAAAACAAAAAAAAAGTAATTAATACTTTCTTGCTAGATGTTTCAATAAATTTGCTCTGAGTGTTAAGAGGTGCTTTGGTATTTTAGAGATTTAATTTGAATGTTAATTATATATATATATATATAAATTTTTTTTTTTTACTATGTTAGTTATTATTTCCTTTCTGTTTTTCAGTTGTGTCGTGCAAAGCAATGCAATTCTTAGAAACAGTTGTGTTGTGCTTTGCTTGTTTTGATTGTTCTTTGTTTCTTATTAGTCTAATGGACATGAATGGTTTGGCTGTCAAAATCGGCATTAGAAACCATAGTGTTGAATTTGATAGTCTACTGTTCCAAGTGCTTAATTTTTCTTCTTATTAGTGTACTCTTTTGCTAGGCATTAATGGTTTTGCTGTCAAAATCGGCATTAGAAACCATAGTGCTGAATTTGATTTTGCTCTCAAGGATGCATTAGTTTAAGCAAAATTTGTTCATATAATTGATGCTTTTGTTCAAATTAGAGTAAGGGGTAACATTTTATTGAATGCATTCTAAAAGTTTTTGTTATTAGAACTGTATACACCTGTAAGGAAATCAGTTATTTAAGAGGCCTTTCTATGCTCAAGCTTCTGATTCCAAGCAGGAAAAAAAGCTAGATATTGTTGTAATGGTGCCCTGTGATAATTCAAAAAGCTGGGTATTGTTGTAATGGTGCCCAACATCTTTTTGACTCTTCCTCCTCTGCTGTCTGCTCTGTTTTTTTATTTTCTCCTATTTTTCTTCTCTTATCTGATAGATCTCTTGCAGTTGCAAAGGACAGTTACCTCTTGCCATCAATGGTATGCTCAGAAGATGCATGCCAATGGCATTGTTGGAGTGTATATTCAGTATTGTTGAACTTCATACTCCTTGGAGGTTATTAACAACTAGCATATCACAGAAATGTCTGTAAATTGATACTTCATCCCTGTACTCTAATATGAATATACAATATGCACTATTACTGTGTTGGTCACAACCTCATAGGCATTCATAAGTGACAAGTACCCTGAGGAAGTAGCATCCTCAGAATCCTATGGACTTTTAGCAGTTTAATTTTGTTTGATGTCGTCATGTTGAAATTTCCTCTACTTCTTGTAAACTAAGATTATTTCTAATTCAAGACTTCATTTCCTTTATGAATTATGCTCGCAACTTGTAAGCATATAAATAGACCTGAGCTCTCCATATTCAGTCAATTTCTCCAATGTCAACAGTGATTTTGTTTAGTTGTCTTCAGTTTTTTTCCCCCTTTTTTTTTCTTCTTTTACTTATATATTAAGTTTTAAAATTTTTGAGCAAGGAATTCAATTTTCTCTAATTTACATGTTTAGTCCATCATATTTATGGACCCAGGTTGAACAAATCTCTCAAAGAATCATTCCAAATAGGTTCTCTGTTTGGAGATTTGCTCTAATATTATTTATATAAATAACAGACCATTTTCTGGATTAACTTTAATTTACCTTTTTGCAGATTAATCGTATCAAGCAAGACCATGATCAACAACTATCTGGATTAACTTTAATTTACCTTTTTGGCGCAGCTGGGGCGTAGAGATGTATGGCAGCTGGGACTCCTGAAAATGACATGTTGACTTGGCTGATTTGTTATGGACCCGAAAGGAAATGACTAAGCATGGTGCACTCATTGTTCCCTATCCCCTATATGCACAATGTTGTTGCTGCTTGCACATGATTTTGATATTTTCTAGTTGTTGCCTTTTTGTAGTTAGTTAGTGGTGGTGGTGTTGCATGATATTACGGGTTGAGGGTTTATTTGCATATATTATTCTGAATGAGGAATACCCTGAACCTAAAAAACCAGTTTTACTTCCAGGATGGGGTAAATGGAGTAATATTCAGAAGAAGAAAGGTATGCCATCATAATACTTACTGTTATTACTTGTAGGCAGTGGGTGAAAAGCAGTAAGTATTACTTACTGTTATTACCATTTTTGTGAAGAAATTGATCAGTGTTTTGGTAGTTCTGATGTCAAAATGATGTTCTATCTGGAATTAATCACATTAGATGCATGTGGATGATGTCTTTTATGTTGTTATTCCCTGCTTGATTCTTCTTTTGTGCTACTTCTCTAAGTTAACCAAGCTATATGGACCAATATTTCAGATCAAATTTGGTACTAAACCTTGTGTTGTGGTCAGTTCCCATGCCTTGGCCAAGGTTAAAACTGCATTTTGACTGTCTTGTGCGCTAAAACTGTCTTTGCTTGCCTACCTATTTGCTTGTTTATGAGTTCTAGGTGAATTTGGCCTAGTCCTTGATTCAAATTTATTTTTTTAAATGTTTATAATGTGAAGGCTGTTTATAAACAATTTGACTCAAGAAATAACTTTCTAATATGGAGGCTGTTTTTTTTTTTTTTTTTACATACTGTGCCTGTTTTATAAACTGGACAGAGTACTTTGTCTTGCTGGACAGAGTGCTCTGTCTTGCTGAAGTTGCTGCTGCTTTGGCAGCGAATGTTTGTGCTGAATTTGCTGATGTCTTGGTGGTCAGTTGGTTATGCTTGTGCGGGTTCGAATATGGCTGGGAGCCGGCTTTGCATTGTGTTGTTTTGTGCTTGCATGATTTGGATTGCAAGTTGCAAATTGGACTCAAGTAACGCCCTTTTGCTATTTGTATATAGTGACAGGTTTTACATTTGGATTGCAAGTTGCAAATTGTTGGAGTTACCTCATTTTTTAATTTTCTATGACAGGTTTTACATTGCCAACTTGTCATTAATTTCTTTCCTGTG
This sequence comes from Berberis vulgaris, assembly GCA_963556465.1. Lineage (NCBI taxonomy): Eukaryota > Viridiplantae > Streptophyta > Magnoliopsida > Ranunculales > Berberidaceae > Berberis > Berberis vulgaris. Next base: position 72,589,438 of record OY747135.1, read on the forward strand.
TTGGACATCTGACAACTCTTGGAATCATTTTTGCAATTGGAAACCTGGATATTAATTCATCAAGTCATGGTCTACACTCTAAGTCGATAATCAAGGAAATGGTATGCGTTCACTGACTTGTTTTTTACTTTTCGAATTACTGCTACACAGACTGTTTTTGACACTTGGAATTATGATTCACCACCTCAGTTGTACTAAACTGTCTATTACATGGTCCATTGATAGCTGGTTAGGCAATGGCGTGATGGTGGCTGCCAGGCTTATGTTTGCTGCGTTGCAGTGGCCTGGTTTGCTGTGCACTGCTGTGTTGCGGTCAGTCTGCCGCGGCTCGACTTGCTGTGAGGCTGTGGACGTTTGAATGTATGCGGGGTGCTGTCTAGTGACGGTATGCGGCCTGCTGAGATGATGCTGCGAAAGCGCGACTGCGACACGGTTATGCTGCTGTTGCTGCGCTGCGTTGCTGCTGTGCTGCAGTGCTGTTGCTGCTGTGTTTGCTGCTGCTGGGACGCGTTTGCTGCTGTATGTAGCAGCGTTTGGTTGGAACGTGTGTATGCTGGCTTTGCATGAGATGGTTGTTGTAAGTGGAGATCCTGAGGAAACCATTGAAAAGATGTCAATGCTACTGAAAAAGTTCAAAGATTTTATGCAGATTGAGAATCCGAGCTTATGTGCTTCTGCGAGTGAAAAAGTCTTCATCCAGAGGTCAAATTACTGGTCTTAGCTGATGGTAGTCCAAAATCTCCTGTCATACTGGATGATTTCCGTTGTCCTATATCCCTAGAATTGATGAAGGATCCAGTCATCGTATCTACAGGGCAGGTATATGCATAACTCACTATTTTCTGCTCTCCAATAAGAAAAACCTATGTGTATTCTTTCTGTTCTGCTAAATGAAAAGTCTAGTTTAATGAGTTTCCCTTTGATCTGTAAGTAATAGTAGTTTTGGACTCTCGCAGAAAATTAATCCTAGTGAATGGTCTTAACCATCACTTCAGTGCATTCTTTTTGCATAGTCAGGAGAACTAAGTCCATATAAGTGTTCAAATTCCACGATTAATGTCCCGATGCATTTGAAATTTTACTGAAGCATGTTTCCTCGTGAAAACCATTCAGTTTTGTTAAGTCCAGTCCTAATTATTATGTCTTGATCTGTTTTTTCAGCTTATGCAAGAACAACACTCTTGATTGTAGCTTGATAAAGGGGAAGATCGTTGTCTGTGCTTTTGAACTCCCAGACCTTAAAATCAAAAAAGCCATTTTGTTAGAGAAGCGGGTGGTGTTATTGGCATGATTCTCATTGATCCAATGGGCAAAACCATCGCTTAATTTTCAGTTTGTTATCCCAAGTACCATAATTGTAATACATTATCTTATTAATTACATTATTTTTATTATTTGATAGATTTTGTGACTCGATGTAATACCGTTTATTAATTAATTACATTACTTTGCCTCCATTCATGGAAATGTTTAACTTTGGCACATTTAAAATTTTATTTTCTAGACATAAAACTTATGAGATGTAATAAAAAGTCATTTGATAGTAAAAAAAAAAAAAAAAAAAAAAAAAAAAAAAAAAAAAAAAAAAATTCCTATGTATACTTACCATAGCGGTTTTAGAGTCTACTATAGCGTTTTTAAAACGCTATGGCAGAGGCTACCATAGCGGTTTTGAAACGCTATAAAAGCCAAACTTACCATAGCGTTTTAAAACCGCTATAATATCCCCTGGGTCTATTATAGCTCCGGCTGTCATAGCGGTTACTAAACCGCTATGGTATCCTACCATAGCGGTTTTTAAACGCTATTGATCACAATTTTTCTTGTAGTGAAAATGACTGGAATGTGACTAGAGGGATTGCTAACAGGTTGTGTATCAAGAACTATAAAGTCCACAGGGTAATAGAATTTTTCAACATTGATAATCACATCCTCTATAACACCATGCGGGACTCTGACAGACCGATCTACCAATTGCAGTGTTACTCTAGTCGGTTTTAACCCACCGAGACCTAATTTCTGATAAACAGAATATGACAATAAATTAACACTCGCCCCTAAATCCAATAATGCCTTATCTATCACATGATCATCGATAATACAAGAAATAGTCGGGCAACCAGGATCCATATACTTAGGCGGGGTTCTGTGTTGAATAATTGAGCTCACTTGCTCAGTGCGGAAGGCTCTCTTTTGCACATGGAGCTTCCGCTTTTGTGTGCAAAGATCCTTCAAAAACTTGGCATAGTTTGGAACTTGCTTGATAGCATCGAGTAATGGGATATTTATGTGAACTTGTTTAAATCTTTCCATTACGTCGTTTACACTTGTTCCTTTCTTTGCCAGAGCTAACCGTGATGGAAACGGTGCCCTAGGAAAATAAGATGCCTGAGTGGGGTCAGAGTCAAGAGGCACATCTTTAGAAGATGAGGCTTTATCAGCCTCATTGTTAGATGGAGATGCAACCTGCGTTGACTTAAACGGAGATGCAATGACACTCGAATCAGGCACTTGTACCCGATTGTCAACATGTTTTCCACTCCGAAGGGTAGTAATAGATTGGACATCTTCATGGTGTGACTCAGATGTACTACCAACTGCGAATTGACCCTTTGGGTTTGGAACAAGTTGACTAGGAAATCTCGCTGGCTCTTTCTCCGAAAAGGACTAAGTAATCTTACTCACAGCTATCTCAAGTCTATTGAGGACTTGAGATTGGTGTTGAGTCGTGGATTTCAACTCAGATATGTCCTTAGAATGCTGCTCAATTATACTTTCTGAGTGCTACAAAAACCGATTAACCGTTTCCACTAAAATTGATTTGTTGGATGGAGGAACTTGGTTAAGGTGGGGCCTAACAGGGCTAGAGGCTTGAGGAACCTGGGAGACAACAACAGGTCCCCCTTGGTGTGGGTCATGGGTCCAAGAGAGACTTGGATGTTTGGCGAACCCTGAATTGTAATAGTTAGGTTGCAGATTATTGCCAGATCGCTGCATCGCATTAAAAGAGTTGACTTGCTCAGCATAGTATGCAGGATAATCGTTTTGCAAGTCACAATTAGCTATTGAATGACCAGGACTCGAACATGCAGCACAGACTTCAGATGAAGCATTTGCGGGAAGTACAGGTTGACTCAATTTCAAAAGTGCATCTATCTTTTGAGTCATGATCATAACAGCCATCTCTAACTTTAAGGCTGAAGGGAGTTGAACATATGTATCTCTAACTTCATATAAACCGCCCTTACGCCTATCAGACTCCTTTCTTGAATAATCCCATTGCTAAGAATTTTCGAAAAACGTCTCAAAGAATTCCCAAATTTCACTGACACTTATTTTCATTAATGACCCACCACTAGTGGCATCAATCATACGACGGTTTTGAGGGGTTAAACCGTCTTGAAAGTATTGAACTAGCCGCCACTTCTCGAATTCGTGATGGGGACACCTGACAATGAGTTCATTGAACCTTCCCCAACATTCATAGAAATGTTCGCCCTTTTTTGTTGAAAATTAGATAAATCTCGTTGGAGAGTATTGGTTTTATGAATTGGGAAGTACTTTGTCAAGAACTTTCTTGACAACGTATCCCATGATGTGATGGATCCTGTCTCTAATGCATTTAACCACGAGAGTGTCTGACATCCCAACATAGGCTGTTAGTTCTCGATTTTTGTCTTAAGAGTAGGGGTCGTATTGCTATAGAACAGGTTAGACCGAGAATTAAGTGGTGGACCTTACAGGGAGATGTGTGCCAAAGATTTAGAAAGAGGATTTTGGGTGGCCAGTCAGTTTCAGAGGGTGGGGAGAATTTAGAACCAAAGGATAAGACTAGTAGCGCGGATCTTTTTGAACATTTGGCAAATCGAATAAGAAGATGTGCGAAGGAAGAGTTAGGACAAGCCAAAAGAGGAGGTTTCTATGGTAAGGAGACATGGTGGTGGAACGCGGATGTGCAACAAACCATTGCGGAAAAGAAAAGATGCTTTAAGGCGTGGCAAAAAGATAGGTGCCTAGAGTCTTATGAGCTTTATAAGCAGGCTAAGAAGTTGAGTAGTAGAGCAGTAGGGGAAGCTAAGAAGAGAGCGTATGATGCTCTTTATAATAGGCTAGGTATGAAGGAAGGGGAGAAGGATATTTTCAAGATAGCGAAAGCTAGAGAACGAAAAACTAGGGACTCGAGTCATGTTAAGTGTGTTAAGCATGAGGATGGAAGAGTATTAATGCAGGATAAAGCTATTTTAGATAGATGGAAGGATTACTTTTGGAACCTACTCAATGGAACACATGTAGGGGAGTTAAACTTGGAGGGGTATGCTTCACAGGAAGGGAGAGATCGCGTGTTCCATCGCAGAGTTAGTGCCACAGAAGTGAGAGAAGCTTTAAAAAGAATGAAAACAGGGAAGGCCGTTGGACCGGATGATATACCAATTGAAGCATGGAAATGTCTGGGAGAAGTTGGGATTCAATGGCTAACTAAGCTCTTTAATAGGATTTTGGAAACTAGAAAAATGCCAGATTCATGGAGGCATAGCATTGTGGTACCAATTTATACGAACAAAGGGGATATCCAGAATTGCTCGAACTATAGAGGGATAAAGCTTATGAGTCATACGATGAAACTTTGGGAGAGGGTTATAGAACAAAGACTTAGGAGTTTAACCACGATTTCGGAGAATCAATTTGGATTTATGCCAGGTAGGTCTACTACGGAGGCCATCTCCCTGCTTAGGCAAACTGTAGAAAAATATCGAGAGGCACGCAAGAGTTTGCATATGGTTTTTATTGATCTGGAGAAAGCATATGATAGGGTCCCCAGGGAGTTAATTTGGTGGGTGCTTGAAAGGAAGAAAGTGTCTCAATGTTATGTCGATATCATTAAGGATATGTATGAAGGGGTTGAAACAAGTGTTCGCTCAGTAGGTGGGATGTCTAGTGAATTTCCAGTGACAGTAGGACTACATCAAGGGTCGGCGTTAATTCCATATCTCTTTGCTTTGGTCATGGATGAGTTGACGAGACATCTGCAAGAAGATGTACCTTGGTGCATGTTATTTGCAGATGATATTGTCTTAATAGATGAGACTAGTGCAGGTTTAGGTCAGAAATTAGTTAAGTGGCGGGAAGCTTTAGAGAGTAAAGGTTTTAGAATTAGCCGTTCGAAGACGGAGTATCTAGTGTGCAACTTTGGGTGTGAACCAAGAGGGAGAAGTAATGCAATTGAGATCGAATGTGTCGAGGTCCCGGAGTGTGAGGCTTTTCGATATCTAGGGTCTATAATTCAAAAGAATGGGGCTATTGGAGCAGATGTAGAACACATGATTAAAGCTGGTTGGTTGAAATGGCGAATGGCATCAGGAGTATTATGCGATAGAAGGATGCCTGCAAGGCTAAAAGGGAAATGCTATAAGGCAATTGTTCGACTAGCCATGCTATACGGTTCAGAATGTTGGGCTACTACGGGACAACATACGCATAGGATGGCAGTAACAGAAATGCGTATGTTAAGGTGGATGTGTGGTAAAACTCGTAAGGATAAAATTAGAAATGAAAAAATTAGGAGATACTTAGGTGTAGCGCCCATAGAGGAAAAATTAGAGAAAGACGTTTAACTTAGTTTGGTCATGTGCGGAGGAGACCAAGCACGGCGCCAATTAGAAAATGTTTAGATTGGCAAGTTAATGGAGGGTGTAGACGGAGGGAACGACCGTTGAAAACTTAGATGAAGACGGTGAATGAAGATATCATTGAGCTTGGATTAGGTGAGGACATGTGGGAAGATAGCATTGCTTGGAGAACCAAAATCCATGTAGCCGACCCCGAAAATCTCGGGAATGGGCTTTGATGATGATGATGATGATTTGCCTTATCTTTCAGAGAAAAGGGAAATAACCTAAGACGGACCGAATCATTAGAAAAGTTTTGGTACTTCAGGGTAGCGCAGATGTCAAGAAATTCTTTGACATGAAGATAAGGATCCTCCTTTTCAAAACCATAAAAAAAAGGCAGCAGATGAATAATAGATGGTTTGAGTTCGAAACTGTTTGCATTTGTCTCAGGTAAGACAATACTAGATGGAACACTACTAGGAAGAGGGGCGAAGTAATCCTTAAATGCCTTCCCCTCAGCCATCTCAGTGGACAAGGGTGATGAACCTAAATAGGTAATGGGGACTTCAAAGAACTCCTCGAATTCTTGTCGGACAAGTCTATTCTTAGAATCACGCACCCAGGTATGCATAAACTACTGGATAACGATGGTTCAAAGTCAACACTCCTAAATAGGCTTCAATTTTAATTTTAATTTATTTATTTAATGCAAGCCTAACCGCTATATGAAGTTGACCTAACTCTGAAAAAATAAAAAACAACCGGACCCCCTAAATGACACCTAAATGATGCACAAACAAAATGAATGTCGGTTGAAATTCAATTCAATTTACCTAACCGTGGGAGAGGCACGGTAATTTCCTATCAATCCACCACTACAAAATTGCTTACCTCTTTTTCCACTCTCTAGCTCAAAGTGAAATGCCAGTTCAAGAACTGTTCCCAGATGGGATATGTTCCTTCACTCGACCACTTTAAGCTATCAAACGTCCAAAGAGGGTTCCTATGAGCGTCACACCTGTCCTAGATAATTATCTTGCTACAAATTTTAAATAGTGAAGGTCTAGGTTTCTAACCCTAAAATAGATGGTGATTAACCTATCCGCGGGAGAGGGAACAGAAGTTTCAACTCAATTTTGCCGCTATTCAAATTTGCATGCAATACTACCTAGAACAAGCTAAACACAAGTGATTACACAGAAACCGCATGCAGATGCGGTGGGTAGAAGTTACCTCCGGCGTGAACCTCTTTCGAGTTACTTGCGACGCCGGGTAGAAGTCAATTTCTGAGAGTTTCCTCGCGAATCGCAATATTTCACTTCGTTCCCACTTGAGCTCCTATGTGTGTGACCACCTGCAAAAATAATTCAAACTCAAACAAATAAAACAAATAAGAAAAGCAAATAAAACAAATAAGAAACTGACTCGTAACAATGTTCCTAAAAAGAAAATTAAACCTAATTTATAAACTAGGAAAAACAACCCTAGAATTCGATTGTACCGTTACAATCCCCGACAACGGCAGCAAAAACTTGATAGAGATTTTATTAACATAAATTAATAAGCTAATAAACCCTATTTGTAATATCGCAAGTGCACGATTGTATAACTGGTAGACAGTGGCAAATACGGGTCGATCCCACGAGGATTGACGAGACAGTCGAATTCTAAGACTTATTTGAACGAATTTAGAGCTGGGAGTTACAGCAGATGTAAATTACTAAATTAAAAAAATAAAATTGACAACTAAAATTAAACTGATAAGATGATAGAGAGTGAACAGAGACATCAAATCCACCACAGGTTCTTCGAGATTTGTGCAATCCAAAGTATTATTATTCAAGAATTAACATGACTAACCTAAAGATTAATCTAAGTTCTCAATTGATTTCAGCAAAGGCATAAACCCCTAGCATTGCATGTCTTCTTTCGGCACACACAATCACAGATTCAGATTAATTGATTAAAGCAGACTTCTAACTACCGATTAGTCTAGATAATTATTTCGGATATAATCGGTGAAAGCAAATTATTGAAATTCAGAAATCAACTGTGTTTAACGTTCAAGCATATAGAAAACAATAAATTCAAATACAATAAACTCTAGGAAACCCTGAGGTTTCATCTTTGCCTTGGCGCGGGGTCTAGAAGATCATGGTGGCGGTGGTCACAGCACTGGTGTAGGTGGAATCTATCAAAGCATGAATGCGCATCCCGAGAAAATACTGTTGATGGTCTGTGGTGGCTCAGAGCAAACACTGGGGTGCAAATAGCCAAATATTTTGAAAAACAGTTGGTTCCCGCCTCTTTCTCCTGCGCTTTCTTTTCCAGCGAGTCGTGCCGCTACTACTGATTCCTCTTCGCTCCTCGCGAGCTTCTTCTTCCTCCGACCGGCTCCGGTACCTGTAAGAGACAGAGAGAGGATGAGGGAAGAACGATAAGGGGAACAAAAAGAGAGAGAGAAACAGGGGCGGTGCTCTTGCGAGATCTGTTTCGTGGTGGATGATGGCGGTGGGAAGTGGCTCTAGTGGTGGTGATGGCGGCTCACTTTGTTGCTTCTCCTTCGTCTTCTTCTGTTCCTGTAAGAGAGAGGTGAATGAGGGGCAGGGTTCGTGAGGGAGAGATAGAGAAACAAGGACTGGGAGTCCTCTCTGTTGGTCTCTTTTCTGTGACGGGAACGAGAGAGAGAAAAATAGTGAGAAAGAGAGACGGAAAAAGGAAGGAGGGTCTAGAGATTGGGAGAAACAGAGGGGTGAAGGCGAACAGAAGAGCAGAGGTGGTGGTGACGGCGGGATGGTCGCACTGGCGGTTCTCCTATCGAGCGAGGATCGACAGCAGGGTGGATTGGCGTGGTGGCGGGAAAAGAGAAGATGGGAGAGGAGGAAGAAAAGAACGTACCAGCCGAGAGGTTTTCTCTCAATAAGGGGAGAGCCTAAATAGGGTTCTCCTATTTTTCTTGGGCTTGGGTTTTTAGTTTAGATTTCTTGGGCATGGGCTTAGGCTTAGGTTAAATTAGGTGGACCTAGGTTTGTTTGGGTTAGGTTTAAGTATGTGACCCTCTACTTTGTACCACCGCTAGAATCGATCAATTAATATATCATTTTCTCAAATTATCGCATTTATGCGATTTCATCGTTCACACTCAAATTCCTACAGAAAATGAAATAATTAGAATAAATTATACTAATTGAAACACTAACATATATAAATTAAGGGATATATTATGTAATAAATACGTGAATATCAGTATTCCTTGTGTCGTTGGCAATCTTCGTACTTTTTTTTGGCTAAATATCATGTATTTAACATCTTCGCCACCATTCCTAATTTCGCCCTCAATCAATTTTGAAGTGCAAGCCTAATATATATTATAAAATTTAAGGTTAGACTCGGTAAAAAATTCTTTCAGTTGGGAAAAAAATTCAAACGCCAAGAGTGAGTTATCCCTTAAACCTTGAATTTACCAAAACATGAAGTTCAAGATTTTTGTTTAGATGTGTATTAAGATGTCTATCTCATCTCTTTTTTCTTCTTTTTTCATGGGATGATCGACCCATCTCATTTATTTAAAAAATACTAACGACATAAAATGCATTATACATTATTTAGTAATAAAACATATATTTTTTTTAAATTTTAGCGTTTGCATAGATCATTGGTTTCATTGGGAGATCTTCAAAATTACATTCCAATGACACCAAGTTTAACAAAATTTGACAACCAAGTAAATAGTTATGACAATTTTAATTTTGAGAAAAAACTCACAAAATTTTCTATCCCCTCCACATGTACATTCCACTAATGTTTTCATCATTTTTCATTTTCTTTGCCCTTATAATTGTGTTATATTTACAAACATGTTATTATATGAAATCAATCTCAACGCTCGACATATTTTCCAACTGTTAATCCCAGCCATCTTTTATCTCTAATTCCTTAAAACACCATTCTGATTTGTAAAATAGACTAGGGTATTTCTCGTGCCTTCGACACTCAAATTCAATCTGAGCTTTTAGATGTGTGATGGTTAGAGTTAGTTTGGACATAAAAGTAAAAAAAAAATTCTTTCTCCAACTTCCCTATTTGTGATCCGTTAAATTTTTATGTTTGGATAAATCCCAATCGTCTTTTATTTTCAATTCCTTAAAATACTATTCTGATTTGTAAGATAGATATATAACAGTTTTACAACATGATGATTATAGAAATTTTCTTTGTATTCCTTAGATCTATAGGCATAATATAAAGCATAATGAATTTGTCAAAATAGTCAGGTTGGACATAACATTGACCCAATCCCTACCAAGACTAAAATGTGGAGATGTGAGGTTTTACCTGCCCAAGTTACATCCTATCAAACTTATCTATTTGTATGGGCAACGACTATTCCACACCACCATAAGTGTTTCTCTCACTATTTTATTCTCTCACACCACTTATTTTTTTCCCACACCACCATACTTTCCCACACCACCTATATAAACAAAAAAATCAACATTTTTTTATTTCAAATTGAAACGCGATTCCTCCCTCCCCCATTTGAATCTCTTGCAAATCTCTCCCTACATTTAAATCTCAAATCTTTTCCCTCTCTCTCAATATCTCTTCACTCTCTGTCAAAATCGAAACCCTTAAAAATCAAACCCCAAATCGCAACCTTTCCAAAATTTTTCAGAAAAAAAAAAAGTAATCTCATGGAAACTTCAGAAACATTTTCAACACAAAACAAAGTAAACTTCAGAAAAAAAAATTCACAAATCACAAAAAAAAAACTATTGTTCGCCTGAGACAATGCAAGGTTTTTGCAAAACCTCGCATTGATCTGGGCGAACAGCAAAACAATTTGATAAAATTTCCTGTTTGCCCAGAACAATGCAAAGTTGCAAAAACTCGCATAGAACAATAACTTGCTCAGAAATTTCAGCAAGTTTTTTTCGGACAGATTTGCGCGATTTTAGTAAAATGACCATAACTTGCTCATTTCAAAACATTTTTAAGTGATTCAAGTGTTTATCAAATAACTCAATGTACTACAACTTTTGTGTTTTGATCAAATTGAGAATCGATCTCGATCAAGCACATAAGTTGGCTGAAAGTCAGGGACACTATCATGTTTTCATTGCGAGACAGATTTACGCAATTTTAGTAAAATGACCATAACTTACTCATTTCAAAACATTTTAAGTGATTCAAGTTGTGTTTATTAGATAAATCAGGGTACTACAATATTTGTGTTTTGATCAACTTGATAATCGGTATAAATCGAGCACATAAGTTGTCCGAATGTCAGGGACACTATCATGTTTTCATAGCAAGACAAATTTGCACGATTTTAGTAAAATGACCAGAACTTGCTCATTTCAAAACATATTCAAGTGATTCAAGTTGTGTTTATTAGATAACTCAGAGTACTACAGTTTCATGTTTTGATGAGCTTGAGAATTGATCTTGATCAAGTATATAATTTGGCCGAAAGTCAGGGACATTATCCCGTTTTCATTGCGAGATAGATTTGCGCGAATTTAGTAAAATGATCATAACTTGCTCATTTCAATATATTTTTAATTAATTCAAGTTGTGTTTATTAGATAACTCAGAGTACTACAATTTTAGTGTTTTGATGAGCTTGAGAGTCGGTCTAAATTGAGGGTTTAAATTGGTCAAAGTTACTATGTTTATTTATTTATTTATTTTGAGTTTGGGTTTCTCTGTTAGGATATGCAATTTTATTGGTGGTGAGCACGTAAATAAAAAAAAAACTCAATGGTGGTGTGGAGTAGTCGTTGCCATTTGTATGAGCCTGTAGATATGTATTTTTTTTTTTTTGATGAAGCATAATGCATATAATAGATATTAAACACGGTTACATAGTTATCCACCAACAGTAGAAGCCAAGGCGTGTCATTCCTGATTAAGTTCCATGTGGATAAAATTATGGTACCAACTAGAAAGACCTGAGAGCAATGACTGAATACTACACACAATGGGTCGCCATATCCACCTAGAGTCTGACTGTCGGTTTTCCATCGCAGAATGCAAAAGCAAGTGGAGAGTTCCAGAGTCTCACAGAAACAACCCAGTTGGCCAATGGCGTGTCTGAATAAGCAAAAGGGCGACTTCAACAACAAAATATTCGGCCATATTCAGCAAAATACTCTGCAAAAGATAGAGCGCGTGTGTGTGTTGAATTTTGGGGCATTTTAAATTTGAGTGCTCTTTTCACATAAACTAAATATTTTAATGCATAATGTGTTTTATTTATAATTAAGTTAGGTATGAAAAAATTAATAGCTCAATGGTTGTACTTGCTTATGTAGCCTGATTGAATATTTAAGACTGTGGTGATTTATCCCCACATCTTAGATATTATACTCACCGACGGCACGCTTACATTTCAAAAAAAAAAAAAAAAATGAAGTTAGAATACTTGGGATTGGAGGGCTTTTTACATACAACTATAAAAGGCAACTATATGTGTGTGTGTGTGTTTGTAGCAGTGTTCAACATTGCAATATGAAGGGATTTTGTCTATGTATGTATATCTCATGTTGTAATGCGTATATACACATGTGAAATGCTAGTGTCATTATGAGCCTCGATGTAGATGTTGGATATACGTAGGAGCAATAATTGAAAGGTTAACATATGGTCACTGAATTCAATCCATAAATGAAAAAATGTGTTCATAAATGGAGGGACACTGGCTATCACCTACCTACTCTGGAATGAGGAGGAGTCAGTATTCCAATTCTTGACATGACATGATCACAAACGTGTTTAATATGTGGCCACCTACCATTGTAGTTGAGGAGAGTTATGAAATATTTAAAGAGGGGTTCGAGAGAAGGATTTCTGAACTTGGATAGTGATTTAATGTTTTCCTTCGCGCTAATTATAGGGGGCGAGGGAGACGGCGCGAGGGAGGGGTGTAACCATCCATCCCTTCGAGATATGCACTGCCGCTGATCTCGAGAGGGACATCACTCCCTCGCTCCCTCGAAGGGCTCATAGTTTCAAGGTGCCTAATCAAATCAGCAAGTGTTTTTCACAAAACCCCATTTCAATTTTTTTTTTTATATGAAAATAAACCCTAAAATTTCGTCAACAAGAGTAAGCGTGATGTAAATCATTTCGCAGTGGAGGGCGTTTTATTTAAAAAAGTATGTTTGATTCCACAGAAAAAGAATTGGTTCCATGATAATCTTTTCTCGGGGGGACGATCGACTCCATAACATTATTAAGCTTCCATTATGAAAAATCTTTGATGAGATCCATCTCCATCATAGGACCTCATGAATCAAATATTCCCATTTCTCTCTAAATAATTATGAGAGATATAGCATCTTTATACTGAAAATTTTCCTTATGTTTTATTTTTTTTTAACCTACCTTAGTCCAAGACAATAAATCCACTCACATAAAAGCGCTCGAGCCAAGTCTTCAAGCTTAGTCCAAGACAATAAATCTCGTGCAACAAATTTTAGAGCTATCACATGTTCAAAATCCACTCACATAAAATCAGCTCTAGATCCACTCATTCATATAATTGAACAGATTATATTAGTTTTAATTTTTCAAAAACTGATTTGAATCGAACCAGATCCTAAATTGAATTGATTTGATCAGTTATTTGGATTTAGTCAGTTTATTCATTTTTTTCATCCCCATTTTTTAAAATAATGTTCTTTTTCGTCTAAGATGATTGACGATATCGGACCTGACCTAGCGCGGACCTGACTTGCCAGGCCCGGCTCTCTAGATTTTCAGCACATCCACATGCACTGTCACCCTTTAATTCAATAGTCTTTTTGCATTGTCAGGCTGCAACACCAGTACTCCAAAGAACTTACACATAAAAAGCTATACTCCCTCTCCCATTGAATAGTCAGTGCTCCATTTTGGGTTGGGTTACACTCCATGACAAGCATCTCTAAAAAAACCACTTGAAATGGACTGGTCACATTCACAATTTGCGAGTGCACTTCCTCTCCAAACCAAATGGGTAGGTACCCGTACCCCCTCCTTCTTAATGGACTCACTAATTCTATAAGCAAATTTGGGTATCCTCATGGGCGGACCTACTAAGGGGCGAGGGGGGCAGCTGCCCCCCTCAATTTTTAAAATATTTTTAGTATATATATATTTAGTCTTAAAAAATTGATTATATAATGTAGAATACAATATGATAATTGTTTATGAAAATATTCAAACATTTTTTTGTTGGTGTAGTTGGAGGTTTATCACTTTTAGTAAAAGACCTGAGTTCGATACTCTTCGAGTGCATTTTTTTATTTTATTTTCAATACAATTTTATTAGTAATTGCAAACATTAAAAAATATTTAGTTTAATAAAAAATTATTAATATTAAAGAAATGAATTGTTTTTCACAAGTGATATTAAATCTCTAACAAAAAAATATTTAAAATTAATATCTAAAATAATAACGATAGAATTCAATGAAAATATATACCATTAGCCAACTCGTATAAAATTTGAGCCTCATATAAACTATTTTTTCTTTGAAATTGTATTATGATCATATTAGATTCGCAAATTTAAAAAAAATTTAGCTTCACCTAGAACTTATCCTAATTATTTTGTGATCCTCAATTCTAGACAACCAGACTTTATAGCCACCTTTTTGGTCAAGTTTTAAATTTTTTACATTTCTATCACTTCTATAGATAATGTTTGTTATTGTATTTTAAAGAGAATAGATAAAGGTGTAAAAATGCTCTAGCCTGGCCAAAAAATGGTTTTAAAGTCTGGCTGCCTAGACAAACTCTTTTGTGATATTAGTTATATATTCTAATTATTATGCTTGTTTGCTATTTGCTAAGGTTATCAATAGTGACTTTATTTTGGCTTAAAATGGACTACACTTGGATCCAATTTGATATATGCATTGTATTTTTTATAGTTGAATTTTTTTTTATTAGTTACTAGCTTCGGTAAAAAAAAAATTGGCTTTACCATTAATAACTACTATTATCAACTAATTAGTACTTTCTATTTCGCCTCCCCTCGACTAAAATTCTGGGTCCGCCCCTGGGTATCCTCTCTACATCAAATTGATATTTTTGTAACAACTTTTAAAATAGTATCACTTTTGAGATATTACAATTTATCAAATAATTTCAAGTCAAAATTAAATTTAGTCAAAAAAAATGAAAAACAGTAACACAAAAAAATGATACAATAAGTTGGATCACTATGAATAGTATCACTTTTATAATCATACTCTTCATGGTGATACAATTATTGTATCATTTTATTTGTGAAAATGTGTAAAATTATTATATAAATTGTTACACTTCAAAAGTGATAATATTTTGAGGTTGTTACTAAAATGTCAAATGTTAAATGTGCTTAATTTTCCAAAGGCTTGGGGTCTCAATTGAGAATTTGAGTTCCATGTGAAACAGTGCAAAACTTGCATTATATTACGGAACCCTTGAAGAATTCTCTCCACCAATTACTCTCCCTCCCTTGTCATCTTATCCAATCAAGAACCATGCCTCTCTCCCTTGCCACACCCTTCACCATCCCAACCTCCCAACAAAAGCTAAGACACCTCCCTCACCCAAACCCTGCTAGATCATCCATCAACAAGACCTCTACACGCATTTCATGCAACCAAAACCAAGTCCCCAACCCAGAAAACCTGAGCTTTGATCGTCGAAATGTACTAATCGGCTTAGGTACCTTGTATGGTGCTTCACCCTTACTAGGCAACACTGCCCTTGCTGATCCCATTCAACCTCCAGACCTTGAAACATGTCACCTAGCATACGACCCAATGCTCAAACAAAATGTAAAATGCTGCAAACCGGATGCCTCCAAGGCCACACCCTTCCAGTTCCCCCCGAAGTCCGACCCGATGCGTATGCGTCGAAACGCTCACAATGTGGATGAGGCTTACTTGGCAAAGTTCAAACTAGCTATCCAAAAAATGAAGGACCTCCCAGAGGATGATCCTAGGAACTTCTTTAACCAGGCACAAATTCATTGTGCCTTCTGTGACGAGGCCTATGACCAGGTCGGGTACCCGAAGATCCCGCTCCAGGTCCACGGAAGCTGGATCTTCCCGGCCTGGCACAGGTTTTACGTTTATTTCTGGGAGAAAATCCTCGGAAACCTGATTAATGATCCTACATTTGCCATTCCATACTGGAGCTGGGACGGTCCCGAAACAATGAAATTGCCAAAATTTTACCTGGATGAGAAGTCCCCTCTCTATAACCCAAACCGTAACTTAGACCACTACGACGCAGTCCTGGATTATTCTTACTCAAGTAAAAGTACAAACCCAACTCCTGCTGAGATCCCAGGTGTTATTCAGGCTAATCTAAGGAAACTTAACTATGATTACATCGAGAGTAAGAAAAACCCTGTGCTGTTCATGGGGAGAACCCTCAGTGCAGGAGAACCTCTGACTCAACAGGCTGGTTATTTGGAAAGTCTTCACAATACCATACATCAGTGGGTTGGCCCAACCACTAATCCTCACTGGGACATGGGCAACTTGCACACTGCTGCACGCGACTGTATCTTCTTCGGTCATCATGCCAATGTTGATCGACTGTGGAATGTTTACCAGAAGTATAGAAACAATGTGCCTGAGTTCGATAGCAAGGACTGGCTTGATGCTTCGTTCGTCTTTCCTGATCCAGATGCTAAGGGTGGGGTGCTCAGGTGTTCTGTAAGTGTTTATAAACCATATATCTACACTACTATAAAGTTCCTTAAATTTATAAGATATTTTACACCAAAATATACACTGAACATCAATCAGTCTTTCTATGCTTTGGGGATCTTTAGATCTTCAAGGGGATCTAGCTAAATGATCTAGTTTTGAAACTAATACCGATGGTTTAGGTTGATATGTTGTTAATTTAGCCCAACCAATGAGCATAGGGTTTTATTTAAAAGGCCTCGTCAAAATAGTGCTAATGAATTTTTTTTTTCCAATGTCGAATAGTGACTGAATTTATTTTTTTCCAATGTCAAAATAGTGCTAATCAAAATTTTTAATACTTGAACAGGTTAGACAATCACTTGATCCATCATTGTTCCGATACACCTACGAATCAGTTGATCCCAAGGATCAACCTTTCTTGAACTTCGGGCGTGCAAACTACCTCAAACAAAAGAAATCGGCTGCCAAACCAAGATCCCTCGCGGAACCTTTGGTCACAGTTAGTGAGTTTGGGACCAAACCTCGCGAACTCACCTCTACCATACGAGCCTTAGTGAAGAGGCCAAAACCATTTCGTTCTACAAGTGAGAAAGAAAAGGCATCAGAGGTGCTACTCGTTGATGAAATTGATTACAAGGATGAAGAGCATGCAAGGTTTGATGTCTACATTGCCAAACCTACAGCAGATGGCAAGGTGACATCTGATCTTGGGGAGCTGGCTGGGAGCTATGTGAAGATCCCTGATACCCATGGAAAGAAGTTGAAGAATACCAAGCGGTTCGGGATAACCACATTGTTGGAGGATATTGAAGCCGATGCATCGGATAACTTGGTGGTTAGTTTGGTTCCTAGAGTTGGTGAGGTGACCATTGGTGGACTTGATCTTGAGCTTCTTCCATCCAGTTAATTAAGGGGGATTAGGAGTTTAATTTGGTGAGCCCCTTGAGTTTCCGTTTGCACTCGTTTGGCAGTCTGTGAGAGTGTTTGTTTACTTGCTTGTTGTCAATCTAGCTAGGGAGCTTTGATTATCATCAATAAATTGAAATGATTAAGGTTATGTTTGGTTTAGGTTTGCTAGCTATCCTTCAAAAAAATTTGAAGTGTGAGAGAGTTTATGTTGACAAATTGAAAAATTAGAATTTTTCAATGAAGTCATTTTACTCAATCAGTTTTTGGTGAAATGCGAGCAAAGGGTTAGGGTGTGTATTTGATTTGAACATTCTACAACTTTAATACTAGTCTTGG
The DNA here is from genome assembly GCA_963556465.1 of Berberis vulgaris. Lineage (NCBI taxonomy): Eukaryota > Viridiplantae > Streptophyta > Magnoliopsida > Ranunculales > Berberidaceae > Berberis > Berberis vulgaris. The sequence continues at coordinate 72,606,992 of OY747135.1, forward strand.
GTCCATGTCCCATATTAGCATCATCGTCATTGTCACTGTTTGGAGTTTTCATAAAACTCCCAGCAAATTCACCATGGTCAGGACCCAGTAGACCCTCAATGGGCACGGGAAGAGATAAACATCGATGAGAAGAACCTCAATGCCATCAATGAGAAGAACCTCAGTTGCGTCTTCTTTCTCATCCCTACTGCGAGACTTCTTGGGCCTTGTGACAAGGTCCTAATGGAGAAGGGGTAGACTTTGGGGAATAAGATTTAATGAGAGGAGACATGAGAGAGATAAAGGAAATGAATACAACTGCCAAAAGATGAGAGAAAAGGAAAATATCCAAAATTCTGATAAATTGGAATATCGTCATGTTTACCACGTGCCATATTTTTACGACTTCAAATTATGCCTCGAACGTATGATATCCTGGAAAGATATAACTCTGATATATCTCCGATATCCCAAATTTACATCATTTTGATCTGATTTTGAATGTTATTTTATCGAGGGGATATATCGTTCTATTTATTGTATCGTATCCTAAAATATGGATAAATATTGGAGATGTTTTGAACCCTGCCTCCAAGTCCAAAGAGGACATTTTGCCTATCAGTCACATGGACGTTTCTTTCGTGAGATTCCTTTTGTTCACAAGACGTTAACGGTGTAAGTTGCACATTTTTTTAGCTGAACAGAATGGTGGGCTTTCGTCCTCTGAAGAGGATTGCCGGAGAGACTAGTTGATAAAGAGATTGATGAGTTGGCCAAGAGGGGGAGGGACGTTGTCTTGGCTTTGCAAATTCTGTGATCCGGAGAAGAACAAACATGAAAAGCTTTGAAATTTGATCATACAGGGCGGATCTGTCATTACATTGAGCCTTTTAATTTAGGAAAGCTAAAACATACCATTATGCATTGCCAAATATTCTCTTAAATTGATTATATAGGACCTGAGTTCTATTGCGACATCATTTAGTTGTTTTTGTTGGAATACTTATGCATCTATTTTAAACTTTGAAATCACACTGAATCGGAATGGTTTCAATGTTCAATTGGGAGATCAAGCTAATTTGATGCAGAGTTACTTATTTAGTGCAATTTTTATCAAATTTTCAGGAAGATAGGATGATTTCAGTTTTTCTCCATTTTTGTGAGCCTCAAGCAATGTAGTCAATAAGTCATCGAAGGGTTTGTCTGAATATTTATCATCACCTTAGTCGTTGCTCCTGCCATAGATATTGATGGTACTGTAACCTATTTTCCGGTCTTTACAACTGGTAGCCCTAGGCCTGGGCCAGTTTGACAATTTGCAAATGGGGACAGTTTTCACGAGAAAAAGTATTTCAGATAGAGAACAACTATTCATAGACTATAGTTTCAGATAGTTAAGATAGTGTTTCAGATACAGAAAAAGTATCTTCAATATTCCAAATCCAAGTGTAAACACTAATATTATTAACTCCTCTGACGTGAGTTACATTGAGGATATGAGACTAAACAATTTAAAGAGAGATTTGAAAGTTAAGAAACCATTTCCCTTTATTTTTTGAAATTCAAACCAATATTTCAACAAATACATATTTCAACCTTGACAACTTCGCGATTCTCATCACAAAAGATGAATGAAGACTCCAGAAAATCATCAATCTCAAATTCAGGCTTATTTTCTCTGAAGTTGCTATAAATACCCAAATCGATATTGGCATGGTGGCCAAAGAATATGGTGTCGCGTGCTGCAGTTATAAAATTTCCCATATCGTGGTTGGATTTCTCTGATGGCCCAACCCACACATGCATTGGATTGTGTAGATTTTCCAATCTTCCCGCCTTCGACTTCATCTGCCTGGCACTAAAGGATAACCCATGGACTCAAATGGATTATCACGAATTCCATTGAACATATTATATAGCTGCACCTTATTGTCTGCAGTCACTACGTCATCTGTGCGAGTTACCATGTTCTTGGATGAATACTTGTAGTCCAACAACGACAGGTAATGACTTGTATTGCGATGTTCATTATAAAGCAGTGATGTTTCATCTTTGTAGTAAATTTCAAGCATGTACATGCCATTGGGTGTATCCCAATTCCAAAAAGGAATGGCGAAGGTGGATCACCAATTAGTTTTCTGAGAATCCTCTCCCAGAAGTAAAAGTAGTAACGGTGCCATGGGAGAAATAGCCAACTCCCATGGACCTGTAGGAGAGTATTGAACCCCACCTGTTTATAAGCACCATTGCAATAGGCACCATGAATGTCAGCTCGTTTATAGTAGTTCCATGGATCATTGGGTTCCAGATTCTTCATTGCCTTAATAGCATTCTTAAACTTATGCACCTCAGCAGAGGTGAAGTTGTGAGCTGGTTTTCTTATTCGCAATAAGCTAGATGACGGTGGACTAAAATCCTTGATGTCGCTGTCTCGGGCAGCTCCAGACCTTTTCATTATAATTTCGATCGTCTATGGCAAAGTCGCATTGATCTAGTGCTGGTGGTTGAATTGGTTTAGCAGTAGCCACCATGCCTTGCCTACCAACGGTAGCAGTAGCCCCATATAGTCCTCCAAGTCCAAGGAGGACATTTCGACTATCAGTCACATGGACATTTCTTTCGTGATGAGATTCCCTTTGTTCATAAGACACATAAGTTATACATTTTTTCCGCTGCACAGAAGGGCTGCCTTTCTTCCTTCTGAGAAGATTGCCAGAGAAGCTCGCTGACAAAGGGATTGAGCTGGCCAAGAGGGGAAGGGACATTGTATTGCCTTTGCAAACTGTCTGTTTTGAAGAAGAACAAATACAACATGCTTATATAGGAAATTATCACGGATCTGTTATGACATTGACCCTTTAATTCAGTGTAAGGTTCTGAAAAAGTAAAACATACCATCATACAGTGCCATATCTTCTCTTAAAACATAACACCCAATCGCTCTAAAATAGGTTCTGATGTCTTTGATCCTAAAATCTCCACAATTTTTTTTTTTTGGTAGAATACATTAATAGTCTAGTTAATATAAAGAAATCACACTGATTTGGAATGTTCAATTGGGAGATCAGTTTAATTTTTGGCAGAGTTGCTTATTGAGTTCCATTTTTCTCAAATTTAATTTTGAGAATGATTGGACATTTTGCCAGTTTCGTCTCCATTTTAGTGAACCTATTCCTCAAGCAAGGAAGTCAATGTCATGGAAGGGCTTGTGTGAATATTATTATAACCTTGTTTTTGCACAAACAATAGATATTGCTGGTATTTATTAACCTGTTTTCTGGTCTTTAGGACTGGTGGCCTGGCCCTGGGACATTGCAAAATTGAGACAATTTTCACCAGAAGCCTTTCTGGGTGCTTTATTGATTTTTGAGACAAAGCTGTAACCTGTAAATAAAGGACTACCAAAGGTGGATAATTATAAGAAACTACTGACCAACAGACTTCCATGTTGCATGGGACGCAATGTATGTTCTGGATGCTCATGGAGGTATATTGTGTTAAATCATTAGTGGATGTAGTTGTCTTTGAAACCTACTTCCGTCATTGTCACACCCCGATTTTTAAGAAAAACGAAATCCTAATATCCATGTAGGATTATCCGTTTTCCCAAAACTCGGGACATGAAATTAGAAACATTTAGCAGCAACAACAACTTAAATATGATTTAATTATTGAAACAAATAAAAACTCTAACCAGGAAAAATTCTGACGTTGCTAGCCCCACTAGCGGAACTCCAGTAACGCTGCTAAAAAATCTCTAAACTTGAAAGACTAGTCGGCTACATTCCCAAAGGAATGTACCCAAGAAGTAAAAGCTCACTTGGGTCAGCGATAAAGCTAATGTGAATAATCTTCATCCCAAAAATCAACATATCAGCAAGTGATAACATAAAATTTAAACACAACCCATGAACAACCACACAATTAGTAGTTCCTCAATGAGGCAAAGATGTCATTGAAGAAAACCACAGTTCAAATAATGTAGTTCCTCAACGAGACAATCATGTCATCATCCTGATAAGTAAATACGTATTTACTTGTACTTACACTATAGATGTTGACTATGACAAGTCTGGCCTGCAGAAATGTCAGTAGACTTACCATCCTCCATGAAAAAGGTTAGAAACAATATGAATATGACTTCTAAAATAGTTGGTCTTTTATCGGTTAAAATAATAGTGACCATAAATTATTTGAATTGATTATATTATTCATTTTTAACGGATTAATCACTTAGACGATGCCACATTCGCACCACCTCGTGCTGAACATACATGCACGTATGCCTCTCTCATATAAAAGAGGATTTCTCCGTCATCCATGCCCAAGTTGGGACACATCATATACATGCATGCATCACCGGATAATCCTAACTATATGAGTAACAAAAAAACACTCTTGGGCTATCAATGGGCATAAAGTCACGTTACATTTTTTACGGATAAATGTCAAGCCTATTTTAGGCATTTAAAAACCACCACCTTTTCGCAAGACTAATCCGAAAGTTATTTTAGTTTTTCTATAAGAAAGGGATGCCCCACATCCGCAAGACAACCCACAGGTTATTTAGTTTCTGTATAAGATAAGAGCAATAATAAATAAAAGAGATGTGGTAGTTCTAAGTGATACAATTTCAAGTGATTAAATTTTCAGGAATCAAAGTTTATCAATATCATTTATTTTTGATATTTCAATTTTCTCTCACAATGACACTTTGTCATTTATAAATCGATTCATCACAATCTTCGCCCATACTTTTGGGGAAACATAACATATTTTGGAAACAAATTTTATATAGCAGAGCGGGGATCAAACCCATTCAATAAGAGGGTTTAAGTTCCTACGAGTATCATAACATCACACTTTCAATCATAGCTCCTTATTGAGTCTAATTCAAGCTATGAAATAAAACATCGTTACTTAATAACATGGTTAACCATAAACAAAAAACAACATATATATATAAACCATACTCCAATTCTCATTATCATACATTACCGCATATAGCAAAGGAGTTCAAAATGTTCATCACAAGAGTTGCATTTATATCACCCCATCTTGTAAGGCAAAGTAAACAACTAAAATGCAAGAGAATCGCAAAAGGGATTTGCATTTTAGATCCATAAAACTGTAGAAATCGAAGCATGGAACTCAATAAAAAGAAAACTCTAAATTCAACTGAAACAAACAGTTTGGACTGATTCGTACAACCATGTATATCAACTAGAACATCCCCCTAAATCAACTGATTAGAACACCCAAAACTCAGCTGAAACTTCCGCTTAAATTAGCTGAAATAAGCTTTAAACATAGCTACAAACAACCCCCAAAATCTACTAAAACCAACCATCTAAGGTCAATCGTAGCCTTCCCCAAACTCAATCGGAAACATCCTAGTTGCAGCCCGTAACACAATCCCGAGAAAATCACACTTTAGTCCGCACAACAAAACCAATACACCCTAATTTCAGCTATCACAGTAATCCCATTACAACCCAATTTAGATGTCGAAATAAAATCAATTTGACCCTACAGTCATCCCAGCAACCAACCTTATTCGGGCGATAAATTGTAACTTCATTCGGCTCCAAACAACATTTTTATTTTACATCAAATGCGACTTAAGACAACCCAAAATAGACCCTAAACAACCATGTTTCAATCCAAAAACAGTCAAATAAATAACCCTGCCAACAATACCGAAATGAACAAGCTGTCCTAACCGAATAGCTTGACCAATCATCACTCAAATGTACATAACTCTCACGTTAGAACTCCAAATTTCATACCGTTTGAGGCAATAAAAAGTAGACACAAAGAGGTTTCCAACCATATAAGGCACACCCCATGATTATGTTTATAACAGTACAGATTTTACAAACAAAACAGGCCATCTGTCAGCCTTCGGCTGATTTAGCTATTGTCACTAAAATGAGTATATCTTCCTGTACACAACTCAGATTGTCATACCGTCAAATCCTTTAGAAACTAGACTAAAACGGGAAACTTTTGATATATCACATGATACTATACCTACTCAAAAACCCAATCAAAACTCTGGAAAAAAAAACTACACAAAATCTGTCCAATTACCGGACAGATTTCAGTTTCAGCTCACATTGAGCCCCAAGCACCAAGCTCTGCTAGAGATGGAAATTCACACTTGATTCATACATATAAAGTAAACAATAACTAGCATTGATCTCCTCGGCAACAGCCTGTTGATTCTGACCAATGTCTCATGTCCAAATGGTTCCTTGGATTCTCATTTGAAAGTCCAATCTCAAAACCAATTACAATCCTAACATACTGGATGGTTATCAATAGAAATAATCATTCCTGCATCACAATCCAATCCTAAAACCATGCATGGAACCAATCCCTTATCTATGATCTCAATCTAACTTGTCAAGTTAATCAATTATATCTTAACATCCATCATCAAGTTAGCTAATAAAATTGGCATTTCAACGTCAAGTTTTGGTAAGGCCCTCCTTGGCAGCAAGTTCTTTGAAGAACCCAAATCCAAGCCTACTGTCCCTAAACCTCTTTATTTTATGTATCCACATTTAATTATTTATCTCATACTAACTATCCCCATTGGAACTTCGATGCTTTCACAAATAATGAGTGGGTACAAATGAGGGTTCTTAATAGTATAACTCATGCAAATGAAGGCAATGACAAACACAACAAACAAAACATATAACTCCAAATGTCATATATTTTCATTGTCAACAAATCAAATGGGTATGCATTTAATTACTTTGAGTTGCTTTCCAAGTCTCATTTGGGTTGATTTTAGATGCCATGACAAGGTCAGTGTATAGATTTGTATGGAGTATGGGGTGGGGAGGAATGCATCTATACTTAATTTGTTGTGTAAGAACCACATACAGTTTTATCATACTCTCACACCTACCATGCTTTCTCACACACCCAGATTTATAACAAAACTGTGCAAAAGTTTCTCGTGTGCATTTCATCAAATAATTCAAAGGCAATCTCAACACATACGTTTTCAAACTTGGCATAGTTTTCTGACATCATGAAACATCCATTTATATCGTATTGCAAGCAATGAACAAAGAAGAACAATTGAAAAACAAAGAAAATTCATAAAAAGTAGTGATAATTACTCAACAGACTCCTCAAATCTAGAAAACAAAACATTTTAACTTCCCATTTACACAACAGAGAATGTATATTGGTTTGGTTTTCTCAAAATCCACTTCATCCCAAATATGAACAATTCAATAAAAATCTATCCCAAATACATAGATTCGTCTAGACAAAATGTATGAAAAGAAAATGAAGAAAAACTCACATTTGAACAGAGAATTGAAACTCGATCAACATATAGGCAGGCGAACGAACGAACACGCGCTAACCATCGCCACATCGACCGTTCTCTAACGCAACATCACACACCGCCAAATCCCGTGCCTGCAAACCTATTTTTGGCACCGAAATCTAAAGGGATTGAAAGGGAAGATAGAGGAATGAGAAAGGAGGTTGAGCGAAGAAACGCGCGGCAACGTCTCGACGCCAGCCGCCGTCACCGAAGAAGGATAAGAGGAAGAGCAAAGCTTGCTCTCTCTGTTGCACAAGAGAAGAAGGAAATGAAGGTTTTTTTTTTTTAATATTGTGGGTAGCTATTCGCCCCCACTAAAGTTCTAAGGGTAGTCCTCCAAAACTCATGAAAATAAAACCCTAAAATTTAAATTTAAATTCAATTAAATGTAACTTTATTTTATTTAATTCAAAATAAAAAAATATTAGCTTTGTGAAATTTAGGGGTGTTACAGTCATGAATATTCGGACTTTAGCAACATAGAAGTGGGCATTGCTACAATTAATAGAAAATTTTGATTGACATGTCGATTTGTATGTTCGTGTCCACACAAATGACATTAAACTGTGCTAACAACCCAAAATTTCCAAGATCTTATTTAGAGCATCAAGATCTAAAATAGAAGAAATATGAAAACGAATACACCACTAATCATCATCTTCTTCAACCTCAAAGACATTGATGTGAACCCAACAATAGTTACTTCACCCAAACGAGGCACCAATGTGACAACCAACTTATCCGAACCTTCAGCTTCAAGATCTTCAAGCAGTGAATATTTGAGCGATTGTAATCTTCATCATCCTTTATTATTATTATTATTATTATTATTATTATTATTATTATTATTATTATTATTATTATTATTATTATTATTATTATTATTATTATTATTATTATTATTATTATTGATGTAGTCAATTTCTGCTTTTATTCCTTGTTGCTTACTTAGACCTGCACATGTAATGGCGGCCAATGACACTCCGATGCTTAAATTAGATAAGGCTTAAGAAGGGCTTAAAATTGTAAACTGGGATTTTGTAGCATACCTCAAGTTCATCGACCTTATCTCCCTTTTATAGTGTAGGAGTCCTTGTTCGGCTAGGTCTTTTGTGACATAGTTTAGGAAAGAGATCTTATTGAAGATTCTTTCTTGATTGAGAGCTGTCAATGTGTGATAGTTTCCCTACACGACTCGTACTCTTAGATTTGCGGGAGATGTTTCCCTTTCTGAGTGTTGTCCATGTAAGGAAGTTTCCTTGTCCGACTTATAATTTAATTTTTGCTTCCTAGTCGGATCTAATGTGTTGTTGGCTTGCCAGGCTTGGGTAGATCTCTTAGATACTTGCCTCAGAGGTCTTACGAGTATTGGGCCTGACCACATGACGTGTGGGCTTAATGGCTCATTGCAACTCAAACCCGACTGTCTAGATCCTACCAATGATGGGCTTAATGTTGTTTGGGCCTCGCTGGATTGAGCATGCAATCAAGTCTACATTGTTCTGTTGACGAGATTGTCATGACAGTGTACGGTGTTGATCAAAAAGACGGTTTGTATCATCAATTATTATTATTGATGTTTTTGTTTTTTGCTCCCTGCTTTGACCTAGTTCCTGCTAATCTGCTTACCTGCACAAGTAACGCACGTAAGCCATGAACCACCATTATGGTGGCCGATGGCACTCTGATGCTAAAATAAGATAGGGATCTGAGGAAGGTGTAATGCTGTAACAGGGAATTTTTAGTGTACCTTAGCTTACCAACCTCACGACTTATTTATAGTGCAAGGAGTCTTGGTTCTACCAGGCCATCGTAGGCGTAGTTTAGGAAGCAGATCTTCGTGGAGACTCTTATCTAATTAGGAGTTGTGCTGTACGTAGGAAGGAAGTTACATGTTAGCCCCATGTTCCAAGATACGCGGGAGATAGTTCCCAATCCAAGAGCAATCTGTCGAAGGGAGTTTCCCCCTATGTGGATTGTACTCTAATATTTGCTTCCTAATTGGAAGCAGAAAGCAGCTGGAGTTGCCTGTCCGAAGCTGATCCTTGAGATACTTGCCTTAGTAGGACTTATGGGTATTGATGATAGCTGTGAGACGTGTGGGCCTAGCATGCTGTGAGAGTTTGGGTTCGCCTGACAAACTGAATTTAGCGGGCTTAGAACCGCTTGGGCCGGATCAGTATTGGGTTGATGCTAGGGCCCGCATTTTCTCAAGATCATCATGACACGTGTGTGTGGCTTAGAGGTGTGACCGTTTTCATGTATCATCAGCTACTCCCTTGAGTTAGTGGGTCGTCACATCGGTTCGCTAAGTCATCTCTTGGAGGGATGCGCCGCTCATGATGATTGAGTTTGAATCGTTGCTTGAGTCGCGCACTGCATTAATTGAACGTGCGTTGGTTCGGCGGAAAAGAGGCAGGAACCCAACCTCTATTTAAGTCATTCGCAGTATAGAGCCTAACTTTTCTACTTTCTTTGCTTTCGAAGATACCACTCTGATTAGAAAATATTGTTCATCTTCTTCATGGCCCAACAAAACCTTCTTAACGACGCAATCCTGGCCAAGGGCCTGAAGTTTTTCGAAGATAGGTTGCTGTCCGAGCCTGGCCTTGCTGAAATCTGTACGAAGTTTGGAGTCCCTGAGGAATTGCTGTTGTATGTCCTGATGGGTGACCAAACACCAATGTCGCCTCCGGCCGATTTCATCTGCTTGCATCGTGGGATGCTTCAAACTGGAGTGCGCTTTATAATTCTCGACGGATTTGGGAGTTCCTGGATCTTTTAGGGATTCCTCTAGCCCAGTTGGGGCCTAATGGATATAGGATCATCCTCATGATTCTAATCAGTGCTAAGGAGGCCGGTGTCATCGTGACTTCGCAGAAAATTCAGTTGCTGACTTATCCCCGGCTGAAGGGTAATGTTGTCTGTAAGATGACGTCATCGGCTTGCTTCGTTAATATGCCCGATGACTTCAAGTTTTGGCAAAAATACTACTTCTTGGCCCCTGCGGATTCGAAGTATTTTCGATGTAAGAGTCATCAGCTCGAGCGACAGTTCAAGCCGCTTCGTAAGTTTAACCCTTTCTTCATGATTTTGACATGCTTGATAGTGGGCTAACTGATCATTGCTTGTCATTTTTTGCATAAAGGTTTCCTATTACTCCTCTTACTTTAGCGGAGCAAAACACCATGGAGACGTTTCGCGTCTTGTCAAAAAAGAACGCGGTCAATGTTATAAGGATTTTCAACTTCATCCGTTGTTGGGACAACTGGCACGTTGCCCCCACTTTGTACTGAACATCGCGAATTAAGTTGAAAGATGGGCCCCCTTCAACAAAGAGGAAGGTTGTTGGGGGCAAAAGCTCTCGTTCTATCTGATGCGGAGGAGTCGTCTAAAATGCTTGACTCCTTTGTGAGGAAGAGGGCTCGTGTTAGAGCTGGGTCGTCCTCGGCACAACCCGCTCTAGTGAGAGAAGAACGCAAGTCTGTTAAGCCTGTTGGGGCGGAGACTAATGTTTCTAGCTTGGAGAAAACTTATCTGTGGTTTAAAGGAGTTGTAGACAGGTTGAAGCTCTAAATGACCGTTTGGTGTGGGTTGCAATGGCAGTTTTCGCTGGTGGTGATTCACGTGGGACCGTTCTGTTAGAAGGCTCCCGTGAAGATTTACCCGAAATCATAGAATCTGATCGCCCTATTATTGCTTCACCTGAGAGTGGCCGCGACACTGGCTATGCCTCCGGTAGTCCGAATTGTTGAACTTCTTGCTATAGGCCATAGCTAGAAGTGTTGGATGGTCCTTTGGAGATAATTTGCTCCCTCCTCTCCCTCCGAATCCCATCGAGTCGTCTCGCACCAAAGGGCCGACTATTAGTGACAAGGGGAAGGCCACTGAGAAGAGCTTGAGGACGGTGAAAATCGTGAAGGGTGGCACTGACGTGATTCCTGATCCGGGAAAGCTTTATCCAAATGCACAGATAAGCCTGTTTGCACCGGACTTGGTGAAGATGAGTTCACAGGTCTGACACCAAGAGGTGGACATAGAGTATGCTTCAAGGAAACATATAAGCAGGCGTCACAACTGACTGATGGATCACGCTCCAAAAACTGAGGAGGATACGTTAGAAGGGTGTATGGATAATGGCTTGAAGTACCTTATGTTGGGTATGTCTCATTTGAGCCATGTGGCCGTTGCTGGGACGGAAGTCGAGACGGCTCACGAGAGGGTATACACCTTGGAGCATGTCTTCTCGCACATGCAGGCACTGTCTTTCGATGCGCTTTATGAAATTATGCAGCTGAATAAGTGGGCCGAGGATAAGAGGCTGGATCAATCAACCGTGACCGCTGAGACTCAGAGGGCTCGTTTGGAAGACCTTGAACGTGATTTGTCAGAGGCGATGTCCGAGAGGGACAAACTTAAGCAGGAGTTGAGCCAGATCCGTCGATAAGTAGAGGTTGCGAAGGAATCTGCGACTAAGGCATATTCTGAACTGTTGTTTCTTGCTGAAGATAGTGCTTCGAAGGAAGCCGACTGGGTTGTTGAGAAGCAACAGTTGAAATCCGATGTGAAGTTCTACGCTTGAGAGGCGAGGAAGGCCGACGACCAGCTCGAATTGGAGTGGCATGAACTTAGTGCTGTGAAGTGCAGTTTGGCCATAGAGCAGTCAGGTTGACGCGCTGACTGGCAAATTAGAGCTATTGGAGCGCGAACTTGTTGATGCGAAGGTGCGAGAAGAAGAACTTCTTTGGGAACAAGGCAAATGTGAGTTCCGCTAGGTTGTACATAGCCGACTGAAGCTGCTGATGCTGATGAAGGTGGAGCATCCCGAGTGGGATCTCGACCATTATAAGAAGATGTCGTATGTAGACTTGTTTGTTACCTCTGTGTCATCGGGCGAGAAGGACAGTTTGAGCCCTGCCAAACCGTGGCACGCATGGAGGCAACTCATGTTTCTTTTTCCACTAGGCTTAGCTCTTCCGTTTCTGTACCTTCTCCTGATAGGGAGTAAACTTTGTGTGTTTGTACCACTTTCTCGTTTTGACCATTAATGAAAACAATTTTATCCATTTCGTGTTTGTTGTCTCTATTGCATGTTTTTCGTTTCGCAATTTCGTTTTGTTTTGGCATAGGTTGGTTTAATCAATGGGACGTTGACTGGTCTGTCTGCGATAAAGAGCTTGACCACTTTGTGTTGCGAATGTCTAAGGTCATGTCCGATAGTGATCATGTTGCGAACAGTTTAGCTTGGGGTTGAGTCATCCGAGCAGTGTCTTGTCCCCAAGGTAAGCTGCTTGAGGCTTACCTTGCGTGTCTGACCGATCATTTGTAGCTGCTGTTGTAAGCGCATTGCAATAGCCAAGCGTCTGTGTCAGAGCGTTCGTGCCGAGTTAAGCGCTGTAAGATCGGGTTGACATCCTAAGTAGCTTTTATTTGGGCACTAGTTGTACAATCTTTATATCGGCGCAAGGGGCCTTTGCTAACATTAGAATGTCAGTCCGTTTGAGTGTGAATACTCTGACTCAGCTAGATTCATGTTTGCGATCGATTTTTCAAAAGAGAGTGGTGGTCGCGTGGCGAGCTGTTTGAGACTCCCACCTTTCGAATCATTTATGACCAAGCAAAATGGATTACAGATTCGGGGAGTAAAAGTTTGGAGACCAGGCTGAAAAGCAGTGGTCCCGTGGCAAGCCATCGGATTCAGTTCAGGACTTACTAACCTCTTACCTTTCGAACCATCTACACCCTCCTCGCGCGGTGGGGGCTACGAATTAGAGAGAAAAGTTTGGTGACCATACTGAAAAAGCAGTGGTCTCGTGGCAAGCCATTGAAATCAGGTTGCGGCTAACTAGCTCCCACCTTCTAGACTATCTACACCTGCGTAGTGGCGGCTCACATCGCGGAGAAATAGTACGAATTTCCTACCAAGGGAGATGCCTTGGTGTTACACCGTACCACTTGTGCCTTCGTGTGTTCGGTCTCCAATGCTAACCAATGGTTGATCGAAGTGTTGGTCGATGTGCGATGCTTCCAGGAGTTATAAATCTTAGCCACTCCTGGGGTTACATATGAGAAAAGTGGTATTTTTTGATAGCACTGTGAGACCGTGACTGCGTCGCTGCTCGTGGCCATCCTCATTTGCTTTCTTCCAAGCTGTTTGAGGAAGTTGGAAAGGGGATATGGGATGTCTCTTGAGGAAATCAATAGCCCATTGTGAGGTCTACAACGCTGTCGTATGAAAACTTTCCTGGAGTGATTTGACGGAGCAATTTGACTGCTCTGTCATTTCAATCCCCTTTTACACCCCGTCTTTATCTTGGGAAGGGGTTGAGCGAATTCCGTTATTTGTTGTCCTTCGCAGATTGCTCGCATCGGAGGGTCTGCAAGTTTCCTTTGGATGCCTCTCGTAGTAGAGTTGTCTAAATAAGTCTTTTACTTCATGTCGCACTATATTCAGATGCTCGTAATATGTAGTCTTTTGTATCTGCCTCAAGGTGCTTGTTGTTACATCTTTCCAATAATCAATAGAGTTTGTTTTTGTAATTCTTCTTTTATTTCTTACATGATTGCAAATCACATAAGTTTTTTAAGAATTGAATCTCAATATTGACTATGGAAAGGGAAACAAATGACTTAAAGCAAACTAATTGTTGACGGAGAGAAATTGATTCTGGCCTTGAAGTGAATTCGGGTTGCTCTCGCGGATCAGTTAGCGGACTGTCGAGGCGTTACATAGGTTACTGAAGAGTAAAACTTAGGATCAGATCTCCGCACCTACGAAATATCGGGGGATGTGTTCCTGCTTTCCATGGCTTTTTCGTCTTGCTGGGCAAAAGAGCTTATTGCTCATGTACAGCTTGAAAATGATGTATCTGTCGTCGTTTGGCCTGACACTGGGTCAGGTTGCTTTGCTGGATGTAGCTTAATCTAGGAACATTCTATCTATTGAAGTGTGGCGTAATGACAGCCTCGTGCCGTAGGTTGATCTCCACGTCGTGTTCCTTCGGAATGGATAGCAGTATACTTAACACACTGGTGAGAGGTGGAGACCACTGGTTCCATCTGGTGGAGCCATGGTCTTCCCAGGATGAAATTGTAGAATGATGGTGCATCTACCACCATGAAGTCCAGAAATAAGACCTTCCTCAGTTGCGGTTCTCCTGCCACCGTAGCTAACCTTATCTTTCCAATGGGGAAGCATTTTCCCCCACTGAATCAGATCAACGGGTGTTCTGAAGACGTCAAGTTTTCTTCCTTGAGGACCATGCTATGGAACGCCTTGTAGAATAAAACGTTGAGCGAACTTCCCATGTCCACTAGAGCTCTCTTCACCTCTCACTTGCGATGGAGACCGAGATGACTAGGGCGTCGTTGATTGGCGCTCGGACTCCATCGAGGTCATTGTCCGTAAAGGTCAAGGTAGGAATGGGACTGAATTGAGTAGGCTTAGAACCGCTTGGGCCAGATCAGTTTTGAACTGATGCTAGGACCCATATTTTCTCGAGATTATCATGACACGTATATGGCTTAGAGGTGTGATCATTTTTATGTATCATTAATTATTAATATAAAATTTGGGAATCCTCAAAATCGTTGCTCGCTTGAAAAAAAAATCTTCAAGCGGTACACTGATACCCAACTCCAAGTATATCTTGTGTCACCCACCTATATGGGTCTTATCCTTACCATGGGTATGCATAATCTTCACAAAGCTCTCAGCAAACTCACCCCAGTCTAGACCCACAAGCCCCTCAATGGGATTTGCGATATAAACATCGAACCTTGCTGGGTTTCCATGTGGAACCTCAATACCATCGATGAGAAGTACCTTGGTTGCAGTTTCCTTTTCATCCTTGCTACGAGAGACGACAAGAGTCTGAATTGGCTTTGTATGACCTATGGTGTTCCAAATTCGATTGATGGTTCTAGTGATATGGACTCACCAACACTTCTCATTTCGGCTATGGCTTTAGTTGTTTCCTGCACTTTTTACCAACATCCATCCATGGGAGCTTCCTTTGGATGTAAACGTAGCTCAATTCTTGCGGTGCGAGACAATCCTTCACCCGTTTTAGATCATCTAGGGGCGGATGCGCTCCATGTACGCGGATATTCAATACTTTTAGTATTTTATTACAAAAATTTAATAATAAGTAAAAATTATTTTGAATTTCTAAATAAAATAATTATTTATAACTTTAAGGATAAATCTATAATTTATAACTAATTAAAGGATTTTAAATAATTTGTGTTAGAAGCTTAAGTATAATTAATCAATGCTTATAAAAGACTATTTTGATTTTAAAATTATGAAATGTAAAGGGCAAAATAGAAAAATAAAAAGTTAGATATGAGTTTTTTTAGAATATACAAAAAATTGAAGGCTTTAAATGACTTACAATAGGGACGTAAGTATAATTTATAAATATTTATGAGGTGCTAGTTTGCATTGTAAATATTCTGAATGTGAAGAGTAAATAATGAAATTGTGTAATAGTGTTTACTATTTTTAACTGTTCATTAGTGATTAAAATACATACCTATTTCTAATCACTATTCACCTTATATTTAATTTTTTTAAATTTTTTAGTAAATAATAAGAACATGTGAGGATACCATGGAGAGACAGATTTAAAGTGAATGACAACTACTGTTCATAGAATGATGTTTAAGATTTTATATTTGAGCAATTCTATATGTCGAGGCTTTGGGCGAGGTTTTTGGCGAGGAAGGTGCATCGCACGCGAGCAGGTGACGTGGTGAAAAAAAAAAAAAAAAAATTTTGGGAGGGAAACGAAAATTTTGGGCGAAGAAGAAGAGGGAATGGAAGCCTCTTCATTTCCCTCTCTCGCTCCCTGTGTCTCTCGCTCTTTCCCTCTCTCGCTCCCTCTGTCTCTCACTCCCTCTCCTCTCCCTCTGTCTGTCGCTCCCTCTCCTCTCCCTCTCCCTCTCCCCATTATCGACACAGTCGACCTCCCTCTCCCCATTTTCGGCAGATTCGACTTCTCCCCTAAACGAAGCTCCTCCTCTCTCCATCAACACTGAAACGAACGAGAAGAACGAAAATTTAGGAAGAAGAAGGAAATAAGGAGAAGAGAAGAAGGTCTCCTTCGTCCCTTCCCTCTCTCAAAAGGTAAATTTTTCATCTCATTTTAGGTTTTAGGTTTTTAGTTTTTGATTTTCCCTTTACTTGGGTGTTTTAGGTTATTGGTTTCGGACAAGAAGTTGGTTTTCATCGCTCGGACGCAGAGGTAAGCCCATTCTTCTTCTCTTCGTTTCGTCTTCAGATCTAGGGTGCATTTTTTTTTATTTTTTATTTCAGTGTTCTTCAACCGAACAGCTTCATATAGGGTTCATTTTAATTGTAATAATTTCAGTGTTCATGTGGGTTTTTTTTTTTTTTTTTTATGAATTGTGGGTTTTTTTTTTTTTTAATTTCAGTGTTCATATCTGTAGAATTTTTCTTTTTCTTTAAGATTTGTTTTCATCAAAACTATTCTTAGATCTATATTAGTAATCGTGTTAAGGCACCACATGCGAGGTAATACTCGGCGAGCCCACGATTATTAAGATTAGATTAAAGAAGAATCTTCAAAATCATGACTATATTCATGATATTTATATCAGATCTAGGGTTCATTTTTTTTTTTATTTCAGTGTTCTTCAGCCGAAGAGCTTCATCTAGGGTTCATTTTAATTGTAATAATTTCAGTGTTCATGTGGGTTTTTTTTTTTATGAATTGTGGGTTTTTTTTTTTTTTTTTTTATAATTTCAGTGTTCATATCTGTAGAATTTTTCTTTTTGTTTAAGATTTTATATATATAAGCATCTTTTTATCTCTGTGTTTTCATCAAAACTCTTCTTAGATCTATATTCTTAATCGTGTTAAGGCACCACATGCGAGGTAATACTCGGCGAGCCCACGATTATTAAGATTAGATTAAAGAAGAATCTTCAAAATCATGACTATATTCATGATATTTATTCTATGTTGTGTATTTCATTTCTGTTTTGATTTCTGCTTATCATCTCTTTGTGATTTATAAACAAACATTACAGGAATGGATAGTGTAGAAGATAATGATTGTATGTTGGTGGAAGAAAATGTAGAAGAGGTGAGGGAACCTAAATATGGGATGGAATTCGTCAACCTTGACGAGTTTCAACGATATTATCGTGAATATGGTAATGCAAAGGGATTTCCAGTTAAAATAATGACTACTGAAAAAGATGATGATGGAAAACCTTCGTTCATTCAGCTTTCATGTGGTCGGGCTGGGAAGCAAAGAGGTGATGGAAAAAATGTTGTTGGATTGCGTCCGTCGACCAAATGTGGTTGTCAGGCTAAGATTAGAGGTCAAATACGGGTTGATGGAACAGTTTTAGTGAAAAGAGTTACACTTGATCACAATCACATGTTAAGCCCTAGTAAATCGAAATTTTATCGAAAGAACAGATATATGAGCTCGTATGTGAAGAAGAGGCTTGAATATAATGATAGGGCAGGTATTAGACCAAATAAGAGTTATTCGTCATGTGTGGTTGAAGTTGGTGGCCATGAAATGTTGCCTTTTTCCCAAAAAGACTGTTACAATTATTTGGACAGAGTGAGGAAGTTGAGACTTGGTGAGGGGGATGCGATGGCTCTTAATAACTACTTCCAAAGAATGCAAGCTAATAATGTTGATTTCTTTTATACGATGGATTTGGATGATGAAGGTAGGTTGAGAAATGTATTTTGGGCTGACGCATGGAGCAGGGCAGCTTACAAGGAGTTTGGGGATGTTGTTACATTTGACACTACGTACTTGACAAATAAGTATGAGATGCCATTTGCTCCTTTTGTTGGGGTGAATCATCACGGTCAGTCAATTCTTTTGGGATGTGGATTGATATGTGGTGAAACGATTGAAGAATTTGTATGGCTTTTTCAAACATGGCTCGTGTGTATGAATGACAATGCTCCGTCTGCTATAATCACTGATCAAGATAGGGCAATGAAGAGGGCCATTGAAATTGTATTTCCTAGCACACGACACAGATGGTGCTTGTGGCATATCATGAAGAAGTTGCCTGAAAAACTGTCTGGTTGCAATCAATATGAGGCGATCAAGTTTGCAATGCAAAGAGCAGTTTATGATTCCCTGTCTTATGATGAGTTTGAAGAAAATTGGCATGGTTTTATTGATAAATATAGTCTGCATGAAAATGACTGGTTGGGTGGATTATACTCTGAAAGGATGCGATGGGTGCCAATATTTCAAAGAAATGGTTTTTGGGCGGGGATGTCTTCAACTCAAAGGAGTGAAAGCATGAATGCTTTTTTTGATGGTTATGTTAATTCAAAAACCACATTGAAGCAATTTGTAGAACAGTATGAGAATGCACAACGAAGTAAAGTACAAAAGGAAGTTGAACAGGACTTTAAATGTTTTAGCCGAAGTCTTCCATGCATTACTCCTTATGCAATAGAGAAAAAATTTCAAAATGCTTACACTACAAAAAAATTTAAAGAGATCCAAGGGAATCTATGTTGTAGAATTGTGGGTGAAGATATGGATGGGGGTGGCTGTGAGTTGTACACTATTAAACAAGACTTGCTGATAAATGATAGGCAACGATCGGTCCATTATGTAGTCTCTTTAAATGTTGACGACTTTGGCATCAAGTGTAATTGTCAATTGTTTGAGTTCAGGGGGATTTTATGCAAGCATATATTTAAAGTCTTGTTTGAAAGAGAGATTCATGATATACCTGATAACTATGTTCTTCGGAGGTGGAGGAAAGATGTTAAGAGGGCTCATACGAAGGTGAAAATTGTTTATTCAGATTGGGGAAATAAGCCTGAAAATGTGCGATTTGAAACGATGTGCAATGCCTTCTATGAAATGGCTGAATTCGCCGCTGAGGATGAAAAGAAGACAATCGAAGTTAAAGAATGGATCACTTTGAAGATGGACCAATATAAAATTGTCGGTGGTGATGAGCATGTTGATTCACATAGGTATTTGGAAGTGGGCACCACTACTAGTTCTGCCATCCAGATTCATAGTCCATTAGCGGTTCGTAGCAAAGGACGACCGTCTAAATCAAGGCTAAAATCCACCCTCGAGAAGGTGTGTAAAAGGAGACAAGGAAAAAAAAAGAAAGACACGCAAACGAATCAGGCCAGTCAGACTAATCTGGTATGTTTTGCAATATGTTTTTGATGCGCTATTTTAGTAGCACACAACTTAATACCCTGCTTTGTGATTTGTAGTATAGAATAAGTAGGGATCGTTCTAGACCGGGGATTAGAGGGCTTGTTAATTACACTAATAATAATTAAAAGACTACTAACAATCTAATTAAATAAAAGGGGATTGGATTTTCTAAATTAAATTATGAAAATAACTACGAAAATTAATGTAAAGATAATAAACTAAAGAGATGGCAAAGATGAGAAATTAGCTAAGGGTTTTATCTCCACACACCAAACATATGCTTATAAATTAATATTCAATAATCACTTGCTAACTCGTGAGAGACAATGCTCAAGACTAACCGTGACCGCACTGCATTAATCTTATTATTTTCCCAAGTTCGTTGAATTAAACTAAGCGTCGCTTTCAAACTATTCTTATCATGCTATCTAAACAGGAATCGCAAGTTAAATAGCAATCTAAGATCATTAAGTTTTGTGGAAAATATGAACACTGACTAGGCAATCACAAGTATGATCAGCATCTTGTTCTTGCCTAGGTTTTGACTTAACCTTACCAACGTTCCTTGGTATTTACTACTTGTGAGTACAGAATCATAACAATTAGGTGAAATTCTCCTATACTCTAGCCCCAAATCCTAGCATGCTTACTAAGTTGGCCACCTTAACAAACATAAAAGGAAAAGTTCTCTATAAAGCAGTTAAGCAAAACACAATTACTAATAACAAGGAAGATTAAATTCAATTAATTTATAAAGCACATGTTTGGGGCTTCGAATCCACCCCTAACTAAGAGGAGTTTAGCTAGACATATTAATTATGTTCAAACAGTAATCCATAATCAATAATCAAACTAAAATAAGTAAAAGAGTTGAGATGTTTAGAGATGAAAACAAAACACTGATCCGTGGTGGTACTGAGTAGAACTGGGGTGCAAATAGCGCGATATATCTTCCTTCCTTCCTCACGCGAATTGCTTGTTCGGTCTGTTCCTCAGCTCCCTTCGATCTCTGCTTCACTTCTTCCTTTCGTTCTGCTTCAGCTCCTTTCTCCAGAAGAAGATGCGAGTGAGGGGATGACGGTGTCGGGTTCTGATGGTGACGGCGATGAGGCGATGGGTGGATTGCGAGATGAACAAATAGATGAGGAGATGGACAGTTGAAAAAGAAGAAATTGAGGGCGATAGAGAGAGGGATTTTGAGTTGGTTTTCTGTGATGGGTTTTGGGTCTGTGTCGGTTAGCTGGTGTGAGGAAGATGGCCGGCAAAAGAAGGGTTGGACGGAGGTGTCTGTGTGAGATGGAAGATTGTGTTGGTGAAGGAGGTTTCTGGATGATGATGGCTTGCTGCGACGCTGGATGTGGATGGTGGGTGACGGCGGCTAGGGTTTGTGCGAGGGTGATCAGGGAGGAAAAGGGAGACGATGGAGGTGGTGGATCAATGCTATTGCTCGATGGTTGGTTCCTTCTCCAAGCCAGGTATGTCCCCTTTTTATATTTGTTTTCTTCTTTCTGTGGTTTCCTTGTTGGTGTGGTTTCCTTGCTTGTGTGAAGTCCTTGTGCAATTAGTATTCCTAATTTGACAATTTGCTTCTATTTTAAAGTATTGTAATTGGAAACCTACACAAACATGAAAATAGCAATTAGTACCATAATTAACAAATAATAGCTAATAATACATATAGAAATATGGTACTAAAAATAGCATAATTATGCCCCTATCAAATTCCCCCACACTTATCTTTTGCTAGTCCTCGAGCAAATCCAAGAAACAAAAATAAAAGACTCAAATGACTCAATCTATACTTTCCAACATTTGTCTCAGAGATTTTCAACGAATCATGACATGTTAAGATTTTTTGTAAACACGAGATTAAATCCACATCATTCGAAAATTAATACACGTTCATAGCAATGATATAAAAATTTACAATTAAATCAATCCAAGTGACTGTGAAACTCAAGCGCGTGCCAAGAAGAATTAACCCAAAAATCTCACTAGATGCACTCTTTTCTTTTTCACTGATTATTTGGTAAAATCACTCTTCCTATTCTAGCTATATGTGAGAGGATTGATGTGAAAGGGAAACAAGTAGCTCACATATGATATAACAAGAAAGAATGGCATTTTCTGACTTTTTTTTTTTTTTTTTTTTTTTAGATATATGATCTCATGGAAGGAATGTTACTACTTGAATGCAAGAACCAGTGACACCATATGCTCATACCTCATTCGAATCTCCACATTGTGACATTGCAAGACACACTCAATCAAAAGGTCTTAATTCAGGTTGTAATGGGGCCAGGGTTCAAGGGAAGAGAAAGAACGGATATGAAGTTTTCAAAGGGCTTGAAGAAATTGTGAAAGCATGCAATAAGATTAGAGACATTAGCAAAGAATCATATGGTTCAAGACATAAGTGGAAAAATGACGAGGTGGCCCATTGATAATGAAGAGTTTCAGCAATTATTTTGTATCTACTTAAAAAGAATTGAACTATCTGTATGGTACTGTAATACTGAATTGATAAAGATAAGGACTTGTATCTCTTTTGTAACTTCTTCTTTTTTTTTTCTTTTTTCAATTTTTTTTTTTTTTTTTTTTTTTTTTTTTTTTGCAACTCTTTCTTTTTGAACTGTCTACCACAAGGGTCTTCCCCCACACTTGCTTTTCAAGATACCTTGAACCACAATAAAGTATCTGCAAATCGAATTATGCTCCATTCGTTTTATTAGGATAGAGAATGAGGGTAATGAAATAAAAGGCTTAATAATAGGTTCAATGGGGTTAACCTAAAGGAAAAATATTATGGATCAGGCTTATTTGGCAATGGTGGAAACTAGGTGCCTTTATCATGTCAAACATGTCATGCAATTCAATATGATGCTTTGAACGAAATTAATACAAGTTCTAGTGTTTCATTCTTAATTTTGAAAGCAATTCAAGTAGCAACCAAAGCAAACAAAATTGAGATCATGCAACGAATTATTATTGACAAAATAAATAAAAGATGACCTAACTAAAAACTCTCAAAATCAAAGGAACAATAGGCTCAAAACTCACATATGGGTTATAATGAGTTAAATTCAACTAAGCATGCTATGAGTACAAATTACTAAGTTGATTACATGTGAATCTGCATATGATAACCATAAATAAGCATTAACCAAAGAATAATATTAGATCTTGAATCATGTTTATAAATCATCTTAACGTCAAGCAATTAAAAACCAAATCTCATCATTGTGTTGGAAAGTATCCTAAGACTCAAAACAAATATAAATTTTTATTTTTATTTTTATTTATATATATATATTTGTTTTGTTTTTTTTATTTTTTTATTTTTTATTTTTATTTTTATGACACTAATACCAACAAAGAAAATAAAAACCAACAAATTTTTTTTTTTTTTTCAAAATAATTCAAAATAAAACAATGTTTTGTTCCCCCACACTTAACCTAACATTGTCCTCAATGTTAATAGATTATAGCACATGCAATGAAAGATTTAAACGCGGAAAAACAAACTACTAACAAACAAAAACAAAAACAACGAAAATAAAATAAAATGATAAAGAAAGCAAATCTGATTGGGTTGCCTCCCAAGAAGCGCTTGTCTTAACGTCGTGCAGCCTGACGGTATCTCCAATTAATCCTCAGAATAAGTGGGAACATGGAATGATACGTCCTCCACGTCATGCTCCACAAATGACTCATAATAGGGCTTAAGTCGATGATGTTTCACTTTAAACTCCTTCCCGGTTGTGACACTCTTAATCTGTATAGCACCATGGGGAAAAGCATTAGTAATAATAAAAGGACCAACCCATTCAGAACGTAACTTACCAGTTCTAAGACATGATTGGAAAAGCAAGACTTTCATTCCAATGACAAAAATATTTCCATGGATCATCTGATCATGAAAAACTATAGTGTTCTCCTTATAATTGCTTTTACTATCATAAGCCTCATCCTGAATCTTTTCAAGCTCATTCAACTGAAATTTCTTCCGCTTCTTTGTATCATAGGGAACTCCATTGCTCTCATATCCAACGGCAGTAGTGATGTGGGTCTCAAGTTCATCCTCGTTTTTGAGGTTTGACAATTTCTGGGACAAATTGTCATTCACATTAATAGAAAAACAAGAATGATTTTTATCAGGATATCTCGTGGCTTCAAAGATGTTGAAGCCAATCACATCACCATCAAATTCCATGGTCAGTTTCCCCGCATGTACATCAATATTTGTCTTCGCAGTTTTCATGAAGGGGCGCCCTAAAAGAAGAGGCAAAGGTGCTGATAATTCCGAATCTTCCATCTCAAGAACATAGAAATCTGCTGGGAATATCAAATGGTTAACCTGCACTAACACATCTTCCAACAAACCTCGAGGATATGCATTAGAACGGTCAGCCAATTGAATAATAACACCATCATTTTTTAATTTCCCAAGATTCATAGATCGATAAATAGAATACGGCATAACATTAATTGAAGCACCTAAGTCTAACATTGCATTTTCAATTTTAGTATTACCGATAACACAAGGGATAGTGAAACTACCTGGATCCTTACACTTCGGTGGCAATTTCCTTTGAAGAACTGCGGAGACATTCTCACTTACCTTAACTACCTCTCCATCTCGAAGACGTCTCTTTGTTGTGCAAAGCTCCTTCAAAAATTTTGCATACTTAGGCACTTGCTTAATAGCATCAAGAAGCGGAATATTGACTTGGACTTTTCGGAAGGTTTCCAAAATTTCCTTATCATGTTCATCTTTCCTAGATTTGGCAAACCTACCTGGAAAAGGCACAAAAGGTGGAACAAGATTAGCAGAAACTGAATTTGGAATACTCACCTTCTTACCTTGGAGTTCTGGTTTTTCAATGATGGATGGATAATCCTTCTGTAACTCAGCTTTCTTATTTTGACTCTGTTTAGGGACTATCGGCTCATTCTCAATCTGCCTACCACTCCTCAATGTAATTGCTTTTGCAGTTTCAAACCTGCCCTTCGGATTTGGAGTGGTAGAACTAGGAAGTTTTCCTTGCTCACGAATTTGTCCAATAAACTCAGCTATTTGTCCCATCTGTAGCTTCAAATCTGCTATATCTTTTGCTTGATTCTGCTGAGAAATAGTTAATGATTTCAGTATCTCATCATAATTAAGCGGCATACCTGAATTGTGCTGAGGTGGTTCAGGTGGTCCTTGAAAGAAACCAGGGGGTGGTCGATTCGAAGTCTGTTGTTGAGGTTGTTCTGAATTTCTCCATCCAAAACTGGGGTGATTTCTCCAACCTTCATTGTAGGTGTTTGAATAAGGATTATTCCTATAGTGATTTTGCCCTTGAAAACCTATTGCATTGACATTCTCCCAACCGCCATTCTCGATCAGTTGAGGACATTGATCAGATGGATGTCCTGGCTTTGTACACACGCCACAAACCTGTGCAACTCCTAGCATATTCGGCTTCCCTAGGGCCTGAGTCACAAGTGAGGTAAGATTAGCCATTTGAGCTTCCAAACTAGAATTAGTACTTACCTCATTGACTTGGCGTGAAGGCTCTCCAATTCCTTCATACTGCTGGGCATTTAAGGCTCGGTTTGCAATCAAAGTTTTTGCTGCTGCTGGAGTTTTATCAACCAAAGCTCCTCCTGCCGCTGCATCTAACATCTGTCGCTCAAGAGGAAGCAATCCCTCATAAAAGTATTGAATCAGGAGCTCCTCCTTCATCTGATGCTGCGGGCATGATGCTATGAGAGTTTTGAAGCGCTCATAGTAAGCCGGATATGATTCTCCTGGACCTTGCTGTATGCCACTGATTTTCTTCCTCAATAAGATAATTTTGGAAGTTGGGAAAAATTTCTCTAGAAACACCTTCTTCATGCTTTCCCAAGAATATACTGTTCCGGAAGGTAGTTCATAGAGCCAATCCTTAGCCCTATCAGTCAGAGAAAAAGGGAATGCTCTCAACTTTAGAATGTTTTCATCCACATTTATTGGCGTCATACTGGAGCATACAACTTCAAATTCCTTTAAATGTTTATTTGGATCCTCCATAGAAAGACCATGATACTTTGGAATATGATGAAGTAGGCTGGATTTCAGCTCGAATGACTCAGTCTTGCCCTGCGCGGCTAATGGGTACTGAATGCACAAGGGTGCGGCATTGTCCAAGGTGGATGCCGAAAGTTCTTTAATAGATCTATTATCTCCCATGTCGAACTCTTCAGATTCAGATTCAAAGCTAGATGTTTGTAGTTCTTTTGTTTCTCTTCTTCGTCTTCTAAATGTTTTCTCAGGCTCTGAATCGTATTCTACTAAGTTTTCACTGGATTTCCTATTGTGCATGAACTGGTACCTGAGATAAAGAAAGAAATAAAGAAAAATCAATAAAAATAAAAATAAAATAAATAAAAACTAATAAAGTAATCAACAACTTTTCTAATCCCCGGCAACGGCGCCAAAAATTGATGCGCTATTTTAGTAGCACACAACTTAATACCCTGCTTTGTGATTTGTAGTATAGAATAAGTAGGGATCGTTCTAGACCGGGGATTAGAGGGCTTGTTAATTACACTAATAATAATTAAAAGACTACTAACAATCTAATTAAATAAAAGGGGATTGGATTTTCTAAATTAAATTATGAAAATAACTACGAAAATTAATGTAAAGATAATAAACTAAAGAGATGGAAAAGATGAGAAATTAGCTAAGGGTTTTATCTCCACACACCAAACATATGCTTATAAATTAATATTCAATAATCACTTGCTAACTCGTGAGAGACAATGCTCAAGACTAACCGTGACCGCACTGCATTAATCTTATTATTTTCCCAAGTTCGTTGAATTAAACTAAGCGTCGCTTTCAAACTATTCTTATCATGCTATCTAAACAGGAATCGCAAGTTAAATAGCAATCTAAGATCATTAAGTTTTGTGGAAAATATGAACACTGACTAGGCAATCACAAGTATGATCAGCATCTTGTTCTTGCCTAGGTTTTGACTTAACCTTACCAACGTTCCTTGGTATTTACTACTTGTGAGTACAGAATCATAACAATTAGGTGAAATTCTCCTATACTCTAGCCCCAAATCCTAGCATGCTTACTAAGTTGGCCACCTTAACAAACATAAAAGGAAAAGTTCTCTATAAAGCAGTTAAGCAAAACACAATTACTAATAACAAGGAAGATTAAATTCAATTAATTTATAAAGCACATGTTTGGGGCTTCGAATCCACCCCTAACTAAGAGGAGTTTAGCTAGACATATTAATTATGTTCAAACAGTAATCCATAATCAATAATCAAACTAAAATAAGTAAAAGAGTTGAGATGTTTAGAGATGAAAACAAAACACTGATCCGTGGTGGTACTGAGTAGAACTGGGGTGCAAATAGCGCGATATATCTTCCTTCCTTCCTCACGCGAATTGCTTGTTCGGTCTGTTCCTCAGCTCCCTTCGATCTCTGCTTCACTTCTTCCTTTCGTTCTGCTTCAGCTCCTTTCTCCAGAAGAAGATGCGAGTGAGGGGATGACGGTGTCGGGTTCTGATGGTGACGGCGATGAGGCGATGGGTGGATTGCGAGATGAACAAATAGATGAGGAGATGGACAGTTGAAAAAGAAGAAATTGAGGGCGATAGAGAGAGGGATTTTGAGTTGGTTTTCTGTGATGGGTTTTGGGTCTGTGTCGGTTAGCTGGTGTGAGGAAGATGGCCGGCAAAAGAAGGGTTGGACGGAGGTGTCTGTGTGAGATGGAAGATTGTGTTGGTGAAGGAGGTTTCTGGATGATGATGGCTTGCTGCGACGCTGGATGTGGATGGTGGGTGACGGCGGCTAGGGTTTGTGCGAGGGTGATCAGGGAGGAAAAGGGAGACGATGGAGGTGGTGGATCAATGCTATTGCTCGATGGTTGGTTCCTTCTCCAAGCCAGGTATGTCCCCTTTTTATATTTGTTTTCTTCTTTCTGTGGTTTCCTTGTTGGTGTGGTTTCCTTGCTTGTGTGAAGTCCTTGTGCAATTAGTATTCCTAATTTGACAATTTGCTTCTATTTTAAAGTATTGTAATTGGAAACCTACACAAACATGAAAATAGCAATTAGTACCATAATTAACAAATAATAGCTAATAATACATATAGAAATATGGTACTAAAAATAGCATAATTATGCCCCTATCAGTTTTATGAATGTATATTTTTTTAAGTTACATATATTGAAAATGTTATTTACAAATGTCATTTGTAGGGTTTACAGTGTATGTCTCATGTTATGCCTCGTGAAAGCAATCTGATGGCTAGTCAAAGCAATACACAGGTTTGTTTTTTATATTTACAAGGTATGAATCAGTAAGTATGTTTGCCCACTTATGATTTGTATGTTTGTTATCGTTAAGGATGATAATACGGGGTCACGCGATTTACAACCTGGCAGCGTTGATCAATTCAACTCGCTCCTCTCACAGGTAAATATTATGTATTTTCTATGTATCTCTTTGTACAGTTTGTTAGTTATGTGTTTTGTATGACTCCTATTATTTATTTTTGCAGCCGCCTTTGCAGCCACCCGATTCAAGCCACGGAATGTACTATACAAATTATAGGTTATGATAAGGTTAGTCATCGTTGTCTGTGTATGGGACAGGCGTACCCCTTAAGTAACATATTAGAGAAACTCTTTATGTTGTTGAGCATCTATGGTATCACTTTTTATTTCTATATACAAAATCCATAAGATCTATTCTCATAAATAGACCTCCCCCCATTATAATAATAAGATTAGATTGGAATAAGTAAAGCGTAAATACGTCACTAATGTATTATGTTATGATAAGGTTATGATAAGGTTGGTCAACTAGTCTATATTCTTATAAATAGTCATCGTTGTCTGTGTATGGGACAGGTTTACCCCTTAAGTAACATATTAGAGAAGAGAGAGGCTACACAGCAAGGAAATGGGCGAGGGGAGTGAGGTGGCGGGGGTGGGAGCCGTTCATCTCGCTCGGGATGCGTGCGCAAAAAAATCAACGCACACATCTCGAGTGAGATGAACGGCTCCCACCCCCGCCACCTCACTTCCCTCGCCCATTTCCTCGCCCATTTCCTCAACACTTAGAAATTCTGATTAGAGATACTCTTTATGTTGTTGGAGTGATTCTACGGGGCGAGGAAACGGGCGAGGGGAGGGACGTAACGGGGTGGGGACCGTCCACCCCGATCGGGATGTGTGCCGTCATATATGGTCTGCGCATCCCGCGCGGGGTGGACGGTCCGAGCATTTAAGAACTCCACTTCTGAATTCGGTTTGCTCCGCATCTAGGCCCCATTTGTTAGAACCCTGTCTATTTTGGAACTGATCCTATTAGCCCCCAGTTGATTATTGCTCCATGTGAAATAGTTGCCTTTATATTTGCAGTCATATAGTTCAGCCTGGACAACACAGTTTAAGAGATCAAATGCACCTGTTGTATTCAACACAGTTTAAGTGGACTAACTAATCTAAACAGGGATAGTAAAAGTGATGTATATAAGAGATACTCATCATGTATAAGGATCTGGTAAGGAACTCCCTTTTTATTACCATAATTGGAGGTGGTAAGGTAGTTATACCAATGGTTTCATCAAATGTATGTTTATGCACCCTCTGCAAAGTAATTCTATCAACTATGTATTATTCTCGGTTTATCTCCTTTTACAGCAGGGAACACCATGTAAAACCCAACCTTTAATTGCTCCTTCTCTTTACAACAACTTTTATTAAAGATTTAAAAAAATGTCTTATCCATACAATTCTACCAACATTGGAACTTACATTTCAGTTTACTATGATCCTCCCTACAATTACAATAGAAATCATAGCATATAGTAGAGGGCATGTGATATTAGCATAAATGTAATTGCAATTGAAAGATTCGAATAAAGATAAACTGAATGTAGTCTCTTGGTTTCTATCAGTGCATGGGTCAGAGCAGGAAGAAGGATGGGAGCAATGCTGGGAGGTTTGCATATTTTGCAGTTACATGCGGGACGATTGCTTGATGAATATATAGCAGTCTCAGATATGTTTGAATGTATTTTGGCAGGCTATGATGTAAATTCAGTTGATATGTTCAGATATTCAAGCTTAAACATATGTTGGCAGGCTATGACATCAATTCAGTTTGCAATGTCAGTCGTTTTTATCTTTGAATGTGTATTTGTCGCATTGTTTGATAATGTATAAATTCAGTTTAAATGTTCAGATATTGGCAGGGTGTGTATTCAGAAATATGCAGATGCGCAGACTGTGAGGTGCTATGGGGAGAGGCTATGTCAGTGACAAAGTGCTAGTGAGGTGCTATTGGGAGGTGCTATGTCTGTTAGATGGTGTGGCATTCTGTCTGTTACAAAGCTACAAGCCTGTTAGAGTGCTCTGTCAGTTGGAGAATGCTCTGTTAACAAAGCTACAAGTCTGTTAGAATGCTCTGTCAGTTGGAGCTTGCTCTGTTAAGTCTGTTAGACAGTCAGGGAGTTAGCATTGTGATAAGCACTGACCTTCTTATGTTCTTGTTTGCAGCTGGTAACCTTGTTATGAAATCAACGAAAGCAATGAAAGGAACAAGCAACAACTCTGATGTGGAATACTGACTGCAGAAAGAATTGAAGTCGAGCAATATTGCAGAAAGAAGACAATTTGAATGGATTGATTGTAGAAAAGAAGATTGTATTGTATTGAACAATTGTAATGAAAGATACAAGAATGTATTAGCAATTTCGAGATTGCAAATCTCCTTAAGAGCAGTTCGAGATGCTCCACTCTCCTTGAGCAGTTAGCTCAATGTACATTTATTACAATCAATGGATAATTCTGTTCTTCTCATGTATTCTTATTTATAGACTACTGATGCCACAACTCTGTTAATACTAACAGAGCACACTTAACAGACTAACAGAATATACATCATGACCTCTAACCACCCCTTTGAC
This sequence comes from Berberis vulgaris, assembly GCA_963556465.1. NCBI lineage: Eukaryota > Viridiplantae > Streptophyta > Magnoliopsida > Ranunculales > Berberidaceae > Berberis > Berberis vulgaris. The sequence continues at coordinate 72,637,496 of OY747135.1, forward strand.
ATATTCTTTCCAAAAATCCTAACATCAGCAATCTTCTAACAGAACTTCCAACATCAGCATTAATTCCTCTCATTCTCTCAGCAACAGGACTCTAATATCAACATCAGCATTCCAGTATTAATATCAGCATTAGCATTCCTTCAGCATCATTATTCTGATATCATCATCAGCATTAGTATTCCAGTACCAGTATCAGCATCAGCAACATCAGTATTTATATATCAGCATTCCATATCAGCCTTCAGCTTTCAGCATTCATCATTCAGCCCAGCAACTTCACAGATGTTCACATTCTTTCTCCTCGTATATGTAAATCGTATAGGAAAATACAAACAAAATCTATGAAAAATAATTTATTTCTGCAAAAATGAAACCTGATTTCTGGAAAAACTAAACTTGAGCACAACTGCCAGTTTCATGAATTTAAAGGAAAGAATCATTGAATTAATAGATTTGAAAACCTACCAAAGCAGAGGGAGCCTATTAATAATCATTGAATTGATCAATCACTCAAATGAAAAAAGTTCAATAGAAGTAAGATGTGATATTCCACCTGAACATGCCAGTTTTCAGGATCATTTTCTTTGCTAACCCACAGGATAGGATCATCCTGAGAAACAGTTGGGGAAGGACCAAGTATCCATGATATACGCTCTAACTTTATCAGATCATCATCGTGCCAATGAGATACTTTCTTCTTGAATTTCAACCTCCACTCAGACCATTTTGTTGCTTTTCTCCAACGCTGCTCAAAATTTTTTAGCACATCATATACAGCAGGTCCTTCGATCATGCTATGCAAATCGTGCCATGGTTGCCTTGGACCATTTTCCGCCTGCGCAGAGCATATCATTATAGTAAAGCTGATAAAAGATAATCATGACAAATATTAAAAAATTAAAATTAAAAAATAAATAAAAAATGTTAGTTTAAGGCATAGCTAAGTCCAACCCTGCGACAAGCAACTCAACAACATTTTGTACTTTGTCACCAGGTGAGAAGGTGCAACTACATACATATAGCCATGCTTTAAGAGAGTTTGTGTGCTTAGTATGTCCAAGCACCTTAGTGCAAAAAGGTTTGATACATTACGCATAATGAACATACTTGGAATTGAGTATATGCATCAGATGGCAGATGGGTCATGGTATGTGAGTTTAAGAATTCCTATCAATTGCTAGCTTTTGCAATAAAGCCTTTTAACAACTTTCTACATGTCCTACTCTTTTACCTAAACTTTCTTTACTACCAATCAGGCAAATCTCAGAATAAGATTTAACCAAGCTCTTCCCATTTTTCCAAAAATAATTGTAAGCTACTTTCTAGTGGCATTGAGACATCATATGGCGAGTGAGTTTTTACAAGATATACACCCTGAGCAACTGGAAAACAACATTCATAGTGTCAAATTAGGGGATTGTAATGAAGTAGGTTGAGAATATGCTGTCAACAGAAATATAAAGAAATGTGACTACTCACTGGAAATGTAGGATTGTGATAGTCCCCATTAAACACAGTATCCAGATCACGAAATAGTCGATGCTCAGGTGTATCATAGCGACCATCACAAAGATCCAAACCTCCGACAAAAGCAGTTACTTTGCGATTATTTCCAGTTGCTTGTGTATCCACAAGCACACATTTTTGATGGTGTGTGAAGAGGGTTCCAACAACCTAGATGTAAACATCAGAAGAGGGAAAAGAAAGACCTCAGAATAGAAACATGATTTCAAAACCCAAAATAAAAGTGTTTCATAAGAGGCACTACCAATAAGAAAACGAAGGTATTATTCAGAATTTCAAATCGAAAATAACACCATCATTGCTCAAAATATTAAAGTAAATACATGTGAAACATGCAAAATTTTCGTTGCTAACTTGCTATAACATGGAACTTCAAGCATATTCTTAGTGACCTGCAAGTCACACTCAACACATCCCATCATTCAAATAACTTGAATGTAAACTATAAAGCAATTAAAGATACGAGAGCAATTCATTTTAGATGTAATCTATAAGCAAATCAGTGTACTTACGGAGAGTAGGAAGTCTGATGAAGAATCCTGGCAGAATTTGGAATGCAAACAGCAACCTACACAATGAAATGACAAGCATACCATACGGAAGAAAAATATAACAATATGAAACACAAATTTCATTGGAATATGAAATATATTCACATCATACATATTTATGTACATATTACATTACATATAATTCCATCATTCGTCCAACTGCTTAAGAATATTTATTATACCTAAGATAATAAGTACAATTATCAAAGTATTGATTAAGTCCCTCGTGAAAGTCCAAGGATCATTGTTCCCTTGACTGACATTCGATGGACCGGCTTGATCATTCGATGGACCGGCTTGATCGTTCCATGGACCGGCTTGATCATTCGATGGACCGGCTTGATCGTTCGATGGACCGGCTTGATCGTCAACAACTACATTGTTAACTGTGACATCTTCATTGTTGTGGGATTCCTCCGAATCTCTACTCGCCGCTTCTGAGCGAACCCACAACTTGTATGATTCCTCAGCTTCTTCAACTGACATAAACCCCTTGTAAGAAGCACAACTATACCCTGATACCGACGAAAAACATGCGGGCCAGTTTAGCTATACTCCTGGCCGACGACCTCGATAGACAACATACGCTCTGAATGCCATTCCTGCAACAGGAGGGGATATAAGGAAGAGGGAAGTATAGTGTGAGAGGCTGTTGGAATTCAGGCGTGCGAACAAAGTCGAAACTCACACAAAGGTCTAAAAGTTCATTAACATCTTGAAACTCAAGTACATAAACCTAAGATGTACAGACTATTTCTGAACAAAAATCGTAAACCGTATATCTAAAATAAGAGGAGAAAAAATAAATTGAAGCTTTGAAGGTTGAAGATGAAACGAAGAGAAGAACAAAGGGAGTTAGTGTTGCATATGATTAAACCTTATCGATTGTTTCTGCCTTAATTTCATTATACATTACAACAAGACTTTATTTAGTTAATATGTACAATAAATACAGAAAGATGAAAACTTAAGAACAGAAGGAAAGACTTACAAATAAAAGGCTAAAGGTTTTTAAGCCATAATTTTATTTGCATTACCATATTCATGATAATATCGTTGGAACTCGTCAAGGTTGATGAATTCCATCCCATCCCATATTTAGGTTCCCTCACCTCAATTAAAATGAACCCTAGATGAAGCTCTTCGACTGAAGAACACTGAAATAAAAAAAAAATGAACCCTAGATCTGATATAAATATCATGAATATAGTCATGATTTTGAAGATTCTTCTTTAATCTAATCTTAATAATCGTGGGCTCGCCGAGTATTACCTCGCATGTGGTGCCTTAACACGATTACGAATATAGATCTAAGAATAGTTTTGATGAAAACAAATCTTAAAGAAAAAGAAAAATTCTACAGATATGAACGCTGAAATTTAAAAAAAAAAAAACCCACAATTCATAAAAAAAAAAAAAAAAAAAAACCCACATGAACACTGAAATTATTACAATTAAAATGAACCCTATATGAAGCTGTTCGGTTGAAGAACACTGAAAAAAAAAAATTAACCCTAGATGAAGCTCTTCGGCTGAAGAACACTGAAATAAAAAATAAAAAAAAATGCACCCTAGATGAACCCTAGGTCTGAAGACGAAACGAAGAGAAGAAGAATGGGCTTACCTCTGCGTCCGAGCGATGAAAACCAACTTCTTGTCCGAAACCAATAACCTAAAACACCCAAGTAAAGGGAAAATCAAAAACTAAAAACCAAAAACCTAAAACCTAAAACCTAAAACCTAAAACCTAAAATGAGATGAAAAATTTACCTTTTGAGAGAGGGAAGGGACGAAGGAGACCTTCTTCTCTTCTCCTTATTTCCTTCTTCTTCCTAAATTTTCGTTCTTCTCGTTCGTTTCAGTGTTGATGGAGAGAGGAGGAGCTTCGTTTAGGGGAGAAGTCGAATCTGCCGAAAATGGGGAGAGGGAGGTCGACTGTGTCGATAATGGGGAGAGGGAGAGGGAGAGGAGAGGGAGCGACAGACAGAGGGAGAGGAGAGGGAGCGAGAGACAGAGGGAGCGAGAGAGGGAAAGAGCGAGAGACACAGGGAGCGAGAGAGGGAAATGAAGAGGCTTCCATTCCCTCTTCTTCTTCGCCCAAAATTTTCGTTTCCCTCCCAAAATTTTTTTTTTTTTTTTTCACCACGTCACCTGCTCGCGTGCGACGCACCTTCCTCGCCAAAAACCTCGCCCAAAGCCTCGACATATAGAATTGCTCTTTATATTTACAAGAAATCTTCCTAAGTATACAAATCTATTAATTACTGTTCATGGTCTTTATGAATATTATATAAAATGTATGAAATTGAAAGGGCGTTGATGGAATCGAAAAGCAGTACTGTTTATATTTGAAAATTTATTATTTATATTTTGTTGTCGAATGTACCAAATTCACCCCTGTTACTGTTCATCCAATGTTGAAGTCATAAAATATAACGCTTATGCCCTCTGTGACTATGATTAATATCCCACATGAGATCCACATTGGCAATTTGGCATGATGGCCAAAGAACATAGTCACGTACTGTATTAACAAAATTTCTCGTATCATATTAAGCCTTCTCTTTGGTGCATTGTGTTATGTAAAATCTCCAAACTATCTCGATCAGTTTAGGGTTGAAAATCGAATCGGCGGTTCGATTTTTTATCTAAATTGTGAATCGAATCGACTTTGATCGGTTTCAAAATTTTTAAACCGAAATCAAACTGACCATTAACAAAATTGAATCGAAATCAAATTTATGCAAACTGTAACCGAACCAAACCGACTTAAACCGGAATAAAACCGAACCGACCGACTCTTTTAAACATATTATAATGATTTTACATAAAATATATATTATTTATTATATATATTCCATCGGTTCAGTTTTGTCGGTTAAAATCACATAAAAACCAAAAATCGAACCGAATATTTCAATTTAAAATTTTTTAAAATCGAAACCAAACCTAAAGCGAACCGATTGGTTTAAATGGTTAGATCATTTTTTTGTTCAGCCCTAGAGCATTTGATGGCACAACTCTCTAACTGTCAAAGGCTTCCCCGTGAAAAGTGAAGGCTTATTATGAGATTCCTTGAACATGTTATCGAGAGAGCAATGAGACCAAATCGTGGGTGTCATGAGGTGTCGGGAATATTGGATTAGGTACATATACCTGTAGGAGGACAGGTGGGTCATATCCCACCTGATCATCAGTAGGTGCAATGAATGGTTGCTTGCTGCCTGTAGTTCCATGGATCATGGGGTTTGAGAGACTTCATTGCAGCAATGGCCTCCCTAAATTTGTTCAACTCATCGGGAGACAATTTGTGAGCTGTTTTCCTTACTCACAGGGAATCGATTGTGATGGTGGCACAAAGTCCTTGATATTTGCCATGCCACAAGGTGGGCAGAAATTGACAGGCAACCTACTCTTATTGTCAATGGCATGCAGAGTGACACTTTGATAGGTCTGGTGGTTGAATTGGAGCACCAATGGCCGCCATGCGTTGGCTACCAATGGGTTTAGCTGTTTGGGTGTGTATTTAGAAGATGAACAATACTAGGGATTATATGGGAAATTGATACAATTAAAGACGATTAAAATTTGGCAGTAAATATAATGGACATGAATCACAAGGGGATTAATTGTGTTATTCACATAATAAGATTTTAATGAGTAAATGCAGTGGTTAATGAATTGCCTGCCATACAGAAATCTGGTTATATAGGTGAAACTGATGAATTTTATTTTATTTACTTACACTCCATGGAATCCTAAATTTATTATCAGAATGAGTTAACATAAACTTATAATTGATTTTAGTTATAATAACACAAAGGCCAACATCAACCAATTTAATATTTAAGGTAGATATTAAAAATCTTACGCAGCAAACAGACACCACGAAACAAATCCCTTCTATATATTTAAATGTGTCTTATTTGTAAACACGTGAATTGTGAGTAAAATATGTTTAGAGATTCAGATCTTGAAACGACACCGTCCTTACTGTGAAAAACGAAGATAAACTTGAAGTAATTCGAATTAAAATAGTGGGAACAGTCACATGTCATGTCTATACATAATTGTACTTAACATTGGGGTGTAGTATTCTTCAACTCTTATACTTATTGATTGTTGATAGCAATCTGTTAGCGATATTAGTTGGATAGGATTGTCGTCATCGTCACATTGATATTAAGAAATCCTGAGGACTCCATTAAGTATATATTATTATGATTGCTCTTACTTTGTTCAATAATCTTCAATCATACAAATCCAGAGCTTCTAAGTTTTAGTAGTGGCTTCAATCCTATACCATGATGGAATCATCTGAGAGATCTAATGACGAATATCAATTAAGCAGATAGCTTCCTAGCATGATTCAGTTATAGCATCAAATAGTACAGTGTTCGATTTGCTATTTTCTGGAAAACTTTGCAGCCATATCGGATTTAAATTGATCCACTGACGAAATACTTACTATTCATGGATCAAAACGTTTGAGGGATCAAAGCAGACCACCTAGATCGTAATAGAGAGGAAGCCATTTGAAGCTCGGAGCATTCGTTATTTGTAGGTGAATTTTTTCTGTGTGAGGGAGGAAAATTCAACTTCTTCGAGATCTACACGATATTCCTATTGGTAGACTTGAGAATAAGTTATAGGGAATGCAGGGAAACTAATGCATTTGCGAGTTTAGAAATTAGAGGAGACTACAACATACTACTCAAATTAAAAAAACCTTCATAGAAATTCCATTCAATTCATACTCATCCATTCCAAATGGCTTTCTAGTGCCATTTATTTATAACATAGGGTGACAAAGGGAAAAATACACCAAAACAAACACACTACTCATCATCTTCAACTTCGAACAGATCAGCGCGGATCCCACTAACAGTGATTTTACCCAAACGAGGCACCAATGTGACAACCAATTTATCCGAGCCTTCGGCCTCTATGTCTTCCAGCAATACGTTGATACCCAACTCCAGGCCTGTCTTGGGTCCGCCGGCATGTTCCTTATCCTTACCATGGGTGTGTGGAATCTTCACATAACTCCCAGCAAACTCACCGCGGTCTGGACCTACAAGTCCCTCAATGGGTTTGGTGACATAAACATCAAACCTTGCGGGGCTTCCATGGGGAACCTCAATACCATCAATGAGAAGTACCTCTGTCGCATCTTCCTTCTCATTCTTACTACGTGAGATCTTGGGCCTAGTGACAAGAGCCCGGATTGGCTCGGTTAAGATCCGTGGTTCTGGTCCGAATTCAGAAACTGGTTCCAGTTGTATAGACGAACCAGCACTTCTTTTGCTAGCTTTGGCCTTGAGTTTCCTGCATTGTTTGCGGACATCCATCCATGGGAGCTTTTCTTGGCTGTATGAGTAGCGGAGTTGTTGTGGTGTGAGACAGTCCTTCACCTGTTTTTGATTGATAATTAGTTCACAGGTGCAAAAATTAACTTTAAAATGATAAAACATTGAGACATGTATCTCTTGAAAATAGTTAGCTAGTAAGCTAAATAACTCAAAACAGACATAAAATATTGTCCAAAAATCACTAGTAAGTTTCAGAATAATCATACCTGAACCTTGACCACTTGGCGGTTCTCATCATAGAAGACGAATGCAGACTCGAGCCAATCAGGGTCCTTGAATTCACGCTTATGTCCTCTCTGAGTGCTATAAATATCCCACATACGATCCACATTGCCGTGGTGACCAAAGAACATGGTGTCACGTGCCGCAGTGTAGAAATTTCCCATATCATAGTATGGTGACACAGTTGGTCCCGTCCATTGGTGCATTGTATTATGCAGATTTTCACAACTGCCTGAAGCAGTCGATGGAACAGGCTCTCCAGCTTTCAAAGGTTTCCCCATGAAGAGTGAAGGATTATTCTTCGATTCCTCAAACATTTTACGGATATGGCATAGATTACTCGTTTTTACTTCTTCAATTTCTTGTGGGGTTGATGGATTTGGGTCACCATAAGCATACTTGTAGTCCAACACCGACTTGTAATGATTTTTATCACGATTATCATTGTAAAGAGGTGATGACGGATCTTGATAATACATTCCAGGCATGTACATGCCATTGGGTGTATCCCAGTTCCAGTATGGAATGGCGAATGTGGGATCACCAATTAGTTTACCCAGGATTTTCTCCCAGAAATAGAGGTAGTATCGGTGCCAGGGGAGGAAAAACCAGCTCCCATGGACCTGTAGGAGAACCGGTGGTTCGAACCCCACCTGATCATAAGCACCATTGCAGTAGGTGCAATGAATGGTGGCTTGTTGCATGTAATACCATGGATCATCAGGTTTAAGCTCCTTCATTTTCTGGATGGCAAGCTTAAATTTTTCCACCTCTTCAGGATTCAGTGCATGAGCTGGTTTCCTCACTCGTAGTGGCTCCGAGAGTGATGGTGGGACAAAGTCCTTGATATCTGTCGTTGTATAAGGCGGGCAGCATTCAACCTTCTGATGAGTCTCGTCATCAACGGCCTTGTGACATTTCGATAGGTCTGGTGGTGAAAGGGGTGCACCAGTAGCCACCAGGCCTTGGCTGCCAACTGTGGCAGTAGCACCATATAGTCCTCCTAGACCAAGGAGGACATTTCTCCGGTCGGTCACATGGATATCATTGGACTCTTTTCGCTCACATGATATCTGAGTTACGCGTTTACTCAACTGAACTGCTGAGCGAGCTTTGGTCTTCTGAAGAGGAGTGCCAGAAAAACTGGAGGATGAGGAAATAGGATTGGCCAAGAGGGAGAGAGACATTGTGTCTTGCCAAAGCAAACTATGGGTTTGAGTGTATGTTTAGCAGAAGAAGACTAGTGCTTATATAGAAAATCGACACAATGGAAAACGAAGAAAATTTGATATTGAATGGTAATGGGCGTGAACAACGTGGGCGTCATCTTTATTGTAAATGCGAGCACATGGTGGTAGATGGTTGATTATGATTATTTTCAATTACTTAATGTAGCACCCAAGAATTAGATCTACCAATTTAGTCCACGTAATGGGGTCACTGCTGAAGAAATCATTTTTTATAACACGCTTGCATTCTATTATATTGTTATTTGAAATGTCCAGTCTGCTATTGCCTCCTTGCCAACAGAGACCCAATCCAAGTGAACATGTTCTTGAAGATATTTGCGAATCTTATCAGTATATTAATCCAGAATTAATTTTGGAAGATATGGAGATATAATTTTAACTGGATTGCATTAAAATTACATGTTCCGTGATCATGGGTGATATTTGAAATGTCTTCCTGATATACTATTCTAATACGAGTGTGTAAAGTTTTCAGTTTATTACAGAGAATATCCTTGTACATCTTGCTGGTATGCATCCAACAGTTTTGTATTTAGGTGCAGTTTGGTAATCAAGATACTACAGCTAATGAATGCACAACCTCCCTTCAACATTTAGGAAATTTTTTCATCTGTTCTGTGATGTATTGATCTGAACTGCGTTATAAGGTGACAGAAAATGTGGTGGCAAGTGTCAACACATAGAGGCACTCTCATCTATTACTAATTAACTAAAACAGTTTCTGCTTTATCAAATTGGGTTATGATAAGTACTTTTAATCAGAATGAGCTAACATCAACCTCTATATTCAATTCGAAGCAGTATTAATGGGCTATTCAGAATAGTTATATAGGAGAGTTGTTTCTTATTGATTGTTCAGAGAAACTTATCCTTTTGACAGGGTGAATTAATTATTACAGCGATCCATTAGTGGTATGCTCTCAGCAGGAAGGAGTTGTCATCAAGTTCAGAGATATTGAATCCGTTGTCAAGTTTCACCCGTGAGTAGATTGCTTTCTTCCAGTTGAATAAAAAGTAACTATTATGATTGTGCTTAGTTTGTAGACCTATACCCTTAGTTCGCTAATTCTAAATGGCGAGGAAACGAGCGATGGGTGTGACCGCCCATCCCCTTAAGATGCATCGCATCCCCTTAAGATGCATGTCCATGCGAATCTTAAGGTAGATGAGTGGTAAAAACCCACCCCCCTCCCCCGTTTCCTCGCCGCCTAGAAGGGCTCCCCTTAGTTAACTGCATTCACAACTAAGGACACAACATTTAGTATCAGATCGTCGTCCTTATGCTCCATAAGTCAAAGTTAAATATTCCGTGTTGTACAATGTCACACTCCTAATGTTATAATAACGATGGCCTATTCTTCCCTTGCAAATCATGTTTCCCACCAGTTGATTTTTTTTCACATGCGCTGAGTCTATAAAAAGTAGTCTATATCTCTGATCTCAATTGATCCCTTTTTTTTAAATGACTTTATATATATAATTAGCCTTAATTGCTATTTCAAGCTTGGCACACATAGTAGCCCTATCAGTGATACATTCCAAAAACCAGAGATAGCAATTAAACATTAAGAGCTTGTACATTGTATTTTCACGCTCAGTCAGTGAGTAGGACCTCATTCATGAAGAGCTTGTATACTTTATTTACTTATATTTAAAAGAGAAGTCAGACGTAATAATTTCTACAGTTTCAACTTTTATTAGGAATCTTATCCTTGGGAGGTGGGGATTGATCGTGGAAAGTTTTCATCCTTCAGTGGGAGCAGTTTATAGCTTTATTTGACTGCATTATAGACTGGCAATTTTTTTTGTTATTATGACTCTGCAATAGACTTTATCTTTCCTTAGCTAGTGAACGCTATTGTACGCGGTATTTGAATATTCAATATTTTTATTATATTTTAAAATTTTAATAATAAGTACAAATCAAAATTTTACGCGGTTGGACTATAAACTTTTAAGCAAAATAATCATAAAAGTTAATTATTTATACTATTAATTTATTATCGCCACATATTACACTCTCACTATTATAAGGGTCTATTTATAGTTTATAGATAATTAGAGACTTCAAATAAATTATATTAGGAATTTATGTATAATTAATTAATGTTTGAGAATTGTTGATTTTGATTGTAAAAATTATGAAATGTGAAGGGCAAAATGAAAAATCCAAAAGATAGATGTAAGGGCAGATGTCTGCTACTTGATCTTCACTCCTGCAGTACATAAGATTAACTACACCATCCTTGATGAGATCCCGTAGGAAGTGGTATAGCACATCAAGAGAGCACGTGCCCAACACCCTCCTAGGCACACGTGCCCAGGAGGGTCCAGGCCGTGGACCAGGCAGGAAACCCGAGCCGGCTAGAATTGTTGCTCAAGGATTGCCCAAGAGATACAGAGTTACAAAAAAACTATTTTGAGAAAGGTCTCAATTCTATTTCCCAATTGTTGCCATAGTATACTTAGTACTCTTTATATATAAGTTTTCTTGGAACAACCCTCCAAGAGGCTTTTACTCTTCTAATACAACATTAATTACAAACACGGTAAGACTTATTGAATGCAAGCTTGACTATTCCCGCAGCCCAACTTGTCTGACCTACCCTTAATGATTTGATGATATCTTCCTCTATAAGACTCTAAATTAAGATCTGTAAAATGCTTTAGAATCCTGAGATAGAAAGCTTTCTAGAAATATATTTCTTGCTCATTAACTCCTTCTAAATCAGTACCAGATTTAGTTTGAAAATGGACTAACTGCCGGGTCTTCATCCAGAGTAATGAATGTGAGTAGTTGGAACTCCTTGGGTGACTTAGCCATGTAAAGATTTTCAAACACTCATGTGTCATAAAATATTTGCTAGACCACAAATAAGCAAGGCTTTGAGCCCTTGTCTAATGGGCTTAGGCAGGGTCAAAACCCTATCTATTGGCATTTTTTGTGTAGTGATAGTTTGCAGACGATGAAGAATTTGATGTGGAACGATGTGCAACTCCGATGAAAGAAGGGCAACAATGGGTTGGGAGGGAGGGGCATGGCTGAGGGTTTTTTCCCTCAAATTGATGACAAAAAATGGATTGAACAAACAGGGACAACTTTTTTTTAAAGATTGAAAGAAATGGAGGAGGAAGGGGATGCAAACAAAAGACTGTGGTGAAAACAATGAAGACAAACAATTGGTTTTGATTCCAATTGGCTCGGCGGATATTAAAAGAAGAAGATTTAGATATCTCAAAGGGATAATAGAAGAAAATTTGTAGAATAAAGAGAATTTAGGGAGAAGCGTAAAAAAAGACATAATAAAGAGGATGATAGTTAGGAGAAAATGTAATTTGATTAATTGATAATATGTTTGTCGTTTCATTAATTGGGTTTCTCTCCATTAAAATTTAAAAAAAAATTATTCCTAACTAAATTTTAAATAAACCTTCTATGTTTTATTGTAATACCACAAATAACAACTACATTGAAGACGTACCCGTCAACATTCAATACGTGAAAACCAGACGGAGGGAAGGTCCAAAATAAAACCAAAGGCACTTGAACTTTTGTCAACACTTGAGTCATCCCCAGTTTCCTTAATATAACCGGATCAAAGCTTTTTTCTTAGGAATAAACAATTTTGACACTAACTTAAGCCAATGGTAAACTTGAACAACCACAAAATTTGTTGACTAATCCTTGTCCTCATACAATTTCTTGTTCCTTTGTAACCATATTTCCCAAAAAATGAAATGAGGAGTAAGGTAATAAGGGACCCCTACCTTGGAGAATCTATCCGCTCTTCTGAACATTTTGCACGTAGTGGGCACTTTGGTAGGCCCGCGCGTACTCATTTCAAAACCCAGTTCAAAATGCGACTATACCTTATCAGCCAGTGCTCCTTCAATGTAGAGATGTTTCGTAGATTCAAAACTTGGGAACAAGCAACAACTACATCTTGACACCAGACTGAATCCAATACGCCTAAGTTCTCCATCTAATGGAAGCGCTCTATGGACCAATTTCCACACAAAATAGAAATTTTTGTCGGCATCAAAGGGTGCCATAGAAATTTCCAAGCCTCATCTTTAGTACCCATGTTTCTGATAATATAACAAACTGACCTAATGTTGAATTCCCCATCATTAGTTAGCATCCACACTCTAGAATTAATAACCCCCACCTCTTGTTGCAACCTATTCTCATAGAAGTCCAATGCCTTTCTTTGCAAGAGATGAAAATTGCTCACCTTTCATGCAATAAAGAGAAGGCCATTTGTCTTTTGCTGCAGCCCAACCAACTCTTTCAAAATAATCTGCACCCCATTTTTCACAATAAAAGCTAACATTTCCAACACAATTTTCCAAGTAGATAAATTTTTCAAAATATGGTGAACCTCCAAAAGTTGTCTGATAAATGGTGACATGCTAGTTTTTCCTTCCTGCGTTCTTAAAGGGATGTATGCTAAAATGTACTTTCTCTGCATGAAGAATGCCCATAAAGAATTTGTGCACACTAAATTCCACAAGGATTTAACTATGAAGGCCTTTACCGCTGTAGCTAGATCTCGGTCGCCCAAACCACCTTCAACCACTGGTACATTGAGTCGATTGTAGGCCACCCATTTACGCTAGTGTCCCCCTTCATGATCTTCCAAAAAAAACATAGATATGATTATTTGGATGTTCTTCACAACCTTGATAGGAACACAAGTCGTTGTCATTTTATAAACTGGCATAGAACATAGCACATGTCTGACCAAAATCAATTTACCACCAGGAGATAACAGCCGTGTTTTCCCCCCTTGCACCTTATTATGAATTTTAAAGACTAGGTCATTGAAATAACTAATACGACAATGACCCTAGTAAATAGGGACCCCTAAATATTTTATTACCGACGTCTAATTTTGAAATCATATCTGATGTACTTGATTCCTGTTCTCCTTCATTGCTGCTTACCTTGACCTGCACAGGTAGCAAACGTGAGCCAAGGACCACCATGTGGTTGTCGATGACACTCTAATGCTTAAGTTAGATAAGGCTTAGTAGAGGCTTAAAAATGTAAACTGGGATTATGTAGCGCACCTCTAGATCATCGACCTTATCGAGAACATTTCCTGATTGGGAGCTGTCCATGTGGGATAGTTTCCTTACATGATTCGTGCTCCTAGATCTGTGGGAGAGGTTTCCCTTTCTGAGAGTTGTTTATGCAAAGAAGTTTCCCTACCCAACTTATACTCCAATATATGTTTCCTAGTTGGATCCAATGTGTTGCTAGCATGCCCGTTTTGGGCCTGACTGTGTGACGTATGGGCTTAATGGCTCATTGCAACTTGGACCCGACTGTCTGGATCCTGCCAATGATGGGCTTAGTGTTGTTAGAGCCTCCCTGGATTGAGCATGCAATCAGGCTTGCTTCGTTTTGTTGATGAGATTATCAAGACACGTGTACTATGCTGATCAAAAAGTGGTTTGATGTATCATCAGCTACTCCCCTCGAGTTAGTGGGCAGTCTTATTGGTCCACTAGGTCTTTTCATGAAGCAACTGTGTAGTCATGATAATTGAGTCTGAGCGGTTTCTTCGAGCGGTGAATTACATTAATTGAGTGTACGCCAGCTTGAAAATAGGAAAGGCGCAAGTTAGCTTTCTATATAGATCTCATGCCTATGGAATATATCTACTTTACCCTTTTGATCTCGGAGATTTTGTTTTGCCGTATTGTCTGATGGGCTTTTGACTTTGCTTAACCTTCGTATTTGAAAGCTTACACTTTCTTTTATGGCTGGCCGGAATGAACTTTATGATGAATTGTTTGCCAAAGGCCATAAGTTTTTTGAGGAGAGGCTCTCTGAATCTGATATGGAAGTCCTCTGTTAGATATACGGGGTTCCTGATGATCTGATGTTCTGCACTCTGGGCACCGATCTAATGTCGTTTATCTGTCTTCACCGAGGTATGCTTTAATCGGATGTCCTCTTTTTTGTTATCAATGAGATCTGGGAGTTCCTGGCATACCTCGGCATTGTACCCACTCAACTTGTGCCGAATGGGTATAGGATTTGATTGTCATTTTGATTGGAGCTAAGGATGCCACTGTCCGAGTGTCTTCGACGGTGTTGCAATTGCTTACTTTTCCTAGGATAAATGAGCACGCCGTGTGTGTTGACATCACCAGACTGATTTGGTAAACTTCCTGATGATTTTAAATCATGGCAGAAGTTCTGTTTCATGGCTTATGCGGACTCGATGTACTTTGAGCTTGTTGGTCGTCCGATCGAGCGTAAATTTAGACCACTGAGTAAGTTGACTCATTCTCCGGTCTTGCTTGTGTTAACTGCATATTGACCCGTTGTGGTTTTTGAAGGGAGATTCTCAACTTCACCTCGTTCTGCTGAATATAAATCAATTTTGGATGCATTCTGTGACATGCCTCGTCTGGGGGTAGAAGATGTTGTTAAGCCTTCTAATATTGAGCATAGCGGATTGTGGGCTCATTGGCACTTGGCTCCTACTTTTTTTTGGGTAAAAAAGCCAAAGCCCGTCTATTTCGCAGAAGAGGAAGCTTCCCAATATCAAGGTTCCAAGCCTTTCGAAGACGACATAAATAGATGAGTCGTTTCATTTTCTTGTGCATCTGAAGATATCTCGTGCTTTGGCTAGGTTCGTCCTCAGCCGTCTGGCCTAATTTGTAGGACATGATAATGTCAGGTAAGAGCCTGATGAGACTGCTATTTCTGAGGGGTGTAATGCTCAAGCCGGGGCATTTGTCTCCCTTCCTGACTAGGAGAGAGAGTATCTGCAAATGGTGGTCATGAAGGATGTTACCAAACTAAGCACCAAGAAGGCGGAGTTTCTGAACAAGATACTGCTACAGGTAGGCATGGAAGCTTCGAATGGTCATTCTTTTTCAATAAAAGGACTTTTAACTCCACCTCTATCTGGATCATGAACATGTTGAAGGGTCGTCTGATCGTCGTCGTCATGGTGAAGGGTCACATTCTTGTTGCCCATATTGTGCTCCATCTCGTTCTCGTCCTCATATTCAACTGACAACAGGTCCAAGGAATAACTCGCTTTCCTCTTCTCCGTCAATTGATGCTGGATCGATGCATGAAAAAGAGCCAATTGTTGGGGGTAGAGTGAAAGATGTTGATGAGGGCCCTGATGCAGTGAAGAGGGCTAAGGGCGGTGCTGAGGTGATTGTGGTTCTGAATGACCTTCATCTGGATGCTCGGATCAGTTTGTTTGCTCCAGATGTAATAAGGATGAGCAACCAAGCTTGGCATCAGATGGTTGACATCTCTTACGCTGCAAGAAAGCATATCAACAGGAGGAATGACTAGCTGGTGAATTGTGCTCCAGAACCAGTGGCAGAGACGCAAGTAGAGCGTTTGGATGATAAAGGGCAGAAACATCTTGTGTTGAGGATGTCATATCTGAATCAAGTGGCGGCAACTGGAATTGAAGTCGAGGCCGCTCGTGGGAAAGTGTATACCATGGAGCGGGTCTTTGCAAATTTACAGAAGTCATACTCTGACGCTTTCCACAAGATTGAGTTGTTGAGGAAACAACTTGAAGTTTTCTTACATACTAGGGAGGAGTCCAGACCCATTAGGTCGGAGGCTCAGAAGGCTCACTTGGAAGCGTTTTAGTCTGACTTGGTGGAGGTAGTATTCGCAAGGGATCGGTTCGAGAAAGAATTGAACCTTATATGTCGTGACTTGCAACTTGCCCGTGAAATTGTGGATGGAGTGTAGGCTGAACTGTTGACCTTGCATGTTGCGGGGGTCAAGAAGGAGTCCAAATGGATTATCCGATGTCAGCAGTTGGAGGCCGATGTTGAGTTTAATGGCAAGAGTGCGCGGACTGTTGGAAAACAGTTCCTTCTAGCAAAAGTGAGCTAAATATCGTCAATGATAAGCTGGGTGCTGAAGACTGAAATGCTGTCGGGCAAGCTAGAGTGACTGAAGTAGAAGCTCGCAGAATCAAGAGGGCGAGGAAAAGCTTTTCAAGGCCTAGGGCACCTTTGAATTGGACCGGGGGTTGTTATCGCTAGTTATGACTGACTAAACTAGGGGTCAGGTTTCGGCGACCATGGTGGTTCCTGGCAAGCCATCTTGATCAGGCATTGAGGGCACTGACTAGACTCCCACTTTCCAACCCATTTTGATCCGTTCGTGGCGAACTAGGAATTGGAGCAAGCCAATAGTTATCATCGTCAGTCGTTCTGACTACACTTTTGGCGGGGGTTCGATGATCATTGTTTGTAGTTGGCCAATGATCCTTGGAAAGTCGTCTTCACCAGGCTACATGAGTACTAACTAAGCTCCCACTTTCTAGGCCTTCCGTATCCGCGTGTAGCGAACTAGGCTTCGAGCAGACCAAAACCATCGTCATCAGCGGCCACTGACTAAGCTTTGGTCAAGGTTCGACGATCACTGTCTGCATACAAGTAGTGACCCCTGGCAAGCCATCTTAATCAAGCGTCGAGAGCACTGACTAGACTCCCACTTTCTAGGCCGTCAAAATTTGTTATTTAAGGACTAGGCTTCATGCATAGCAGAAGCCATCGTCGTCGGTCGTCACCGACTAAGCTTCAATCGGATATGGTCTCTATTGCCCATGTTTGGACAATGATCCATGGCAAGCCATCTCGTTCAGGCATCACAGTGCTGACTGAGCTGCCACTCTCTAAACCATTGACACCCATTTAATTTGATAGACTGGGCATTAGAGCGTATATGAAGCTATTATCATACGTCGAAACCGACTAATTTTTTGTTAAGTCAGTGACCATTATCTACATTCGGACAATGGTCCCTGACGAGCCATCATTGTTAGGTATAACAAACACTGACTAAGCTCCCACTTTCTAACACACCGTCATCCGCTTTTAGCGGGCTAGGTGTTAGAGTGAACCAGAAGCTATATTGTAATCAGTCAGAGCTAACTAAGCTTTGGTCAGAATAAGATTTTGGGCGTGTAAGTCAAACTTGGGTGTCCTGACTTATTTAACTCCCCTGGCGGTCTGATTCCAGCTTCTGATTGATTGATTGGATTAATAATAAATTGACCGGATATAATGAACAACAGTGGAATAATAGTAGAACTGATGCCTTAGGTTTAATGATAATACTATGTAGGCGCGCTTCTTATTCTATGGGCGCTCAGGGTCTTAGCTGTTTGTTCCTTTGCGTGTGCTGGGACGGATCTGGCTGGGGATAAGTTGGGTCCATTTGTTGAGGGGCCCAATTTGAAAAAATCTTTGTGGATCAACGTGCTAGGGATACAACATATTCTACGAGACGGTTCAATATCGATAACTCCCTTTAGTTAATGAGGCTGTTTGCAGGGTCATTAATTAAAAAGATGTGGACTTGTGCAGTTACAATTGGAACCGTCGTTTTCCTGATTTCCCTATGACATTTAATGTTGAAATAACTTCTTGTTGATGCCTCTTTGTGAACCATTTTGCCTATATATGGGTTGGCTATTATGCGTTCATGCACTGCAATGAGAATAGTGGAGCGTGTTAATCAAATGCATCTTACCAGAGAGTTTGTTTTGGGTTTTCCAAAGGCTGAAGGAAGATCTCCTTCGATGGAGTCTTCGAATGTTATGACATTTGCACTGATGAGTCTTTATAAGACTTGATATTATGCGGTGTCGCCTGATCTGGGTGGGCATCATGTTTATCCCATGAGATCTTGTAATATCTTATTATTTCGTAGAAGAAGTACAGACTTCCTTTCGAGGGTCAGGTCTATCTTCAATCCTCCTGCGCTCAAGCACTCTCTCATCCATTTATTGTTGTCGAGGGATGGCCCTCGCAACTAGTTTATGGTTGATGGGAGCATTGGAGGTCATGACTCTCGTTCCCAGGGTGGTATTCCTATGTCACCCCAAGCATTACACATTTGAGTGGCATCCCCATTTGGCATCATTGTGAGATCTCGACGATCCCGTTGTTTCGGGACATTTTTGTCGGCTTTCTATCGAATCTTCTTTTCCTCTTCATGAAGCAGACTGGCAGAACAAAGAATTGAGGGAGTGTTCACATCCCTCTTCATGTACTTTTCTTGCCACATCCGAAACATCCTTTTGGGGTGATTTGATGGACCGATGAATTGAGCTCGCTCTTTCGTCTTCTGCCACGAAAGCTTATTTTACCACCTTCTCTTCTGGAGGTGGATTAGCATATTGGAGTCTCTACCCTTATTTCAGAGGATAGATGTTTACATTAGACTTAGATACTTGTAGTGTATAAACTGATGTACTAGTTGGTCGGAAAGCTTTGTAATAACTCTCATTGCAATCAATGAAATTTGTTTTAATTTTGAAATGTGTCTTTTACGAACAACTGTTCTTAACTAAAATGAAAAACATAAAACAAGAAATGAAATCAAAGTACTAAATAATTTAACTCCAAGCGGAGACTGAGCTAATCTGACCCTGACGGGGGCGCAAATGGTCTTGGCTCGGATGGCATGGTCCCTCTAGCAAAGTTTTTTTTAAAGATAATGAAGTTAGTGAATAGTGGACTTCATGCTGGCGGGCAGTTCCTTGCTGATTAACAGCTCTTGGAGTTAGTGTCTGTTTGCTTGAAGTATCGTTACTTATTTATTAGTGAGGATTACGTTTCTAGGTTTGACTTCTAAATCTCTGCATAGCTGCGCCTTGGTTATCTGGGCTCCTCCGCCCTCATAGAGTGATTCACTTCTTTTGTCTAGGCTTGATGTCTGACATGTTGATTATGTGGGCCTGAGATGTAACTGGCAACGACTCAGCTGCTTCAGAGCTGCATAATGGCAGTCTCTTGCAGCTCGTTGATCTCCTTGGATAGTCCCGTGGGCATGGCTGGCTGTATATTTTATGCATTGGTTTAGGGTGGAGACCACTGCTTCCATATGATAAGCCACAACCTTCTTAGAATAATGTTGTAAGTGGACGAGGCATCAACTACCATGAACTCTTGGACAAGATACTTTTGTAACTGTGGCTCTCCTGCCACCACCATTAGATTGATCTTTCTGATGGGAAACACTTTTCTCCGCTCAATCCGACCATTAGGCCACAAGCGTTAGGTCTTTTTCCTGTAGCTGCGTGTTGCGGAATGCACTAAGGAACATGACATTTTAGTGAGCTTTAGTGTCCACCAAATTTCTCTTTACCTCCCATTTAGCGATAAGGATGAAGATGACCAGGGCGTCATTGTGAGGAGAATGTACCCCCCAGAGATATTTTTCTATAAACGTCAGTGATGGGATCAGGTTATGAACTCGTGCGTGCTGCACTTATCGATCCTCATACTGAGATGGTGTCTGCATTTCGGTTAGTGTCCTCTTGGAGAACGTAAAGGACTCCAAGAGCTTCCTTTTTCAGTCTATTTGACAGTGTCCACTATTTCCTTTGCTCGGCCCTGCCTTCTGTTCGAGCTAAGGAACTCCTTAAGTTTGCCTTTCTTGATCCAGTACTCGAATTCTCCTCTGAGTTTTCTGCAATCCTTAGTATCGTGTCCGCCTTCCTTGTGGTAGACGCAGTATTTGTTGTTGTCGTGCCGAGCAGGGTCTCCTTGCTGCTTAGGCGACCACTTCAGTGCTTCCCAATCCTTGATGGAATCAAAGATGCCGAACAGACTGGTATTGAGAGGAGTGACAGACCTAGACCCGACGTAATTCAAGGCCTTGTCATGCCTGGGGTGGCCCAAGTCGGTCTTGTTGTTTGTGTGCTTCTTCATGTTATGTCATCGTCCTTTTTCTTTTTCCCCTTTTTCCTATCCTTCGAAACAAAGAGTTTCTTATCTGATTTCGCTTCTCTCTTGGCGACCAACATTTGGTCCAGAGTGATGTATCTCTAAGTATCTTTGGGCATCTCTGAGCAAGTCTATCTTATTGGTTGGGGGTTTCAGGGTAAGGAAGTCATAGAGTTTTCACCTTCTCAAACCTGAAGTGAAAGCCGTGATGATGGTGTCATCACTGTAGCCATCGATGAGGGTCAACTCATCAATAAAACAAGTGATGTACTATTTCAGCGTCTTATTCTGTTTTTGCTTTAAGGTAACCAAATAATGCGGACCCCTCCTGAGCCGTTAGTTGACCATGAAGCGTGTGAGGAACGCCAATGCCAACGTTCGAAATTAATCAATGGATTTCGAAGGAAGGTTGTGGAACCACATCAGTGCTGACACCGTCAGGCTTCCAGGAAATGATCGACACATTATTGCATAGGACCCTTCCTTGAGCACCCATAACGTGCTGAAAGTGGCACAGGTGATCGGACGTGTCTCATGTCCTGTCGTAAAACTCCAACTTTGTTGGGGTGTATTTTTTGGGCAGTGGTTCGTCTATGATATGGTCCATGAATGAAGGAACTGTGAGATTAAACAACACGCACTGGGTTTGTGGCACCGTTGCGAATGGGGTTGTGCGAAACGTGCCCGTCGGCTCTTGACGCTATGTCTCTATTGGTTGTGCCTACGCCTCTTGTTGATTGAGAAGTTGCTGGGGCAGTGCGGTTTTCCTGAATATGCTCTCTAGAACTTTCTGGGGACCGGGCCATTCGCTACTCACGGCCTCCCTCTACAGGTGGAGGATTTCGTTGTTTGATAGCCTCTAGAATTTCTGCGATTTGCAGCATTTGTGTTGAAAGTAGGTCCACCCTGGGGTCTAAGGAGCTTCCTCCCATGGAGATGGTGGAACGGGCGGTGTATTGCCGGTTTGAGCATTCGAAGGCTCAACAACATCTCCATTGTTGCGAGACCTTGTTGTCACCATCTCGCTGATTCTATGGAAAAGGTGGAACTATAGTTTTTTCTGAGAAACTCAATCGTTCCCCACGGACGATGCCAAACTGATGTAGTGGATTCCAGTTCTCCTTCCTTGCTGCTTACCCAGACCTACCTAGGTAGCAAAAGTGAGCCAAGGACCACCGTGTGGCAGCCGATGGAACTCCGATGCTTAAGTTAGATAAGGCTTATAAGAGGCTTAAAACTATAAACTGGGATTATGTAGCGTATCTCTAGTTCATCGAGCTTATCTTCCTCATTTTATAGTGTAGGAGTCCCTATTCGGCTAGGCCTTTGGTGGCGTAGTTTAGTGAAAGAGATCTTGTTGTAGATATCATTTCTTGATTGAAAGCTGTCCATGTGGGATAGTTTTCGTACACGACTCGTACTTCTAGATCCGCGGGAGAGGTTTCCCATTTTGAGTGTTATCCATGCAAAGAAGTTTCCTTGCTCGACTTATACTCCAATATATGTTTCCTAGTCGGATCCAACATGTTGTCGGCCTGCCTGTCTTGGGTAGATCTCTCAGATACTTGCCTTAAAGGTCTTACAAGTATTAGGCTTGACTGTGTGACATATGGGCTTAATGAGTCATTGCAACTCGGACCCGACTGTCTGGATCCTACCAATAATGGGCTTAGTGTAGTTTGGGCCTCGCTGGATTTAACATGCAATTGGGTCTGCTTCGTTCAATTGATGAGATTATCATGACACGTGTATGGTGCTGATCAGAGGATGGTTTGATGTATCATCAATGTCCATTGCTTAATCAAAACTACTATCTCACAAGGCGATTTGTTATCTAGATGGAATAAACTCTTACTAGCATTGTCCTTTTCACCCGATTATCTAGAAGAAAAAACTCTTACTAGCATTGTTCTTTTCACCCGAAATCACACAATATCTTTTGAGAAACTCTAAGCAACCCATCACTAATTTTTTCTTTCCATTTAAGAATACTAGGGTTCATCAGCATACAGTAAATGAGTAATAAGAGCACAAACTATAGGATTGTAGAAAAAACCAATTTCATTATTATAAAAGGCTCTAGTGAGTCCCCTACTGAGCACCTCTTCAGCAATTACTAACAAAATTGGAGATAAAGGATACCCCTGTCTCAAACCATGAAAATGACAATCATATCTACCTTGCAACAAAATTGAAAATCAACAACTAGCAATACAATTCAAAATTAATAAGTAGAATCTGTTATCAAAACCAAACATTTGCAATACCGTAAAAAGATACGACCTTTCCATCATGTCATATGCATTTTCCATGTCCAATTTAAAAATTACATTATGCACCACGACCTTCTTACCAATATTTCTCAACATCTCTTGAGCCAACCCAATATTTTCCTATATAAATCTCTCTTGAACAAAAGCTCCTTGTTCATGTGAAATAATATTAGGAAGGATAAGTGTCAATCTTGAGCAAAGGATCTTATTGAATACCTTATAAACCACATTACACAAACTAATAGGGCGAAATTAAAAAAGAAACTGAGGTACCTCTGCTTTGGGAATAAGTACAATGAGATTGGCAGTAAACGTTCCAGGTAGTGAATGACCCCTAAAAAAATTCCTTTGCAACTTCCCAAAGATCTAGCCCAATAATAATCCAACAGCACTGGGCATCGTCGTTTGCAATATTACGTCATGCACTACTCTCCCTCAATGATTAGTTAAGTCGTGACCGACACATCGTTATTCATCAATTACGTCTTACACAACGACATTCAAGGCATGTCATTACTTTGCCTTTTTAACGACTTGCTAAGGACATCATTGAAGACACTTACGATGTGCAACTTAAGTTGATGTAAACATATAAGGACATGATTCGACGATGAAAAATGCATGTCATAGAATGCACCACACCTATAACGATCATTGACTCCTCGACGTGCCGATGGATGTCATCATAAGCATTAGATCGACGCGTTTTGCACGTCGTCATATCTTATATATGTTGTAGTGAAGGGTGGGGTTGAACTCAATGAACTCAATGGATGTCAAGTTGTAGAGTGTTTTTTTCTTGATTTTTCTGTACTCTTGAACTGCATCCTTTTCAGTGTTGATTTTCTTCACTGGATCTGAAGTCGAATCGAAATTGTTGAATAAATTGACACATATACATATATATGATGTCAAATTGTTTGCTTTGGGGTGTTTTGCAGGCTACCGTGCAAGATCTTCATGTAGCAATTTATCGTAAAAGTAAGTGAAAAGTCCACATATTTTCCCTTATTCTTAACTGTGTATAATGTATTCTAGTATTCAAAGGTTTCTTGTGAAGTTGACCAATTTTATTGCATAATTTTATTGATTTACTTTCAAGATTGCATTTTTATGGAGTTTGAAGCAGTTTAGTCAATAGTTTAGTTTATATACACTCATTGCTCCATCTGTTCAGAGTGTTACATGTGATAATCTATAGTGAAACAATAATCTATAATGAAATCTATAATGAAACAAGGATTGTTTTGGTTAATGGTGTAAACATACATTTTCTCTTAATCAATTTGGGGAGTGGTGTATGTTCAATTAGTAGGTCAAGGTTATAAACTGCAAGCAATAGGTCTGGGGTTCAATGTGAATTTTATGGTCTGGTGTAAGCATGCACAATATATGAGAAAAATAAGCATCAGGAAAGGAAAAATGAGGTTTTCGTAGCAGAATTCGACCAAAAACCAGGTATTAAAGTAGTATGGGATTTATGTCTAATCATTGTTGGGGAAAGTCAATTAGTGCTAGACTGATCATTGTTGTAATTATCAAAATCTATTGTAGAAGATCTGATATTGGTTGTTCCCCGCTTTTTAGATAATCTCATCAGCTTGATTATTTTTAGTTGGCTAGGTCACTTAAATTTCTATATAGCTGGCATAGATGCTAAACAGAGAGAATTATGACTATCATTTGTGCTTCATAATGTTTCAATGGAGGAACCAGTTCTGAAATGTTGAATTTGTTTGCATTACAGGGTATGAAGAGTTCAACTTTGCAGGGGCCGGGACGGGCATTCTTCGAATAGTTATCCAATTTTTCAGAAGTCATGGCTTTCGTGTTTAGCTGGGTCACCCATTAAGGGGATGTTTTGTGTTCATAATTATATAATACTACAATTTTATGATATCAACAACCAAATTAATTACAGAGATTGTATACAACAAAAATGTTTCTTTTTGGCACCAGAAGGGTATTGAAGTTTGGTATAGTTTTTGAGAGTTTGAATACTTTTTTTAAGCTCTTGGAAAAGGTTCAATGTGTTTGAGGTGGATTCTACCATGCTGGTCTATCACATGAATTTTTATATATACTAAGGTGTCGATGCGGTCTATGTGCGCATATAATGTTTTTTTTTTAAATTTTATGATGTATGAAATCAGGAAAATAAATTATGGTTGGTTGGTGTTATTGGAAAGAGTTGTGGGTATTTCTCGAAGTAATAAAGGAAGAGAGAGTTTCTACACTTTGTTGATCGTAGTGACTAGGGGCGTAAATGACGGATTTGACAAGTAAAATGAGTATTTGGGCAACGAGGATTCACTGGGCTATGGATTTGGAACTGTGGTTGTGATTGTCGTGGTTTTTTATGAAGTGGATAGGTCGATTAGAGGTTTTGTGATGAATTGGGTTACTGTGTTTGGGTATGGACGAGGAAGAACAGGTAAGGTAGTGATGGAAAGGAATGGGTTTTGGTATTTTTTTTTTTTTTTTTTATGGGACAAGTGGGATGGGAAGAAAGTTTAGAGGACGAAGGTTTGAGAAGTGATGAAAATGGTGAGTGACACGATGGATGTGAAAAGGGGACTGATTGTCGATTACACGGATGTGGGGGTTTTTTATTAGTTGAATAGCGGGCAGTTTGCAAAGACGACGAGTTTTATGTGGAATAATGGTGACTCCGACGGAAGAAGGGAAACAATGGATTGGGTGGGAGGGGCATGGTTGAGGGTTTTTTGTTTTGTTTTTCCTCAAATTGAGGACAAAAAAAATGGGTTGAACAAACAATGGCAACGTTTTTTAAGATTGAAAGATGTGAAGGCAGAGGGCAGTGGGTGAAAACAAAGGACACAATGAAAACCATGGATATAAAAAAAATGTAGATAAACAATTGGCTCTGATACTAATTGACGCAACAAATATTGAAAGGAAGGAGATTCATAGATTTCGAAGAGATAACAAATAAAGGAAAGAAAATTTGTAGAAGAGTGAGGACTTAGAGAGAATTGTAGAAGAATATATAATAATGAGGATTAGTTAGAAGAAAATATAATTTGATTGATTGATAATTTGTTCATCGTTTTGTTATAATGCTTGGTTTTCTCTCATTTGAATAAAATATAATCATAACTAAACTAAAAATAAACTTACTATTTCTATTGTAATACATTAAACAAGTTATAAAACAACTAAACTTGTTTAATAGAAATCTTAATAAAAATAGAATACTTAATTATGTTAAAACAATAAGATGTCGTACATCACTTTTTTTTTATATTCAACTTGACATTTTCTCTATAGGTTGAATTAAATAAAATATCTCAATGTGAGTTGCACACACAACAATTTAATTGGAATAAATTTACGTTTATTACTTAATCAAAAGATTTTACATGTCAAGGGCACATTATGACTTTACAAGAAAAAAGTAAAACATAAAATCTAAAATCTATACCTAAACCACCAAAAAACCTAGGGGCTAGCCTTAAATCACCAAAACAAAATACCAAAGAAAAATAAAAGGGCTAGCTCTCATAATTAAAGCCAAATCCTGAGAAACCAAGGGCTAGACCTAAGTCACCAAAATCTAGGAGCTAAACATAATTCACCAAAATAAAACATCAAAAGAAACTAAGAACTTAGGGGCTAGCCCTAGTTAACTAAAAGAACTTAAGGGCGAAATTCACAAAATCAAAACAGAAACCCTTAATAAAAAATGGTCTTCCCTCCAAACCTCCATGATAATTATAAACCAAAGAATTCCAAGAAAACATCTCTAAATTCTTGCAAGCATCCAAATCTCCATGCCCATTACCGCCATCATATAAAAGCCTCTAGCATTCACATTTACAAGAGCCTGTTACTGCCGTGAATGTCTTGTGCTCCAGCTACTCATACCAAGTCACAAAACACTGTCCAAGCAACCACCGAAAAACACACCACAACCATCACCCTAGCTAGCAGCAAATTGCCAGCTCTCTGAATGCCAGACGGAAGAAAACTCTGCATCATTTTCTAATATACGCAATATGGGACTTATCTAAACAAATTAGAACAAAAATTTTGGACGGGAGGTTCAAACTATTGTACTCTGCAAACCTTCTCTCCTGATGTGCCTTTGTTGCCAAAGCATCCGCCACTGAATTTGCCTCTCTAAATATATGTCTACAAAGGTTAATTTTCCTTTTTTCTAAGGTTATCAATTTCCCTCCAAATATTTTCAAGAAACCAATGAATCTTGCTCTCGCCATGAAACCATCTTTTAACCAAATCTGAATCAATTTGCAACACCACTTTCGTGATGCGACGCCTATCACAAAGCTTTAAGCCCTCCAAAACTGCCAAGACTTCGGCTCTATTATTGGTTCCTTCCCCAAAAAAAAACCTTGAAGAGCAGCTACACAATCCCCATTCTCGTCTCTGATAACCGCCCCTCTTGAAGCCCTTTTTCCTCCAAAGACTCATCCACATTCAAAACAAAGAAGCCAACATACAAAAATTCTCAATACACAATTCTACTCTCCTTTTAGTCACCGGCTTAATTGTTAAAACCAAAGCGATCAACAGACCATTATTGACAATTTCTCTATTTGGCATGTAAATTGAACTAAACATCTGAAGCCACCTATGGACTAAGATAATCATTGAATGAGCATTCGGCATAGCCCCCTCAAAAGCTCATTTGCATCTTTGTTTCCAAATTTCCCATAGAATGAACATAGGTGTGATATAATAAAATATCCCAACCAAAGATACCTTATTCGCTCTTCAAAACCAAACAGCTAACAATGTCCCTATTTTGGTATATCTCCTTACATGAACCCTAAAAATCAACTCGAAATGTTTTCACACCTTCGCCGCCAACTCGCCCTCAATGAAAAGATGTTTTACTGATTCTGCATCTGAATGAACACAACATCTACACTTTAAGGCAAGACTAAACCCACAGCAAAACAACTCACCATCTACCAGAAGGCTTCGAAATAACAATTTCCACACAAAAACAGAAATTCTAGAAGGCAAACAAGGGTGCCAAATATTCTTAAAAAGAGACACTTGTTATTTCTTCTCCACTAACATATGATAAGCTGAGCGATAAGAAAACAAAACGCTCGGGCTAGGTTTCCAAACACAAATATCATCACTAAAAAAATCCTTCCTTGCAACCTCCTCTCATAAAGCTTTTTGGCTTTGTCCTTCAACATTGTCTCTAGCATCTCAAAATCGTCCTCCTTCATTTTCCAGATGAAGGCCAAACATCCTGATCCGTCATAGAAATAGGTTTCAAAAAAATGGATAAATTCCAATTCTCATCAAATACGCCCACCTTACCTCTACCTATCCACCAAATCGAATTCCCCAAAAAATTATTTCTCACTTTCAAAAGTTCTTTCATCAAAGGGAAAGCATTATGTTTTACTATCTACCTGCTCAATGGAACACCTGATTCCAAATATTTCAAGTTCATGAAGGAAGACGATAATGAATTAGAATTGATTAAATTTCACAAAGCTTTGATACAAAAAGCTTTTACTACCGCTTCAAAATTTCTTACTCCCAACCCTCCTTCCTCCATATGACACCCACTTTTTTTTTTTTTTCATTTTCCCTTCACAATCTCCTCAAAAGAAATTTGCCATTGCTTTCTTAATTTTGTCTAAGATCTTCTGCGGTACACAACTAGCACTCAATGTATAGACAAGAATCGAACTAAGCACGTGCTTAATTAAAACCAGTCTACCACCCAGAGATAACAACTTAGCTTTCAATTCCTCCATTCTTTTCCTGATGTTATTAACCATCTCTTCAAAATAAATTAATTTACTCCTTCCCTGATATATTGGAGCTCCCAAATATTTCATAGGTGATCCTTTGAACTGAAAACTTGTACACCTTTTATAGCCAATAACCTTTCTGTCGCCGCCTTTTTTTCAATCGTAAAAGAGCTTTTATTTGACTTAATTTTATGACCCAAGACCCTGCTATACTTCTCCAAGAACTTCAAACAGCCTAAGACCGAGGTTTTCCTACCAATGAGAAATATCAAGGTATCATCAGCATTCAAAAGATGTGTTATAGACATGCAATATCTAGGAGTGTAATAAAAACCAATCTCCCCTTTCTGAAATGCCCACTTTAACCCAATTGTTCAACACTTCAGTAGCAATAACAAAAAATAAAAGAGACAACGAGTCCTCTTCTCTCCAACTTCTCAAAGATTTAAAGTGCCCCTCATAAACACCTTGCAGCAAAACTAAAATGCAACAATTTGTTATCCAATTGGAGATAATAACACACTCTATTGGAGAAACCAAATCTTCTAAGCACATCAAATAAAAATTTTCATTCTAACCGATCATATGCCTTTTCCATAGCAATTTTAAGAACCGCATAACCACCAAAAGTTTTTTTACCAATATCCCACATAAGTTCCTGGGTCAGACCAATATTCTCTACAATGGTTCTCCCTCTAACGAAAGCACCATATTATGAAGCAACTCTATCTGGAAGTAATGCAGCCAATCTATTGCAAAATAATTTACTGCAAATTTTATAAATAACATTGCATAGACTAATAGGTCTGAAATCAAGGAAAGAACCTGACACCTCCGTTTTAGGAATAAGTGCTATAAGATTATTTGAGAAAGTTGCCGGAAGAGTATCCCCTTCAAAAAACTGAATCGCTATTTCCCAAACATCTATACCCACCACTTCCCAACAAGTCTAAAAGAAACCCGAAGTAAAACCATCCGAACTCGGCGCAATATTTTTTGGGATGCTCAAGGTTGCTTGTTTCACCCCCTCCAACATAGGGCGTCTAACTAGATCTTCACAATTAAAATTGTTTAACACCGTAGGAATACAATTTAACAAATCACGGTCCAAAATATTATTACCCTGAGAAGAGAGTAACTCCTGAATAAATTTATTTGCTTCTTTCAAAATTTCTCCAGAATCCGAAATCTCCCACCCCGAAGGCAAAGTAATCTGATTTATAACCCTTCTATTTTGTTTGGATTTAACCGATGAAAAAAACAATTTTGTACAAGCATCTCCCTCCTGCAAATTTTTCTCCCCTGATTTCTAAAACCAATATAACTTCTCTTGTTTCAATGCAAGCCTATATTCTGCCTGACATCTATTAAGATTACAACTAGCATTGACATCCCAAACAACATTCGGGTTCAAAACATTACTCCCATTCATCGTCCACCCCGAAAGATGTATAGCTTCCCATTGTTGCATTTTATCTTCTAAAGCTCTAATTCAGTTAAAGACATTCCCAAAAACCTCCGTGTTCCATCTAATAGTGCTTTTGTGAGCGTTTTTAGTTTTATATCAATTCTATCAATCACCCTCATATTATAATTATTCATATTCCAAACTAACTCTACCAAATGAGTAAAGGACAGATGTGTCATCCACATATGAAGGAACTGAAAGGGAGATGTACCTGACCTTGCCTGAATAGGCAAGGAAGCCGCGATAGCAGAATGATAAAAAAAAATACGATGAAAATGATCCACACCTTAGTATTCAGTATCTGCGTCAATCACTCTGAGTTCACCAAAATTTTGTCCAGTCTCACCCATATACAACTTCTACCAATTCGGTTGTTGCACCAAGTAAATTTTGGGCCCGAAAAACAAAGATCCTACAAACCATAGTTTTTTATACAATCCCTAAAATTTGTCGTACTAACCATAGAAGGATTTTTTCCTCATATCTTCTCTTGGGAACTAACAATAGCATTAAAATCTCTGCCTACCATCCACTGTAAGTCACACTGAATAGAAAAATTCTCCATATTTTTCCAGAGCTCCCTTCACTCTTCCACTGAACATTTAGCATAAACAAAAGATATTAAAACTGACCATGAATTAGAGTCCATAACCTTGCAATGAATAATCTGGTCAAATCAATCCAGTACCGTAACACTCATATCAGCTACCCAGAACAACCAAATTTTACTTCCCACCATTTCATTAGACGTAAAACCCACCAATCTAAATTTATTCGCAAGTTCTAAATATCTACTCGCTTCAATCATAGGTTTTGCCAACATGAGAATTCTAACTTTATGTTCTTCTACCATGTTTTTTAGTCTGCAACATGTCACCTTATTCCCAACACCCTGTGCATTCCAAAATATGATGTGTTCAATCATGACTAACCTGGGAAGATGAATCTGTAACTCGTCTGGTTAAGCGACGTTCTCCTGGGGGGGATCACCAATCTTAAACCTTTTTTGTCTCTTTTACCATGTTCTCCCTCAGACTGCGAACCCAATTCCTAGTTTTTGCTCAACACCGTGTGAGGCCCCACCTCTGAATCTGAATCCATCTCATCACTAGCACTTCCAAAGGTATTGTATTAATTTTATTTTTCCTTAGATTAATTATCTTCTTCCGTATTCTACGTCCCTCATTAACCAAGCTAATAGCTTTGGCTAAAAATTCCCCCATATACTTGTTATCACCCGGTTCCAACACATCACATTGCGAGTCCAAAACCTCGACACTGACTTCCTCCGTACTGGCTAAGATTGTGCCTAACTGCTCCAACGATCTCCTCAATGTCATTTCTTCCCTTGTCCTAATATTTGTCTGCCTCAGTTCCTTTTCTAGATAAACTTGTCTGCTTGCCTACGTCGTTGTCGATTATCTGATCATTCTCTTCCTTTTTTGAATCCAACCGTAGGCCTTCCCCTATCCTCTTACTGTTGTTGCTTTCAGCTGTATTCAGCATTACTAAGAGATCTGCCCTTACTGTCATTGGCAATTCATTTGCGGGAAAAGCAAACATGTTGCCTGCTTTCCTTGTGTCATGGTGTTGCTGTGAATGTGAGTTCGATATGCCATAGTGTGCAGCTGTTGCTTGTGTGTTCCTGTCCTTCTTGCTCTAAACTTCCATTGACTTAGTCTCTCTAGAAACAGAAGTACTGAGTAAGTTATTCCCTGTCTCCACTACCAATTTATGTAATACAGTTGCTGCACTCTCTGATTTCCTGATTGTAACCGCCTCATTTGCCTCACTTTTACTAATCGATACGTTCCCCTTCTCCTCTACCACTTTCTCTAAAATTTTGACTGAAACAAAGTCACTAGACTCTTTTTTTTGCTGTAACAGAATCGTTTGGATCTATTTTGCTAGCTAACAGAGTTCTTCTTCTTTGCCTTATTCGCAGAATTTTCGCGAGCCAAAATGGCTCTCTCGGTTTCGCTAACTGTATATCTGACCTCAACAAGGCCTTGTTGTCCTTCTCTATGTTTTCGATTCCTTTCCTAATTCCCATCTACGCTGGATGATCAGCTGAATTATGCTCTTCTTCTTTGCATCATGAATCCACATCTTCCTCCGCAGCATCATCGACTAATGTCGCAAACTTATTCATGATATTCAAGGACTTGTCGCCCAAAGACTGCTTTCCTCCATCTCCTTCTTGTACCTTTACCCCTTGACTACTTTTTGCCCCGCTCGTACCTATGCCTTCGTTTGGTGGTTAATTTGTTTTAGTTCCATTGACTTTTTCCCAGCTGGCACATATACTTGTTTTTTGATTTTTGACTCCATTTTGTTTCTTTCAATTTTTTTCTCTTTCTCCAATGGAATCCCAGGGACCTTACATTTCTAACCTAAAAGTCTCCTGCAGAAAGCATCCTGATGACCAATCATCGCACAATGTTCTTAATATTTGAAACTCGAGTATTCAATTTTCTGCTAGAAACCCCTATTACTCGTCCTATCAATCCAAACTCTTGAAGAAAACCTTTCCGCCAAACTCATCTCTACGCACAACCTAGCAGCATTAGGGTGCATTAGACATCTCGGATGATCGTCCATGCGTAAAAAATCTCCAAAGGAGTCACCTATTACTTTCAGGATTGGGGTGTGGATAAGATGCAACTGTAGGTTTGGCAACTCCACCCACAACGGAGCCGATTTTGGATCTGATTTCAAACTGAAACCGTCATGCCAACAGAAAGCTTTGAACCTAACTCCTCGCATCAGGAATGAGTCCCTTGATAAAAAAAGAATTGCTTCCAACTCTGATTGTAGCCTCACCAAAACGTGACGCTGATCAAGTAGATCCATCGAAAATTCTCCCATAATTCCCCATGTTCTATGGATCGAATCCCGAATAGCTTCCAACGTAGGTCGGCAGCTTGAAAACTTTAGCACTATGACATGTTTCTCCGTGAAGGATTCCCTTCTAAACTCATCCTTGGCAGTGATACCGATGTTCGGTTCTCCTTCTTTGCGGAACCTAATACCTTCCACAGGCGGCTCATTGATTGTCTCCAC
The DNA here is from genome assembly GCA_963556465.1 of Berberis vulgaris. Taxonomy (NCBI): domain Eukaryota; kingdom Viridiplantae; phylum Streptophyta; class Magnoliopsida; order Ranunculales; family Berberidaceae; genus Berberis; species Berberis vulgaris. Next base: position 72,670,726 of record OY747135.1, read on the forward strand.
ATGTATCTTTCCTAGTATTTGCGCAAACGAAGGCTTTGTCTCCTCCACCACATTGCCCCTAACCCCAGCCAGAGGCGAAGCCTCCTTGACGGCTGGAGGAGCTGCCATGGGGAAGAGAACTCAACCTAAATTTAAAGGCCCAGATCTGGCCTGGTAAAAATCTTACGGCTAGCATAGCGTTTTTTTTCTAAAAAGAATTCCCTGTTTCTAAAAATATCTCACGGCTAGCAGAGCGTTTTTTTCCCAATTTAGTTTCCTTTTAAGATGGTCAAGTTTTGCTTTCACAACCTTTCATAGTGACATAATCTCATGCTTTCGAAAGTTCATTTGGAATATAATTATCACAAAGAAAGTAGCAAAAACAACTGAAATTTCTTAATCAAAATCATGTGAAAAATATTACAATTTTGTGTTGGCGGGGTGAATTAGAATATATAGTTAATGGTGTGTTTACACAATCTTAATGCATGCATGTATCTGGGCAATTAGGTAATAAAGAGGGTAAATTTTTTATCATTTACGTTACAGTTTAAATTAAGTCTATTTCACATAAAACTTTTTTTTTTGGTATAATATTTTTTTTTTGTTTTTTTTATAAATAAAAGAAAATTTGAAGTTTATACTTTATTAGAACCCAAAACAAACCGTGTGAATAAAATGTGCTTCAAACTAAAATTGAATCGTTAACTCATTCAAGCTAAGGTCTGGTTTTGCTCCCTTTTTTTTTTCTTTTCAAACTACCAACATGAGCCCGTGATTGATGAGACAATCTAAAAAGCCAAATTCTAGACAGCTTGGGTTTGGGCCCCCCCCTTTAAACAACTTCATCTAAGAAAACTGAGAACCTTTTGACACCTCTACTTGATGAGATAATCTGAAAAAAAAAAACTGTAAAACTGAACACACAGACAACAAGTACACATTTTTCTTTCTTCTCCACGTTTTGTTGGAATCCAATTCACCTATTCATCCATGTCCATGTGCCCATCAATAGCATCATCAAATCTCTTTATGAACAAAATGATGTTAGGTTCCATAATTTCCTCTCCTCTTGTCCATTTATGCTTTATTGTTAGACATCCATTTCAAAATACTTGACTGTGCAATAGACTGGCACGTTTATTTTATGACTCTGCAATAGACTCATCTTTCCTTAGCTAGTGAAAGATATTTCTGGATCAATGACCAATCACATGGAACGATACCTAGTTCACCAATTATAAATTAGTAGAAACTACTGATGAAGATAGCAATTTGATTCATATTTCCCCCACGCCAAGTAACCACATGTTCCAGAAACATTCATCAACATTCCAAGACACTCACCAATGGTAACATTTTATTTAGTACATAGATAGGTAGATGGATATATAGATGGATAGATTGATTGCAGAAGTGACGCGCACACAATCAACTACAGTTCACCAGCATAATTAGCATCATCAGCTTCATCATCTTCCTCAACTTCAAATAGATCAATGTGAAGTCCACTAACAGTGACTTCGCCGAGACGGGGCAACAAAGTCACAACCAAGTTACTAGAACTTTCGGCCTGAATGTCTTCAAGCAACGCGCTGAGACCCAGCTCCAGAGCAGTCTTGTGCCCACCACCAACATGGGCCTTATCCTTACCATGGGTATGTGGAATCTTCACAAAACTACCCGCAAACTCACCACTGTCTGGGCCAGCAAGCCCCTCGATAGGCTTGGAGACATAAACATCAAACCTTGCTGGCTGTCCATGGGGTACTTCAATGCCATCAACAACAAGCACCTCGCTTGCGTCTTCCTTCTCGTCCTTGCTTCTAGAAACCTTAGGCCTTGCGACAAGAGCACGTATGGGCTCCTTTAAGGCCCGTGGTTGTGACCCAAACTCAGCAATTGGTTCAAGTTGTAGGGAGTCGCCAGCACTTCTCTTCCTAGCTCTGCTCGTCCGATGTTTCCTGTATCTCTTTCGAGCATCCAGCCAGGGGAGTTGTTCCTGGCTGTATGCGTAACGGAGTTTTTCTGGTCTGAGGCAATCCCTCACCTGTTTTGGATTAAAGACATTAGCTTCAAACAGAGCTTAATTTCTTCACCTAAAAAAGATAAATTTGTTGTTCAAAAATGTGGTCTAAAAAGGACTTGTGAATCACACCACCTACAATAGCTTTCGGTACTTGGTGGAACAAAATATATGATCGTGTAAGGTCCTCAAATCACTTTTATTAACTTAATTAAAGTGCAAGTGACGATTAAAACTAATACTAGTCCAAGTCTTCAGTATGCCGAGGCCTATTCTCTATAATCAAAAGGGATATTTAAATTTTGGAATCCTAAGTTTGTCCAGGCCAGAGTTTGGGTCCCAAACTCACTTTGGCTATAACTTTTATCAATTCAAATTGTGTTAAATTGCGTTTTGGCCTTGACCTCAGACTTAGTCAAATATCTATCGACCAAGACTTGTTTCCCTCATCTAACTAACTAAGGAGCCCTTCTTATTAGCGAGGAAACGGGTGAATGAAGTAAAAAACCCAACACATAATTTGAAGTGACTGAAGTTGGTTTTGGAATGCAAACATAAACATGAACAGGTTGAGGAACTGATTGTACTCTGGTCCAAATGACGAGACACAAAATATCAATAACCCTCGTCGAAACATAAATGTCAAAAAGTATTAAGACTGAAGTCTACTTCACCCACTCAATAGACCCAGACTTCACCTGCTCAATAGACCCGACCTTCGTATATGCTATATACAACACAATTATTTTCCCGTCACTGCATTGAGGGGGAGTACTGAGACCGAAGTCTGCTTCATCCGTTCAATAAACCCCGACCTTCGTTTATGCTTCGTATATGCAGTTGACAATTTAACACAAAATGAACATGATCACATACATGCTAAAAAAAAAAACATACCTTAACCTTCACAACTTCACGATTCTCATCGTAGAAGATGAACTCAGAGTTAAGCCAATCAGGATCCCCGAACTCGCGCTTGTTTCCTCTGAGATTGCCGTAAATATCCCACATGCGATCAATATTCGCATGGTGACCAAAGAACATTGTGTCACGTGCCGCAGTGTAGAAGTTACCCATATCATAGTATGGCTTCACTGGAGGCCCAACCCATTGGTGCATTACGTTGTGAAGATTCTCCAACTTGCCTGCGGCAGTATCAGGAACAGCCTGTCCAGCTTTTAGAGGATGACCCATGAAGAGTCTAGGGCTGGACAGGTTTTCCCTGCTGAACATGTTGCTAAGTTCGTAGAGATTTTTCATTTTAGTCTCTTCGATTTCCCAAGGTGTTGTTTTGTTCGGGTCACCATAGGCGTACTTGTAGTCCAACACCGCCATGTAGTGATTCTTATCACGGTTATCGTTGTAGAGAGGTGAAAACGGATTTTGATAGTACAAAGGATGCATGAACATGCCCCCAGGTGAGTCCCAGTTCCAGTAAGGAATGGCAAATGTAGGATCACCGATAAGTTTCCCGAGAATCCTTTCCCAGAAGTAGAGGTAGTATCGATGCCACGGGAGGAAAAACCAGCTCCCGTGCACCTGTAGGAGCACGGGTGGTTCATATCCAGGTTGATCGAAAGCACCATTGCAGTAGGTGCAATGAATGGTGGCTTGTTGCATGTAATTCCATGGGTCATCAGGACTTAGTGACTTCATGGCAGTAATGGCCTCCGTAAACTTGCGGTGCTCATCAGGTGAATAGCGGGAAATTGGTTTCCTTGTGCGCAATGGCTCCCAATATGGTGGTGGAGAAAATTCCTTGATTTTTGCCATGCTATAAGGCGGGCAGCAGTTCACAGTCAGCTTAGTCTCATCATCAGTAGCAAGATGGCATTTCGACACATCAGGTGGTGAAAGGGGTGAGCCAGTAGCTACATCTTGGCTACCCATGGTGGCCGTAGCACCATATAGTCCTCCTAGACCAATGAGAACATTTCGCCTATCAGTCACATGGACATCATTGGACTCCTTCCGCTCACACGTAGTAGTGTGAACTACGTGCTTGCTTAGCTTAACCGATGAACGGGCTTTGGTCTTTCGGAGAGGGGTTCCAGCAAGACTACTGGAGGAGGAGGAGAATGGACTGACCAAGAGGGAGAAGGACATTGTCTTGTGTCTTCAGGCAAGCCTTGTGTTTGGTTGTGTTTTGACAAAGAGAATGCCACTGTTTATATAGAGAAAGTTGATGAAAGGGGCCTCAAAATTTCCAAGTGTACAGTGATATGGGCTAAGTGGTCGTGATTAACGTGGGGATTACATTTTTATGTATTGTTTAAGTGGTAAAAAAAATGATGGATGTAAATCCACCTAAACTTTTATTAGATGCAAAGGTGAAAAGTGTTGATGGATAAAGAATCTTACTCTTTAACTGTTGATACAAGCAACCAGAGAATCCCAAGAGTGTGTTTGGTTGCATGGGATTGTGTTTTAGAAATTTAAAGTTTAAAATCATAATATAATAGCAATGAACAGGTGAAAGACACGTGCACCCTTCACTACAACTAAAATAAGGATGGAGATAATTGGACTCACTGTCAATGTATCAACATAGCGATGGATGATTTGTTACTCTAAAGCATGAGACATTTAGGAGCTTTCCAAAATTGTGTATAGACTGATTATTTTATAGTGGGTTTTGTTTATCTTAGCATTTGATTAACGAGTAAAGGTAACACATATTGTATAAAGTACCTTTGTTACCTACCAATAATTGTGTTTATTAATTGTTTTCAAATGTGATTCCGGTGGGGGTAGATAATGTACACAATGTTTTAAAACTTTTAGAAATGAAAGAGACGTTGGACTATTTAACTTTGAAAAAAGGGTGTAAAACCATTGTCATCATCACACATTATCGCATGCTCCATTTTTCTTTCAATTATAAAATATGTGAACTTTGGGGAATTCTAAATGTCGAGGAAACGGCCGAGGGACGGGACGTGGCGGGGTGGGGATCGTCCACCCTGCTTGGGATGCGCGCACCAAAAACGACGGCATGCATCCCGAGCGGGGTGGACGGTCCCCACCCCGCCACGTCCCGTCCCTCGCCCGTTTCCTCGCCATGTAGAAGCGCTTGTGAACTTTACCGCTCCCACTCCCTCGCCCCTTAGAATTTTCACTTTGGAAATCATCTTTTGTTCAATCGTTGTTCTCAGCTTTTTGGCAGGAGATGCTATATATAAATCACAAGTTAATCACATATATATTAGGTTAAAAGTAGTCAAAACTTACTTTTACATATCAAATGTAATTGACATATATGCTTTGATTTGACTCAAATTTAAAAATTTACAAATGAAAAGAAGGAAAAAGACTTCTGAACTAATTTTAGCCCAATCTCTAATCATTTTATACAATGTAAACAAACGCCAATCAATTAGAGAAAAATTAGTAAGATTTGTTAAAAGTTCATTGTCAATCTTAGGCTTATTAGGAATATGGTTTTAGTTGTGCAGATCTATCTTCTCTTGTCGCAGTTCATAATACTCGGAAGTTATCTAATTAAGTGAAGTTCTATTATACCTTAGCTTGAGATTTTGTTAATGCGTTCAACTTATAGGTTGGATGAACAAAATGGAGTAAAGATATTGAATAGAGTCGCCCAAGCAACAATTTATCTGTGAAATATAAGCAACAAAACAATTGAAAGTTTTTATTCAAAACCAGAGCTGTTTCTCCTAGTAGAATTTTTTTAATAGGAAAAATATTACAATTTCGTATGGTGGAGTGTATTAGAATATTTAATCCATGGTGTGTTTACAAAAATCTCTTCAACTACTTTAATGCACTCATATATCTTGGACAAAACTAAGTAGGTAATAAAGAAGGTCTTTTTTTTTAGTATTTAACTTGTAGTTGAAATTCAATGTATTTCACGTGAATTTTTTTTTTTTTCCAAAAATGAGAGTTTAGTTTTTGTATTGTACCAGAATCCAAAGCAAGTAGTGTGAATGAAATGTAATTCAAGTGGTTTAGAAGTATGTCAGTAGATTGGTTTTCAAAAAGCTTCACTACGGTCATGGAGCAACATTGCTTTTCTAGCTCTGGTTACTTTATACGAACCCACCAGCACAAACTAAAATCAATGATGGGTTAGATGGTTTGGGCATTGCACATTTTTTTAGTAAGTCGTGTTTGAGTTTATCTAACATGTTTTATTTATTATGGTGTTTCTAATCGTGATGTGTAATTCTAGAGAGCGAGGGAGGGCTTCCCTCCACACATCCTCCTCGAGATGGGTGGTGATGCGCATCTCGAGGAGGATGGACGGAGGGAACCCCCCCCTCTTTTTCATGTCTTACCTTCTGATAATCTGATTTACCAACCCGATCCCTTGCCAAACCAAAATTTTCTCAAGAAAATTGAGATAAATATATTTCAAAGAAAATGTCTACAAATATATTCAAGTACAAACAATGTTTATTTTTGAAACAAATTGCCACTGTCATGGATTTCCCATTGAATGCCATTACTACAGCATTGTAAAATATGCTATTTTATCTTAACTCCCAACTCCATAGCCAACTTACTCATTCAGGAAAAACAAAGAAAAAAAAACCTTAAAAACAAAACTTCTCATAACTAAGTGTGTCTATAGTGAAGCAACAAGTATTTCCATTATCCAAACTCAATAACCCACATTAACAATTCGCCTACCTACCACATGGCAATGAAATATTGGTACCACATGGCAATGATATATTGGAGGCCGGGAACCCCATGAGAATCCATAAATTCAGACTATATGATGGTTAAGGTCAGCTAGCTTTAATAAAGATGAGAAAATTTTTCAGAAACCTTGTTTGTGAGATAATATAAAGGAACTGTAATCTGAACAGAGACAATAATGATGCATTTTTCTTGGTATATATGCCCACGTTTTGTTGGATTCCAGGCTATCTATTCATCCATGTCCATTGGTCCATCAATAGCATCATCAAATCTCTTGGTATAGTATGGTGTTAGGTACCATAATTGCCTTTCCTCGTCCATTTTTGCTTTTTATTATTAGACATCCCATCACTTTTAGAGGTACTCTGGAGGAGTCTCTCCCCATTTCAAAAAACTTGACTGTGCCCATGTGAAAAAATTCCTTGAGCACTCAACCTTAGGGGTGGGCACGGGACGGGATGGGACGAGATATATCCATCCCTATCTCATCCCGTTCATACGGGATCGAGACAGGACGGGATGGGAAAAACCTCATCTCGACCTCGTCCCATTCCAAACGGGTTCGGGACGGGACGGGATCAGCGTGCCAATCTTCTTCACTTGCAGGGCCCAGTTTGCAAGCACCCATGAGTATAATATAAAGCTTAAATGGTGGAACCCAGTCAGGGCTGGTGCTCAGTTGCTCACTACCAACTTGCATCTTCAGCAGACATGATAAGCCTATTAGTTAAAGACATGAAATGAAGTGTACTGATTGCATACAAACTTGCATCTTCAGCAGACGTGATAAACCTATTAGCTAAACTGAACTCTGAAACTCATTTATCACTATCATTCTATCATCACCTCCGGCCACAACGAGCAATGCGTCATAACGTTTTGCAAGAGATAGGTCAAACCATACATCTTCATCAACCACTAACTTTTATCATCTCAATTCACCATTCAAACAGACATGATCATTACCATAAAACATAAAAGGATATCATACCTAAAAGGTTTGCAACAAAATCAAAGTTCTCACATAAACCATATTAGACCCCACAAACTCTGTCACTTGGGCACTTTGTTTAAGGTCTGATAGTATTATTTGCTATAATTACCCATTTCATAGTTCATCAAGATTTTTCACAAAGAACACTCAAATTCAACAACTTGAATCTCTACAGACAACAACTCCAATTCATGGGTATCAACTGAGTTCCAATAGATAGGTTTCAAAGCCATCAACTTGAAAACTTTATTCTTTCAACAGTTTTCAATAATTTGAAGCATCAAAATTATTAATAATTAAATAAAAATATTAATAATTAATATTAATAAATTAGTTCGGGACGGGACGGGATTGGCGGGATTGAAAATCTCCATCCCATCCCATCCCATTCTAGATCGGGACGGGACGGGATCGGGATGAAATTATTCAATCCCATTAAAACCCGAAAAAATCGGGACGGGACGGGACGGGATCGGGACGGAAACGGGATCGCGGGATGGGATGCCCACCCCTACTCAACCCTATATATCTTCCAAGTCAATTACCTTTCACATTTCAGGGTAATCTTCTTGATAAGGGGTGTACATTGGGTGATGCTATTTGAAGTTTTGGATTTTCGTGATTTTTTAGGTGCATAGGGCTAAATACAAGGGATGGTACCTCAAGGATCAAAATCTTGTCCCCATTGAATGATCGACAAAAGGTTGTAATTTGTGAGATGAATATGGACATGGTGGAGGACAATGGAGGTGCGGAACCGAGTTCAATCAAAATGAAGATATTGCTTAAGCAAATTGACTATGTTATCGAATTTCCAAACATAAAATGACCTTAAAGGCCAAGCTTTTTACAAATGGCTAATAAGCACTTAGTACTATGACCATTAAGGATCATTTTTTTTAACAATCAATGTATAAAGACAATCTTCACCTTGGTAATCCTATGAATCTTGAGAGTTATGAGCCATTTCAAATCCATCTAAAGTTCAACACAAATCTCAATTTATATCAATGGTGACATGATGTTTTTCCCAACTCATCACCAAAAATCCTAGAAATCGTGCTAAAACGAGCAGGCAGACGGAACATTGGAGAGACAACAGCGACAACAATAGTAAGAGCACTAAATGTGTCGTTGTGCCTCACATGCTTAAGTCACGCAGATAATTAACCGCGACCATTATTAAAGACAAAGGGAACATTCGACAAAGGTATGCAACTTTAACTAAGTTTTGTCCAGATTTACTTCCTTCTTCAAACAAAGTTGCAGACTTAAGTATCGGAGTGCCTTCGGCCACCAAAAAGGTGGTATTTGACAGTCTAACATCTGTTTTACAGGTCAAACTCACAGTAAAACGAGATTTGGACGCATCATTTTGGCGACGTCCGTGGGGAATGACGAGTTTCCTGTCTAAAAAGAAAATTCACAATAACGAAATTCACCGAAATCTGATTAACGATCAAGAAATTATCAAAGTCAATGGAACGCTCTACAAATCTTCAATTTGGCGATGGACGAGACGACATGTCTCATAATATCGATCCAGCGACAACCGTTGAACCAATTACACCGAAAAGAAGAAAGCTTCAACAAGTAACAATTCATACGTCTCTGACATTTTGGAGAATCCCCTCGGACCCCCATATAGAGATGCTCATGGTTCAGATGAACAACGTAATCAAAATGGTGGATAGACTCATCCAAGACCTGGAGGGTAACAAACCTCAAGAAGAAATCACCCAGCTCAAGAGACATCAGATCAATAACAGTACCGAATTTAACCAACGAAGTTTGGAAAGTTACAACCAAAAAAGCCCAAACGAGAACCAGCAGAGACATCGTTTACAACCTTGATAGGGAGTCGAAGCGAGGTCCTTACAGCTATAACAGGAAGGGAAGACATCAAATGGCTACCAAAAATTAGAGGAGATCCAAAAAGACGAAACAAAAGCAAACATTGCCTCTGGAGATGAGATCGAACGCCATGTCAGAGACGGACGACTCGGAGAATTCATTAAGCCCGAGGACAAAACAATCATATCAGGGGAACGACCAAAGGAGACAATATACGTCTTGCATGGTGCATCTGGAGAAAATGAGCAATCCAACTGATCCTGAAAGCGAGTAATCAGATATCTACGAGCAAATATCATATACCTAGAGCCATCAGCACAACGTGCAAAAATGATGCAAAGGACTCCGACCTTCTCAAACAAAGATGCAAATGGGGTTAATTTCCCACATAATGATGCCTTAGTAATCTCGGTCATGATAGCTAGGTGGGAAATCAAGAGGGTATTGGACGATACGGGCAGCTTAGCCAACCTCCTATACCTAACAACTTTTCGAAGATGATTCAGCAGGGAACAATGTCATCCACTGGAGATGATTCAGCTACCGGTTGAAGCAGGAGAACCAGGAAAGCAATGAGTGTTATTGGAAAACTTCTTTGTTGTTGATGCTCTTTCTGTGTATAAGATGCTACTCGGGAGACCCTGGATACACAAAATGGGCGCAGTCTCCTCAACTATACACCAATGCTTAAAGTACCATACTGACAATGGTATCGGGAGGATCAAAGGAGATCAACCAGTATCTCGTGAGTGTCATTTCGCAACGATAAAGACTCCTAACAAATAGCAATTACTGCAATGACCGGAAGAGCTTTCACAACATCTTGGTTAGACGACTTCGAATTTTCCAAACAATAATATGGCTCCAACTAGCCCACGAGATCGACCTAACACTGGACAACCAGAAGAAGAAACGATCGCAGTTTACCTAGATAACGAAGGGGGAAAAGCAATCCAGATTGGCACAAAAATTCATCCCGAACTCGCCAAGGAACTGATCCAACTACTGAAAGATAACCAAGATGTTTTTGCATGGACGATGAAGGATATGGTAGGAATAGACCCGTCCGTCATTTCTCACCAAAAAGAAGGCCAGTGGCTCCAGAACGTAATCAAGCGATAAACGAGGAAGTGCACCGCCTACTCAATGCAGGGATGATAAGAAAAACTCACTACCTGGACTGGTTGACAAACATAGTACTAGTATAGAAGAATAACGACAAATGGAGGGTATGAGTAGACTACATCGATATGAATAAAGTCTGCCCAAAAGACAGTTTCCCTCTTCTACAGATAGATCAAATAGTGGATGCAACCACCAAGCACGAGTTGCTGAGCTTCATGGATGCCTACTCCGAGTATAATCAGATATAAATGCACCATTCCGACCAAGAAAAAACATATTTTATAACGAAAAGGGGTACATACTGTTATCGGGTAATGCCCTTCGGATTAAAGAACGCGGGAGCAACGTACCAACATCTGGTGAACATAATGTTCAAAGATCAAATCGGCAAAAAAATGAAGGTTTACATCGACGTCATGCTTGTCAAAAGCTCACGCCGAGCAGACCACATAACAGATCTCGAACTGGCCTTCTCCCAACTGCGAAAATATAAGATGAAACTAAATCCTGAGAAATGCACATTTGGGGTAGAATCAGTAAAATTTCTCGAGTACATGATCAATCAAAAAGGAATCGAGGTCGATCCAAAGCAGATATAGGCGTTTTTCAACATGCAGTCAACAACAAACATAAAAAGTGTACAAAGTCTTAATGGAAGAATAACTGCCCTGAATAGATTCATCTCTAGATCGCCAGACAAATGTCTATCTTTCTTTAGAATTTTGAAAGGAAACAAGATATTAGAATGGAATACGGAATACGAGAAAGCCTTTCAAAGCCTAAAAACATATATGGGGAGCACAGAGCTACTAACAAAGCCAAACACAAGGGAAGCACTATATCTATATCTATCTGTGTCTGACCATGTGGTAAGCTCAGCGTTAGTACTGGAAGAAAAAGGCATACAAAACCAGTATATTACATCAGCAAAACACTTACGGATGCATAGATCAATTATCCAGCCCTAGAGAAATTGGCAATCGCCCTAATCATGTCTTCAAGAAAATTACGACTGTACTTCCAAGCATGGTTATGACCGAACAACCACTTCAGTCTATATTGCACAAACCAGATCTATGGGGAGAATGGTGAAATGCGCAATAGAACTTGGGCAATTCGATATTAGCTATGCCCCCAGAACCGTTATCAAAGCTCAGGCATTATCAGATTTTATCGCTGAATTCACAGGAAGCAACAACCAACAAATGGAAAGCAAGAGCAAAAAAGACCAATCCATACCAATCACCAATGGATGGATCCTCCGCAGTGACGGAGCATCCAACGAGGCCGGAAGTAGACCTGGATTAGTCTTGTACAACTCGGAAAGCATCGCATTGGAGAAAGCGATAAAATTCAACTTTAAAACCTCAAACAACGAAGCCGAGTACGAAGTTCTGACAGCTGGACTGCCGTTGGCAAAACACGTAGGAATAAAAGACATCAGTGTCTTTACTGATTCCAAACTGGTGGTCAATCAACTAAACAACGAGTTTCAAGTCAAAGACACCCGAATGAAGGCCTACCACCAAAAACCCACAAAACTAGTAGAAGGCTTTCAGAATGTGATCATTCAACGATGCACAAGGATGGAGAACAAAAGAGTCGACTAACTAGCAAAGGAAACATCGACAACTAAGGAAAATGATAATCCACTCGTCATGATGCAAGGAAGCTCCATACTTGAAAACCAGGTGGAAGAAGCATGCGCCACGAATCAAGAGAACAATTGGATAACTCCAATCATGACATATATATCAAACGGAAAACTCCCAACATACAATTGGATAACTCCAATCATGGCATATATATCAAACGAAAAACTCCCAACATATAATGTGGATGCCCAAAAATTACAAAATCGGGGGGCAAGATACACAATGATCAATGAAAAACTCTACAAAAGATCTACCATGAGCCCGTTGTTAAGGTATCTTTCACCAGAAGATGTTGAATATGTTTTGCACGAGATCCACCACGGTACATACAGAAATCACCTAGGGGAAGAATGTTGGCCCACAAAGCACTCACGCTAAGTTACTACTGGCCAACAATGCAAATAGATGCTCAAAAGCTCATTCACACATGTGACAAATGCCAAATATTTGCCCCGTACACTCACATGCCGGGACAAAACTTTGTCCAAATGAGTAGCCCTTGGCCATTTGCACAATGAGGAATGGACATCATAGGACCACTCCCCACGTCCGATAAGAAAAGTTTTTTCTCGTAGCATTCACTATGTGGTTAGAAGGAGAGCCCCTTGCGAAAATAAGAGAAACCCAAGTCGAGAAGTTTCTTTGAAAAAACATAATATGTAGATTTGGGATCCCAAGGGTAATTGTCACGGACAAAGAAAAACACTATAGTCGATGGTTTGGAAGGTAGGAGCCTAGTCAGATTTTACTGATGTCGATGGTTTTTCACTGGACCACTGCTCTTCTACAGACCATGGTCACCAAATCTCCAACTCGCACACGGGTGTAAATGATTTGGAAGCTGGGAGCCTATTTAGTTCTGATTGATGTCGACGGTTTCCCACAGGACCACTGCTCTTCTACAGACCATGGTCGCCAAATTTGTTCTACCCAAATCTGTAGCTCGCTCCGCGCAGGTGTAGACGATTTGGAAGGTGGGAGCCTAGTCAGTTTTGACTGGTGTTGACGGTTTGCCATGGGACCATTGCTCTTCTGCTCTTCTACAGACTATGGTTGTAGAATTTGTTCTACCCAAATTCGTAGCCCAGTCCGCGTGGGTGTAGACGATTTGGAAGGTGAGGGCCTAGTCAGTTTCAACTGATGTCGACGGTTCGCCACGAAGCCATTGTTCTTCTATAGATCATGGTCACCGAATTTGATTACAACTCAGCCAGCGTATCCACGCATTCACGAGTTGACATCCCATTATTGGCAACAACCTCTTGGGCCAAACCAGAAACTAATCCGCTAAGCGTGGATGAACTCTACACGACAGACCAACCCGAGCTTACGAAACCTAACTTGGGCTAAGCACTCCTGCTTAACTACATAAAACAACGCATATGCTCAACTATGACAGTTCACTCACACAATGACAGCAACCGACAGTCCAATCTATAATTTGAGCCTCCGATGACCTACCTCGAGGATGAGCTGCTGTCTGGATAAAACAACCCACTGCCAAATCATCCACACCATACAAAATGCTCACTATTGTGCTAACTACGTGATGACGACTCTGAGACCTCATGGAAAACAAATCAAAATTATTCACGACCTAAATGGTCGAGCTTTCAGCAGTGGATAGACCACGCGACTCCTTGCTAACCCAACAAAACCTACGTCTAAGTAAATCGACAAGGTAAAAGGGAAAACATGCAACAAGGGGGCAAACAAAACATATACAAAGTGTACCCGAAAGAAACATGTTTTCATTAACAGTCCAAGCAAAAGGTACAAGTGTACAAAAGCTACTCCTCATCATGAGAAAGTACAAGTGCGAGGGAACTAGACCTAACAGGATAAGACGCAAGAGTTGCGTCTGTGCGTGCCTCAGCCTGAGCGTAATCATCCAGATCATCGTCTTCCTCTGACACCTCAGAGATCTCTCCGAAATATGCAAAGGACACCTTCCTGTAGTAAGAAAGGTCCCAGTCCGGATGCTCTTCTTTCATCAGTGCCAACAGTTCTAATCTTCCATGTACGATCCTGCGAAAGTCAAATGTGCCATGCGCCTTGAGAAGCCCTTCCACCCTAGCCTTTGCTTCAGCAAGCTCACGCTCTAGCAGCTCAAGCTTGACTGTCAATGCGTTAGTCTGAAACTGCTCAGTACTCAAGTTGTCTTTGATCGCCCTAAGTTCATTATGCTCTAGGAAAAGCAATTTTTTAGTTTTCCTTACTTCTCGAGCGCTGAGTTCCGCATTGGCCTCTAACTGTTGTATCTGGACAACCCACTTAGATTCTCTCCTGGTATTCTCGTCAGTAAGAGACCGCAACTCGAAGCGCATTTTAGCTGCAGCTTCCTGCGCAACTTCTAAGTCATGGTGGATCAGATTTAGCTCTTCCTTGGATCTGTCCCTTGCGGACAATGCATCTGCTAAATCGAACTCAAGGGCTACCAGACGAACCCTTTGGGTCTTGGCATCTACGGTTGATTATTCTTGCCCCCTCTCTGCAAGCTGCTTTCTCAGTGATTCAATCTCAAAGGGTGCATCAAAATACAACTTCTGCATATTAGAGAATATGCGCTCCATGGTATACACTCTCTCGCGGGTCGCCTCAACTTTTGTCCCAGTAATGGCCAATTGGCTTAGCTGCGACATCCCTAAGATTAGATGTTTCAGCCCTTCATCCACACTCTCTCCCAGTGCATCCTCCTCTAGTTTTAAAGCATGGTTTACTAGCCAGCTATAACGTCTACTGATATGTTTCCTTGAGAATAATCAATGTCAACCTCCTGGTGCCAGGCTTGGTTCTTCATCTATACTGCGTCCGGAGCAAACATACTCATCCTTGCATCTGGGTGAAGCTCTACTAGATGCGAAATCACACCAGCGCTGCCCTTGCAGTCTTCACTGCACCTGGACCCTCATCCACCACCTTCCTTTTGTCACCAGCAACCAACCTTCTGTTGTGAGGCGACTCATTAGAATCCGAAGGGACAAAAGGAAGCAAAATTTCCATCGAACCTTCCGTCATCTTGATATACGGCCTGGAGCGATATGGAAGGCAATGCAGACTCCAAGAAGGAGGATCCATGCCACAATGGCCACTGTCAGACAGTCCACCAGCAGGACAAGAGACCTTTGGGACCACAGGCAAATCTTTATCAAGACCTTCCAGTAAAACAGGCCTGGATTGGTCAGTATTAGTGGAAGCTGCCACAACAGCCAGCATCAGCTTCTTGTTCAGAGCTTCAACATGCTCGGTACTTAGCTTCAACTCATCATAGATCCCTGTCAACCGCATGTGGTCCTTCTCCAAATCAAATGCTACAACTTTCGCATTAACGAACATGTAAGAATCACGCTCCTCTTTCAAATGAGCAGTCCGTTTGGAAGCAGGCTCAGACCCTATGCGAGACATCTTCAAGCCTATGAAGGAAGCAATCATCTCAGAAAGCCCTTCCATGTCGACATATCGGAAACCTTACTGATGCAATCATTTTTCGCTCCCTGCTTTGACCTGGTTCCTGCTGACCTATTAACATGCACAAGTAGCACACGTGAGCCACATACCACTTTTGTGGTGGCCGATGACACTCTGATGCTAAATTCAAACAGGGATCTAAGGAAGGTGTAATGTTGTAACAGAGAATTTATAGCGTACCTTAGCTTACCAACCTCGTGTCTTATTTATAGTGCAAAAAGTCTTGGTTTAACTAGGTCATCGTAGGCGAAGTTTAGGGAAGAAATCTTTGTGGAAATCTTTCTCTAAATAGGAGTCGTGTTGTAGGAGAAAAGTTTCATGTTAGCTCTGTGCTCCTAGATACGCGGGAGATATTTCTCAATCCAATAGCAATGCGTAGAAGGGAGTTGCCCTTTGTGGAAGATATTCTGGTGTTTGCTTCCTAGCTGGAAGTAGAGAGCAGTTGTAGTTGCCTGTTCGAAGCTGATTCTCGAGATACTTGCCTAATGAGGGCTTATGGGTATTGAAGATAGTTGTGAGACGTGTGGGCCTAGCGTGTTGTGAGAGTTCGGGTCCGCCTAGCGGACTGAAATTGAGCGGGCATAGAACTGCTTGGGCCGAATCAGCATTGGGCTGATGCTGGGGCCTGTAGTTCCTCAAGATCATCATGACACGTGTACGGCTCAGGGGTGTGACCATTTTTATGTATCATCAGCTACTCCCCCCGAGTTAGTGAGCCGTCACATCGGTTCGCTAAGTCATCTCTTGAAGGGATGCGCCGCTCATGATGATTGAGTATGAATTGTTGCTTGAGTCACGTGCTGCATTAATTGAACGTGTGTTGGTTTAGCGAAAAAGAGGTGGGATCCCAACTTATATTTAGGTCATCCTTTATGTAGATTCTAACTCTTCTACTCTATTTGCTTTCGAAGATATCACTCTTATTAGAAAATATTCCATCTTTTTCATGGCTCAAGATAACCTTCTTGATGACACTGTCTTGGCCGAGGGCATGGAGTTTTTTGAAGTCAGGTTGTTGTACGAGCCTAGTCTTGCCAAAATCCGTATGAAGTTTGGAGTCCCTGAGGACCTGCCGTTGTATCTCCTATGATGGGTTAAAGGGTCTCGGTGTTGCACTTTTTTCCCAGAGTAAATTGTGCTTGAGTTTATCTGACATGTTTTATTTGTTATGATTGATGCGTCCAAATCTGGTCTCCTAGATATTCAACTCGCAACACAAGGGTTAGATTGTCAAAGACCACCTTTTTTATGGTCGAAGGCACTCCGATGCTTAAGTCAATAAATATGTAGGAGAGAGTTCAATTTAGACAAAGTTCAGTTAAACTTTCATACATTGCTCGGATATTCCTTTTACCTTATATAATGGTCGTAGTTAATTCTCTGCATGACTTAAACATGTGAGGCTCAATGTTAGGAGACATTCTTTGTAATGACCTCATTTTTTATGGAGATACGTCCTTGGGGGAGCAACTCCCGCCATGACTTTTCTGCAATGTTCTCCCTCTTTAAAGAAGAGATTCACTGGACTTAGATTCGGGCTCCGTTGTTATCCATGGATTTTTGAGCTTTTGGAGTCGACCCTATCTCAATGTACTTGATCCTCATGATGAATGATTCTCGCCACGTGTATGGTCACGATGATAGTATTATTTGATGTATCATCAGCTACTCATCTCCCTCCTTAGTTAGTGGTTATGCTGACATGGCCACTAATTCTGTGGTAGTTAGTCTTATCGATTTCATCATTGCAACGCAGAGAATTAACTACGACCATTATATAAGGTAAAAGGAACATCCGAGCAAGGTACTAAAGTTTAAATTAACTCTGTCTAAAT
Organism: Berberis vulgaris; assembly: GCA_963556465.1. NCBI lineage: Eukaryota > Viridiplantae > Streptophyta > Magnoliopsida > Ranunculales > Berberidaceae > Berberis > Berberis vulgaris. The sequence goes on from OY747135.1 coordinate 72,688,333, forward strand.
TGAGCTCTCTTATACAGATTTACTGACTTAAGCATCAGATTGCCTTCGGCCACAAAAAATGTGGTCTGTGGCAGTCTAACCCTTGTTTTGCAGGTTGAATCTCTAGGATACCAAATTTGGACGCATCAGTTTGGCGCCATCCATGGGGAGAAACTCTCGCCATGACTTTTCTGCAACGTTTTTCCTCTTTAAGGAAGATATTCGTTGGGCTTGGATTCGAGCTCCGTTGTTGGGCCTGGATTTTCAGGCTTTTGGAGTCAGCCCTGTCTCAATGTATTTCATTCTCATGATGAATGATTCCCGCCATGTGTACGGTCACGATGATAGTTTTATTTGATGTATCATGATAGTTCGATTTGATGTATCATCAATGACGTCTATCATTGTGATAAATGGATTATCCTCATGTCATTTTCGTGTTGTGGCCTCATGTCAATTGAGTAGAGTTGTATAATGTTGAGTCGAACTAGGTCAACCAACTATTGACAGGTCTTGTTCATGTCTTACCTTCTTATCCACCAACCTGATCCATTGCCTAACCAAATTTTTCTCAAGAAAAAATATGCCATAATTAAGTAACCATAAGTATCAAAACTTCTCATGATTAAGTTTGGCACCTACTAAATAACACCACCAATTCTACCGAAGGACATCACCACCTACTGAAGGACACCACCAATATAAAAAAAATCCTAACCCCTCTCTTCCTCTCTCACTCTCTCTTATCCTCTTGTCCTCATCTTCTTCCCCTTCATCACCACCACCCCACCACCGCCACTTTTCCTCTTCCCATTTCAACCACCTCTCTTCTTCTTCTTCTTCTTCTTCTTCTTCTTCTTCTTCTCCTCTTCCATCAATCCCTCCACCGCCACCTCTCCTCCTCCTCCCCTCTTATTCTTCTTTTCCATCAACCACCACCACCTCTCCTCCCCACTTTTTCTTATTTTACTTCTTATTTTCTCCTCCTCCTCCTCTTGCCCATCACCTCTTTTTTTTTCCTTCTCCATCAATCCCCACCACCGCCACCTCTCCCCTGCATCACATCTCCTTCTTCTTTTTCTTATTTTCCTCATCCTCCTTCCTATCACCTCTTTTTTTTTCCATCAATCCACACCACCGCCACCTCTCTTATTTTTTTTTTTCGTCTTTTCCATCAACCACCACCTCTCCTCCTCTTCCCATCTTCTTCTTCTTCTTATTTTCCTCCTCTTCCTCCCCATCACCACTTTTTTTTCTTCTCCATCAATCCCCACCACTGCCACCTCTCATCCTCATATTTCCCTCCCTTTTTTTTCTTCTTCTTCTAAAATCACCACCATCATCCCGCCACCTCTCAACCTCCTCCTCCGGGGTGGTGTTGTTCCGGTGAAGATAGAAGAGAAGGTAAATGTGGTAGTGTCCTTTTTCTTCCTCATGTGTTTTTTCCTTTTCTCTTATTTTCTTAACAACAAAATGTCATAAATTAACAAACACAAATTGGAATTTTATAAATACTCATTGAAATCAATCAACAACAAACACATTAGAAATCAAATCAACAGAAAAATAAGGAAGGAATGATTACCAACAATCTAAAAACGTACAATCGCTGCAAAAAATGAGGAAGGAAACACTGCAAATGACAGAAAATGGGCCAATCACAGTGGCCCATGCAAGTAGGAGAACACCATTCACAACGACACATGCGAATGCAGTTCGCATACTCACAAGAGCCACTGCGATTGGGGTTCTCTCACTCACATGTGCTGCTGCGTTTGGCCCATTTCAAACTCTGTCATTGACTTTCGGCTAACTTATATGCTCGTTTGGGACCGATTCTCAATATCATCAAAACATAAAAAATGTAGTACTCTAAGTTATCTAATAAATACAATTTGATCTATTGAAAATGTTTTGAAATGAACAAACTATGGCCATTTTATGACAATCACTCAAAATTGTCCAGCAATAAATAACAGGGTATTATTCCTGACTTTTTACCAACTTTGACACTCAATTGAGACCGATTCTGAAGCTCATCAAAACATGAAAAATGTAGTATGCTGAGTTATCTAATAAACACAATTTGAATCACTTAAAACTATTTTGAAATGAGCAAGTTATGATCATTTTACTACAGTCACTCAAAATTGTCCAATAAAGAACCACTCGCAGGTTTCTATGCGAGTTTGAACATCACACACGCATTATCCACTGTGAATTAAAGCCTTAGGCTTGCAGGATCCACTGCAACTTTCATTCATAGCGGCTTATGCGAGCCTAATCCTTCAATTTGCAGGATCCGCTACAACCAGATGAACGATATACACTTCTTCATACAATTCATCAGAGATTCAAAAATAAACAAGAAACAAATATTCATAGACACGTAACCAAACCTACTATCCTCTCCTCAAGGTTCACGTCTCACTTCTTTATTTTATCTGCATTTAATTCCAACTTTCTGCTAAATTTGCAAGAATGATTGTGTTAGATCAAAATGTTAATGGGTTTTTCTTTTTCTTTCTTTAGGCCAGTTTGAAATGATTTGATAATATAATATATGTCCCATTTCCATTCTCATTCTTTACATTAGTAGATTTCTCGTTGTAATATATATTATTATACTATATTGTGAGTGCTTACAACAAACTACTGGGAGAGATTATATAAGATGATTGGGAATTCAAGATGATGCAGTCATTTTCTGTTCCCCTGCTTTGAACTAGCTTCTGCTGACCTGCACAAGTAACACACATGAGCCACGGACCACCGTTGTGGTGGCAGATGACACTACGATGCTAAAGTCGGACATGGATCTAAGGAAGGTGTAATGCTGTAACAGGGAATTTGTAGTGTACCTTAGCTTACCAACCTCATGTCTTATTTATATTGCAAGGAGTCCTAGTTCTATCAGGCCATTGAAAACGTAGTTTAGGAAGGGGATATTCGTGGAAATCCGTCTCTAATTAGGAGTCGTGATGTAGGAGAGAATTTCCCGTTAGCTTTGTGCTCTTAGATATGCGGGAGATAGTTCCCAATATGATAGCAATCTTTAGAAGGAAGATTCCCTGTGTGGAATGTACTTTGGTATTTGCTTCCTAGTTGGAAGTAGAGAGTTGTTGTAGTTGCTCGTTCGAAGCTGATCCTTGAAACACTTGCCTTAGTAGGACTCATGGGTATTGAGGATAGCTGTGAGACGTGTGGGCCTAGCATGTTGTAAGAGTTCGGATCCGTCTGGCGAACTGAATTGGGCGAGCTTAGAACCACTTGGGCTGGATCAATGTTGGGCTGATGCTAGGGCCCGTAATTCCTCGAGGTCATCATGACACGTTTTTATGATTAATTAGCTACTCCCCCGAGTTAGTAGGCTGTCACATCGGTTCCCTAAGTCATATCTTGAAGGGATGCACCGTTCATGATGATTGAGTCTGAATCGTTGCTTGAGCCGCGCGCTGCATTAATTGAATGCATGTCGGTCCAGTGAAAAAGAAGCGGGAACCCAATCTCTATTTAGGTCATTCACAGTGTAGAATCTGACTTTTCTACTTTCTTTGTTGTTGAAGATATCGCTCTAATTAGAAAAGGTTTTTCATCTTCTTCATGGCTCAACAAAACCTTCTTGATGACGCAACCTTGGCCAAGGGCCTTGAGTTTTTAAAGATATTTTACTGTCCAAGCATGGCCTTGCCGAATTCGTACGAAGTTTTGGGTCCCTGAGGACTGTCGTTGTATGTCCTGATGGGTGACCAAACGCCAATGTCACCTCCGGCTGATTTCATCTACTTGCATCGTGGGATGCTTCAAACTGGAGTGTGTTTCCGGTTCTGGACGTGATTTGGGAGTTTTTGGATCTCCTGGGGATTCCTCCGGCCCAGTTGGGGCCTAATGGATATAGAATCATCCTCCTAATTCTGATCAGTGCTAAGGAGGCTGGCGTCAGCGTGACTCCGCTAGTAATTCAGTTGCTAACTTCTCCCCAAGTGAAAGGTAACGTTGTCTCTAAGATGACATCTTCGGGATTGCTTTGTGAATCTGCCGGATGATTTCAAGTTTTAGCAGAAGTATTGCTTTTTAGCCTCTGTAGATTTGATGTGTTTTGATGCAAGGGTCGTCCGCTTGAGCAAGAGTTCAGGCCGTTTCGTAAGTTCAACCCTTTCTCATGACTTTGATATGTTTGATCCCGGGCTAGCTAATCATTGCTTGTGTTTCTTTGCATGAAGGTTTCCCACTACTTCTCTTACCTTAGGGGATCAAACAACCATGGAAACGTTCCGCAACTTGCCAAAGAGGAATGTGGTCGATGTCATAAGAGATTTAAACTTCATCCGTAGGGGGCTGTCAGACAACTAGCACGTTGCCCCCACTCTGTACCAAGTATCAAGAAATTAAGTTGGAAAATGGGGCCCCTTCAAGGAAGAGGAAGGTTGTTGGGGGCAAAGCTCCCGTTCTTTCTAACGTAGATGAGCCGTTTGAAACACTTGCCTTTTTCGTGAGGAAGAGGTCTTGTGTTAGAACTGGAGTTTCCTTCAGCATGACCCGCTCTAGTGGGAAAAAAGCACAAGTCTATTGAGTCTGTTGGGGCGGAGACTGATGTGTCCGGCTTGGAGAAAGATTATCTGCAATTTGCAGGGGTTGAAGATAGGTCGAATCTCAGTGATGCCCAGGCCGAAGCTTTGAATAATCATCTTATGCGGGTCGTAATGGCGGCTTCTGATGTTATTGATTCGCGCAAGGTTGTTCTGACAGAAAGTTTCTGTGAAGACCCGCCTGTGGTTGTGAAATCTGATTGTCTCATTGGTGTGCTTTCTGATAGTGGTCGTGGTATCGAAGGCCAGGTTTCCCATAGTCTGCATTGTTCACCGTCTCGTTCTAGGCCACAACTAAAAGTGTTGGAAAGTCCTTTGGATAATTCACTCTCTCCTCTCCCTCCGGATCCCATCGAGCCATCTCACACCAAAGGGTCAGCTGTTCGTGACAAAGGAAATGCCACAGAAGAAAGCCTGAGGATAGTGGTAACCGTGAAGGGTGGTGCTGGCGTAATTCCTGATCCGGGAAAGCTTTATTTGGATGCACGGATAAACTTGTTTGCACCGGACTTGGTAAATATGAGTTCATGGGCCTGGCACCAAGAGATGGAAGTAGAGTATACTTCGAGGAATCATATAAGCAGACGCCACAACTAGCTGATGGATTACGCTCCAAAACCTAAAGAGGATACGCTAGTAGGGTGTATGGACAAAGGCTTGAAGTACCTTACGCTGGGTATGTCTCACTTGAGCCACGTGGTCATTGCGGGGACGAAAGTCGAGGCAGCTCGTGAGTGGGTATACACCTTGGAGCGTGTCTTCTCGCACATGCAGGCGTTGTATTCTGATGCGCTTTATGAAATTGATCGACTACAAAAGCAGGCTAAGGAGAATAGGCTGGATCAGTCAATCGTGGTTGCTAAGACTCAAGAGGCTCGTCTGGAGGTCATTAAGCATGATCTGTCAGAGGTGGTCTCCAGGAGATATAGACTCAAATAGAAGTTGGACCAAACCCGCCGAGACGTAAAGGTTGCACAGGAAGCTTTGGCTAAGGCGCGTTCTGAACTGTGGTCTCTTGTTGAAGAGAATGCTTCAAAAGAGGCCGACTGGGCTACTCGGAAGCATCAATTAGAATCCGATGTAGAGTTCTATGCTCGAGAGGTGAGGAAGGCCGAGGACCAGCCTGAATTGGAGTGGCACGAGCTTAGTGATGTGAATAGCAGTCTGGCCATATAGCAGTCTCAGGTCGGCGTGTTGACTGGCAAGTTGGAGCTATTGGAGCATGAACTTGTTGATGCGAAGGTGCGAGAGGAGGAGCTTCTTCAGGAACAAGGCAAATGTGAGTTTCGCTGGGTTGTACATGGCACGTTGGAACTGCTGGCCCCGATAAAGGAGAAGCATCCAGAGTGGGATCTCGGTCGTTATAAGAAGATGTCGTATGTAGATTTGTTTGTTACCTCTGAGTCATCTGACGAGGAAGACAGTTTGGGCCCTGATGTCCAGGCCGTGGTGCGTGTGGACGCAACTCCTGCTCCTTCCACTAGGCATAGCTCTTCTATTTCTATACCTTCTCCTGATAAGGAGTAAACTTTGTGTGATTGTACACCTTTCCGTTTTGACCATTAATGAAAATAGTTTTATCCGTTTCGTGCTTGTTGTCTCTATTGCATGTTTTTTGTTTTGCCTTGTCGTCTTGCTTTGGCATATGCTGGTTGAATCAATAAGACGTTGACTGGTGTTTCTGCGATAGAGAGCTTGACCGTTTTGCGTTGTGAATGACTCAGGGTCATCGCTATGTAGTCATGTCCGATAGTAGGCATGTTGCAGAAAGTTTAGCTGAGGGTTGAGTTGCTCAAGCTGTGTCTTGTCCCCAAGGTAAGCTGCTCGAGGCTTACCTCACTTGTCTGATCGGTTGGCTGTAGATGCTGCTACGGGCGAGTTGTGATGGCCTAGCGTATGTGTCAGAGAGCTCGTGTCGAGTCAGGCGTCGTAATCTTGAGTTGGCATCCTAGGTAGCTTTTACCTGGGCATTGACCGTACGACCTTTGTATCAGCGTGAGTGGCATTTGCTAATATTAGAATGTCAGTCGGTTTGAGCGGGAAGACACTGACTCAGATAGATTCATGTTTGCGATCGTTGTGTTGAAGGAGAGTGGTGGTCGTGTGGTGAGCTGCTTGGGGCTCCCACCTTCCGAACGATCGATGCCCAAGCAATGTGGGCTACAGATTAGGGGAGTGAAGGTTTGGCGACTATGTTGAAGAGCAGGAACCCCTTGGCAAGTCGTCGACATCAGTTAAGGACTGACTAGTCTCCTACCTTTCGAACCATCTACACCTGCCCCTGCTCAATGGCTAAAAAGCAGTGGTCCCGTGGCAAGCCGTCGAGATCAGTTCGAGACTGACTAGGCTCCCACCTTCCAAATCATCTACACATGTGCGCATCAAGCTAAAATTTTGGGAGTGTTTGATGGCCACGTTGAAAATTAGTGGCTCCGTGGCAAGCTATCGGAATCAGTTCGCGGCTGACTAGGCTCCCACCTTCTAGACTATCTACACTGTGCAACGAGGGCTACCAGTCCACGATTGGTGATTTGGCGGCCACGCTAAAAAGCAGTGGTCCCATGGTGAGCCATCGGAATCAGTTCGGGACTGGCTAGGTTCACATCTTCTAAACTATCTTTACCCACGCAGTGGGGGCTACAAATCTACGGTTGGTGATTCGGCGGCCACGCTGAAAAGTAGTGGCCCTATGGTAAGTCGACATAATTAGTTCGGGACTGACTAGGCTCCCATCTTCTAAACTATCTACACCCACGCAATGGGGGCTACAAGTCCAGGTTTGGTGATTCGGAGGCCACGCTAAAAAACAGTAGTCCCGTGGCGAGCAGTCAGAATTAGTTCGGAACTAACTAGGCTCCCATCTTTTAAACTTTCTACACTTGCATAGTAGTGGCTACAAGTCCAGGTTGGTGATTCGGTGGCCACGCTGAAAAATGATGGTCCCATGGCGAGCCATCGGAATCAATTTGGGACTAACTATGCTCCCACCTTCCAAACCATCTACATCTACGCAGTGGGAACTACATGTCTGGGGTTGATAATTTGGCAGCCACGCTGAAAAGCAGTGGTCCCGTAGTGAGCCATCGGAATTAGTTTGGGATTGACTAGGCTCCCACCTTCCAAACCATCTACACCCGCACAATGGGGGCTAATGGTCTGGCCTTTGATTAGAAGCTTTCGTTGTCAGTCGTCACCAGCTAGGCTTACCTGATTGGGTTCGGCGATCATTGACCGCGAAGGGGGGCAATGATCTCTGACAAGTTGTCGTCACCAGGCGTGATAACATTGATTAGACTCCAACTTCCTAGACCATCGTGATCCGCGCTGAGCGGACTAGGTGTCGGGTGATATCATAAGTCGTCGTCGTCATCAGCTTAGGTTGACTAAGCTTACCTAGTTGGAGAGAGGTTCCGCCCGTTTGAGGGCGTGAGAACCCATGTCCGCTAGTGTTGCACACTGTGCAGACAACATTGCCTTAAAACAAACAACGATCCGTAGGTACGGTCCGTGCGTCAAGGCTATTTTGGATTTGTTTTTGTGCCTAGCATGTAGCAAAACATTGTTTGAATGGTGGGCCGAGTGGATCGGTTGCGCTATGTGCACATCATGGATCGCGTGGTGACACGTGTACGGCGTAGACTTCGAGACGATTGAGTACCGGTTACTCCCCCTGAATTGATGGGGTTGCGTGTAATGCCATTAATAGAGCGAACGTGGTCTGCGCACTTTCCTTGGGAATCGCCATCTCTTCATTTTCCACACGGTATTCTATGCTTTGTAGTTAATGCAGAAGGCCCTATTGGTGAACCATTACGCCTATATAATGGTGTTTTCCAATCGTTGTAGGCACTATCTTTCGCAAAGTTTTTCTCTTGTAAATGCAGGAAGGAAATGTTTGAGATCTTGCTTGAAGAAAATGCTTTGGGTTTTCAAAAGGCTGAAGATGAATCTCCATTGTCGGAGTCTCCGAACGTTCTGACATTGCACCGATCATAATCGTTGTTATGTTTGGTCACCTGTTGTGGATGGGCAGGTAGTTGGCCTGTTGAGATCTCGTAAGTTCTTCTCATATTGCGCAAAAGTAGTACAAATTTTTACAAAGGGAGATGCATTGGTGTTATTCTATGTCGCTTCTACCAGCGTACGCACGGATCCCGCTGCTAACTAATGATTTATCGAAGTATTAGCGGGTGTGCAGTGCTTCCAGGAGTGGTATCTCTCAGTCACTCCTGGTATCGCACATGGGAAAAGTGGCCTCGCTTGATAGCAATGTGAGACCTTGTCTGCGTCGTCGCCAGCGACCATCCCCACCTGTCTTCTTCCATCCCTCTCAAGAAGCCAAGAACCGTTTGAGGAAGTATGCAAGGGGATGGGATGTCTGTTGAGGACATCAGCAGTCCGTTGTAAGGTCTTCAACGCTATTGTATAGTCGTTTTCCTGGGGTGATTCGACAGAGCAATCGGCCGCTCAGTCCTTTCAACTCCCTCTCACACATTTTCCTTGATCTTGGGAAAGGGTCAAGCGAGGTTCATTTGATATCTTTGTTGTCACTTGCAAATTGCTCGCACTGGCTTTCTTCGGATACCTCTCGAAATGTTTAGGCAAGTCCTAACTCCATGTTGATGAGATGCCTACAGTATGTAATCTTTTGTATCCGCCTCAGGGGGCTCGTAGTATGTAGTCTTTTGTATCCGCCTCATGGCGCTTGTTGTTACATCTTTCCAATAATCAATAGAGTTCGTTTCGTAATTTGTCCTTTATTTCTTAAATGATTGCAAATCACACAAGTTTTCAAGAACTAAAACTCTACAAAGGGAAAGAAACTGTTGAAAGTAGACTAACTATTGGCGGAGAGAAATTGATCATGGCCTTAAAGTGGATTCAGATTGCACTCGTGGATCATTCAGCGGACTGTCGAGGCGCTTCAAAGGTTACTGAAGAGTAAACCTTGTAGTTGAGTCAATCTCTATACCTACAAAATGTCGGGGGACGTGTTCCCGCTTGCCATGGCCTCTCCGCTTCGCTGGGTGGAAGAACTTGTCGCTCCCGTGCCGCTTAAATGTGATGTCTTTACCGTAATTTTTCTTAGCGCTGGTTCACGCTGCTCTACAGGATGTAGTTGGATTTGGGAGCATTCTATCTGTTTCAATGAAGCGTAATGGCAGCCTCGTGTCGTAGGTTGGTCTCCGCGTAACGTCCCTTCTGAGTGGTTAGCAGTGTACTTAACACACTGGTGAAGGGTGGAGACTACTGCCTCCATCTGGTGGAGCCATGGTCTTCCCAAGATAAGGTTGTAGGTCGACGGTGCGTCCATGACCATGAAGTCCAGAAACAAGACTTTTCTTAGCTGCGACTTTTCTGCTGCTAACCTTATCTTCCCGGTCAGGAAGCACTTCTTTTTTCTGAATCCAATCAGCGGGTAATTTGAGGACATTAACTTTTCCTCCTTGAGGTCCATACTGTGGAACGCTTTGTAGAATAGGACGTTGACTGAGCTTCCTGTGTCCACAAGAGCTCCCTTTACCTCCAACCTTGAGATGGAGACCGAGATGCTAAGGCATCGTTGTTCGGCGCTCGGACTCCTTCGAGGTCTTTGTCCATAAAGGTCAAGGTGGGAATGGAGCTCTGAATCCTTGAGTGGCAGATGCGTCTGTCCTCGTCTGTGGGTTGTGTCCGCATGTCCAGTAAGGTCCGCTTGCGAGACCTGTATGACTAGTCTTCATTCGGTCCGACCCCATGAAAGACATAGATTATCCCTGGGGTGTCCTCTATCTCTTTAACTAACTCCCCTATCCCCGATTCGTTCTGGCTGCTTTTCGGAGTTAAGGAATTCCTTCAGTTTACCTCTGCGGATCTAGTACTCAACTTCATGCCTCAGACTCTTGCATTCGTTGGTATCATGGCCACCTTCCGTGTGGTACGCTCAGTACTTGTTGTGTTACGCTTAGAGGGGTCTTCGCGCTGCTTCGGGGGCCACTTCAAATCCTCCCAATTTTTCACGGAGTTTAACACGTCTGACATGTTAGCATTTAGGGGTTTCACAGTCCTGGATCCAACGTAGTTGGATGTTTTCTCTGGCCTGGATTGACTATGGTCTGACATGTTGTCATTGCGCTTTCTCTTGCTCCGTTTCTTGTCCTCACGTCTTTTTCCCTCATTCTTGTCCTTATGAGAGGAGGGCTTCTTCTCGCCTTCGATATTTCTCCTAACGGTTCTCAGCTCCTCCAAGGTAATATGTTTTTGAGCGCTCTTGATGAGCTCTGTCATGTCCATAGGGGGCTCTAAGGTGAGGTCTTCATAGAGCTTTCCTTCCTTGAAGCCTGCTGTGAAGGCTGTTATGATCATGTCTTTGCTGCATCAATCGATGAGAGTCAGTTCATTGTTGAAGCTCGTGACATACTCTTTGAGAGTCACGTAGGACATCTGATTTAGAGAGAGTATGTAGTGTGGGCCTTTTCGAAAACGTTGGCTCCCTACGAAACGTGTTAGAAACTCATTTGCCAGTGTCTTGAAAGAGTCGATCGATTTAGACGGAAGGATGTGGAACCACGTCAGTGCTGAGCTTTTCAGACTAATGGGAAAGGTTATGCACATGACAGACTCAGATCCTTCTTTAAGGGCCATTACGTGCTGGTAATGGCCCATGTGGTCGAAAGGATCGGTGGTTCCATCATAGAAGTCGAGCTTCAGGGGAGTGAACTTCCTCGGAAGGGCCTCATTTATGATCTAGTCTACAAATGGTGGGACAGAGAGGCGGTATAGTACGCCCGGATCGTGCGCCCCTCTGCGGAGGGGGTTCCCAGGGTCGAGCATCTTTGTCCTGGCAGCGGGCTCACCGTCAGCCGTGCAGCCTCCCCTAGTCTAATGACAACTAGTGAGAGCTTGGCTTTCCTGTGTTTGCTCTCTGCCATCCTCCGAAGACGGAAGCTCGTGATGCTCCTGGTCTCCATTAGCAGGTGGTGGATTTTGTCACGTGAGAGCTTCCACCACCTTGGCTATCTGCTGTATTTGAGATGATGGGTTGTTGTTGTCGTCGGCGTGGGGCGTGAGTCTGCAGCCCGTGTATGACCAGAGCCACTGAAAGCTGCAGTGTTGCGCCGACCGGAGCGTTTGACATGTCCCCTTATTCTCCGTTGTTGCGTGACCTATTGGTCACCATCTTTCTGGGTTTTGAAAGGAGACGACACTAATGAATACTTAAGAACTCTGTCGTCCCCACGGACGACGCCAAACTGATGCAGTCATTTTTAGTTCCCGTCTTTGACATAGCTCCTTTTGACCTGCACAAGTAACACACGTGAGCCATGAACCACCGTTGTGGTGGCCGATGGCACTATGATGCTAAAGTCAGACAGGGATCTGAAGAAAGTGTAATGCTATAACAGGGAATTTGTAGTGTACCTTAGCTTACAAACCTCAGGTCTTATTTATGGTGCAAGGAGTCCTGGTTCTACCAGGTCATCGAATGCATAGTTTAGGAAGGAGATCTTCATGGAGATCCTTCTCTAATTAGGAGTCGTGCTGTAGGAGGGAAGTTCCCTGTTAGCCATGTGCTCCTAGATACGCGGGAGATAGTTCCCAATACGAGAGCAATCCGTAGAAGGAAAATTCCCTGTGTGGAATGTACTTTGGTATTTGCTTCCTAGTTGGAAGCAGAGAGCTGTTGTAGTTGTCCGTCTGAAGCTGATCCTTAAGATACTTGCCTTAGTAGGACTCATGGGTATTGTGGATAGTTGTGAGACGTGTGGGCCTAGCATGCTATAAGAGTTTGGGTCCGCCTGACGGACTGAATTGGGCGGGCTTAGAACCGCTTGGGCCGAATCAGTGTTGTGCTGATGCTGGGCCCGTAATTCTTTGAGGTCATCATGACACGTGTGTGACTCAGGGGTATGGCCCTTTTATGTATCATCACAAGACATTATAATACTACAATGGGTTAATATTTAGGAAGAAGAATTATGGGTGATTTGTGTCATATGATCCGATGATTGGTTTGGTACGTTTGGAAAAAACCAATTAAATTAAACAAGCTATGTATAGCTTTCAGATAAGTTGTCATCAGATCCAATTGAAAATCAATCCCTTTTGTTGAATTGCCAAGAGATGCTAGGGAATTAGAAATATGGGATCAGTTTTTTCTTACCGTTTGATCCCCTATATTTCTTTCATACATCCAGCCATGGGAGCTTTTCCTGACTGTACGTGAAACGGAGTTATTCTAGTCTTAGACAATCCCTTACCTGTTTTAGATTTAAGACAACAGCTTCAAACAAGCTTAATTTGCATGTTCATCTAGAAAAAATCAATGTGTTGCAGCTTCAAACAAGCTTAATTTGCATGTTCACCCAAAAAAGATCAATGAGTTACACTAAGATCCACCTGGTTTTGAAGCTTTTTTGAATGAACAACATCCTACCGAAGCCGCCTCTAATAAGCTCTTTGGGATGATTTCAGGCGAGTGTTCAAGGACCAAGCAGGGATGTGATCTTAGTGTTTCAAGGCGCCGTCCATTCCAACCAGAGCTTAGCAGTGATGAGGACGAAGTTCGTTCAACATTCAAATATATTGGCAATATTATTGGGGTGGATCTCAGTCTAGATGAAGACCGGGTTTTGGGCATGGTGCAAACTCTGTTTTCAGATTGAGTTTCTTTCTCGCCTTTTTCGTGGTGAACGGCGGTTCTCGAATTTTTTTCGTCTAGATTTTTTCGTGGTGGCCTAGGACATGGTGCAAGCTCTGTTTTCAGGATGAGTATCTTTCTCACCTTTTGCATGTTTGTTCGTGCTTTTGGTGGAGGTTTGTCTTGCTTGAGTATTCAGGTTTTTCTTCGTGGGGCTTTAGTTTTCACTAATCTTCTTTCAAGGTTGTTGGGTGGCGCTTGATCAAGCCTGTTTTGGTTTTTTTTTTTTCTTTTCTTTAGGGAGTTGGTGTGTTGGATTTTTTGTCGTGGCTTTCCTTTCTTTAGGATTGTTCCTTTCTGTGTGTTGTTCCCTTTCCCCTTTCAATAAAAATCTTCTTGTTTGACCAAAAAAAAAAGTCACACCATCTACAATAGATTTTGGCACTCTTTGGGGAACATAATATATGATCATGTAGGGTCATCAAATCACTTTTGTTTGCTAAAAAAATTATAGCTACAGTGCGTTGACGATTAAAACTAATAGTAATCCAAGTCTCTGCATGCTCAATCGAGTCTATTCGATGATCAAAACATACAAGTCAAAAATTTAACACAAACGCATACATGTAAAAAGAAAAGCATACCTTAACCTTGACAACTTCACGATTTTCATTGTAGAATATGAACGCTGAGTCAAGCCAATCACGAACCCTGAACTCGCATTTGTTTCCTCTTAAATATTGTAAATATGCCACTACATTCGATCAACATTCGCAAGGTAATATTTTGCCTTCAAGTCCTTCAATTTCTGCTCTTTCAATTCATTTTTCTTAGTAGCCATTAGCGCTATCAATGCTTATTCACTCTCTGGCTCTGAAATCTTTTTTTTTTTTTTTGAAAATTGAGTAGAGGTTATTAAAGGATCCCCGGACCTTAAGAAAAAGGAGTGTTACATTCGTAGATACTGTTTCCCGACACTATCCTCATACGCAATTTTTTTCAAATCCTCTGCGAAGGAACTTGGAGTGAATTCAACAAAGTTCTGATTGGGGTATAGCTTGGCTAAGAAATCTGCTGCCTGATTGGTCTCTCGAAAGTGGTGATTTATTCTGTATTGTTCCAACTGATCAAGCTCCTTTTTTATTCGACCATTAATATGTCGAAGATCCCAGGATGCGCTGCTATGATTTGTAAGCTGCAGATACATATTGCGTGAATCCCTGCTAATCTCTAGCTTAGTCACTCCATGAGATTTCACCAATTTGAGGCAAGCTTCAAGTCCCCTAGTTCATGTTTTATTACTGACTGAGCTTGATCATCTCCTGAGCATGCAGCAATAGCATCGCCTATCTCATTGCGAATGATAGCTCCATATCCACCTCTCATTCCTTGTTTAGAGCCATCAAAGTTTAGTTTAACCCACCCTGTCTCCGGTCTCTCCCAAGCACAAGTAATAGGATTTGGTAGCTTATATTGAACATCAATTCTTCATCGCTCCAGTAACTGTCTGTTGGACTGGGTATCCTCTGTTTTGAGGTCAGGAGTGCTGAATCGCATCCTAACATCTTTGCGTATGTGTCTTACAATCTCACTCACCACTTTACAAGTTTGTTGATGCACTCTTCGATTGCGTTCAGCCCACAGATGATAAATTGTGGCATTAAGAGACACTTTCTTCACTAGGGAGCTCAAGTCACTGTCCCTGAAGTGTAGTATACACCACTGTAGCTCATCTTCCCATCCCTTGACGAGCCTAGTGTAGCAAAACCAGTAGAGAATGTGCTTCCAAACTTCTTGAGTGTAGGCACATTTGAAGAATAAATTATCCTCTGTCTCAGGTTCGCATGAGCATAAAAGGCATAGGTCAGATTGTATTGTTCCCCAATTCTTTAATTTGACCAAGGTTTTTAAAACACCATGAGCAAGTGTCCATGTGATGAAACTGTGCCTAGGAACATTGCCCTTGAACCATATGAGAGCAGCCCAATCAACTATGTTGTTCCTGTGTCTCAACTTGTCATATGTGGCCTTCATTTGGAACTCACTAGTAGTCCCCGCACACCATACCACTTCATCTTCCTTGCTGGAGTCAATTTCAATCTCAGCCAAGTGGTTAGCAATCTCCTCAATTGAAGGACCAATGCCTTGTGAAACGTTCCATGTACCATTACATATTAAAGCACTCCTATGGAAACCTGACCATGAGCAGTCCAAGGGGATGCCAGAGTTCACTCCAGAATAGTGTATTGTTCCCATTACCTATCAGGTGCAGAGTAAGCTTAGAAGCTCGATTCCTGCATCCTAGAATTCGCCTCCAGCACCAAGAGGCCTCCTGAGGTGGCTTCATCATCCAGAAATCTTTATGTTTAATCAAATTCTTCTTGATCCACTAGACCCATAACGAGTTTCTCTTTGATACAATATTCCATAGGTGCTTCATAGTAGCTGTTTCATTGGCATTTCTTATGTCTCTAATGCCCAGACCACCTTCTGTATATGAATGACAGACCCTAGCCCAGCTCACCATGGCCTTCCTAGACGCAGAGTTTTCACCTGACCATAGGAAGTTGTGAAGAACTTTATTGATGGCTTTAATGGTTCGCTTAGGGAGCCCATAGCATGATGTCCAATAGACATGCATTCTTGACAATACAGCCTTAATGAGCACGACTCTTCCTGCATAGGAGAGGAATTTGTTCTTCCAAGAGCTCACCCTCTTCTTTATTCTATCAACAATTGGGGTGCATTGGTGGTAAGACAGACATGAAGATATCATTGGGAGGCCTAGATACTTGACTGGTAGACTCCCCACGAGAAAGTGGAGTTTCTCTTGAATTGTTGCCTTTTCCTAGTCACTGATGCCTGCTAGATACAGTCCACTCTTTGAGCAGTTCACCTCAAGTCCCGTACAAACCTTGAAAACTTGAAGAGCTTCAGCTAACGCTGCTGCTGATTGATTGTCCCCGAAGAAAAAAGCAACAAGGTCATCTACAAAGCTGAGGTGGGTTATTTGGGGGTCATTGCATCTGAAGTGAAGTTTGTATGTTCCTTGTTGCACTCTTTCCTTAAGCAGCACGTGAAGAATTTCCATGACCATAACGAACAAGTATGGGGACATAGGGCACCCTTGCCGTATCCCCCTCTTTGCTTTGATAAAACCCTTAAGTGAGCCATTGATGCATATAGAGAATTTAGGAGTGGTGATGCACTCACGCACCCAACCAATGAAGTTGTCAGGGAACTAAAATTTGGCTAGTAGGTGCAGAATTGCGTCCCACCGAGCCATGTCATACGCCTTACGGAGATCAATCTTGGCTGCACATCTCGAAGGCCCACAATCTCTATGATAGTTACGCACCAATTCATGAGCCAGCATGATATTATCTTGAATATGTCTGCCTTGTATGAATGCTGACTGGGAGTTGCTTACTACTTTATGTACTACGAGTTTCATGCGGTTGGTAAGAATCTTCGTAATGCACTTGTAGACAGCATTGCAACATGCAATTGGCCTGTAGTCACTGAACATGGAAGCATTAATAATTTTAGGAACTAAAGCAACTGATGTAGCATTTACCTCGCCTAGGAGTTTTGTTTGCTTGAAGAAGTTTAGGACTGCTTTAGTGAAGTCGTCCCCAATGATTCTCCAAGTAGCCTTGAAGAAATTAGAAGAGAACCCATCAGGTCCAGGCGTTTTAGTTGAATCTATGTCTGCGAGAGTTGCAATGACTTTTGCCCGAGTAACCTCTTTAATCAGATCTGCACCCATGCTGCTAGTAATGACATTGTCCAGTTCTAGCCCTTCAATTATGTTCCTTTCATACTCATATTCATGCTCGCCTGCAAATATACCACCAAAGTAATCAAGACACTCAGTTTCAATCTCTGCAGGTTGTTCTAATCCGGTGCCTAGACTGTCATATATGCTCAGGATCCTGTTCTGAGCTCTGCGTTCTTTGACAAAGCTGTGAAAGTATTTAGAATTTTGGTCCCCCAGTGTAAATAATTGTGATCTAGATTTCTGATATATCTCTGACTCCTCATTCCTAACTGAACGAGCATAGTCTGAGACTGATTTGCGTTTCTGTTGCAACATTAAGGTGGGCACATTCTGCGCTTGGTTAACTGTATTGTGCAAAGTTAGTTGATGGCGATGCATATCTTGTCTTGCAATTTCAACCTGCGTGCTAGCATTATTAAACCCTGCTTTCCTCCATGCTATGAGCCGAGCTTTAACATTTTTAAGCTTCTAAACAAGTATGAACATTGGACTCCCTGTTACTTGCAATTTCCAAGCTTCATCCACTATTTTAAAGAAATCCTTCTCATGTACCCAGTAGTTAAAGAATTTAAATGGGATGGGCCCTCTTTTGACAGTAACATAAATTGATAAAATTATGGGGGAGTGGTTCGAGACACCAAAATTTAGAAACTCTGCTTCTACAACCGGTGCTTGCTGAAGCCAGTTCCCATCAATAAGCACTCTGTCTATTTTAGATGTCACCCTATCATTTCCAGCTTGATTGTTACTCTAGGTCAGATAGTTGCCATGGTACTTGCAATCATATAGGCTCGCTTGCACCACACAATTTAGAAAATCACCAGCACCTGCATGTGTAGTTTCAGCCTTCCCAATGCGTTCTTGTGGATGTAGAATAGCGTTGAGTCACCCAACAATGTCCATGGTTTATTGTTGTTGTTAGAGAACCTGACAAGCTCCTCCCAGAGATGTTGCCTAGAAAGGTAGTAGTTACTACCATAAATGATAGTAACAATGCATTTAAATCCATTGCTCCATTTGGTTGTAATGAATAGAGCTTGTGCTGATTTGGATAACACAGTGGCAGTGACAACCATTGGGTCCCAGCCAATCCATATGTGTCCTCCTATTGCAATATCACTGTTATCAAGTCAATTCCAGTTTTGCATTAATTTCTTCTAAACATCTGACTTCTTTTCATTTATAACTTTGGTCTCTACTAATCCCAGTAATCCTACTTTATATTTCCTGACAAGTTCCTTTACTTCCCACTGCTTGAGATGGTCATTAAGGCCCGGACATTCCAGCATCCCATTTTAATCATTTATTACCTTTGTGATAAGGGGTTGCTTGACCCCTGTATTTGCTCCTTTGTTATGCCCTGCCGCACTGAACCTTGATACGACTGCTCCTGGTTTTTTTATTAAAATCATTCGGCCTCGCCATACGACGCAAACCCGGAGGGTGCGCCATCCTGACTTTCTTACTTTTTTCCGTATTTTTCTCTCCCCCCGACACTGCTCCTAGATCCAAATCACTACTCATAGCTGCCTGCGGACCAACCTCGGACTCTGAACCAATGTCATCACTATCATCACTGGTGCTTTCTAACGTATTAATGTTCCTCGGACTCTGAAATCTTTGTTTCTACAACCCCCCAATACTCATTCGATCGTAGAATTTTTCCATTAACATGCTCCAATGGTCATAATTCTAGCTCCAATGGTCATAATGCTCCAATGGTCATAATCAATTCCCTCAAATTGATGACATAAAGATGGATTGCAATGAGTAATTCTAGCTGGCCTGGGAAACCAGCGAGGCTGCTGCCTGGGAGGGGGTGAATTTACACTTTTGCCCCCTCCTTTTTAAACACTTTTTCTAAAAGTTGTTAAAGAGGGGGGGGGGGCAATAGTGTAACTTCGCCCCTCCCAAGGGCAACTTTTATATTTTTAAGATTGAAAGAGATGGATGCGCGCAGGGGGTTGATAACGAAGGACATAATGAAAACAATGGAAATAAACAATTGGTTCTAATACCAATTGGCGCGGAGTATATTAAAAAGAAGAAGAAGATTCAGATATTGCGAATGGGAGAATAAAAGAAACGGAATAAATTTTGTAGAATAAAAAGAATTTAGGGAGAATTGTAGAAGAATACATAATAAAAAGGATGATAATTAGGAGAAAATATAATTTGATTGATAGATAATTGTTCGTTGTTTCGTTACAATGCTTGGTTTTCTCTTCATTAAATAAAAAAATTTAATTTGAACTAAACTATAAATAAACTTACTATTTCGACTGTATTACCTAAAACAACTAAACTTGCTTAATTGAAATCCTAATAATTATGTTAAACCCATAAGATGTCCTACATCACTTTTCTATTATATTCGACTTGACTTTGTCAATAGGTTGAATTAAAATAAATAAATAAAGCCCACCTTAGTTTGAGTGTCGCACATAACAATTTATTTGGAATATAATTATCAGTAAGAAAGCAGCAAAACAACTGAAATTTCTAGATGTGAAAAATATTAAAATTTTGTATGGGCAGGGTGTATTAGATTATATAGTCAATGGTGTGTTTACACAATCTTAATGCATGCATGTATCTGGGGCAATGAGGTAAATTTTAATCATTTACGTTACGGTTTAAATTCAGTGTATTTCACATGAAACTCCTTTTTTATAATATTCTTTTTATTTTTTGAAAATAATTTTTTTTTAAGATTTGTACTATTTTAGAACCCAAAACAAGTCGTGTGAATAAATTGTGTTTCAAATAGTTCATACAATTTTGTGCAACTTGGTGTAAAGAAGCATTAGTCCGGTTATGGGCAACATTATCTTTCTAGTTCTGGTTATTTGCTGCGAATCCACCAGCACATAATAAAATTGAATCGTTAACTCATTTAGGCTAAGGTCTAGGTTTTGCACTTTTTTTTTCTTCTCCTCCAAACTAGCAATATGAGTCCGTATTTATGAGAGGACTTTTTACACCCCTGTTTGATGAGATAATCTAAAAAAAACTGTAAATTTGAACAAACACATAAAATATTTACACATTTTTCTTTCTTTATAGGGTTAATTGCATTTTTCTCCCTAAAACATATAGCCAATTCAGCTTTGCCCTCAATTAACATTCATATTGCACTTTCCCCTCAGATTAGTCAACGTGCCTTGACTGTTAAACACCTCACATGCCACCATTCCGCTTATTTTGGATGACGAAAATGTCTTTCACGTGCTTATAACGCAGAACAAGGTCTCCTCCACTACCACCACCACCTCCATTTCCTTCCCTAAGTTCATCCGATCATCCAACCTTAAACTCATCCACTCGATCGCACGCGTAGTTCCCACAGAGGTATCAGTTGGTTCCCTCCGAATTTCCTACGCTTTTTTCTTCGTGAGGCCATATGGTCTGGAGGGAAGAACAATGAGTAAGAAGCGGAACCCACTAGGACAAGCTACCGGTTTCATTGGTTCTCTCATTCCTCATGCTCATTTACCTGATCTTATCCCTACCATCAATGACTCCGTTACTTGGGCGGCGATGATTTCAGGGTATGCGGTGGAGAGACAGGTTTTTGAGGCTGTGGGGTTGTTTAAATTGATGCATTTAGAAATGGGAAAATGAACTTGAAGATTTTGATGAGCTGCCGAAGAGAAATTGATCCATCTGCAAGTTTTGTTCTCAAGAAAAGTGAATTTAAATATCAATAGGAAGATGAACTTGAAGATTTTAGTAGACAAGAAGAACAATAGGGTTGTGTTTGCGAAATTCGGACCGGATTTTGTAGATGTTCTTCTTAGCTTTTTCACACTGCCCTTGAGTGTTTTAATCAAATTAACTACTACTGATGTCAAGAAATCCAACACTGGTTGCATGGATGGACTATGTGAGAGTATTAGCAATATCATCAAATTAACTAGTGAAGATGAATTGAAGGTGCTATGTCAGGTTGCATATTGATGCTTGAAGGTGCTATGTCAGGTTTTGAATTGCAAAGTTGTTTATTGATGCTTGAAAGTACTATGTTAGGTTTTGAATTGCAAGGTTGCTTATTAATGTTTGAAAGTGTTAAGACATTTGATTACAATGTGTTATTAACATCCAATGAACATCAAATGAATTTACATTGTTGAAAGAACATCAAACTTTGTTGCAAGAATATCAAATGAATTTGAATTGTGCTTTAACATTCAATGTACACGTACTCCTTAAAAAATTTGCCTACTTCAAATCTCCTATTCACTTGTTTGATTGTGCTTGTGACACCATGGGATCTGCAAGAAAATCAATTAAGAGTTGTTAATTAATAGTAACTTAACCCTTTAAAATAAATTACTGGCAGGAACTTAACCCCTTAAAATAAATTTGAATGTAACTTTGCCCCCTGCAACAGAACTGACCTAACAGATGATGAAGATGAGCTGCAACTCAAGCTTGCCATCAAACTTGGCAAGCTTTTCCACTTATTGATGTTTGAATATTGAATCTACAGTGAAATAACATGTAGATGTAGTAGTAGAAGCAGAGGAAGGAGTTATTGGTGGTGAAGTGGAGACGGTGGTGATGAAGGAGGAGTTGGCGGATTATCCCAACATCTTAGTAGAAGTTTGAATCTCAGCCTTCGATTTTAATTGCATCAACTTTGAATCTCAGCCTTCAGATCATTAAAGCGTATTTTGGGCAGTAAAATATGACATTTTTTAATCTAGCATGTGCCTTGACAGTCAAGGCACGTTGACTGTTAGTCTGAGGGGGAAAGTGCAATATGAATGTTAATTAAGGGCAAAATTGAATTGGCTATATATTTTAAGGGGAAATGGCAATTAACCCTTCTTTATATCACCACGTTTTGTTGGAATCCAATTCACCTATTTATCCATGTCCATTTGTCCATCAATAGCTTCATCAAATCTCTTTATGAACAAATATGTTCCACAATTGTCTTTCCTCTTGTCCATTTCTGTTTTATTATTAGACATCCATCAATTTTAGAGGTGCTTTGGATGAGGCTTCCCATTTCAAAAATACTTGACTGTGCAATGGGCTCATCTTTATTTAGCTAGTGAAAGTATTTCTGGAGCAATGACTAATCACATCCAACGATACCTAGTTCACCAATTCTAAATTCAATAGAAAATAATGATCAAGATAGCAATTTGATTCCTATTTCCCCTACACCAAATAACCCCATGTTTCAGAAACATTCATCAACATTCCAAGTCACTCTCCCCAATGGTTACATTTTATTTAGTACATAGATAGATTGATTGATTGCAGAAGTGACGCGAACACAATCAACTACTATTCATCAACATCATCAGCTTCATCATCTTCCGTAACTTCAAATAGATAAATTTGAAGTCCACCAACAGTGACACCGCGGAGACGAGGATAGGGCATCCGGCGGTGTGGTTATTAGAGACTCTCGAGGTTTCGGTGTTGTGGGGAAACAAATATTCTTCGGTGCAGGTGCTCACAATAAAGGGGAAATTTTGGCTCTTTTTTAGGGTCTCCGACTTTGCCTCGACTGGGGTTTCAAGAAGGTTGTTATACAAACGGATTCGGAACTTGTTTGTGGCTGGTTTAAGGATGAATTAAAAATCCCATGGCATTTAGAGAATATTTTGAAAGAAATCAAGCTGCTGGCAGCGACAATGACGTTGTTTTGCCAACATATCTATAGGGAGGCCAATGCGGTTGCTGATTCATTAGCGGCTAGAGCACTACATGACCAAGGGACAGTTTCTTTCAGGGGGACTGATTTTCCTAGGAGAATAGTAGGATTGATTGTGCTAGATAGATTACAAACGGCGTACATTCGTCACGGGGAAGAATAGATGCCGCGTTAATGCTTAATCTTCACTCTGATGTGTGTAAAGTTACGGATTTTTGGACTGCAGGGAACTGCAAAACAGGATGCATTTAGGGGGTCGAGCAGCAGCACGATGGGTGTGCACTGGATTGGGCAGTCTGTCACAAAACAGAGTTGCTTTCTCTGTTTGGATGCTGCGTTTTATGAGGCCCGAAGATGCGATGAAATGGGAATACTTTTGCGTGCTATATTGAGTGTTGTGTGCTGTGTTTTTGGATGCTTGTTGAGTGTTGCTGCTTCTGCTGCGAATGGGTGCACACTGGATGGGGGAGTCTGTCGCAAAACAGAGTTTGGTTTGCTCTGTTTGGAGGCTGCGCTTAATGTGACCCGAGGATGCGATGAAATTGGCCTGCAGTTGCGTGCTGTTGTTTTTTAGTGCTGCCGCTGCTGCACGTTGACTGCTGCTGCTGCTGCGTGTTTACTGCGGCTGGAATCTGAAAATGGGCGTGCACCAGACTGGGAAAACTGTCGCAAAACAGAGTTGTTTTCTCTGTTTGGATGCTGCGCTTTTTGCGGCCCGAAGATGCGATGAAATGGGCCTGATCCTGCGTGCTATGTGCTATTTTGCGCGCTGAGTGCTGCTGTTTTTTTTTTACCTGTTTTGAGTGCTGCTGCTGCTGCGTTTACTGCAGCTGGAAGCTGCAAATGAGCGTGCACCAGGACTGGGAAAAACTGTCGCAAAACAGAGTTTTTTCTTTGTTTGGGCACAACGCATAATGCGGCCCGAAGATGCGATGAAATGGGACGGCTGTTGCGTGCTAGGTTGAGTGATGAGTGTTGTGTTTCTGAAGTTTTATTGAGTGCTGATGCTGTTGCTTTTGGAGTGTTGCGGTCTGACTTGTCGCGTGGCTGCGTTTTTTCTGCGGTTGCGTGGACGTGGTTTTGTGTGTGTATGCTGGTTGCTTGGGCAGTCTTGGGTACACTCGGTTTTAAATCTTTGTACTGGCCTGGCCTCAGTTTGGTTTTGTTATTTCTTTGCAGGAAATTGCTTAAAAGTTCTGTTTCACTTTCGGTTTTTGTCTAAAATGCGGGTAATGTCGTAATGTACCCCCGCAATGTTTTTGTAAGATTATTTGCTATATAATAAAGGTCTGGCATTCCAGAGTAGTCTTGTGTCCACCACAGACATAAGCCTTATCCTTACCATGGGTATGTGGAATCTTCACAAAACTAGGGCCGGGCATTTAAGACTGAAAAATTGGCTTGACCCAAGAACCGGATCGAGTGGGCCGGTCCAATCCGGGTTTTTAATATCATTTTAATAATCGGTTCCAAAACTCGGCCCGCCCCGGAATGCTCAGTCCGGTTGTCGGTTCCCATTTTAAAAACCCGTAGGGTACCCGGTCTGGTCCGAGTACTTAGAAAATGATTAAATATAAATAGTTAAATACAGTTTTTCTAGGGTTTTATCTCCACCTTATCTTCCTCTTCTCATTCTCATCTCCGCCTCCTCGCAGCCACCTCCTTTGCCTCTCCCTCCTTGCAGGCTCATCCTTCCTCTTCACCAATTGGGAGGCTCCTTTTCCTTTCCTTCTCCTCCTTGCAAACTAATCTTCCTCACCTTCTCATGCCTGTCTTATAGTGTTTATATGGTGAAATAAAACATTTTCCTTGGTGTTTTGGCTTTTGTTTCAGATCAATTGCAAGATACCTTGGCAGATCAGACTCAATCTGCTTCAGATCACGGTATGGATTCTCTTCAATTTTCCCTCATTTCAGATCAAACCTTAGAAACCCTTTCAATTAATTTAGGGTTTTCTCTTCGATTTTGGGCCAATTCATTTGATTTTGTGCTTGTTATTGTAGATAAGGTTTAAGAAAATACCCTTTTGATGAGTGAAGAAAACCTAACAAACCCAATTGAACAAGAGACTTCATCTTCAAATGAGGAACAAAAGAAGAATCTCAACCCTGTTTTGGAGAAAATTGAGAGCTTAAATGAGAAAATTCAGGTAAATTTTGGTCCTTTTGTTCATGTTATTGGATCTATTAGAATTGGGTTTAATTGTTTTGGTTTCAGTGTTGAAGAAGGAGCACACGACACTTGTCGAACAAGTAAATCGCGATGTTACACGACCTTTTCCAGGATCTGATGTTTCATAGCTAATGGGTTGTTTGTAATCTGAATTATTTAGAGTCTATGGTGATTAGATTCGTTTTAATAATTAGTTGTTATAATCTGAAGTGTTGAACATGAGTTTGAATTTTAGTTTTAAAATTTTAATAGAGAACTGAGATTCTGCGAGTGACAAACATGCTAGGCTGAAAAACATTATGCAAACATGTTGGGCTTAAGCACAAATGGGCTGAAAAACATTATCACATAAGTGACAAACATGTTGGGCTGAAAAAAAATGGGCTGGAAATTTTGGGCTGCACCGAGACCGACTCGGACCGGCCCGAACTTTCCGTTAATTGGGGTCAACCGGGCCGGGCTTGGCCCTTAAAGTTTTGGGCTTTACAATTTCGGTCCGATCCTCGGTTTAGGCTAAATGGTCCGGTTAACCGGCCCAGCCATCCCTACACAAAACTACCAGCAAACTCACCACTGTCTGGCCCAGCAAGCCCCTCAGATAGGTTTGGTGACATAAACATCAAACCTTGCTGGCTGTCCATGGGGTACCTCAATGCCATTAACAACAAGCATCTCACTCGCATCTTCCTTCTAATCCTTGCTTCGAGCAACCTTGGGCCTTATGACAAGAGCACAAATGGGCTCCTTTAAGGCCCGTGGTTGTGACCCAAACTCAGCAATTGGTTCAAGTTGTAGGGACTCTCCTACACTTCTCTTCCTGGCTCTGTCTTTCCGATGTTTCCTGTATTTCTTTCGAATTTCCGCCAGAGGAGCTGTTCCTGGCTATATGTGTAGCCGAGTTTTTCCGGTCTGAGGCAATCCCTCACCTGTTTTGGATTAAAGACATTAGCTTCAAAGAGGGCTTAATTTCTTCACCTAAAAAAGATAAATGTGTTGTTAAAAAAGGTGGTCTAAAAAGTACTTGAGTCACACCACCTACAATAGATTTTGGCACTTTTGGGGAACAAAATATATGATCACGTAATTAGGGTCCTCAAATCACTTTTATTAACTTAATTAAAGCACACTGACGATTAAAGCTAATACTAATCCAAGCCTCTGCATGCTCATGTCTATTCTCTATAATCAAATGTCAAAAAGTTAACAGAATAAGACATGCCAAAAGAAAACCATACCTTAACCTTGACAACTTCACGATTCTCATCGTAGTAGATGAACTCAGAGTTAAGCCAATCAGGATCCCTGAACTCGCGCCTGTTTCCTCTGAGATTGCTGTAAATATCCCACATGCGATCAACATTCGCATGGAGACCAAAGAACATCGTGTCACCTGCTGCAGTGTAGAAGTTACCCATATCATAGTATGGCTTCACTGGGGGCCCAATCCATTGGTGGAGTTCGTTGTGAAGAAGCTCCAACTTACCAGCTCTCTTATCATGATCGGGAATAGCCTGTCCAGCACTTAGAGGATGACCCATGAAGAGCTCAGGGCAGCGGAGGTTTTCCCCGTGGAACATTTTATTAAGTTCATAGAGATTATTCAGTTTAGTCTCTTCGATTTCCTCAGGTGTTGTTTTGTTCTGGTCACCATAGGCGTACTTGTAGTCCAACACTGTCGTGTAGTGATTCTTATCACGGTTATCATTGTAGAGGTGAGCACGGATTTTGATAGTACAGAGGGGGGCTCCCAGGTGTGTCCCAGTTCCAGTAAGGAATGGCAAATGTAGGATCACCAATAAGTTTCTCGAGAATCCTTTCCCAGAAGTAGAGGTAGTGTTAAGCAATAGCAGTAATCAAGAACTGTAAAGTTGTTAGTCAGTTTGTTAAGCTACCTGTTAGTCTGTTTTGACAGCTAATCAGTCATTAGAATGTCTATATAAGCAATGTACTTAGTACACTTCATACTATGAAATATACAGAGTTTTCTCATAGTATAGTTTGTTGTAGATTCTAACATGGTATCAGAGCCTTCTTCACTTCATCTTCTTCTTCTCCATTTCTCATAGTTACTCTAATGGCAGATGCAACATCGTCTAGTGCTACACCACTTACTAACTCTGTCTTAGCAGAGTCAAAGCCTGTAATGTTCACACATGCATTATCTGTCAAGTTGAGTGAACAAAACTACTTGCTGTGGAAACAGCAAGTATTGGCAACCATTAGAGGACACAAGCTTCAAAGATTTATTGAGAAAGACTCATCTCCAGCACAGTTTCTCTCTAATGAAGATCAAGCCAGAAATCATGTTAATCCAGAGTTTGTCACTTGGGAACAGCAAGATCAATTACTGCTTTCTTGGCTGCTTTCTTCCATGACAGAATCCCTACTTACAAGATTAGTAGGATGTCTAACATCAGCACATATTTGGCAAATTCTTGAGGTCTTCTTCAATTCAGAGACAGTCGCCAAGATTTCTCAGTTTAGAAATCAACTACAACATCTCAAGAAAGGAGACATGTCTATCAATGCATATCTTCTGAAACTCAAAGCCATTACTGATCAACTGGCATCAGTAGGACATCAATTGTCTTCTAGAGATTATGTCAATGCCATCTTTGATGGTTTACCACAGATTTATGACACATTTGTGGTTTCAGTAAGCTCAAGATCAGATGAGTATAGTATTGCAGAAGTGGAGTCTCTTCTACTTGCTCAAGAAGCTCGAATTGAGAGACATACAAAAGATCTTGACATATCTGTCAATATGGCATAGTCATCATACAAACCTTTACCTAGGTCTTTTGTGTCCAGTTCACAAGGTTGGAGACCTCAGTTTAGAGGTTATCACAATCCCAAGGGTGCCAGATCTGGAAGAAGTTTTCGGCCATCTGGAGCTAGTTCTCAATCAAATCGTCCTCAATGTCAAATCTGTGGCAAAATTGGTCATATTGCATTCAAATGCTACAATCGGTTTGATGATTCTGTCTCAAATCCATGGAGTTCTAGTTCACAGTACCCTTCTTCTTCTGGTTTTTCATCTCATTCAACATCTTCAACTCCAAGGAAGGTCTTCTCTGCATCAACAAGTCAATCTAATCATCCTTCTTGGAGAGCTGATTCTAAGTTTCAGATGCAGTCACATACTGATAATAGGTGGTATCCAGATTCGGGAGCCACTGATCATTACACACCATATTCCCAGAACTTGATGAATGCTATGCCTTATCATGGAAATGAGCAACTATTTGTGGGAGATGGAACTGCTTTACCAATTGAAAACATCGGTCAGTCCTCTCTTCTTGCTCACCATTCTTCAAGAGTTTTACATCTCAGAAATATTCTTCAAGTCCCTCAATTAACCAAGAATTTATTAAGCGTGTCTAGGTTTGCTAGGGACAATAACGTCTTCTTTGAGTTTCATCCTGATATCTGTTTTGTCAAGGATCAGGTCACAGATTAAGCATCAGTTACAGCTGAGCTAACTTGGTTGCAATCTCTGTTTCATGAGTTGAAGATTGGTTGCTCAACTCCCAATATCTGGTGTGATAACAAGAGCACTGTCATGCTTAGTGCTAATCCAGTTCTTCACTCTAGAACTAAACACATTGAGATTGACATGTACTTTGTACGTGAAAAGGTTGCTCGCAAGATTGTTCATGTCCATCATATTCAAGCTACTGATCAAGTTGCTGATGTTTTCACTAAAGCACTTGGCCATTCCAGGTTCTTATTGTTGCGTGACAAACTAAGTGTGCTAGATGAGTCTACACTTAGTTTGAGGGGGAATGTTAAGCAATAGCAGTAATCAAGAACTGTAAAGTTGTTAGTCAGTTTGTTAAGCTACCTGTTAGTCTGTTTTGACAACTAATCAATCATTAGAATGTCTATATAAGCAATGTACTTAGTACACTTCATACTATGAAATATACAGAGTTTTCTCATAGTATAGTTTGTTGTAGATTCTAACAGGTAGTATCGATGCCACGGGAGGAAAAACTAGCTCTCGTGCACCTGTAGGAGCATCGGCAGTTCATACCCCAGATTGATCGAAAGCACCATCGCAGTAGGTGCAACGAATGGAGGCATGTTGTGTTGGGAAAGTGTTAGCTTAAACAGTCTCACATCAAATAAAAAAGAGTTTTACAAAAGTTTATAAAAATGAAGTCCACTCCCTAACAACGAGGTCATTTGAGAAAAACCTCACACCACCTAAACCCAAATAGAATGCCCCATAGACGGTGTTTAAGTTGTCCAAAGGTGATTGAAAGGGAAAGTAGGAGATGGTGAGTATTTTTAGATATATTGAGGGTTGGAGTCTATTGTTTGGAATAAATATCTTATTATTTTATTTGACTAAATGTCATGTGTAACCATAAACATTTTAGAAACTTAACCACCAATATTCCTAAAATATTCCGAGCTGTCCAAATTAAATTCAATAACCACCTTTAGTCAAATTATTAAGATTTCGAACATGCGTACTGACTTATCAAAAAAAATTTGGCAAGATTTATAAATCTTGTAAAATTAAAAATTATTAAAAAAGTGTACATTCCTCCAAATTCACAATGAGCTACAAAGATTTAACAATAGTGGATCAAGGGGTGAGCGTCACTACAAAAAAAATGGACATTAGCGACGGCTAAAAACCGTCGCTGATTGAGCTAAAACCGTAGCTAAAAGGAATCAGCGACGGCACCACATCCGTCGCTGTCCCGTAGCTAGATTTATCGTCGCTATTTGATTCAGCGACGGCAAAACTGTCGTAGCTAATTAGCCACGGGATAAAACCGTCGCTAAAGTGTAAAATATCCGTCGCTAACTGATTTTTTTTAAAAAAAAAATTTAATTTTTTATTAATTTAGCGACGGCATTTTGGCCGTGGCTAACTGATTTTTTAAAAAAAATTTAAAATTTTTTTATTTTAGCGACGGCATATTGGCCGTGGCTAACTGATTTAAAAAAAAAAATTTTAATTTTTTTTTATTTTAGCGACGGCATTTTGGCCGTGGCTAACTGATTTTTAAAAAAAAAATTAAATTTTTTTTATTTTAGCGACGGCATTTTGGCCGTGGCTAACTGATTTTAAAAAAAAAATTTAACATTTTTTTTATTTTAGCGACGGCATTTTAGCCGTGGCTAACTGATTTTTTAAAAAAAATTAAATTTTTTTTTATTCTAGCGACGGCCAAAATGCCGTCGCTAAATGGTTTTTTTTAAAAAAAATATATATATATTTTTTCGAGATCTAAGATTTCTCCGAGATCTCTGAGATTTTTTTAAAAGATCAGATTTCTCCGAGATTTTTTTTAAAAGATCAGATTTCTCCGAGATCTCTGAGATTTTTAAAAAATATATATATATTTCAGATCTCGAGAACTCAGATTTTTCAGATCTCCGAGATCAGAGATCTTAGATCTCCAAGATCTCCGAGATCTCAGGTCTCAGATCTCCGAGATCCGAGATATCAGAGATCTGAGGTCTCAGATCTCCGAGATCTCAGATCTCCGAGATGAGAGATCTCAGATCTCCGAGAGAGCGGCGGCGGATGAAGGGAGGGGAGAGAGAGGCGGCCGAGATCGGTGTCGAGGAAGCGGCGGACTTCTCCTCAGTGGGTTTCTTCTCTGGAAGATGAGAGAAAAAAAATTTTGAGAGAAAATTTTTGTTTAAGTTGGTTTGTAGAAAAAATTGAAATTTATATAGAGAAAGGTAATTGAAGGGGATTGGTTGTGTTAGTTTCACGCGGATCGATGACGTGGTTTGGTTTAGTGCGTTGGATTGAGCTAAATTTTTTGGTGTTATTAACGGTTGAGATGAGATTTCACGCGGATCGGTGATAATTTTTTTAAAAACCAATTAGCGACGGCAATTAGGCCGTCGCTAACCTCTTTAGTTTTTTTTTTTTAAAAACCAATTAGTGACGGCAATTAAGCCGTCGCTAACCTCTTTAGTTTTTTTTTTTAAATCTTTAATGTTTTTTTTTTTTAAAACCAATTAGGTCTTTTAATATATATTTTTTTAAAATCACAAAAAATCTTAGCTACGGTTATATTACCGTCGCTAATTAGTTTGTTATATTTTTTTTTTTTAAATCATGTTAGCTACGGTTATAAAACCGTCGCTAAGCTCTTTTTAAAATTTTTTTTTTTTAAAAAAAATCACATTAGCTACGGCCTTCAAGCCGTCGCTGACTTCTTTTCATATATTTTTTTTTAAAATCACAAAAACCTTAGCTACGGCTGTATTGCCGTCGCTAATTAGTTTACTATATTTTTTAAAAAAAATCGCGTTAGCTACGGTCAGAAAACCGTCGCTAAGCTCTTTTGTAATTTTTTATTTTATTTTTAAAATCACATTAGCTACGGTCTTCAAGCCGTCGCTAAGGTCTTTTAATATATTTTTTTTAAAATCACAAAAAAATCTTAGCTACGGTTGTATTGCCGTCGCTAATTAGTTTGTTATATTTTTTTTTTAAAAATCATGTTAGCTACGGTTATAAACCCGTCGCTAAGCTCTTTTTTAATTTTTTTTTGTTTTTAAAAAATCACATTAGCTACGGTCTTCAAGCCGTCGCTAAGGTCTTTAAAATATATTTTTTTTTAATCACAAAAAAATCTTAGCTACGGCTGTATTACCGTCGCTAATTAGTTTACTATATTTTTAAAAAAAAAATCATTTTAGCTACGGTTAGACTACCGTCGCTAAGCTCTTTTTTAATTTTTTTTGTTTTTAAAAAATCACATTAGCTCTTTTTTTTGTTTCTAATCTGATCTTCTTTGATCTTATTTGATATTCTCTGATCTTCTCTGATCTTCTTTGATCTTCTTTGATCTTCTTTGAACTTCTTTGATCTTCTTTGATTTTCTTTGATCTTCTTTGATCTTTTTTTATCTGATCTTCTTTGGTCTTCTTTGATCTTATCTTCTTTGATTTGATTTGATCTGATCTGATCTTCTTTGATCTAATATGATCTTCTTTGATCTTATTTGATATTCTTTGATCTGATATTCTCTGATATTCTCTGATCTTCTATGATCTTCTTTGAACTTCTTTGATCTTCTTTGATTTTTCTTTGATCTGCTTTGATCTTTTTTTATCTGATCTTCTTTGATCTTCTTTGCTCTTCTTTGATCTTCTTCGATCGTATTTGATATTCTTTGATCTGATCTTCCTTGATCTTCTCTGATCTTATTTGATCTTCTTTGATCTGATCTAATCTTATTTTATCTGATCTTCTTTGATCTAATCTTCTTTGATCTACTTTTAACTTCTTTGATCTTCTTTGATCTGATCTGATCTGATCTTCCTTGATCTTCTCTGATCTTATTTGATCTTATTTGATATTCTTTTATCTGATCTTATTTGATCTGATCTTCTTTGA
The DNA here is from genome assembly GCA_963556465.1 of Berberis vulgaris. Taxonomy (NCBI): domain Eukaryota; kingdom Viridiplantae; phylum Streptophyta; class Magnoliopsida; order Ranunculales; family Berberidaceae; genus Berberis; species Berberis vulgaris. Next base: position 72,720,530 of record OY747135.1, read on the forward strand.
TCTTCTCTGATCTGATCTGATCTGATCTGATCTGATCTTATTTGATGTGATCTGATCTGATCTGATCTGATCTGATCTGATCTGATCTGATTTGATTTGATCTGATCTGATCTGATCTTCCCAGATCTTCCTTGATCTTCTCTGATCTTCTTTGATCTTCTTTGATTTTCTTTGATCTTTTTTTATCTGATATTCTTTGAACGTCTCTGATATTCTTTGATCTTTTTTTATCTGATCTTCTTTGGTCTTCTTTGATCTTATCTTCTTTGATTTGATTTGATTTGATCTGATCTTCTTTGATCTAATCTGATCTTCTTTGATCTTATTTGATATTCTTTGATCTGATATTCTCTGATCTTCTCTGATCTTCTATGATCTTCTTTGAACTTCTTTGATCTTCTTTGATTTTTCTTTGATCTGCTTTGATCTTTTTTTATCTGATCTTCTTTGATCTTCTTTGCTCTTCTTTGATCTTCTTCGATCGTATTTGATATTCTTTGATCTGATCTTCCTTGATCTTCTCTGATCTTATTTGATCTTCTTTGATCTGATCTGATCTTATTTGATCTAATCTTCTTTGATCTACTTTTAACTTCTTTGATCTTCTTTGATCTGATCTGATCTGATCTTCCTTGATCTTCTCTGATCTTATTTGATATTCTTTTATCTGATCTTATTTGATCTGATCTTATTTGATCTGATCTTCTTTGATCTTCTCTGATCTGATCTGATCTGATCTTATTTGATTTGATCTGATCTGATCTGATCTTCCCAGATCTTCCTTGATCTTCTCTGATCTTCTTTGATTTTCTTTGATCTTTTTTTATCTGATCTTCTTTGTACGTCTCTGATATTCTTTGATATTTTTTTATCTGATCTACTTTGGTCTTCTTTGATCTTATCTTCTTTGATTTGATCTGATCTGATATTCTTTGATCTAATTTGATATTCTTTGATCTGATCTGATCTTCTTTGATCTTCTTTGATCTACTTTTAACTTCTTTGATCTGATCTAATCTGATTTAATCTAATCTCTTTGATCTACTTTTAACTTCTTTGATCTGATCTGATTTTCTTTGATCTGATCTTCTCTGAACTTCTTTGATCTTCTTTGATCTGATCTTCGTTGTTCTTCTTTGATTTGATCTGATCTGATCTTATTTGATATTCTTTGATCTGATCTACTCTGATCTTCTTTGATCTTCTTTGAACTTCTTTGATTTTCTTTGATCTTTTTTTATCTGATCTTCTTTGATCTTCTTTGAACTTCTTTGATTTTCTTTGATCTTTTTTTATCTGATCTTCTTTGATCTTCTTTGGTCTTCTTTGATCTTCTTCGATCTTATTTGATATTCTTTGATTTGATCTTCCTTGATCTTCTCTGATCTTATTTGATCTTCTTTGATCTGATTTTATCTGATCTTCTTTGATCTAATCTTCTTTGATCTACAAAAAAAATATAAAACTCATTAGCCACCACACTTTGCCGTCGCTAAGATAAAAATTTTAATATAAAAAAAAAAGGTTTCATTGGCGAGATTCGAACCCGGGTCGCCTGAGTAAAAGCCAGTTCTCCTAACCGGACTAGAAGGTAATGGGTTATTGGTGATTTTATCCAGTTTATAAATATATATCTATTTTTTTATATAATTAAAAAAAAAGAATTAGCTATAGTAGAGAACCGTGGCTACTGAGTTTTATTTATATATAATTTAAAAAAAATTCACATTTAGCTACGATATTTTGACCGTGGCTAACAAAAAAAAAAATTGTAAACGTTAGCTACGGCCCTAGTGCCGTCGCTATATTGATTTCTTATAATTTTTTTAAAAAAATGCATTAGCGACAGTTTTAAACATTAGCTACGACCCTACAACCGTCGGTACGTTGTTTTCTTATAAATTTCTAAACCTTAGCTACGGTCACAATGCCGTCGTTAAGTTTTTTTAAAATTTTTTTTGTTGTTAAAAAATCAAATTAGCTACGGTTAGAAAACCGTCGCTAATGTCTTTTAATATTTTTTTTAAATCACAAAAAATCTTAGCTACGGCTGTATTACCGTCGCTAATTAGTTTACTATATATTTTTTTTAAAATCATGTTAGCTACGGTTAGAAAACCGTCGCTAAGTTTTTTTTAATTTTTTTTGTTTTAAAAAATCACATTAGCTACGGTTTGCAAGCCGTCGCTAAGTAGTTTACTATTTTTTTTTAAATCATGTTAGCTACGGTTGGAAAACCGTCGCTAAGCTTTTTTTTAATGTTTTTTGTTTTTAAAAAATCACATTAGCTACGGTTTTCGAGCCGTCGCTAATTGGTTTACTATTTTTTTTAAAATCATGTTAGCTACGGTTAGAAAACCGTCGCTAAGTTTTTTTTAAAATTTTTTTGTTTTTAAAAAATCACATTAGCTACGGTTTTCAAACCGTCGCTAATTGGTTTACTATTTTTTTTAAAATAATGTTAGCTACGGTTAGAAAACCGTCGCTAAGTTTTTTTTAAAATTTTTTTGTTTTTAAAAAATCACATTAGCTACGGTTTTCAAGCCGTCGCTAATTAGTTTACTATTTTTTTTTAAATCATGTTAGCTACGGTTAGAAAACTGTCGCTAACCTCTTTTTTAATTTTTTTTGTTTTTAAAAAATCACATTAGCTACGGTTTTCAAGCCGTCGCTAAGGTGTTTTCACATATTTTTTTTTTAAAAATCACAGAAACATTAGCTACGGTTGTATGGCCGTCGCTGATTTGTTTTTTAAATTTTTTTTTAAAAAAAATCACGTTAGCGACAGTTTTTGGACCGTAGCTAGCGAAAAAATTTCTAAACATTAGCTACGGTCGGAATGCCGTCGCTAATGTTCGTATTAGCGACAGTTTTTACCCGTCGCAAAACGGTTAGCGACGGTTAAGTTAATTTATGTACCCAAAACCGTAGCAGAAATTTTAGCGACGGTTTTTTGCCGTTGCAAACCGTTTAAATAGCGACGGTTTTTTAAAACCGTCGCTAATTGCCGTAGCTAATTTTGCTTTTTTTTGTAGTGCGTAAACTGTGAGACAGAGCAGGACTCACATATTGCAAGTAATTTCATGGGTCATCAGGACTTAGTGACTTCACATGTTGCTTGTAATTCCATGGGTCATCGGGATTTGATGACTTCATGGCAGTATTCGCCCCAATAAACTTGCGCTTCTCATCCGGTGAGTAATGGAAAAATGGTTTCCTTGCATAATAAGGAGAATGATACTCTGGGGAGAAAAATATGATTTGATTGATTAATTGATAATTTGTTCGTTGTTTCATTACATGGTTTCTCTCCATTAAATAAAAAATAATCCTAATTAAACTATAAATAAACCTATTATTTCTATGGTAATGCCTAAAACAAGTAAACATGCTTCATAGAAATCCTAATAAAAATAAAATACCTAATTATGCTACAACAATAAGATGTCCTACATCAATTTTCTACTATATTCGACTTGACATTTTGTCATCTATAGATTGAATTAAAAAAAAAAAAAAAAAAAACATCGATTTGAGTTGTGCACACAACAATTCTTTTGGAATATAATTATCAGTAAGAAAGCAGCTAAACAGCTGAAAGTTCTCAATCAAAACCGGATGTGAAAAATATTACAATTTTCTGTGGGTGGAGTGTATTAAGTTACATAGTCACAAATGCATGCGTGCATCTGGGGCAATAAGGTAAAAAAGAATGTAATTTTTATCATTTATGTTACAGTTTAAATTCAGTCTATTTCACATGAAAGTCAGTTTTTTTATTTTTTGAAAACAATTTTTTTTTGAAGTTTGTACTGTATTAGAACCCAAAACAAGCCATGCGGATAGAATGTATTTCAAATAGTTCAGAAAATTTTGTGCAGTTTGGTGCTAAAAAAAAGCTAGTCCGGTTATGAGCAAGTCTCTCTGTGAACAAAATGGTGTTAGGTTCCATAATTGCCTCTCCTCTTGTCCATTTCTGCTTTATTGTTAGGCATCCATTTCAAAGTACTTGACTAGTTGACTGTGCAATAGAAGGCACGTTTTGTTCATGACTCTGCAATAAAAATGTCTTTTCTTAGAGCATTTTCAATCATCTCTTAGTTATTTAAGGGGTTTCATTAAAAAAAACTCTCTATCCAATCATCCTCGTAAACCATCCTCAATAATATCTTCTCCTTCAGCTTTCACCTAAATTTAGGGGGAAGTTAATCTACCTTTAAATCCCATATAATAATAAAACAATGATAAAAATGATTAATTAAAATTTTATAATGATTTAAAAAATTATAATTATTTGTCTTTTATTATATTCAATTTATTTTTAAATAAATAAAAGTGGTAATAAATAATATTATATATTTAAGTTGAAATTAATAATGATATATATTTAATAATATCATAATAATATTATAATTATATTAAGTTGAAATTAATAATAGTATAATTGAAATTAAATTGGTATAGAAAAGTTGAACATATATTAAAATAATGATGAGAAAGTTAAAACGGGGAATGTGGTTGGAGTGGTGAAGAAATAGGGAACCCCCTATATTTAGCTTTTGGTTAAAATGAGGGATGATTCTATTTTAACTTTTACCATTGGAGATGCTCTTAGCTAATGAAATATTTCTGGAGCAATGGCCAATCACATCCAACGATACCTAGTTCACCAATTATTAGGGTAATTTGCCCTCTATTATAAATACTTAATTAATAAATAGATTCATCATTAATCACTATTGCAATTACCTCCTTGACTAGCAGTCAACGTCTAAAGACCGTTTGGGTACACACGTTTATGAAATCAGTCATATTTGAAGGACAAAAATGTCCTTCAATGATCTGATGGCTGAAGTTAAGTTGATACAAATGATCCAATCGATCCAATGGATGAGATTAAAACTCAACTCTCATCCTACGAATAACATTCAAATCTCAACTGGGGAATTGTTACACAGGGACAGGACAACTCAAATCTCAACTCTCTCTCACTCTTTGAATGGTTACAGATCGGGGTAATTTGCAGCAACCATTTGGGGGAGAGGAAATACGAAGTAGCCGTGAAAAAATTTAGTAGCCATTGGGTTATACCCTATTTAAAGTTGATACAAACCCAAGTTTGGAACTTAGGGTTTCATTACACAAGTTTGGAACAAATCTGAGTATTTCATCATATACCTGAGTTCCGAACAACATAATGAAGGTAAGTTAGTGATTTTGATTTCATTTGCACGTTTATGTTGACATTTATTAAGATTTGGAGGTGATCTTCAACCTCTCGCATGCATTTTCTGAACCAAGGGCATTCTTACATTCAAATTTATTATAGGGGGTTAAGTTACTGCATTATCTATTATAAGGGGTAGGGAGTAATTAAAATTTGTCTTTTCTAGCAGGTTTCTTGTGACCACTATCATCAGTACAATCATACAAGTGAAGACTGTCCTTATTTGTATTGTGCGTGTCCCAAGAATGGTTGTAATGGAATCTTCAAGCTTTTGAAGTCCAAAACCCAAATAGGATGTTCTTGGCCTATCAAATATCTGGTTGCAAAGGGTTCCTATAGCTTGATGAAGTTATTCTGATGAGAAATGAAGAAGGTAGTTCAAGCTCAAAAGCAAATTTCAACTTAAGCTCAAGTTCAAGCTCCAAAATGGGTACTTGTTTCAAATGTGAGAGTCCAAATCATTGGATGAAAGACTCACTACAGCACAAATGGTGATAGATAGCACATGACAATAGCGTTTTTTTTTAAAGTGTTATGAAAGGGACTTTGCTCAATTGTGAAATGCTATCAAATGTGGGCGGGAGTAATTCGCTGGGGGCGCCAAAGTGCCCGCTCGATCCAAACCAAAAAAAAAAAAAAAACAAAACAGAACAGAGAAAGAAGGAAGGAAGCAGAAGTCGAAGCCAAGTCTCATCTCCCTCTCCCTATCCCTCTCCCTCTCCGACTGCTCTCATCTCCCTCACTGTTCTGCTCTCCCTCTTCGATCGCTCTCCCTCTTCGATTGATCTCCCTGTGCTATCAACGCCCAACCTGTTTCGCCGTGCTCTCCCTCTCCAACGTGCTCTACTTCTCGTCGTGATCTCCTTCTCCATTTCAGGTTTCTCATTCTCAACACACTCACTATCTCTTGCTTTGCTTTCACCGCAAACCCTAACAATTTTTTTTTTTGTATCAGTTTTTGAAGTAATGGATGTTATGGATTGGTAGATTGAAGGATCAATTTTTTCAGATAGGTAATTGTCAATTTTTTAGGGGAGAGGAATTGTAATTTTTTATTTTTTCCTCTTTGATTTGGTTATGAATTGCATTTTTGATGTTTGAGGCATTTTTGTTGTTTTTTTAATCTTAGAAAATGAGTTACTTTTGAGTTGGGGATTTACATAGTTACCAAGGACTGCATTCCTAATTTGCTTGATTCATTTTGCTTCGGTTGGAAGATGATGGGAATTTTTATAAAGTCTGATAGGCAGAGAATGCTGTGGAAAATGTTCTGAAATTCTAATTTGTGCATGATAATACTCAATAGTTGTGCCCTTTAATTTATTGATAATATTTTAGACTTTTTAAATTCAGTACAGTACCTGCAGAAATGCTTTTTAGTTTGATCTTTGGTGGTATTGATGAAATACATGATGGAATTATAACTCTAGATGTCTAAATAAATAGTAATGTAATAATTTCTATGGTATAGGCTGAATTCTTTTGTTCTAATGGCATGGCATTGTAGTGAGAGTTTTTTTGTTGTTGGAATAGATTGTTCATATATTCTTTTCCTTGTGTTTTATAGTATTGTATCTATATCTACTTGATTTGTTCAGTTAGAATGTTGGAAGATGTTGAGAATAGTTTCATTCTATATCTTGGGCATTCATGAGTAGGTTAGAGGATGGGAGGAATCCTTCATATCTTTGCCATGATTTTAATGCTTTTTGATAGTGGCATGATTCTCTGCTTTTCCATTTCTTGATTAATTAAGGCTTCTTTTATTGTAAGATACGTTGGCACATATAAGTTGTAGGTGTTGTTGATAAACTAGATGATGTATTAACTAATGTGGTACAGTGACATTGTTTTGGCTCAAATGATTCTGGGTGACTATTGTCACTTTCATTTGGAAAGAGAATTATGCGTAATTCCTTCCTCGGTTATTTGAGATATTATTAGACTGATTTACGAAAGAGGGGTGCTATTAAGTGCATTATGAAATGAGAAAAATGGCTCATGTTCTTGTGTGTAATATAGGTTATTTGATTTTGTTATCTTAATTAGATTTTATTTTTTTTAAATCATTGGGCTCGTCCATAGTAAATCTTGAGTAGTATTACGATTTGGGTTAGAGTTTTGTTTTACCTAAATAGACCCAAATCTTTATAGTGTAAGTTTTTAGAAGCCAAATGAAATTGAGTTTTGAAGCTTTGTCTAATCAAGCTTAGGTTGTTTTATCTGCTTCTGCTAGTTTCCAACATTTTATTAGTGACGCATGTTTTTCAAATTTGTGATGATGATCATGTTCCTAGTTCTTACTGCTGGGTGTATGTATGTTAGGTTTATTTGTATTAAACATGACCACTGGTGTACACGTTGTAATGCTAATGTTGTGGTTGGATTTATTTTGCCATAAAGGAATTATTTTTAAACATTACTGTTTTTGAAATGGTTGAAAATCTTTTTTGAACTTAGTTTATCAGAAAAAAAAGGAGACTAAAACTACTTAGTTTCATACACTTATTGTCATTTCTCTTGTTGGTTGTGTTTACCGACGTAGCATTTTTGATGACTTTTTTTTTGTACCATGCACAGGTTTTATGGCTGCAATGGGAAGAAGGGAACCACCTGGCTGGTAATCTTTGTTTACGTGTTTCTTTTATCAATAAAACTGCAATGAAAAAAAGAAGAGGGTGTATATTGATATTCATTCAAAAGAAGAAAACTAAAATGGCTAGGATATAATAGGCAGATTATAGGTGAAACCAACATGGCTAGGGTATAGATCTTTGTTTAGTGATGAAGGAAGAAAATTGTAAAGATGGTATGTCGAAAATTCTATAAAATACAGAACATTTTATAATCTATAGTTTTATCTTGGATTTTTTTTCCACCTTCCTCCCATACATAAGAAGAAACTCTTAAAGTATATATCGTCATGTTTTTCAAAGACGGTGACTTTGATTTTTATGTTTAGTCAATGAAAAAGATTTTGTAATTAAAGTGAATTTTCTATAGATGATTATTATTACATAAAAAATACTCTTCTAAACTTAATAAGATTGTTTGCTTCTTCTCTAGAGAGATTTTCTTTCGTTTTCAAGTATTGCATCCATGTTAGTTTTCTCTATATACATACAAGAAACTTGAACTTTCAATCGTCAATAATGATTTCTAATGTATAACTTCTTTCCCAATTCACACTTTTCTTAGAAGCATCATCTTCCTTCTTATTTGTATATACTTATCAACTATACCGGCCCCCCTTCTTATAAAATCTCAAATAATCAAAGATAATCTCAAACTTGTGCTTATGTGATCTTTCTTCCACTAACCTTCTTAGATTTTGATTCCTATATAAGATTTATTTATAATGTGTTAGTAATGACAAATGTAGATTTCCATAAAATAAACGACACTAGAAAGCAAAATAAAAAAATGTTTTGATGATACGTATGGTCAAAACTTGCAGAGGGAATCAAACCAAAGAAACATGTCAGTTGGATCCATCAGAGCACAGACAGTGTCCACCAGATGTGAACCAAGCTAGCTTACAAGGGAAAAAAACATTGAGACAAGGCTGTGTGATAGTCACTGGAGCCTCATCAGGCCTAGGTCTAGCCACAACCAAGTCTCTTGCTGAATCAGGAAAATGGCATGCAGAGACTTCCTCAAGGCAGAAAGAGCAGTGAAATCAGTTGGCATGAGCAAGGAAAGCTACACCATTATGCACCTTGACCTCTCGTCACTTGACAGTGTCAGACAGTTCGTAGACAACTTCAGACGATCGGGCAGGCCACTAGATGTTCTAGTCTGCAATGCAACAGTTTACCAGCCTACGACTAAAGAGCCAAGTTTTACTGCCGAAGGATTTGAAATGAGTGTTGGAACTAACCACCTAGGACACTTCCTACTCTCTCGGTTGTTGGTCGAGGATTTGAAGAAATCTGACTACCCATCTAAGCGTCTCATTATTGTTGGCTCAATTACCGGTATACTACTTTACAACACAGTACAACAATCGAGTAAAACTTCCCCAAGTTCTTTGAATTAACCACTTTTCTGACTATAGGTAACACAAACACGTTGGCCGGTAATGTGCCTCCAAAGGCAAACCTTGGAGACTTGAGGGGGCTAGCAGGAGGTTTAAATGGGTTGAACAGTTCATCCATGATTGATGGAGGGGAATTCAACGGTGCCAAGGCCTACAAGGACAGCAAGGTCTGCAACATGCTTACGATGCAGAAGTTCCATAGGCATTTCCACGAGGAAACTGGCATTACCTTTGCTTCTCTATACCCTGGATGCATCGCTACAACAGGCTTATTCAGGGAGCACATTCCCCTGTTCAGACTTCTATTCCCTCCCTTCTAAAAGTATATCACCAAAGGTTACGTCTCTGAAGAAGATGCTGGCAAGAGACTTGCACAGGTAAGAGAAAACATCAGATACAATTTAGATCAACTTAATTGAGTTTTGCATATTTTTGGTGATTTTAATTAATTGTGTAATGGTAGGTGGTGAGTGATCCAAGCTTGACTAAGTCAGGTGTATACTAGAGCTGGAACAAGAACTCAACTTCTTTCGAAAATCAGTTATCAGAAGAAGCTAGTGATGTAGAGAATGCCAGGAAAGTGTGGGAAGTCGGTGAAAAGCTTGTTGGCTTGGCTTGAAAAACATCTATGGAGAAAGTTTATGTTTTTTACCATTTCACCTTTGGGTTTTTTCAGATTTTTACCATTTGTTTGCAGGATGGAAGAGGAGAAGGAGAGAATGGGAATGAAGTGAAGTATGATTTGAGGAGCAGAGGATTGTTTGATATCATCTAGGTATGAGTTTATTCACTCATTTTCATTCTTTGTTTCTTAAGCCTTGATAATAATTGGAACTTTTAAGTATTTGATTTGGCCGAAACTTTTATGTTAGTGATAGTTTGATCTATAGGGTGTGTTTTGGACTTGATTCAGTAGTTATATTTAGTCATCTTTTTAAACATATTTTGTTGGGTGCATAATGTAGAAAGCGAAAATCATAATGAACTTTCAAAGGAGCAATGAACAAATCAAGGGTTTGGAGTTTCTATGCCGATGATATTCATCCATGTGTTCTATAGAAGTTTCACTACAAGAAAAGTGTTGTCCGCACTTATGATAACACACTTATAACTAAATTTTTTTGTCTTCACAGGATCAAACCTTCAAGTGGACAAAAGGTAAATCTTTACCTGTTGAGTAATTTATTTTGTTCTCTGTTTTACATCATATTTGCATATTTGCCTCTGGTCCTATGGCTGAATGGCGGTAAGTATAACTTGGTTACAATCTTTGAGGCATGTAATGCAAACTGTTATAGCCATGGTGGTGCATCTTTCATAATTATGCCCTGCAATGTAAGGAGGTCATGGTAAAACACAGTCAGTAGCCCTAAAAGGAAGAGACCTGTATAGCATAGCTTGCACGATGAGTAGAATATAACTGAATTCTCTATAAGAAACATATAATTTTTAAGGAGCATGTAGTGTTGTTCTTGGACATATAATTCTCTATGAAAAAAAAGATGGTTTCTCAATATATGTTTAATAAATATCACGTTATAGGCATGGTTTCATGCGCATTGTTGGCTTTTGTGAATCAATTCTTTGGCTACCGTGAAAACCAATTGTTGGTATCTTCAGTTTCTATTCAAATTGTGGCTCTCCCAATTGGAAAGTGCATGGCTGCAGTACTTCCAAGCAAACTCATAAGAATCCCAATGACCAAGTGGTCATTTTCGTTGAATCCTGGACCATTCAATTTAAAAGAACATGTCTTGATCACCATATTTGCGAGTTGTGGGGCTAGTAGTGTTTATGCTCTTCACATCGTCACAAGTGTTAAAGCTTTCTATCACAGGGACATTAATCCACTCGCTGCATATTTGTTGGCAATGACCACTCAGGTATGACTTATTGTCTATTTTATTTACCTAATTTATTTACTCGAAGATATTCAACTAAACTGCTTGCATTAGAACTCTTTGTATGCTTAGTACATTTTATAAAAGTTTGTAAATTTAGTCCTCAAATTCACCAAGACACATGATCCAAAATATATAAAGACCCATAAACCCTGGCAAATATCTTCGATCAAAATGGACTTGTCTCTTCCACGCCTACTGAACACTGCTCTATATTCTGTACTCTTCCTCGCCTACTAAATACTGCTCTATATTCTGTATGCTTAATACTTTATTTTTTGAATTTTGTAAGATATATAGATTTCTAACCATCTCTGAATATTAGGAAAAAATTAGCAATAGCCTTTTGTAAAATATATACATTTCATGTTAATGATGTTTGTCATATAGATGTTGGGATATGGATGGGCTGGCATATTTAGAAAGTACCTTGTGGATTCTCCCTATATGTAGTGGCCTTCGAACCTTGTTCAACTTTCATTATTCAGGTATTTTGCCTCCTCCCTCTGCGCGAATCCTCTAGTCCTGCACTCCTCTTTTGCTCTTCCAATTCATCCTACTCATTATTGTTTGATATGAATGCAGAGCATTGAATGAGAATGAAATTAGGCCTAAGGGAGGAAAAACAAGGATGCAATTCTTCCTCATTGTTATGATATCAAGTTTTGCGTATTACCTCATCCCGGGTTATCTCTTCCCTTCTCTCAGTGTTGTATCATTTGTTTGTTTGATATGGAAGGATTCAGTCACAGCACAACAAATAGGTTTTGGCATAAAAGGTTTGGGAATTGGTTCATTTGGTCTTGATTGGTCTACTATAGCCAGCTTCTTAGGAAGTCCGCTATCCTACCCAGGTTTTGCCATTGCAAATATATTTGTTGGGTTTGTATTTATAGTCTATATCCTGACCCCAGTTATGTATTGCAAATATATCCTGACCCCAATTATGTATTGGGGTAATATTTGATGTCTTTGTTTTATTGGTATAGAGGCAACTATTGATGAACTCCCCAGTCTTAATAAAGCCAAGTTTGATGGTGGGATGACTGCTGAAACTCTGTTTCTTGATGCTTCAACTACTCAATTTGATTATGAAGAAATGAAGATAAAATATGAAAGAGCTTCTCATAGATTTAGTTGTAATGGACTTCGTGTTCAACATAAGGGTCAACTTTTTGTTGTGTTTGCTCCTGACTTGAAGGTAACTCCCAAATGATAATACACTTTGCAATTTTTTTGGTACATACCCTTCTCGAGTTACACTGTCATTATTGTGTTTTTTAACCAGTTAACTAGTGTTCATTCATTTTTTGGCAGATACAATCTTGGGAATTTTGTATAGAAACATAGGAAGAATTAATTTCTCGACAGTTGGTAATGTCGCAGGTAATGTATGTCGGTTTTTTTTTTTTGTCTTTTTTTTCCATATATAAATATATCTTATATAGGGAAAAAAAATTGCATGCTAGTTTTGTGATCAGGTGTTCTTCTCAATCTTCTGTAAAATGTTCAACAAAAACAAAACTTCCTGGAAAACAAATAATTTACTGGAATGCCAAAATATTTAACTGGTTTGTGGGGGGCAGGAAATTGGTTTGGGCATTTAGGCTTAAAATTTGTATTTCATTTTAATGTGGAAAGGTTGAAAGAAAAGTTTGCAAAGTTCAGGTTAACTTGACACAAAGAAGACAACACACTCTTTTCTCACCAACAGAAGTATTGGATCTGAATAGATACAATCTGTTAGTGTTCTTACTGTACCATTTTTTTTTGTTTTGTTTTTTGATGAGAACCTATTTTACATATAGTACTCTTTCATAGTATTTTTCGATAGCCATTTTTTTTCTAATATAGCTACGTTTGCCATTGTGGTTTTGCCCGTACTATGTGGTTTTCTGCTTATTTTAGGATTTGAGATTTCTTAGGCAAGCTATCATACAGCCTGGTTACTTCACTAATCTTCATTTAGACATTAATCTTCAGTCACAGTTGGTGACTTGTGCAACTATTTTCATAACCTAAATACATGTTAATGCATTTGCAGGTAGCTGTATTGGCTCACACAGGTAATGAATATCAAGATAAAATTGCAAAAAGCAGATCCTCTCTAATTTCAAACGAAGATTTGTAAAGAATTTGCGAGGGGTAAGTCTATCAATTATGAAGACCCTAGTTTTTGTTTCCTTAATGAAATTAACATAGACCCACATGTAGATGCATCCCAATGGACTATTTTTTATTTTTGGTAGGAGTGATCTTATGAATATAATAGATCAGTTTGTTCTTAAGGAGATTAATAAGGTGAGGAGCTCATCCTCACTAATGCACACATACCCACACCGAAATGCTAGTGTGTATTATGTTATTTCTGAAAGGTAATTTTGCTAACATGACCACTGATGAGACATCAAACAGTCACTCGATCATAGACGTACACGTGGCATGGGATAACCCTAGCACGAGAAAGACTTCAGTGCATTCCCAAGCGGACATTTCTTGTGCATTTTCCCAGCCCAAAGTCATGGAAACTTAAGATTTTCAGGTTTTCCTATGAGTTGTTATTTTTTCTTGTAGGTTCTCAAAAACTGCGGGTCAGCTTGCAAACATCATTGACTTGACGAATAGCAGGTTACCTGAAAGACAATTCTCAGGCTACAAGGTAGTCTTGGACATTTTCTATATTTGTTAGACTGGTAGTCAAAGCTTAATTCAATATACAATATGATTTCTTTCTTCTACTACTCTCTTGCTTACTTCTATTTTTTTTTTTTATCTATTAAACAGATGTATACAGGGGTAAATAGTTTGCGAGACTTGACAGGTTCAAGCCAGCAACACAGCAATATGCCAAATGGTAATTATTTTGTTTTTGAGAAGGAGTTCTTATCAGAACTGGGGACTATTGGTCATGTTCACCGTCCAAATGTGTCTTCTTTGATGGGCTGTTGCATTGACAATGGACTATCTTTGGTTTTTGAGTTCTCTCTACATGGCTCAGTTGCTTCAGTTCTTCATGGTAGAGTAGAGCCAGTTGAAATTTTGATCGAATTTAGGCAAGTTTCGGTGTGGTGGTTTATCTAATTGTGTGAACCTTTTGTGTACTAGATGAGAAATCACCACCAATGAGTTGGAAAATAAGGCACAAGATCGCGGTAGGAACTGCGAGAGGACTTCATTACCTACATAAGGGATGCCAAAGGAGAATAATTCATAGAGACATTAAGGCTTCAAACATTCTCTTGACTTTAGATTATGAACCTCAGGTGTGATTTTGTCTTGAACTATTAGTGTTATTGTTCTTCCTTTTGATGGTTGTATGTAGAGTTTGAGAAATGTGGTTGTCTGAATGTAATAGATTTCGGATTTTGGGTTGGCGAACTGGCTTCCAACCGAATTGACTCATCACTCAATCCATCCAATTGAAGGAACATTGGGGTATGTGATTTCTCCTATCCATTTGAACTTGGTTTTGAAATGAGGGAGATAGGCTCATTGGTGTGTTTTTGTGATGTGTACGTTGTTTTGACAGGTACTTGGCTCCTGAGTATTTCATGCATGGAATTGTTGATGAGAAGACTGACGTATTTGCATTTGGTATTTTTCTATTGAAGATCATTTCCGGACGAAAACCTGTCGATGGATCTCACCAGAGCTTAGTTAGCTGGGTAAATATTTCATACTTTAACACCTTTACTTGTTAGTGTAAAAATTTAGTTGAATGTTAATAGATTAAGCTTATAATATGTGGAGTTTGAGAAATGTGGGTTTCTGAATGTAATAGATTATGCAGCCATGTAATGCTAGGTCCAGTTAATCGATTAAGCTTGATTGTCAATTAGTTCGTGGTGAGACTGCATATACCTAGTTCTTTATGACATTGTCATGAAATTTCTTACAAGACAAGTCCCGTTGCTTTTATAAAACTTGTTGGTTGCTTCTTCAGATTTTTCTTTAGATGGTTACTTTTGTTACAAAATTTTCTATTAACTTTTCCTTTAACTCACTACAAGAAAAAAGCCCATTAATAGCATTTCAAAAACGCTATGGTAGGATACCATAGCGTTTTAGAAAATGATGTGTCTGCCGAAGCTATAATAGACCCAGGGTCTATTATAGCGTTTTAAAAACGCTATAGTAAGTTGGCCTTTTATAGCGTTTCAGAAACGCTATTGTAAGTATACATAGGATTTTTTTTTTTTTGCTATCAAATGACTTTTTATTACATCTATAAGTTTTATTTCTAGAAAATAAAAATTTTAATGTGGCAAACTTAAACATTTCCATGAATGGAGGCAAAGTAATATAATTAATGAGATAATGTATTACATCGAGTCACAAAATCTATCAAATTAATAATAAAGATCAGCTCTCTGTATTACATCGAGTCACAAAACATTTCCAGCTTTTCAAAACCTAAATAAAAAACTAAATATAAAGTACCACAACTCCCTGTATTAACACATTAACCACCTCAACAGAACCACAGTCATCTTCATCAGTCCACCTCAATAGAGCGCTCCATAAGACCATTCCCTTGTCGCTATCCCCAGCAAATGCAACAGAAAGCATCTCCAGTTGCTCAGCATACATTCCTATATATAGGAAAACTTGGCCGGTCAGAAGTCTAGAGAGTGACAACCGCTTGAGGCCCTTACAGGACTGAACAATGGCTCCGAATCCTTCATCTAGTGGCATTGCTGTAACAGGGTCAGGTTTCCTTGGATCCAGTATGCATAACCTGAAACGAGTGAAGTTCGGGCAATTCTTTGCAACAGTTATGAGTGCAGCATTAGTCATCTGGTGACAGAAATATAGCAATGAATGCAGCTTTGGGCAACCATTAGATACAGCTACCAGACCTTCTTCGATCACAATTGCATGATCGACCGCAGTAAGGGAAGGAAAAACCCTCACCTCCTGCAGATCTCTGAAAGTGGCAGCTAGAACTGCAAGCCCTTTGTCTCCAATGCAATCCAAAACCTATATCAATAGTTAGAACTTTACTTTTTTGTCTCAAATAACATTAATAAAAGATGCAACAAGGGAAATTTGAGAGTTAAGAAATCAAACCCATAGGCGTTGAAGTTTTTGGTAGTGACGAATTAGCTTGATGAGATCTTTCCCTAGAATTCCTGGCGCATAGCTCAAATTCAGGGAAGTAAGGTTCAAGCACATTGAGTAGACTGCTTTTAAACAACGAGGAACAACTTCCCAAAACCCTGATAAACTCCTGACTGATCTACACTTCTTGGCTGCATCTATAAACCTTCTATAAGCCTCACAAGGAGGCTCGACCATGTATGACCCAATGCCCAAGTCGACCAATTGAGGTGCTCGCACAAGGATTTTTTGTAGTGTATCAAGAGGCACTGCTCGATTTAACTTTAAACTCCTGAGGTTGGGATTTCTCGCCACAAGCCTCTCCAAAGCCCCCAAATTCACATCTCCTTTCAGGCACACAAAATTCAAAGAGACGAGAGATGTGCAGGTCTCGGGGAAACAACTGAGCCAATTGCCCTTATCATCCTCAATCTCATTTTCTTGCAAATCAAGCTCCTGGAGAACCCTGTGAATATAGAAATAACAAGACAAATGTCTTGGACAAGATCTTCATTTTAGGTCAATCTCTACAAAGAAACAAGTCTATGCTCTTTAATAGGTAAATAAGTTTCCCCGCATACCAACAAATTCACGCAAATGTCACAAAATCAAGGAAAACAAGCACAGTCAGACATTAGCAACTATAATATCCAGAGCTAAATTCGACCATCCAATTACTAGAGGCAAAGAAACTCAATCTATACCAATTATGCAATTGCCAAACTTCCCAATTTTTTTATGAACACTTGTAAGCAAATACTTCAATGATTCAGATTGTAAACCAAAACCTTATCACAATAGATCATTCAAATCCACTATGGTGGTGGATATACAAGTGCCGCAACAGATCATAGTGTTATGTAGTACTAGACTCAATGAAAATCATGACTACATATCATTCTAAGAAAAAAGATAAACTAGCCAACAAAGTAACAGAATTACAAACAACAAATTGCAGCAAAATTATCATAATAATCCACTATAATTGGTACAAAAAACAAAAAGTTTATCTTTGGATCCAATGCTTAATATTCTATATACATCATAGATTACCTAGTAAGGTTCAACCATTAATAATCAGGTGAAAATATTTGCAACAATATGTATTTGACACAATTAGATACTGAAGTAGACAAAGCTAACACCAATAGCAACTCTAGCAAAACAAAAAGGCTCATACATAAGTTCAATTGAGCTCACTAATATATGGCTAAGATGAAATAAAATTCATGTTAAACTAGAAAGGATTTTATTCACATCTAAGCAAACAATTGAGCTCATACATAAGTTCAACCCCATCTTGACCCTAAAGCAGAAATTTTTTTCACCATTGACACGAGTAAGCAACTAATAATAGCATGAAGATGGATACAAACATACCTGTGACCTGACAGGGTGGCATGACAAGACAAGTAACATAATCTGAGTGCTGATGGAGAGTTCTTGTACCGTGACCATTTGACAAGCAGTTCCATGTCTGATAACATCACAAAAAAGTAAAGGAAATACGTGACTGAAGCAAGAACAATTACTAATAAGAAAAAAACCCAAACAACATTTCACAACAGCTCAACAAACCTTGATTGTGGTGTCTGATGAGCAGTAGCAGCAAGTGTTTGTTCCAGGAACAGGGTTCAGTAATAGGTTTCTGGGCACGCGCTGCCATTATCAGTTTTTTTTTCCAGAAACAGGGTGTGACCTCTGTTTTGAGCAGTTTCTGGGCACCGCGCTGCTCATGTGTATTGTTCCAGTTCTGATCATGATTCTCAAACATTTGGGATGTTCTGAACAAGTGTCTGTGCCCCATAACAACGTAATCTCAGTGCTCACTAGTTTAGAATTATCAGTCGGAGAAAATAAAATACTTGCACATATAAGAAAACAGCCAGCACAGTTCAGATTTTAAAACATAGTTCGAGAACAATCCATTAAATGTTTGGAAACCTATAGTTGGAGAGCAATCACAACATATCTCCATTTACTAAGCCCTCTTTAAGGAAAAAGGCTCTTGCTAAAAAATACGGACACGCAAGAAACTTGGAAAAATTTGTCCATGAAGAAGGTTTCCTCATTACGAGCTATCCAGAGAAGCCCTGTTGCTAGAGTTGAAACTGATAATGAGAATAGCAAATTTACAACTGCAATTGAAAACATTCCACTGGAACTAACTAGCATAGCCAATAAGGTGAACTTTGCAATGACCATCCCATGTTAACAGCTAACAACAAAATATATGCAGCTAAACAATTGATAGATGATTTAAATTTGTACTTAGATTTTGGTGGTTTCACTCCCCTCATATGGAGGTCACTTGAGGTACAAATTCAGGGTTCAACTGTAGATTCTTCAGGTATCTCAGATCAGTTACAAATTACAATTTGTTTGACCAGTTACATCTCATTACTTGGAGGAACAAATGAGAAGTCTGCTATTATTGAAGTTTCACTTCACATTAAAGATGACGCCTATAGTGTTAAAGTCAGAAATCAAATAATTGAATACAATAATAGTCTTAGACAAAGGACAATTGACAAACATGAAACAAATGCAGTGTGCATTATCTTCCTCGTTTAGTACCTTCCACGCCATTGCTCTCTCATAGGAAATTGGCCTCCCCATGCTCGAAAGACAGATACCACCTTGAAGACAAGCAAAACCCTGCAAAACCGATTAAAACAGATAAGGAACTAGCTATAATAATATCCTGACAGTTTGTGTGATGATGCAGGTTGGATCACATCACCGAAAAATTGAACTTTTCAGGGGTAATTTGTTAAATTTATTAAACTTCAAATTTTTGGGTTCCAAAATCACAAACTGTATTCTAAGCATGACTACTTTGTACGCAGCACTATAATTGTTCTATCCTGTCTATGCCATCTACTAAAACACAGGAACGCAAAAAGGAGTTTCTGAGCTTAAGACACTGAAGATCTTATCACGCACCAAGTCTCCATTCTATGACTTCTGCACTTATTTATAAAATTCATAATTTATGCAACTAGAAACAACTCTTCAACCTAGCCTGCCAACAGTGTAGGACACTTACAAGGCTCAAACAAAAGCTTCCCAACATGCTGGTAAGTTTTAGCATGCAATACCTAAGTTACTTTCACACCTCGAGGCATAATCAGTTTATGAAACTCAAATTTTCTTGGAAAACCAGTAACATATTCATAAACAAGAACAAATACAATATAGCATAAAGTAACATTAAAACTTCACCTTGACTGATTTTTTTGAACTCTTTGGTTTGCTTTGAATACTTTGCAGAATGCTGAGCCCATACTTAATGCTGCACATCAGTCAACAAATGTGAGCATGCCATTCCAATGTTCATTAAAATGCAAGGTAGTTTTCTATGACAGTAATCATAAATCACCTTTCAGTGGAAATTACAAGCTTAGCGTCTTCAACGGATGCCTCAGAATTATGCACAAGGTGATGACTTAAAGCCCAACCAACTATTTTTTCCACATATGTAAAGTTAATCAATTAGAATTTTAGAATTGAGTGATCAAAATCAATTAGACAAACTATTATGCATCTATCTTCAAACACTCCTCTTGAGCTGGAAAAAGTGATTGAATGTCTCCTTGGTGATGTTGGTTTAGATAGTCTTTTTGGAGAAGCTGATGCAGACAGTGTCGGAGGGGAGCCTGGAGGAGTAAGTCGTGGTGTGCTGCTGTAGGATGCTAGGAGAGGACCTTGGGATGTGCTAAACTTAGAAGCTGCCAAAAAATAGTTGTAAGAAAAAGAAAGAAGGGACAAATTATTGTTACACAATTGCAATAAGCACAACAACTAACTATCAATAAAATTACAGTATAATCTTTCTCATTGATCTATCAGTGACACTCAAAACCTTGGAACATTTGCGTGGTAAGCTGTGAAGAATACAGACTTTAGGGTCAACATTCGGTTTTGAAATTGAAAAAGTTTCTACATACCATTTGTCTCAACTGGACCTCCATGCACTGTAAGTGAGCTTCCTGCATTTGCTGACTGATTTCGTACTGAAGGTGCTTTTATGCGTGGCAACGGAGCATCATCTTCTATGGAAAACGATACATTAGAGATCATCACAAAGTTATTGCAAAAGAGAAAGTCAATGATCATTAATTTGCTAGCAATTAGGATGATCTGCTGAACCATGACATAGTTCTACTAATTTACCAGCAACAAAAACTGTAAAAAGGGCAGTTCTGAACTTGTGATACTACAGAAGAGGACGTTTTTAATAGAGGTCATTGTGCGGATGGAAATTGGACAATAAGATGGGGTAGAGCTGGTAATATACACAATGTGTCCATATAGCAGTATCATCCACCAAGAAAGCTTCAGAGTTTTACACACTTAATGCCAGTAATGTAAGATTCTACTCTGTATTCTGGTTAGTTTATAAAATAAAGTAATACATGAGAATTTCTAAAATACCTTCAAAATTAAATTCAGATGAAAAACTTGCACTTGCTTGCATCTGTTTTGCGACAACCTGTGAAGCTCCTCCTTGCTAGAGAAAGAAACCCAATCAGTATAACAGTTTATGATAGCATCAAGTAACCACACAGAAAATCAAGCTTCTCAACTATTTTAATTAAACCAAGCTTCAAGGAGTGTTGGAAGATGTAAAGGATAGGTAACTCACTGCATTTTCGTCCTCCTCTCGGAGTGATTGCATGAGCATTTTCTTGAAGACTTCCAACTGCAAATGTGGGCACCATGAGAGTTCCACACTACAAACTATAACCATTCATATATCAAACTTTTACATGCTAAACATTTATTTCTTTCTTAAATTATCTAGTCGACTCTTCTGTGATTTTTAACTTTGATTGAGAAGACAATATAGTTTGCGGTATCCATCAATTGGTTTTTTGAAATAAACTATCTACCCCCTCAATGCCCAAGTTAGAGAAAGGGATTCTTCTGGGATTTGTATAACAGAATCAGGTGGAGTGGATGTTGATAAAAGTTTCATATATGCATGTAACCTGACTTTGGTCTTTGTGCTAGCAATGTGATTAACATCAGCTCACAGCTAGTGATTGAAATCTTAATATTTAGTGTTGGACTGCACAAGATTCATTCAATGATATAACCGTAAAACAACTAAAATTGAAGTGAGAAACTGTCCAGCCTATCATATTCTGTTTGTATGAATTAATTATTAGCCAGCGACAGTGTAGCGTGCAACATGGCAGTAAGTCTACGCAATAAACATTTGATGAAAATGAAGAGATGAATGTGGATACAACAAAGGACAAAACTAGGGTTAACAGCGCCAGAAGCCCCAAGATTACTACCATCCAGTGCATTACCTACATACAAACCCTGCAAGAACCCATTTACTGCTACATTAGATAAGTATAAAAGGCGAATAACGAATTCTCAAGAAACTAATTGCTACAAGAAAAACTTCCAGGCACCTGTTGTCTGGCTCGCTCAAGCTCTTGCTCAATTTGAGTGAGCTTCAAACGACTTGACTCCAATTGTTGAACATAGGCCTGTCAAGTAACAACGATCAGATCATTTTGCAATTGAAACAAGCAAATACTTTTCTTGAGTATATATATATATATATATATGCATAACTTCCTTGCTTCATTTCTATTCCTACCTTTTTCCTTAAACAGCTTTTGCGAGCGGCTTCACGATTTTTAGCAAGTCGCCTCAATACCTGTAAATAATTTTCTGCATTAGTTGCAATTGATATTGATGGAAATCAACTTAATGATTATCTAGTCATGCCTCATTCTGGCTAAGTTAGGGGAAGATAATGCAATTACCACATCAATTTTTAATGTATCAACACATTAACATGTTGATAAATGAACTTGATAAAATGGAGATGCCTGAACTTATGATGAAGACCAGGTAAGCTCAGATGTATGCTGCCCTTCTACAACACACAATGTTCTCAAAGACGATACTGCTAAGAGAGTTATGAAATTGGTAAATTTTGAATTGTGGGGAAATTGTTTCATTACCTTTAGGGTTCCCATTAGTGAAACCATGACAATTGGGAAACAATGAAGTTTCTCAGAATATATAAGAAAGAACATACAAAAGAGGCTCAGATAGTGAATGAAATCGGATTATTACTTCAATTTCAAAAATCCTAGAGCTTCGAACAGTGAATGAAATCCATTAAAAAAAGCATAAATTTCTTCTTAATCCAACAAAAAGAACCCAAAAAGAAGAAGAAGTAAACCCCATCTATCATAAGAAGAAGCTAACCTTGTTGTTGTTGAAGAGATGGAGGTATTGAGCCATGGTTTGCTGCGAAGAAGAGGAGAAAGGAAAAGGGGCATTGGCAAGTTGAAACCTTTCTTAAGCGAGCCAAGGTTTCTTCTGGATCTCTCTGTCTAGAACCGCTCTCTTCCTCGAAACGAGAGGGATCAGAACGTGAAGAAGAATGTGGAGAAGATGCGAAGAAGAAGAAGAAGAAGAAGAAGAACTAGAGAGAAATCTGAAGATAAGAAGAAGAAGAAGTGAAGAAGATATGGAGATGTGAAGAAGAAGAAGATCTGAAGAAGTGAAGAAGAGAGATTTGGGGGAGTCTCGCGTTTTGAGTGAAATCTAGGGAAGAAGAGAGATAAAATCGGGCGAAATTTTTTTTTTGAGCGGCGCCAAAAACCCCACCCAAAATTAGATAGCGTTTTCATTTTTAAAACCATTAAATTTTGATTTTTCATAGCAAAATTTAAAAAATGCTATTGATGAGAAATGCTATGAATGAGAGTGTGTGATGTATTCATAGCACTTTGGAAAAAAAAATGCTATAAACATGTGCTATAAATGAGGACTTTTCTTGTAGTGTCAGCTCTCTGTATTACATCGAGTCACAAAACATTTCCAGCTTTTCAAAACCTAAATAAAAAACTAAATATAAAGTACCACAGCTCCCTGTATTAACACATTACACTACTACAAATATAGGCTTGCATAGCGCTTAAAAATAGGCTTAGATAGCGCTTTTTAGCGCTATCTAAGCTACCGCTATGGTAGCTTAGATAGCGCTCAAAAAAGCGCTATGCAAGGCGCGTACTTGAATAGCGCTTAGTTAGATAGCGCTTTATTAAGCGCTATCTAAGCGTTGATTTTTTTTTTAATTATAACTTCAATAGCGCCTTAGAAAGCGCTATGTAAGCGCTAGTTTTTTTTTTAAATTAGCTAGAATAGCGCTTTGATGAGCGCTATTTAATTTTGTTGATTTTTTTTTAATTAGCTTCAATAGCGCTATTTAATTTCGGTGAATTTTTTTTATTAACTACCATAGCGCTTTTCCGGATGAATGTCCCAAGAAGTTCTACAATATAAACTAAGAAGTTATACAATGTAAATTAAAAAAATATTACGCTATTTAATTTTGAAAAGATTACACAGAATTGAATGAATGTCCCAAGAAGTTCTACAATGTAAACTAAGTGAAGCTTTCCAAGCCTGCTTCATAAATCATGGCTAGATCATTCTCTCTCAGAACTACCCACATGTCTAACCTAATTAATTATTCTACAATCCCTTGTAGGTCTTCCTGGAAGTTTGGCCCTCAATATGGATCCATCAGGAAGTACCAGCTTCTTCAATAAGTTGAAGTCATGGTGCCCAGGCTTGTCTCTGCAAGAAACAATACCAAAGATAAGAATCGACACATATTGAGTTGTCCATTGGCACAGAACATAGAAACTTTAGAAGATCATGATACCTGACATAAATAGCACAGCCTCCAATTGCGCGAGCTGCTCCATGGTATTCAGCCATTGGATGAAGGCTCTGGTGTAAAACACAATTCGTTAAAATGGTGTTCTTAGATCGAAAATAAAACAAAGTTAAGACAAACAATCAAGAAAGTTATGGTTTAGCTCACATGAAACATGTCCCAATCTGGCTGCATAAACTCCCCAAGGAAGACAGTGTTGTAAGCAACAGATGCAATATGAATCGTATGAGATGCTGGATCTTTTGGCCAAAAATCATCTGATGCTCTTATTACAAATCTCATGGGCATAGATATGATAAAAAAAATTCTAGGATGGTAGGCCATTTACCTGTTATGTCACATGTAAACTTTGGAAGAATGATGCTCATGTTTGGTCGTACAGAATATCTCTTTGGAGATGTAGTTTTGACCTGCAATATGAAGTTATGAAATAACTGTTAACAGTCGATCTTTCTGATAAAAAAGATTACTGATACCTCAAAGTCTTAGTGTATAGGCAGTAAACTAGTTTAATGCATGCATATTGTAGGAAAAGTTTTGCCCTGTTTTGTATGGGAATGGGGTAGACCAGGTAGGTAACTGGTGAAATTTAACAGTTTGCCAATGTAGTTGAGAGAAGATTCCCCGACAAAGATAAAAAAACATATTTCAAAATTACTGAACCTTGAGAATATTAAGACGTAAAACTGAGGAAATATGAAAATTTTAAGCTGAAATGATATCAACATCATATAGCACAAAATATGATTTTTACCTTGAAAGCAACATACTGATCAGAGTTGTTTACAAGATGAAGCGAGCTCATACTTTTCTTCTTTGGTTCAACTGGAAATACATTAGATATTCAATGATTACATTTATATATATAACAGCTCTTGCAATATTGATGCGCACAAAATATCAGGGGAAAAAAGATAGAAAAAGAGGCTACTTGCAGTTATCTAGACAACACAGTGCCATATACCAACAGGCACATAGAGATTAGAGAGGATTGGTGTTTCGATTTGGAGAATAAATATACCATAAAACAGTCATTGGAACAAGTCCTGGTATGTTTTCCAATCAATATGGACCTTTGTTTAACTTTTCTGCGCTATCGACTATATGCAAGGAAAAACTGTTTCAAGACATATTTCAAATGGACACAAGAAATTATCTCTCTTCAGCAGATGGTGAAGTGCAACATTGGTACACAACAACTACCAAAATGTTCTTCACCTTTTATTTTTCAAATCTACAAATACCACTAGTTTATAAACATAATTATGCACTCTTAATATGTTGATGCAATCAGATGTCAACTCATAAACCATAAAAGTGATGATCATATCCGCTCCAAGTTCACCTAGGTGACACAGACCATATTTTCTCTAATAAAAGATCAAGCAAGAAGTTGTGGTCATATTAATGCCAATGTAAAGAAAAGCAGTTTTGGAAAATACAAAAAACTTAATTTGAGTCAGACAACACAATTCATATAGTTCAGCATAGAAAATTTGACATCAATAAAACTTGTCTTGTTCATACTAGAACTGCTTGGACAAATATTTCATCCACAGGAGCTCTGCATTTTAATTTAAACTCAATATGCTGCAGTAATGCATCAAATTGACCGAATTCTCTGATGATGTGATGAAATTTACTGATATAAAGTGTTTGATCTACTCTACCAATCACGTATAATTTACTTACATGTAAACTTGAGTTCTTTGGGTTGGACGTCCAAGAGCACCATTGTCATGGTTCTTCTTCTAATGAGATCTAATCTGGATGTTCTTAGCTATCAGAATTGGCAAGTGCTGCTAAATTCAATTATCATGACCTGCAGTTTAAAGACGACATGTAGAAGCTGAGTTTAATCACTCAGAAATAAAATATGAAAAGTGGAAGCAAATTCAAATCATGATCACTAAAATTAATGAAGCTTCATCCAGCACTCAATCATTGAGAACCAAATGATCAAATGAAAATTAACGTCGCTTCCGTCCAACACTCTAAAACTTCAACAACCAAAACGACAAAAAAAAATTTAACAATGAAACACCATGCAAATTATATAAGAAACAAACACATTTCGGGATATCACTTATAATCTCATCTGAGCAAAATTAGATAAGTAAAAGCGTAAATTTCCAGAGTTATGTCCACTGGCATTTCATACTGGATGGTCATATAAACTGAATTCAACATATGGAAGCATTAAACCTAGTTTATTAGTCTAATGGACTACAATCAAACAGAGTGTATGCAGCTCGAATTTGATCTCATCTGAGCAAACTACAATCAAATTGATCTCATTCACACACTAATTTCTAGATCTCTGTTCACCTAAAACAATCAAACGCGCCAGCAATTCAAAGTCGATAATGCAAACTGAAATCAACGGAATTGACATCAAGATTTCAAGCAACAAGCAACCTGAAGTACCAAGTCTACATCGAGTTCAATCGTGTCCACGATTCGAACTTCACTCAAATCTCAACCTGTGATCACTGAAACGACACAAATCCTAACTTTTCCAATCATTTTCGTTCAGATCATCTCACTTGAACTGAAGTCAATGAGCACAAAAATCAAGAAAACGTGAAAGAAGCGGTAACTCGTTCAAACAAGAAGATGGACACACTGAAATCACTGAATTACGCAAAAACTCCACCAAATTCACTCCAGAAATCAAGAAAACGTCACGAGAATCCAAGAAACGCTAACTACATTGAAGAAGCATTGACATAGGAACTTACAGTGTGGCGAAGATATGATAAAAAAAATTCTCATGAATCCCAACCAGCTGGAGTTAGATCAATATTTTCATGAACACCAGACAATATACAATTGTCCAAAACCACCAAATTCCCATCATCAGACACATCAATCCCAACCCCCACTGTCATCTTCTTCACCAAAATCAAAACCCCACACTCACAAATGGATCAAAAGGGGGTTAAACCCCACAATCTACTAATCAAAACTAAATCTTGAAAAAACCCAAATGTTCAATCAGACCCCCAAAACACAAACCACAAAACACCAACAGTGACTGAGTGAGAGTCGAGCGTGAGAGATGAACCTGGTCCTGAGCTTCCGACTCCTCGGTTCCTCGCCTCCTCTGGTTCCTCGCCTCCTCTGGTTCCCCTCCTCCTCGCCTCGCCTCCTCGCTTCCTCTGGTTCCCCTCCTCCTCTCCTCTCCTCGCCTCGCCTCCTCTGGTTACTCGCCTCCTCGCCTCGGTTCCTTGCCTCCTCGCCTCGGTTCCTTGCCTCCTCGCCTCCTCCCTCTCTGTGTGTTTGAAAAACTAAGCCAATAGCAAAACCAAAAAAAACGAGATTTAGGTTTTATATTAGGGCTTGTGATCTTAATCGTCCGATCGTATCAAGATCTGAAAAAATGAGATTTAATTGCTAGACTAAGATAGCGCTATATAAGCGCTTTAGTAGTGATATATAGGATAGCGTTTCGGAAGCGCTATCCTAAATGTAAGTAGCATAGCGCTTCAGAAGCGCTATGCAAGCACTTTAAAAGCGCTATGGTAGCTTTGGTAACGTTTTTTCTCATAGCGCTTTTTAAAGCGCTATCTAAGACATAACTAAGATAGCGCTTAACTGAAAAAAAAAATTAAAAGCGCTATTGTAGCGTTTTTTTTTTTTTTAAAGATAAATAAGCGCTATCCTAGTGCCCACTTGGATAGCTCTTTAAAAAAACGCTATCTAAGTGGCGTTACCTAAGCTAATATTTGTAGTAGTGTTAACCACCTCAACAGAACCACAGTCATCTTCATCAGTCCACCTCAATAGAGCGCTCCATAAGACCATTCCCTTGTCGCTATCCCCAGCAAATGCAACAGAAAGCATCTCCAGTTGCTCAGCATACATTCCTATATATAGGAAAACTTGGCCGGTCAGAAGTCTAGAGAGTGACAACCGCTTGAGGCCCTTACAGGACTGAACAATGGCTCCGAATCCTTCATCTAGTGGCATTGCTGTAACAGGGTCAGGTTTCCTTGGATCCAGTATGCATAACCTGAAACGAGTGAAGTTCGGGCAATTCTTTGCAACAGTTATGAGTGCAGCATTAGTCATCTGGTGACAGAAATATAGCAATGAATGCAGCTTTGGGCAACCATTAGATACAGCTACCAGACCTTCTTCGATCACAATTGCATGATCGACCGCAGTAAGGGAAGGAAAAACCCTCACCTCCTGCAGATCTCTGAAAGTGGCAGCTAGAACTGCAAGCCCTTTGTCTCCAATGCAATCCAAAACCTATATCAATAGTTAGAACTTTACTTTTTTGTCTCAAATAACATTAATAAAAGATGCAACAAGGGAAATTTGAGAGTTAAGAAATCAAACCCATAGGCGTTGAAGTTTTTGGTAGTGACGAATTAGCTTGATGAGATCTTTCCCTAGAATTCCTGGCGCATAGCTCAAATTCAGGGAAGTAAGGTTCAAGCACATTGAGTAGACTGCTTTTAAACAACGAGGAACAACTTCCCAAAACCCTGATAAACTCCTGACTGATCTACACTTCTTGGCTGCATCTATAAACCTTCTATAAGCCTCACAAGGAGGCTCGACCATGTATGACCCAATGCCCAAGTCGACCAATTGAGGTGCTCGCACAAGGATTTTTTGTAGTGTATCAAGAGGCACTGCTCGATTTAACTTTAAACTCCTGAGGTTGGGATTTCTCGCCACAAGCCTCTCCAAAGCCCCCAAATTCACATCTCCTTTCAGGCACACAAAATTCAAAGAGACGAGAGATGTGCAGGTCTCGGGGAAACAACTGAGCCAATTGCCCTTATCATCCTCAATCTCATTTTCTTGCAAATCAAGCTCCTGGAGAACCCTGTGAATATAGAAATAACAAGACAAATGTCTTGGACAAGATCTTCATTTTAGGTCAATCTCTACAAAGAAACAAGTCTATGCTCTTTAATAGGTAAATAAGTTTCCCCGCATACCAACAAATTCACGCAAATGTCACAAAATCAAGGAAAACAAGCACAGTCAGACATTAGCAACTATAATATCCAGAGCTAAATTCGACCATCCAATTACTAGAGGCAAAGAAACTCAATCTATACCAATTATGCAATTGCCAAACTTCCCAATTTTTTTATGAACACTTGTAAGCAAATACTTCAATGATTCAGATTGTAAACCAAAACCTTATCACAATAGATCATTCAAATCCACTATGGTGGTGGATATGCAAGTGCCGCAACAGATCATAGTGTTATGTAGTACTAGACTCAATGAAAATCATGACTACATATCATTCTAAGAAAAAAGATAAACTAGCCAACAAAGTAACAGAATTACAAACAACAAATTGCAGCAAAATTATCATAATAATCCACTATAATTGGTACAAAAAACAAAAAGTTTATCTTTGGATCCAATGCTTAATATTCTATATACATCATAGATTACCTAGTAAGGTTCAACCATTAATAATCAGGTGAAAATATTTGCAACAATATGTATTTGACACAATTAGATACTGAAGTAGACAAAGCTAACACCAATAGCAACTCTAGCAAAACAAAAAGGCTCATACATAAGTTCAATTGAGCTCACTAATATATGGCTAAGATGAAATAAAATTCATGTTAAACTAGAAAGGATTTTATTCACATCTAAGCAAACAATTGAGCTCATACATAAGTTCAACCCCATCTTGACCCTAAAGCAGAAATTTTTTTCACCATTGACACGAGTAAGCAACTAATAATAGCATGAAGATGGATACAAACATACCTGTGACCTGACAGGGTGGCATGACAAGACAAGTAACATAATCTGAGTGCTGATGGAGAGTTCTTGTACCGTGACCATTTGACAAGCAGTTCCATGTCTGATAACATCACAAAAAAGTAAAGGAAATACGTGACTGAAGCAAGAACAATTACTAATAAGAAGAAAACCCAAACAACATTTCACAACAGCTCAACAAACCTTGATTGTGGTGTCTGATGAGCAGTAGCAGCAAGTGTTTGTTCCAGGAACAGGGTTCAGTAATAGGTTTCTGGGCACGCGCTGCCATTATCAGTTTTTTTTTCCAGAAACAGGGTGTGACCTCTGTTTTGAGCAGTTTCTGGGCACCGCGCTGCTCATGTGTATTGTTCCAGTTCTGATCATGATTCTCAAACATTTGGGATGTTCTGAACAAGTGTCTGTGCCCCATAACAACGTAATCTCAGTGCTCACTAGTTTAGAATTATCAGTCGGAGAAAATAAAATACTTGCACATATAAGAAAACAGCCAGCACAGTTCAGATTTTAAAACATAGTTCGAGAACAATCCATTAAATGTTTGGAAACCTATAGTTGGAGAGCAATCACAACATATCTCCATTTACTAAGCCCTCTTTAAGGAAAAAGGCTCTTGCTAAAAAATACGGACACGCAAGAAACTTGGAAAAATTTGTCCATGAAGAAGGTTTCCTCATTACGAGCTATCCAGAGAAGCCCTGTTGCTAGAGTTGAAACTGATAATGAGAATAGCAAATTTACAACTGCAATTGAAAACATTCCACTGGAACTAACTAGCATAGCCAATAAGGTGAACTTTGCAATGACCATCCCATGTTAACAGCTAACAACAAAATATATGCAGCTAAACAATTGATAGATGATTTAAATTTGTACTTAGATTTTGGTGGTTTCACTCCCCTCATATGGAGGTCACTTGAGGTACAAATTCAGGGTTCAACTGTAGATTCTTCAGGTATCTCAGATCAGTTACAAATTACAATTTGTTTGACCAGTTACATCTCATTACTTGGAGGAACAAATGAGAAGTCTGCTATTATTGAAGTTTCACTTCACATTAAAGATGACGCCTATAGTGTTAAAGTCAGAAATCAAATAATTGAATACAATAATAGTCTTAGACAAAGGACAATTGACAAACATGAAACAAATGCAGTGTGCATTATCTTCCTCGTTTAGTACCTTCCACGCCATTGCTCTCTCATAGGAAATTGGCCTCCCCATGCTCGAAAGATAGATACCACCTTGAAGACAAGCAAAACCCTGCAAAACCGATTAAAACAGATAAGGAACTAGCTATAATAATATCCTGACAGTTTGTGTGATGATGCAGGTTGGATCACATCACCGAAAAATTGAACTTTTCAGGGGTAATTTGTTAAATTTATTAAACTTCAAATTTTTGGGTTCCAAAATCACAAACTGTATTCTAAGCATGACTACTTTGTACGCAGCACTATAATTGTTCTATCCTGTCTATGCCATCTACTAAAACACAGGAACGCAAAAAGGAGTTTCTGAGCTTAAGACACTGAAGATCTTATCACGCACCAAGTCTCCATTCTATGACTTCTGCACTTATTTATAAAATTCATAATTTATGCAACTAGAAACAACTCTTCAACCTAGCCTGCCAACAGTGTAGGACACTTACAAGGCTCAAACACAAGCTTCCCAACATGCTGGTAAGTTTTAGCATGCAATACCTAAGTTACTTTCACACCTCGAGGCATAATCAGTTTATGAAACTCAAATTTTCTTGGAAAACCAGTAACATATTCATAAACAAGAACAAATACAATATAGCATAAAGTAACATTAAAACTTCACCTTGACTGATTTTTTTGAACTCTTTGGTTTGCTTTGAATACTTTGCAGAATGCTGAGCCCATACTTAATGCTGCACATCAGTCAACAAATGTGAGCATGCCATTCCAATGTTCATTAAAATGCAAGGTAGTTTTCTATGACAGTAATCATAAATCACCTTTCAGTGGAAATTACAAGCTTAGCGTCTTCAACGGATGCCTCAGAATTATGCACAAGGTGATGACTTAAAGCCCAACCAACTATTTTTTCCACATATGTAAAGTTAATCAATTAGAATTTTAGAATTGAGTGATCAAAATCAATTAGACAATCTATTATGCATCTATCTTCAAACACTCCTCTTGAGCTGGAAAAAGTGATTGAATGTCTCCTTGGTGATGTTGGTTTAGATAGTCTTTTTGGAGAAGCTGATGCAGACAGTGTCGGAGGGGAGCCTGGAGGAGTAAGTCGTGGTGTGCTGCTGTAGGATGCTAGGAGAGGACCTTGGGATGTGCTAAACTTAGAAGCTGCCAAAAAATAGTTGTAAGAAAAAGAAAGAAGGGACAAATTATTGTTACACAATTGCAATAAGCACAACAACTAACTATCAATAAAATTACAGTATAATCTTTCTCATTGATCTATCAGTGACACTCAAAACCTTGGAACATTTGCGTGGTAAGCTGTGAAGAATACAGACTTTAGGGTCAACATTCGGTTTTGAAATTGAAAAAGTTTCTACATACCATTTGTCTCAACTGGACCTCCATGCACTGTAAGTGAGCTTCCTGCATTTGCTGACTGATTTCGTACTGAAGGTGCTTTTATGCGTGGCAACGGAGCATCATCTTCTACGGAAAACGATACATTAGAGATCATCACAAAGTTATTGCAAAAGAGAAAGTCAATGATCATTAATTTGCTAGCAATTAGGATGATCTGCTGAACCATGACATAGTTCTACTAATTTACCAGCAACAAAAACTGTAAAAAGGGCAGTTCTGAACTTGTGATACTACAGAAGAGGACGTTTTTAATAGAGGTCATTGTGCGGATGGAAATTGGACAATAAGATGGGGTAGAGCTGGTAATATACTCAATGTGTCCATATAGCAGTATCATCCACCAAGAAAGCTTCAGAGTTTTACACACTTAATGCCAGTAATGTAAGATTCTACTCTGTATTCTGGTTAGTTTATAAAATAAAGTAATACATGAGAATTTCTAAAATACCTTCAAAATTAAATTCAGATGAAAAACTTGCACTTGCTTGCATCTGTTTTGCGACAACCTGTGAAGCTCCTCCTTGCTAGAGAAAGAAACCCAATCAGTATAACAGTTTATGATAGCATCAAGTAACCACACAGAAAATCAAGCTTCTCAACTATTTTAATTAAACCAAGCTTCAAGGAGTGTTGGAAGATGTAAAGGATAGGTAACTCACTGCATTTTCGTCCTCCTCTCGGAGTGATTGCATGAGCATTTTCTTGAAGACTTCCAACTGCAAATGTGGGCACCATGAGAGTTCCACACTACAAACTATAACCATTCATATATCAAACTTTTACATGCTAAACATTTATTTCTTTCTTAAATTATCTAGTCGACTCTTCTGTGATTTTTAACTTTGATTGAGAAGACAATATAGTTTGCGGTATCCATCAATTGGTTTTTTGAAATAAACTATCTACCCCCTCAATGCCCAAGTTAGAGAAAGGGATTCTTCTGGGATTTGTATAACAGAATCAGGTGGAGTGGATGTTGATAAAAGTTTCATATATGCATGTAACCTGACTTTGGTCTTTGTGCTAGCAATGTGATTAACATCAGCTCACAGCTAGTGATTGAAATCTTAATATTTAGTGTTGGACTGCACAAGATTCATTCAATGATATAACCGTAAAACAACTAAAATTGAAGTGAGAAACTGTCCAGCCTATCATATGATGTTTGTATGAATTAATTATTAGCCAGCGACAGTGTAGCGTGCAACATGGCAGTAAGTCTACGCAATAAACATTTGATGAAAATGAAGAGATGAATGTGGATACAACAAAGGACAAAACTAGGGTTAACAGCGCCAGAAGCCCCAAGATTACTACCATCCAGTGCATTACCTACATACAAACCCTGCAAGAACCCATTTATTGCTACATTAGATAAGTATAAAAGGCGAATAACGAATTCTCAAGAAACTAATTGCTACAAGAAAAACTTCCAGGCACCTGTTGTCTGGCTCGCTCAAGCTCTTGCTCAATTTGAGTGAGCTTCAAACGACTTGACTCCAATTGTTGAACATAGGCCTGTCAAGTAACAACGATCAGATCATTTTGCAATTGAAACAAGCAAATACTTTTCTTGAGTATATATATATATATATATGCATAACTTCCTTGCTTCATTTCTATTCCTACCTTTTTCCTTAAACAACTTTTGCGAGCGGCTTCACGATTTTTAGCAAGTCGCCTCAATACCTGTAAATAATTTTCTGCATTAGTTGCAATTGATATTGATGGAAATCAACTTAATGATTATCTAGTCATGCCTCATTCTGGCTAAGTTAGGGGAAGATAATGCAATTACCACATCAATTTTTAATGTATCAACACATTAACATGTTGATAAATGAACTTGATAAAATGGAGATGGCTGAACTTATGATGAAGACCAGGTAAGCTCAGATGTATGCTGCCCTTCTACAACACACAATGTTCTCAAAGACGATACTGCTAAGAGAGTTATGAAATTGGTAAATTTTGAATTGTGGGGAAATTGTTTCATTACCTTTAGGGTTCCCATTAGTGAAACCATGACAATTGGGAAACAATGAAGTTTCTCAGAATAAGAAAGAACATACAAAAGAGGCTCAGATAGTGAATGAAATCGGATTTTTACTTCAATTTCAAAAATCCTAGAGCTTCGAACAGTGAATGAAATCCATTAAAAAAAGCATAAATTTCTTCTTAATCCAACAAAAAGAACCCAAAAAGAAGAAGAAGTAAACCCCATCTATCATAAGAAGAAGCTAACCTTGTTGTTGTTGAAGAGATGGAGGTATTGAGCCATGGTTTGCTGCGAAGAAGAGGAGAAAGGAAAAGGGGCATTGACAAGTTGAAACCTTTCTTAAGCGAGCCAAGGTTTCTTCTGGATCTCTCTGTCTAGAACCGCTCTCTTCCTCGAAACGAGAGGGATCAGAACGTGAAGAAGAATGTGGAGAAGATGCGAAGAAGAAGAAGAAGAAGAAGAAGAAGAAGAAGAAGAAGAAGAAGAAGAAGAAGAACTAGAGAGAAATCTGAAGATAAGAAGAAGAAGAAGTGAAGAAGATATGGAGATGTGAAGAAGAAGAAGATCTGAAGAAGTGAAGAAGAGAGATTTGGGGGAGTCTCGCGTTTTGAGTGAAATCTAGGGAAGAAGAGAGATAAAATCGGGCGAAATTTTTTTTTTGAGCGGCGCCAAAAACCCCACCCAAAATTAGATAGCGTTTTCATTTTTAAAACCATTAAATTTTGATTTTTCATAGAAAAATTTAAAAAATGCTATTGATGAGAAATGCTATGAATGAGAGTGTGTGATGTATTCATAGCACTTTGGAAAAAAAAATGCTATAAACATGTGCTATAAATGAGGACTTTTCTTGTAGTGTCAGCTCTCTGTATTACATCGAGTCACAAAACATTTCCAGCTTTTCAAAACCTAAATAAAAAACTAAATATAAAGTACCACAGCTCCCTGTATTAACACATTAACCACCTCAACAGAACCACAGTCATCTTCATCAGTCCACCTCAATAGAGCGCTCCATAAGACCATTCCCTTGTCGCTATCCCCAGCAAATGCAACAGAAAGCATCTCCAGTTGCTCAGCATACATTCCTATATATAGGAAAACTTGGCCGGTCAGAAGTCTAGAGAGTGACAACCGCTTGAGGCCCTTACAGGACTGAACAATGGCTCCGAATCCTTCATCTAGTGGCATTGCTGTAACAGGGTCAGGTTTCCTTGGATCCAGTATGCATAACCTGAAACGAGTGAAGTTCGGGCAATTCTTTGCAACAGTTATGAGTGCAGCATTAGTCATCTGGTGACAGAAATATAGCAATGAATGCAGCTTTGGGCAACCATTAGATACAGCTATCAGACCTTCTTCGATCACAATTGCATGATCGACCGCAGTAAGGGAAGGAAAAACCCTCACCTCCTGCAGATCTCTGAAAGTGGCAGCTAGAACTGCAAGCCCTTTGTCTCCAATGCAATCCAAAACCTATATCAATAGTTAGAACTTTACTTTTTTGTCTCAAATAACATTAATAAAAGATGCAACAAGGGAAATTTGAGAGTTAAGAAATCAAACCCATAGGCGTTGAAGTTTTTGGTAGTGACGAATTAGCTTGATGAGATCTTTCCCTAGAATTCCTGGCGCATAGCTCAAATTCAGGGAAGTAAGGTTCAAGCACATTGAGTAGACTGCTTTTAAACAACGAGGAACAACTTCCCAAAACCCTGATAAACTCCTGACTGATCTACACTTCTTGGCTGCATCTATAAACCTTATATAAGCCTCACAAGGAGGCTCGACCATGTATGACCCAATGCCCAAGTCGACCAATTGAGGTTCTTCATTTCCAACCCAAAATTCCTATGAGATCACAACATCATGCAGACATTATAATTCAAATAACAGAAGATTCCAAGATGAGTTACCTTAATCCAATAACAGAAGATTTTTGAATCATCACAAAAGTCAGTGAAAAAGTGTCAAATTTATGCTAACAAAGTAGTCAAGTGCATTATTAGCAATTTGATATATGTAAAAGTTGAGATGGAAAGTCAATTATAAGTTGGTTAAGCTTCACTGGGCTGATGGGGGCTTCTTCATATTGGGTAACTCCCTCCCCATATTGATTTTTATCAACAGAGGACCTATAACTTTCTTCTTTTCCTTTCAGAACTTTTTCAGATGAAATGTTTTCCTGCTGAAAATAAGTACAGGTTGAACATGGAATTTATCAGCAATTGACCTTACACACCAGCGAAAAGAAAAAGATTATCTAAACAAACTAGAGGAATATAAAAGTCAAAGTATTAATGCCATAAGAAAACAAGGTATTAAGGTAAATTTGGTTTGCTTGGAATTCAATTCTCAGGGAAATAGAGTGTAATTACTAATAGTGCTTTTGTGATCTGGGATCCCAAATGGAAGTTGAACAGTTCCAAGGTTCTCACTGCATATGAAGAATGTAGGCTAGCTGCCAAGAACACATACAAGCTTTCAATTGTGAAAATACCCTTCAGATCAGAAGTGTTTATCTAAACCTAGATGTTTTGTGCCCCCAAAAAAATTTGCAGGTTAAAAAATAGATCTGAATGATTCCTTTTGCAGGGGAAACAACTATGAATGAATGAGAAAAAGGTTTGTAGTATCATTCCACTACCCTTGACATCCAACATCCTTTATTGATCTAAGCATGCTTCAAATATGTATATTAGGCAATATACCTCACATATCTTAAATTTCTTCATTTGTAGTATCATTAAACAAGGGCAACAATGATAAATCAATCAGATTATCCCTTGAAGTGAAAAATTTCCACTAAACCACATATATGTACTTCACTTCAACACTAAACTTTAGTATCTAGTATCTACATCAATTCACAAAGTAGAAAACATAC
The DNA here is from genome assembly GCA_963556465.1 of Berberis vulgaris. Taxonomy (NCBI): domain Eukaryota; kingdom Viridiplantae; phylum Streptophyta; class Magnoliopsida; order Ranunculales; family Berberidaceae; genus Berberis; species Berberis vulgaris. The sequence goes on from OY747135.1 coordinate 72,757,772, forward strand.
AAACAAGGAAAGAGACCACAAACCTCAAAAATTCCATGGAGTTGGTGAGTGGAGTAGTTGTAAAGGAAAAGAGGCAATCCTGGTGTTATTTGCCTCACTGAATCCCTGTACCTTGGAGGGAGCCCTGAAAAATCAAAATCACAAACAACACAATATCAGATCAGATGTATCCAAAAATCATGCCTTCCTATTAATCAATAAAACCCAATTTCCAAAATTCAATAAAACCCATCAATACCCATGGATCAAAACATCAAATTAAATTCAAATGATCACTCAAATCAATTAACAAATATCAATAAATTAAAGAAAAAAATTGAACTTGAACAACAAAAAGCAAAGGAAATTGGGGGAAAGCTTACCAAAGAGTTGCCTCTTCAAGTTCTCTTGCATGGTATCATTATTGCAAACAAAGATATACCCACCAACTGGTTTACTCCTTGGAAGTGACTCTGATGGTGAAAGAGTCTTAACCGTTGTTCAGATTTTACGACTTCTTTCGACTTAACTTGTTCAGATTTTACGACTTCTTTCGACTTAACTTGTTCAGATTTCACTTCATCCATCGAAACCACACCGTTGTTCTCTTCTACAAAACTCAACCGAAACCTTACGTTTAGTACATCATCGAATACAGTAGTGATAGATAACGAACGAACGAACGGTAAAGGATGAGATTCAACGAATTCTTACCTGCTGAGTCGAGCTGCAACGAACGGATGCTGGATTGGATCTCATCCTCGATGTATGCAACAACAACAACAAATCAGGCAAATGGTGAGAGGAAGAGATTGGGAGAGGAAACCCTAACTTTTCAACTTTGCAAATGGGGAGTGGAAATCCTAACTTTTCAACTTTGCAAATGGGGAGAGGAAGAGATGAGAACAATAGACTATTCTGCTTGAAGAAATCATGCTTGGGGTGCCATGAAAGATGAAGAAGAGATGAGCTTTTAAGTGAGATTAGTGAAGAGGGAGAGAATGCGCCAAGGAAGAAGAGAGAAAGAGAGGGGCAGAAAGGCAAAGAAGAGGAGAGGTCAAGGGAGAGCATCACTTCGATCTGCTATGAATGAGGGGGGAAAGATAACGAGACTGAGAGGGAAGCAAATGTAGAAATGAGAGGGAATCGAGCCGCGTGAATTTTAGTTTTTCCCGCGACTTTCATAGCGTTTTACTCTTACAATGCTATTAAAATTTGGGCTTTTATAGCATGAGCGTAAAAAACGCTATGCTCAAATGCTATTAAAAGCCAATTGTGTTGTAGCGCACAAAGTGCAGGAGGGTGTCACTACTACAAATATAGGCTTGCATAGCGCTTAAAAATAGGCTTAGATAGCGCTTTTTAGCGCTATCTAAGCTACCGCTATGGTAGTTTAGATAGCGCTCAAAAAAGCGCTATGCAAGGCGCGTACTTGAATAGCGCTTCGTTAGATAGCGTTTATATTAAGCGCTATCTAAGCGTTGATTTTTTTTTTTAATTAACTTCAATAGCGCCTTAGAAAGCGCTATGTAAGCTCTAATTTTTTTTTTTTAAATTAGCTTGCATAGCGCTTTGATGAGCGCTATTTAATTTTGTTGATTTTTTTTTAATTAGCTTCGGTGAATTTTTTTTATTAACTTTGATTTGTTTTTTCTATTTTTCCGATACCGATTTTCTGGGCTAAATATAATATTTAATATAATAATGACAACGTTCAATCAATCAATAAAGACACAACATGATAACTAACTGTTTCTCATTCATTCAAAATATAATTTAAGCATTCATACAAAGTGCAGCAGGTAACGGGACCCCTAGCTGTTTCTCAAATTCCCATCTACCAGTCAATATATAACACAATCGTACACACCTAAATGATCAACTGCACATCATTGATGTCCAAACCCCTAGCTGCCACATTGATGTCCAAACCCCTAGCTGCCATATCTGACAGGAATCTCCATGGGGTCCTTCTTCATATTAGCTGGAAGAGGGGCTTCGATTGCTCTCATCAACGACATTTCTCGTATCGACTGAGGTTACCTATTGAGTTCTTGCTTCAATGACAACTTGGCTCGTTGCAGGGATTCCAATACACCCCCCAACTCAATAGGAATCTCGTGACATGGTCTTGCTACTTGGATTTCAGTCCCTGATGATTCACCTTTAACCATTGGTTATCTCCGGGTTGTATGGGAATTGCCATAGCTCTGCCCTTCTTCCTGTCTTCCTCACCGACTTTAAGGACCTTTTTTCTGGTCTGCCCATCCATTGACGGTCACCTTCTGCATGCCCGTGTATATGTCAATATCATCATCCACTCCTGATAACACATATACAGAGATACATATATACCATAAGTACATGCATGTTATGAAAAGCATAAAACGCTGGAAATTTTGGTATATATACATAGAAGAACATGCATGTTGGTAAGTAATATATACATACCTTTGAGTTTCAAAAGTGCCTTCTTGATGATCTTGCTCTCACAACCTGCACAGTCCATGTGAACTCTCATCTCCACGATCTGTGGTATCAAAAGCAATTAATATAGTTAACAGAATCAAAACGTGCACTACATACAATCTAAGGGCATGAACTCAACACAAGAACGACACTAACATATGAGCCTAAAGATGAGACTCACGCATGTTTGGGTTGGGTGCTTGTAAATTCAAACTAAGCTATGAATCTTGAGTTGCAATATAACAAGTTTGCTGTTACAAAGCTGATGATCGGTTGAGTATTGTAGATACTCCCATTCATTTGAAAAGAAGAGAACTTCTGCCGTGCAAGGTGCTCAGAGGGCCCATTTGAATGAGACGAGTTGTTCGCTGACCACTCTTGCCTTTGGGTCTCATTTGCTTAAGCCTCCAGGTTTTCTTGGCCAGAGAATGAAAATTCAGGGGAACCAGTTTCTGGTCCATGTGTGGAGCTGTTAAATTGTTGCTCCTGTGAACTTCTGCTTTCAACATGTGGAGGAAGGAATCTGCCAGGAACTGATTTAACCATTGCATCTCCAGAATGGCAAACCTTTTGCACAACCTTCTTTTCTCCTTGGCTAGGTGAAGGAACAGTATAACCAGTCTCTGCAGCTTCTACCCTGACCTCATCTCTTTCTTCGGTGACATCAGACTGATTCCCATGTTCATATGAATCCTGTTCATTTCAACAAGAACACATCAGTTAGTGCAAGAGATGACCAATCTGAACAAAATATGTGTATCATCAATCAATAAATCTAGTCTATAGAAATTTCACGAGGAAGTGATCCAGATCAAAGTGAAATGCATACAAGTGCAGCCTAGTGCGACAAATACTGGCAAGGTTATTCAACAACTAAAGTTGACGCTAATTACAGATTTCAGATATATATTGTTTAAGAAGGGCGATTAACTGAAACAGAGCATAAGTAAAACTTAGGTAATGCACCTAAATCAAATCCCATCCAAGAAGAACGAATCATCAATGTGTCTTAATACAAGGACATATACCACATCACATGCCATTGAATGACTGACAAACTGGCTAATATACATCATCAAATAGCTCTCGAGATGGCTCCTTGCTACACATGTTTAAATTTTGGGATGAACTGATATTTTTAAGGGTGATTTCTTCACCCAAAGAATCACTCCAACAAAAATCAAAATATAATGTGTGAACTGTTGAACTTGGTTCCCTCCCATTCTAGAGTGAGTAAAATTTTGGTAAGTAGCATTTAGATCTCTCTGAGAAATCATAAAATCTAAGGTTCAATGGTAACTGTGCCATGTCAATCCATCATCTCTGATTTAGAGTAAACCAGATAAAAGCGTTGAAACAATATCGAGATCATGAAAGTCAACAAAATCAATGCACCAAATAAGCAAATTGAAGGACCACCATACACCAGCTCAACAATGTAGTAGTTAATGAAAATATCTCTTCAAATATGGAGCACAACTGGTAGTGTTTAAAAATGGGGGATAAAATCAAGGATAGTACCTAGTCAGTTATATGAAAATTATGGGTGGGTTACAACCCCATCAGTATTGAGATACAGATCCAACATAGTGGCATCCCAGCCTGGGACATACCTATCGATCTTGAAGTACCTTCACAAGTCCTGACTGCAAAGTTATGCTCACTGCACCTGCAAAGAATAGACAAAAATTAGTCTCATAATGTGTTATTCTCTAATGGATGGAACTACTCTATCTTGTGTTTGACATCTCTTAGCATTAGATTGTCCAGTGGTTTGCCATTCTCTGGATTCATGATAAAAGTTTGGATAACATGTCACCTTATATGTATTAGACATTCAGCAATGAGAGGTCAATTCGCGAACAAAAGATTTTCCAGGTCCTCAAAACTCCACTTGCCTATATGACCTGACTGAAGATTGTGTCTAATTAAACATTGCTACTAAGTAAAACACACAAAATGGGTTTATACTTAAATCATGCTGCAAAGTTTCTCCTATACCATAGTTTATTGAAGCTTAGTGAAGAAAATAAGAAGTTTAGAAACATAAATGCCAAGAAAGTGCATAAACTCACAAAGATAGTATGTGATACTCAGGAAACAGAATAATTTATTCAGCCAATGATGGTAATACAGTATACATTGAGGGCTAAAATACAATCTCTCTAAAAAGATGGATACTATTTTTACAGAGATCTGGGAGCAGAATAATGCAATAGCAGGAAAACACAATATTACCTGGCCAATAACCAACACTACATTAGCATCAAACGTATCAATGGCGTGAAGAAGCAGCTGCACCAAAACTTCAGAGCATTAATTGGCATCCCACATGTAACCAAATTCAATTGAAAAATATCCAACTCCTTTAATTACACAAATTAAACTAGCAATTACCTCATAACCAACGCCTTCTATCCATCCCATGGTATTTATCACCATTCCTGCAGCTCGTGCTTCAGGATTGCCAGCAAACTGTCTCTCTAGAGTTTGAGCAAGCTCTTTCATGAGTACTTTGTATAGCACTGAATTGACACTGCAAAACTACTAATTAAGTAACCCTGAAAATCCTTTTCATTTCTATTGGTAGGCATTAGTACTATTGAAGATGCTAGTAGAGATAATCAAAACATTGGTGGCCCGAACAAAATTGCAACCATGAAAGACACTATGAATAATAAATAATAGCAAAGGAAAACAGATAAATATTGGAATGCATAGGTGCATCCTTATATTAGTGGATTATTTAGTTAAATGTTTTCTGTCAGACCTATACATAGCAATTGCATTTTACTAAAAATGATCCTAACAACATACCACTAGCACTAGCATTTCCTTCAAACACGAAGATGTAACTCCCAAATAATGCCAATAACATTGAAAAATTTCAACAGTCAAAGCTTCAAAAATCCTACTCCTATTAGTCTCAGGTTATACTTTATAACATATCTCATCCGATGATCCTAAAGAAAGAAAATCTTCTGCTTACTGAAGAACCCGCATCAGGATCTGATTATTGAGACAGAAGCTTCTATTCTTCATCATGACAGCTCTCATTGCCTCAATCTGCGTACGGAACTGTATAAGTCCCATTCTAATAGGGTCTGGATATGCCTGCCTGCAGCAAATTTACAAAAAGAAATGGTCTGTAAAATAGAAACTCAAGTCACATCCAAAGCCCCGAAAATTTCAAACTGACCTCATAAACAACTGCATATTTGAAGGATTAAAGTCACAACCACACAAGAAACGTTCTACGTCATCTGGCTGTGCTTGTCTTGGAATCCCTTGCAATAACACCTGATACAGTCAAACAAATTATAACCACATTCTTCAGATGGATTCATAATGGCATAACAGGTCCGGCTACAACATATAGATTCATAATGATGGCATGTGCATCAATTGTTTTCTGGCAGAATCTAGAATGACACTCGCAGAAATTATGGTCTTGGATTGCTAAACACTTTCTTCAATTACCCCCACTTGCTGGGATGGTTCAAAATAGAGTTGGAAGGCGTATTTTATCCATAAGAAGATTAACAATTCTTTCCATTATCAATGTTCTATATTAAAAACATGATACTCCTATGATCAAGAGATTTAATAAGCCTTGCAAGGAATTTCGTTGGAATTCTTTCAAAATAGATTTAAAAAGCCTTGCATATATTACTCACTTGATGAATAAGAGATTATATATTTTTCTTTAATTAACCAAAATTTGAGTGTGTGGAGGAGAAAAATGGGCATGTGATAGAATTTGTGGTACCTTTTCTTTTATCTTTTTTTTTTTTTTACTTCAAAATGTAATAAGTTATCAGATTTTGATAAAACTGTGTCATCACCAGAAGCATTGTTCCAGACCTTGCTAATGCGATTTGTGAGAAAACTAAAATATATTACATATAAGCACAGAAATCATGAGATCCGCAATGTAAAGGCATGCTAAAACACATTCAAATTCCTAATCAAGTGTGAGAAAGTTGGGACATTGCTTTTCCATACATTAATGAGCAGAGGATCAGCAGATAGGGTTCCAAAAATAAGTAGAGTTTCATTACCAATTTGATTATTCTAGTGCAAATAACCTTTATGCTGATACTTGCAATTGTAAAACAATCATTTCATTCCTTGGTGATTAAGAGAGTTAGTGGTATATATGCATATGCCTATACACTTATGGGTTATGACTCTCAAACATGACGTGATATTTTTTTTACCGGTCTATTAGAATGTCATATTTTATACGATATACATATAGAGAATACTGACAAGCAAATTACATTCTGATCATCAAATAACTAGTAATTACTCATTTATTCAATATTGGAAACCTTAAAAACAATAATAGTAAATAAATAAATCTTTGTGTGAGGTGAGTACTGGACATCGATACGATATCAATAAGATAAAATACCCAACTAAATCCATAACAAGAAAATAAAACAACTAACATCATAAAATACTATGACTTACGGTTTTTCCTTCATAAGTTGTAATTTCCCACATGCTACGGTCCACCTGAAATACAATAAAACAGTTTATTCATTCATACAGAAGTACACACCATGAATCAGAAGTATCGAACCCAAATCCGAAACAAGCATCACCTTTTCCAGCCGAAACATCTGACCCTTCCCTCGAATCAACCTTATGGCAGTATCAAATGCCTTGCGAGACTGGAACTGCAGAACCCTGAATCCATTCACAATACATGAATTATTCAATCAAACAATGCATCCATGAGATTCAAACTTCAAGTAATTTATTCACATAAGAATACATACATTCCTTGTGGATTGAAATATCGATTGTAATCGACTCGAATGTCCATAGGACTCAAAGCACAGCCTTCAAGCATATCAACAATGTCCGTCTTCAACGTATGCTTCCCAATTCCAGTCAGTTTCCCATAGATCGCTTCTACACAACAAAAGACACAAAAAATTTACATTCCAATCAAAACCCAAAGTTTTTAATTCCCAAATGCAATAAACCCTAACCCTAGTTCGGGTAGAAAGTTACCATTGCTTGAAGATTGAAGAATGGGGTCGATTGCTGAGTCTGGGTATCGATTCTTCTGGTTCTCTGGGTCGGCTAAATCCGTCTTCTGTGGCGGGTTCTCTGGTTCGGTGGAGAACTGTTTCGGAGGTTGACGAAGAAGAAAGGGGAGAGCTTGATTTGTTTTGATTGCTTGCAAAGTGTTTGATCGAGAAAGCCAGTAACAACGCTCCGTCGAGAAAGAGCCAAAGCTCGAATGCGAGAGAGAGTGAGAGCGGTGGAGTGAGGGAGGCAGGGAGAGCAATGGAGAGAGTGAGAGCAATGGAGATAGGGAGCAGGGCGAGAGAGAGGGAGGCAGAGCTATGCACAGAGGGGGGACGAGAGATTGGAGGCGTTTTGTTCTCCCTTCTAGGTTAGATTGAGAGCGCTATCCTAAATGTAAGTAACATAGCGCTTCGGAAGCGCTATGCAAGCACTTTAAAAGCGCTATGGTAGCTTTGGTAACGTTTTTTCCCATAGCGTTTTTTAAAGCGCTATCTAAGACATAACTAAGATAGCGCTTAACTGAAAAAAAAAATTAAAAGCGCTATTGTAGTGTTTTTTTTTATTTTTTTTATTTTTTAAGACAAATAAGCGCTATCCTAGTGCCCACTTGGATAGCTCTTTAAAAAAGCGCTATCTAAGTGGCGTTACCTAAGCTAATATTTGTAGTAGTGGATAATGATTGATAATTTTTCCATTAGGGTTTTTCTTGTTAAAGCTCGTTTATTAATTTATAGCAACAAACTAATATTTCATTGAAAATTGACACACTATTGACAACGTTTTTTATTTTGTTGGAAACAATATATTTTTTAATGAAATCTTTGTAGCTATGAAATAAGATTTTGTTAGTAATTATAACATTGTTCGTAACAAATTGTTTTCTAGGTAAAAAGTGATAATTATTTTCATGAAAATTTGTTTCTCATTAAAGCTCACTAACTATTTTATAGCGACAAGTCATTATTTTGTTGGAAATTGTATACTCACTACAAAAAAAAATTATTTACTAACAATTTTTATTTTCTTTTTTAATATGTTACTATTTCTAACAAAAATAATTTTTATTGAAAAAACCATAGAGTTGTCACTTTTAGTAACAAAATTTTTTTTGTTGGCAACCTTTCTTTGTAAAGAGGTGGCGAAAAATATTCATTCAAAAACTAATTTCCCACCAACATTATTTAGCAACAAAATATTTCTATTTCAACGAAATTTTAGTTTGTTAGTTATAATGACTTCATTTACAGTAAATTATTTCATTCCTAATAAATATTAATATTATTGACAAATATTTTCTTAGTAAATGCACTATAACACTTGTTCATGTCTCTTCAACAATGAAAGTATATTTTCTCTAGTTACTTACCACGTTATTACAACGATTTATTTGGTTACTTATAATGAAATTTTTTTCATGAAATTTATTTATATTTAAAGCTCCTAGCTTCTTTAGAGTGGAAAAATATCAATTCGTTGAAATTTTTTATTAGTAGCATTGATATTATTTCATCTGAAAAATCAAATAAAATTTATTTAACAATACAACATTATTTTACTGCTAATTATAATATTAATGGTAACAATTTATTTCGTTGCTAAATACTGATAAAATTTCCATGAACTTTTTTCTTATTAAGGCTCGTTTTCTTAGTTACAACAATTTAATTTTATTTCATTGGGGATATAACCAATTTCAATAACATATAACATTGAAATGGTATTACTATTTTGTTGCTAATTATAATGGTGTTATTGTGAATTTTTTTTCATTGTTAAAATTGGTAGACATTTAACATAAATCTTATAATCGTGAAAATATTTAGTTCTAATTTATAGTGATGAAATATTATATATTGGTCTCTATTATATGCGTAGCAATGATTTTTTTATGGCAAAAATGAGTAATTTGATTTAATAAGCTATAAAGTTGTTTCACACAACACAAATTCAAATAGCTCAATTGGTAAACATCGCTACAGATTTTACTCTAGGTCAGGAGTTCGATTCTCGTTGAGCCTAAAAATAAATATATTATATATGGAATTTCATAGTGGACTCGTATCATCAAGAGTGGTGTCCTTAGAGTTTGGGAGGTAGTGGATGGTGTCCTTAGAGATTGGGACCTAGATTAGGTCATCTAAGAGCCAAGAATGATCGTTTTAATATATAATTTTTTCTTATTGAAAATAATTTCGTTGGTAATTGTTAACAGTACCCATGCCAACTTTCATTGATATACATTCATTTTACAAATGAAAAAGTTATAAGATAAAGGTAGTTACATTTTCTCACGACAATTTTCCTTGAAGATTCTAAGTTTTTTCGAAAAAAAAATTCATAGGTAAAAAAAAGTTTTCTTGCAACAAAACAATTTGTTGGTAAAACTATCTGATTTTTACCAACGAGTTTCCTTGGTAATTGTCAGTATTACCAACACCGTGTTTCCTCGACTTATCAATTGTTTTACCAACAAAAATGTAATTCATTGGTAAAAACCTTTAGCTCTGGGGATGCCTCCACGAACCCAATAACAAATTTTTTCCTTGTTAAAAGTTTTTTCCAACAAAATTTTGATTTTTGTCAAGAAAATATTTTCTTGAAAAATGCCTTAATTGTTGTAGTGTGTGTAGTAATGATGGACTCATACTCCTTGGCAACCAACATGGAGTTCACCATAGGGTTCTTCCCATTATCAACACCTATACATGTGTGCTAGCTCTTCCCCCATGGTCCTCACACTAAGAGTGTGCTCATCCTTGCCAAGGCTGCATAACACTGCCATCCACAGTTTTAACCCTTACACACTACTAGAAGTCTATTAGGATCATTCTTCTTGAACCTCTTCACAAACTTGTTCCTCACCGCATACTTTCTTAACCAAAACTTAGCTGCCTCAACTGATGCAGAAGGGTTTCTAGGGTTCCAAATTTGAGTTTCTAGGGTTTCTAATTTGGATTTCTAGGGTTCCTAATTTGCTCTTTCAATTTAATTAGGAGTCTTTTTAGTTTCCTTTTAGGATTAAGCTTTACCTTTTCATTTAGGAATAGACTGCTTGTTAGTTTAGTATTTGATTCTAATTTTTCCTTTTAGGAATAGGCTGCTTATTATTCAAGTTATTTGAGTACTATAAATAGAGCTCTTCCTCAATATTGTAAGAGACCTTTGATTTGAGTAATTTAATTGACATTAGAGTTATTTCTCTGTGTTTTTGGGCGAATCTCTTGTATCCTTCCTTGTGAATTGTCTGTTGAACTAACCCGCATGATAATCACTATTCTGCCCGACGTCATCAACTGTGTCCCATTGTTTGCCAACCTCCAAAACCTACTCATTTGCCTGCCTCTCATCACCACTCTCCTCACCATACACATCCGCTATTTCATCAACAAATGTAGCATGCTCAGTTGGAGGTGAATGTGCATCATGCTCATTTCCAGTTGAATGACCTGAATGGAACTCCTCTTCTACAGGTATGTCATCCAAATGAGCAAACTCATTGGCTTGAGAAAGACCAGTTGAATGGGCTTAATCTTTTGGTTGAGATGGACCAGCTGAATGGGCTTGGTCCTGTGATTGAGAAGGACTAACTGAATGGGCTTCTGCCTCAGCTTGGGACTATGCATCAGTGGTTTTAGGTTCAACAGAAGGGAGGTCATCATCAAGCTCTTCTTCAGACAGTCTTCAAAGTTTTTCTTCTCTTTCTCAACATTTGACTTAACTAACTTTCTCATTTTCTTATCTCGGGCCTGAGCCTTGCCCACCTTTGTTTTTTTCCTGCAAGTACTTTGACATTCACCAACATCAAACCTGTCATCTTGTACATTCACTTTTCTTGAAGACCTCTTAGGGGAGTACCACTCATTTGGTTTACTCTTCCTTGGGGTAGGAATCATCTTCCTGTTCCAACTTCTTTTGGCACGCACCTTAGGCCTCAGATGGATCTTACTAGGAGGGATGGGTTGTGTGGCAGGGGCAGGGGCAGGGTCAACTTCAGCAACATTTGGAGTTGAAATGGATTTTGGATCTAGTAAACTAGATCTAGGATTGGTGCTCTCATGTACCTGTACCGCCACTTTAACATCAACAAATATATGCAAAGTGTCACTGACATCAATGTCTGCATGCTTTCAGAAGTACATTATATCTGCATCATTGGCTATGTCCATCCTCACTCCATTATCTATAAATGTATATCTCCTAGTGTCAAGGAATGCTTCTCTTGTTTTTCTACACCTTCAAGTATACTCTTGTTAAGCTTGTCCCAATTCAAATAATCCCTATGAACTCAATCAAAATCAATAGATTTCTCATTCTTGTAGTTAGTCACCTTCCACCTACCAGTGATCTCAACCCTCATACTCAATTTCCCATCATAGTGAACCATCAAATTCCAGACTTCAAACTCTTGTCCCCATTTTTCATTACTGCAAGGAAACACATTCATCAATGAAATACAATACAAAACAAACAAACCCATGCAAAGTAACATGTATCATAAGTAAAGAGAATATACAAGACAAGTACACATAATGTTTCATAGCCATAGCTATAATGAGTAGCTAACAAACGACAACAATGATTCATAGCAATTGCACTCAATGAGTAGCCTAACAAAAACAAGAATGCTTCATAGGCATTACCCTAACAACAACAACAACAACAACAGTGTTTCATAGCCATTGCCCTAACAACAACAAGAATGCTTCATAGCCATTACACTGAATGAGTAGCTTAACAACAACAACAATTACTCATAGCCATTACTGAATGAGTATCCTAACAAAATCCCTAAACATTGTACTGAATGATTCGTAACAACAACAACATCATCGCACTGAAACAAAACACTAAGCAAATAAGTAGTGTATGACCCATCATTTGTGCGAATGAAGAAACCCCTAACAACAACAACATCATTCACACAATCCACAAACACATGCAACAAAGAATGAAACACAAAAACGAAACCCTGAAATAGACAAAAAACATTTACAATACATCACGCCATTGAACAAAGAGAGGTCTTAGATTTGGCTTGACATCCTCTTCATTGTCTGAAGGAGTAAAATCAGCCTCAAATCTGGTCCATCTTCACTAAAATCACTAAAAGAGGAGAAATCTTCCCAATGAATACTCAAAGCAGTGCTCCCATCGTCACTGCTACTGCTACTCACCAAAACATCGAACATGACCATCTTCCCCTTCCCCTTCTTCATCTTCGTTCAAGCTTGCAAACAACAAAGCAAATCACTATAGAGAGGGAGAGGGAGAGGGAGAATACAGAACGACTGAATGGAGGGGGTTTTCCTGCCACTCTCCAACTCTCTGAGAGGTTATAGAGGACAGCTCCAATCTCAGCCGTCAACGTCAGTTCATCAGTGGACGAACAATTGGGATATGCAATTGGTCACATCCTTCAAATCGTGCGTGAAATGCACGTGAAGGGCATTTTGGTCATGAAATTACGTCACGTGCGTGCCCAGACGGTCTTTGAACGTTGACCGCTAGTCAAGAGGGATAACTGCAATAGTGATTAATGATGGGTCTACTTATTAATTAGCTATTTATAATAGGGAACAAACTTTTGAAAATATAATTTTTTCTTTTTTGAAAACAAATTTTTTTTTTTTGAAGTTTGTACTGTATTAGAACCCAAAACAAGCAATGTGAATAAAATGTATTTCAAATAGTTCAGAAAATTTTGTGCAGTTTGGTGCTAAAAAAACATTAGTCCGCTTATGAGCAAATCTCTCTACAAAAATTCTAGCCAGCCTTGTTTGCTAGCCTCTTTTGGGCATTTTTTTGGCTTTTTTACAATTCTATCCATTTTATAAATGGTGTTTGTGGTTGTTTTTAAAGAGAAATGGTAAAAATGTAAAAAAAAAAACCAAAAAAATGCTTAAAAGATGCCAGCAAACAAGGCTGGCTAGACTTACTCATCTCTCTGTGAACAAAATGGTGTTAGGTTCCATAAGTGCCTCTCCTCTTGTCCATTTCTGCTTTATTGTTAGGCATCCATTTCAAAGTACTTGATCGTGCAATAGACAGGCACGTTTTGTTCATGACTCTACAATAGACTCATCTTTCAACGATACCTAGTTCACCAATTATAAATTCAATAGAAACTACTGATCAAGATAGTAATTTTGATGAACTTTTCTAGAGATCCAGACCCGTGCAGGTCAGGCCCAATACCATCCATCATCCTAGATATGCTTATAATGTCCCAATTGAACACAATCACACGGACACATAACGCCCTTGTTGCGAGCCCGACTCTCTAATCTTTTTGATTTTTTATTCATATTTCCATACGCCAAATAACCACATCACTAAAAAATAAAGCTTTAATAGCTACGGAAACTAGCGACGGTTTTTTGATACCGTTGCTAATTATACGATTAGCGACGGTAACTTAGCTGTCGCTAAGATTTACAAATAAAAATAATTAGCTACGGTAGCACACCGTAGCTAATGGATTTAAAATATATATATATATATAACATTTAGCGACGCCTTTTTACCTTAGCTAATGGATTTTTAGAATACCGTAGCTAATGGATTTTTAGAATACCGTAGCTAATGGATTTTACCGTGGCTAAGTTTTAGAATTTTTTTATTAGCGACGGCAAAAAATCGTCGCTAATTGGTTTTTTGAAAAAAAAAATAAAACACTAAAGAATTTAGCTACAGCCATTTACCGTGGCTAAGTTTTAGATTTTTTTTATTAGCGACGGCAAAAAACCGTCGCTAATTGATTTTTTAAAAAATAACATTAATTTTATATTAGCGACGGCAAAAAACCGTCGTTAATTGTTTTTTAAAAATAAAATTATTTTTATATTACTTACCATATAAAAATAACATTACTATACCTTACTTACTATATAATAATTCTATGATATAGTCATTTTGATTAATTTAATGAATTAATTTAATAATTCTATGATATAATAATGCTTTATGGTAAAGAAACCCCACTGTACGAGTATTGGAGAAGGAATCCTAAGCTCTTGAAATATTCCTTATAAAAAATAAAAATAAACTACTATGCACACAACATTCATAATATGGTAATTGCCTAGCCTGAACCAACCTCTTAACTCGAAATTTGATCTCGAGGCAAGTCTAGCTTGGTTTTAGTTTAGTCTTGGTCAGTCATGGGCACACCTTCCGACTCCCTACTCAATCAACTTTCAACCTTATAATAATTGAGATGATCTATGTATGTTAAACTAGTCAATATTTCTTGAACATAGTCATTCACTCATTGGTATTATCAGTGGTTGCTCTTGAAAAAGGACAGATACATCACATGGGTTCATTGGCAAGTTTCCCAGACTGCATTGTCTCCTCATTAAGACTAGGACAATCCTTCCTTGCAATCCAAACTTCAAGCTGAAGAAAGAAAGAAAGAAAAATAAAAATACAGATGCAAAGGAGTGAAATAAGGAGGGGAGAGCAAGTGAAACTTTAGTTGAAAGAAGCTTAGAGATGCAGCCTTTGACATTGAAGTCTGAAGAAGTCCTCAGAATGTTTCGATACCACCTAAACATGTCTCGATTGAGTTTGTCGTATGGGAGCTGTGGAGGATTCGTTCACAATATAGTAACAGGTGCTCTATGGGATCACAACTTTGCTACTCGGATTCAAGCCATGGCCATAAAAGTTCTGGAAAAAAAAAGATGTCCGAAGAAAATTTGGGTACCCGGTAAGTATGTCATTAATTATTTTTTAAATACAAATTTATATGAATTATTTGCTACTCGCTAATTAAATTTTTTTTTAAATTAACATTATTTTTATATTCGCGACGGTAAACAACCGTCGCTAATTGATTTTTTTTAAAAATAACATTATTTTTATATTAGCGACAGCAAAAAATGGTCGCTAATTGTTTTTTAAAAAAAATAACATTATTTTTATATTAGCGACGGCAAAAAACCGTTGCTAATTGTTTTTTTGAAAAAAAAATTTATGCACTAAAGAATTTAGCTACGACAAAAAACCGTGGCTAAGTTTTAGAATTTTTTTATTAGCGACGGCAAAAAACCGTTGCTAATTGGTTTTTTGAAAAAAAAAATTATACACTAAAGAATTTAGCTACGGCGACAAACCGTGGCTAAGTTTTAGATTTTTTTATTAACGACGGCACCAAACCGTTGCTAATTGTTTTAAAAAAAAAAGAGTCACCGATCCGCGTGAAACCTCATCTCAACAGTCAATAACACCCAAAAACTTTAGCTCAATCCAACGCACTAAACCAAACTACGTCACCGATCCGCGTGAAACTAACACAACCAATCCCCTTCAATTACCTCTCTCTATATAAATTTAAATTTTCTCTACAAACCAACTTAAACAAAAAATTTCTCTCAACCTCCAGAGAAGAAACCCACAAAGGAAAAGTCCGCCGCTTCCTCGACACCGATCCCGGTCGCCTCTCTCTCCCCTTCCTTCCTCCGCCGCCTCTCTCTCGGAGATCTGAGATTGCTGATCTGAGATCTCCAATATTCTATAGATCGAATTTTTTTTTT
Organism: Berberis vulgaris; assembly: GCA_963556465.1. Classification (NCBI taxonomy): domain Eukaryota; kingdom Viridiplantae; phylum Streptophyta; class Magnoliopsida; order Ranunculales; family Berberidaceae; genus Berberis; species Berberis vulgaris. Next base: position 72,773,803 of record OY747135.1, read on the forward strand.
TTTTTTTGTCATTTTTGTATGGATTCTTTGTAATTTTTTTTTGTAATTTTTGTATGATATTCTAGAGACTGTGTAATTTTTGTTATAATTTTGATCAATTAAGTTTAGTTCTGGTAGTTGATATTAATTTTCAGAATGAACAATCATTAATAACTAATTTCATTATAAAAAATTACATATAATTTGTAAATTTCATTTGTCAATATGATTTGCAACAAAGTTGTCCCTAAATAGCCATGGCAAATACCGTGGTTGTTTTGTCAATTAGATTTGCAATTTAGCGATGGCAAAAAATCGTCGCTAAATAGCCAAGGCAAAAAATCGTCGCTAAATAGCCTTAGCGACGGCAAAAAACCCTCGCTAAATAGCGATGGCAAAAAAACGGTCGCTAAATAGCGACGGCAAAAACCGTCGCTATTTTACAATTAGCAACAGTCTTCGTCAAAATTTTCAACAGCTTTAGCAACGAAATTTTTTGAGTTAGCCACGGTTTTTTTGCCGTGGCTAATTAGCGACGGGATAATTTACCGTTGCTGATTCAAATAACGACGATTAAACTAGCCACGGTATTGCGACGGTTATTGTGCCGTGGCTAAATCATTGTAGCGACGGTTTTTTGACAATTAGCAACGGTTTTTAGCCGTTGCTGAATCGTCTTTTTTTTTGTAGTGCATGTTCCAGAAACATTCATCAACATTCCAAGTCACTCTTACCCAATTCTAACCAAATTAAAGCAATGGTATAACATTTTATTTAGTACATAGATAAATAGATGGATAGATAGATTGGTTGTGTATTCAGTAACACCAGCGAATACAATCAACTACAGTTCACCAACATCATTAGCATCATCAGCTTCATCATCTTCCTCAACTTCAAACAGATCAATGCGAAGTCCACTAACAGTGATTTCTACGAGACGGACATCAAAGTCACAACCAACTTATCAAAACTTTCAGCCTCAATGTCTTCAAGCACTGCACTGAGACCCAGTTCCAGAGCAGTCTTGTGCCCACCACCAACATGGGCCTTATCCTTACCATGGGTATGTCGAATCTTCATAAAACTACCCGCAAACTCACCATTGTCTGGTCCAGCAAGCCCCTCGATAGGTTTGGTGACATAAACATCAAACCTTGCTGGCTGTCCATGGGGTACTTCAACGCCATCAACAACAAGCACCTCGCTTGCGTCTTCCTTCTCGTCCTTGCTTCGAGAAACCTTAGGCCTTGCGACAAGAGCACGAATGGGCTCCTTTAAGACCCGTGGTTGTGACCCAAACTTGGCAATTGGTTCAAGTTGTAGGGAGTCTCCAGCACTTCTCTTCACTCTGCTCGTCCGATGTTGCCTGTATTTCTTTCGAACATCCAGCCAGGGGAGCTGTTCCTGGCTGAATGCGTAACGGAGTTTTTCTGGTCTGAGGCAATCTCTCACCTGTTTTGGATTAAAGACATTAGCTTCAAACAGGGCTAAAAAGGACTTGTGAGTCACACCACCTACAATAGCTTTCGGCACTTAGGAGAACAAAATATATGATCATGTAAGGTCCTCAAATCACTTTTATTAACTTAATTAAAGTGCAGTGATTAAAACTAATACTAATCCATATGATCCAAGTCTATGCATGCCAATTATATTCTCTACAATCAAAAGGGATATTTAGATTTTGGAGTCTTCTAAGTTTGTCTAGATTAATTAGAGTTTGGTCTCAAACTCATGACTGTAACTTTTATCACTTCAAACTGTGTTTTGGCCCTTTGACATCAGACTTAGTCAAATATCTATCGACCAAGACTTGTTTCCCTCATCTAACTAAGTCAATGAAGTCAAAAACCCAATACATAATCTGAAGTTGGTTTTGAATGCAAACTTAAACCTGGACAAGTTGAGGAACTGATTGCACTCTGGTCCATATGATGAGACACAAAATATAAATAACCCTCGTCGAAACATAAATGTCAAACAGTGAAAACGATCCCTGAAAAAAACCATACCTTAACCTTGACAACTTCACGATTCTCATCGTAGAAGATGAACTCAGAGTTAAGCCAATCAGGATCCCTGAACTCGCGCCTGTTTCCTCTGAGATTGCCGTAAATATCCCACATGCGATCAACATTCGCATGGTGACCAAAGAACATTGTGTCACGTGCCGCAGTGTAGAAGTTACCCATATCATAGTATGGCTTCACTGGAAGCCCAACCCATTGGTGCATTACGTTGTGAAGATTCTCCAACTTGCCTGTGGCAGTATCAGGAACAGCCTGTCCAGCTTTTAGAGGTTGACCCATGAAGAGTCTAGGGGTGGACAGGTTTTCCCTACTGAACATGTTGCTAAGTTCGAAGAGACTCTCGTAGAGATAATTCATTTTAGTCTCTTCGATTTCCCAAGGTGTTGTTTTGTTCGGGTCACCATAGGCGTACTTGTAGTCCAACACCGCCATGTAGTGATTCTTATCACGGTTATTGTTGTAGAGAGGTGAAAACGGATTTTGATAGTACAAATGATGCATGAACATGCCCCCAGGTGTGTCCCAGTTCCAGTAAGGAATGGCAAATGTAGGATCACCGATAAGTTTCCTGAGAATCCTTTCCCAGAAGTAGAGGTAGTATCGATGCCACGGGAGGAAAAACCAGCTCCCGTGCACCTGTAGGAGCACCGGTGGTTCAGATCCAGGTTGATCGAAAGCACCATTGCAGTAGGTGCAATGAATGGTGGCTTGTTGCATGTAATTCCATGGGTCATCAGGACTTAGTGACTTCATGGCAGTAATGGCCTCCGTAAACTTGTGGTGCTCATCAGGTGACAAGCGGGAAATTGGTTCCTTATGCGCAATGGCTCCCATTATGGTGGTGGAGAAAATCCCTTGATTTTCTCCATGCTATAAGACGGGCAGCAGTTCACAGGCAGCTTAGTCACATCATCAGTAGCAAGATGGCATTTCGACAAATCAGGGGGTGAAAGGGGTGAACCAGTAGCTACATCTTGGCTACCCATGGTGGCCGTAGCACCATATAGTCCTCCTAGACCAATGAGAACATTTCGCCTATCAGTCACATGGACATCATTGGACTCCTTCCGCTCACACGTAGTAGTGTGAACTACGCGCTTGCTTAGCTTAACCGATGAACGGGCTTTGGTCTTTCGGAAAGGGGTTCCAGCAAGACTACTGGAGGAGGACAAGAGGGAGAAGGACATTGTCTTGTGTCTGCAACTGCAAGCAAGCCTTGGGTTTGATTGTGTTTTGAAGAAGAGAATGCCATTGTTTATATAGAGAAAGTTGATAAAAGAGACCACAAAAAATTCCAAAGTGTACAGTGATATGGGCTAAGTGGTCGTGATTCACGCGGGGATTACATTTTCCATCCCCAGATAAGCTCCTTGTCTTCGACCTGATTTTCGGAGCATTTTGCCCTTACAATTAAATTTTATTTATATTTAAAGTCAGCTCCTCATATATTATATAATTACATTACAGCCCCTCTAAATATTTGTTAATTATATCTAAGCTTCTAATATAATCTATTTGAAGTCCTTTAAGTATTTGTAAACTATAAATAAGCCCTACATCTAATATTTGTATTTTTCATTTTTCCTTCCCAATTTAATTTTATTTACATTTAAAACCAATCCATCCCAAACATTATATAATTATATCTAAGCCCTAATATAACTTATTTTAAGCCATCAATTATATATAAACTATAAATAGACCTTTATATTATTTTAAGCCTCATATATTATTCATGAATTTAATTTTCTTATTTTTTTATTATATTTTGAATAAACTTAATATTTTGATTTTAACCATTTAATATTTAAGGTATAAATAGCATGCGTAGTGCACATAAAACTAAATTCAAAATATTTTTGTTTGACCAATATTCAAATCAACAATCTAATGTTTACAAATTGATATTTAATCACGGTATAATCAACTTGATAAAAAAAATCGTACCCTTAATGCGTAATCAAATAGGCGATACACAAAATTTAAGTATTAGCACTATTTCATTGTTGTGCCGATCAACAAAATAAAAAAAAATTATATTTAATTAATCATGAAAATAAATAACATGAAATAAAAAAAATTATGCACGCGTAGCATAGCGGGCCCACGCGACTAGTTTTAGTAAATGAACATGATCTGACCTCTCTACTTTGGGGGGGGGGGGGGGGGGGGGGGGGGGGGGGGCTAGAACCCGATCTAGTGGTCCGGTTTAGCAAAAATCGAACGGATTCCATGGATTCCACCGCTCCACTTCACCGTCTAGCCGATTCTGTTCATCAACCACGTCTTCATCATCAACATCATTTGCTAAATCGAGTTCTAGCTTCTCTTCCAAACTGCAAAGTAACCCTTCTCTAGAGCATATCTCAAGACCGATTCTGCTCTCTGCTTCTCTTCCAGACTGCAAAGTAACAGAGATAGTTTAATACAAAAAACATATCAATAAGAATTTGAACGATAAAAGAGATATGTCCAATAGATCTTGAACTTCAGTTCCATGACATTGCAAACTTAAACCATGGAAACTGCATATAATCCTAGAACGATTCTAGTTGATTGGAAGACTAGCGAGTTTGTAGAAAGCGAACCTGGTCTTTTCAGAACCATAGCTTTGGATAGGAACCCAATTTTCTATCTGCTCAAGATCTAATTTGGCAGGTAATGCTCTTGATTTCTGGCTTGTTTGGGTTTTCAATTTGCATGTGTGGGTATTGTTTGTTTTTTTCAATTGTGGGTTCTTTTGATGGTTTTGAAGTTCAAGTTGAAATTTTGGGGGAGAATTTGTTTTAGTAGAAGATTGGGGTGGGAAAGTTTGGATTTTGGGGGGAAATTTTTTTCATGCATTTTGGTATAATCAGTTTGTAAAAAAATAGTTATTGGTGTTTGTTGGTATTCAAGTTGTGGGTTTTGAGTAGAAATGAATTTAAGAGAAGATTTAGTTGGTGGGAAAGATTTGATCATGCATTTTAGTAGGCCATTTTTTATGAATTTGTTTCTTTGAATTGTTTATGTGTATGGCATTTGTGTTCTGATTTTATGTGAGAATGGTGTTTCAGTGACTTGATAGACTTGGAGTAACAAAGGAGCTACTTTTTTTTTTTTTTTTAAATTAAACCTCCAGTGGGGTGGGGCAATTATGGGATGCCAGACCTTTATTATTTGTCAAAAAAAATGATTTACAGACTAAACGGGGGTATATTACGACTTTACCCGTATTCAAAACCAAATCAAAATAGACTTAGACAAATACTGTACTCTGTTTTATACTTGGCAAAAACAGAGCAAACAATTCCATACGCACTGCAAGAGTGCTCTGTCAAGATCATAAAAACTGCTCCAAGTCAGTTCAAACAAAGGAGCTACTGAATCAGTTGCAACCAGAGCTAGTGAATTATGTGAAGCAAAACAAGTCAAGGTTAGGGGAGGTAATCTTTGAGATTTTACCTACTGATGATAATTTACTGGATGCATTTCTGGAATCAAACACACTATGAGTCTCCTAATGGATTTTCATAAAAAGGATTCCATGCAACCAAACACACCCTGAGTTCTAAGTTTTCATGAACCTGAAAGAGATAATCAGTAATTTATCAAAATATTTACATACTACTAATCAATTTTATCTTACTACTCTTGCCCCAAATTTCATAGTTTAAGTAGAGGTGGGCATCCAATCCTGCGATCCCGTTCTGAATTTTTTGAGTTGTATTTGGATTGATCAATCCCATCCTAATCCCGTCTAAACCTGAACTAATTTTTAAACATTTAATATTAATAATTTTAATATATTTTTAGGAGTGTAATTCTTTCTTTAAATCAAATATTGATGATCATATTATGAGATACATATTGATAATTTGATATAAGCATTATGAGATACATATTGATCATTTGAGATACATATTAACTCAATGATCATATAAGCACAAGTCACTCTATGATTATATAAACATTATGAGATACATATTGATCATTTGATTGTATCACCAACATATTCACACTTATCCCTCGTTTTTTTAGCATTTATTCCCCAATCTATATTACAAATCAAGATGGTGTTTAAAGTTGGACATAAAAAACGGTTGAGATTTACCCAAATATTAAGATCTAACGGATTACATAGAACTTAAAACACCAAGAGTGCATGGGTTCGATTCTCATACCCAATATTTTGATAATTATTTTTTCAATTGTTAATGGTGGTGATTATGCATGTAAGTATGAAGGATGAAAACTTGAGGGTGATCATGTTTTGACAAATTTTAAAATTTTTATCGTGCCAACGGCACGGGGAATACCCTAGAACTTAAAATGTGCATGAGTTCAATTTTCATACCCAACATTTTTAATCTTGATATTTAAAATATAAATAAGCTCTATTTATCGTGTTAAAATTTTATCGTGCCAACATAAAGATCTAACAACCCAAACATATTATTATTATTATATGTACAAAACAGGATGGTGTTTGGGGTGGGAGATGAAAGACGGCTGAGATTTAGCCAATTTATGAATCTAGCGGATCACATAGAACTTAAAGCACCAAGAGTGTATGGGTTCGATTCCATACCTAACATTTTTTTATATTTATTTATTTTCTTCAATTGTTGATGGCGGTGAAAACTCAAGGGTGATCATATCGTGCCACAATTCTTTCCGCTACCACATTATCTTCCATCATAAAAAAGTTTTTCCTTCATTCACTTTCTGACCTGAAGCATTGCAGTATTTTTTAAGAAATTTCATGCACCACTGAACTGAAGATTTCCTCCCATTTAAGAAAATTAATGTGTCATCTGCATAGAGTAGATGCGAAACAGAGCTGCAGGCCCTAGGCGTATAATAATACCCTATTTTACCTGTATTGAAAGCCCTTTGCAATCCCCTACTCAGAACCTCCGAGGCGATGATAAATAAGAATGGTGAGCGAGAGTCCCCTTGCCTTAAACCTCTTGTGGACTTTGGACTTAAAAAAGTCTTTGTAAGCTCCCTGTAGTAAAACTGAAAAACCACAAGAAGCTATACAATTGGAAATAATATGGCAAAATCTGGTATTAAAGCCAAATCTTTTTAGCACCGCGAAGAGAAAATTTCATTCAAGTCGGTTATAAGCTTTTTCCATGTCAATCTTCAACACAACATTACCTCCAAATATCTTTTTATGGATATCTCTAACCAATTCCTGTGCTAGGTCAATATTTTCCACAATAAACATTCCACTAACAAAAGCCCCTTGCTCTAGGGAGATTATTTCTGGTAATACCAATGCCAATCTATTGTAAAGAATTTTACTGAAAATTTTATAGATTAAATTGCAAAGAGTAATGGGTCGAAAGTCAGAGAAGAAACCTGGATTTTCCTTTTTCAGGATCAAAGCCATTAAATTTGCAGAAAAAGACGCCGGAAGAGCCTCCCCCTCAAAAAACTGTATAGCAGCTTCCCATACATCAATACTCACCAAGTCCCAGCATGTCTGAAAAAAATCAGCAGTAAATCCATCCGGGCCAGGGGCACTATTTTTAGGAATATCAAAGACAACATCCTTAACTTCCTCCAAATAAGGCCTTTTGACCAATGCATCACACCTAACTGCCGTAATGGTCTTCAGAATGCAATTTAACAGTTCTGAATCCAGCACATAGTCTCCTTGGGCAGACAAAAGGCTATAAAAAAAATTATTTGCTTCTTCAAGAATTTTACCCGGATCCGAAATGGTCCTACCACCTGAAAAAATGATCTGAGAGATGGCCCTTTTTTTTGTTTGGATTTAGTGGAAGCAAAGAAATATTTTGTACAAGCATCCCCCTCACTATATTCTTTTTCTCCCGACTTCTGAATCCAGTAAAGCTCCTCTTGTTTTAGAGCTAATCTGTATTCCGCCTGACAACGACTTAGATTACAATAAGCATTAATGTCCCAGTTTGCATCAACATTATGACCAAGATTGCCAATATTTTCCACGCCTGCCAGAAGAATAGTCTCCCATTGCTGCATTTCATCCTCTAAAGATCTCAGTCGGCTAAACACATTACCAAAGACCGTCTTGTTCCATTGAATAAGAGCTCTTCTCACCATTTTAAGCTTAATATCAATTTTGTCAATAGGTCTCATAGCACCCATATCAGACAGCCATATTTCTTTGACTAAAGATAGAAACCCAGGGTGTGTCATCCACATATTAAGGAATCTAAGTGGAACAAAACTTGTTCGCACCTGATTAGGCATGGATACCAGCAGCGGAGAGTGATCTGAAAAGGTTCTGCTTAGATGTTCCACTTTCGGATTAGCCAATACTGTCAACCAAGCCGGATTAACAAAAATTCTATCAAGTCTAGCCCATATGCGGGCTCTTCCTCGCCTATTGTTACACCAGGTGAGTCTAGGTCCCGTAAAGCCAGAGTCAATTAATCCACAATTTTCAATACAATCAGCGAAATTAGACATACTAGACAAAGACGGCTCCTCTTCCCCAATCTTTTCATGCGAATTTAAATAAGTTTTGAAGTCTCCGCCAACCATCCATGGTAGGTCATGATTAGAAGCATGACTAACCATATTTGACCAAAGTTCACTTCTTTCTTCAATCGAGCATTTAGCATAAACAAAAGAAATTAAATAAACTCTTGAAGCAGAATCAGTTACCTGACAGTGAATGATCTAGTCCGACATATCCACAATTGAGAGGTCTAGCGCAGCATCCCAAAAGATACATATCTTTCCTCCAACTGTGTCATTAGAGGTGAAACCCGCAAGCTTAAGTTTATTGCCTATCTTCATGTATCTGCTAGCTTCAATCATAGGCTCTGCTATCATGAGAATTCTAACATTATTTTCCTTCACCATATTTTTTAGTCGTCTTCTCGTGGCTCTATTACCAACCCCACGAGCATTTCAAAAGAAAAAAATTTCAATCATCTTAAATGCGGGAGGAAGAAGCACCATTCTTTGTCTTACAGCACGTGACCGTAGGCACCGTCATTTTGACTTTTGACTTCTTAATTTCTTCACCTGATTGCGCACCCAACTCTAAATCCTTGATAGCTACAGTTTCCGGCCCTGCCTGCGAAGCCGACTCAGTTTCATCGCTATCTGTGGCGCTGTTGAAAGTATTAATATTTTTTTTTCTTTTTCCGCAAAGCACGACCTTCCTCAACCAAGTTGATAGCATTATCTAATATCAATCTCACCTCCTCATTAGTAACTGAAACCAATTGTTCCGACTGAATTCCAACATCTCCGGGTTCTATATGGTGATCTTCATTCGTCCTTGAAGTACTACTAGACTCATGCTCAATTTGGTTCAATGCGTCCTGGCCCATGTTCACGGTCATCTTTAGATCGGCTGCCCCTTTTTCCGTGCCTACCAATTGTTGAGTTTTGATCACAGAATCGTCGATATTCACTGCTGAGTTTTTGGTGGCCCTTTTAACTGTTGTTCTACACTAGAAGGAAGACGTTTTTCCTTATCAGATTTGAGCACTACTTGCTCCCCCCTTTGGCTCCCTGACCCTGTTAGAAGACCCTCAGATACAGCGTGAACTATCTGCATTCCTGGGACAGCATGATCCCCTGCATCCTCAACGTGATTGACTCGAGAGCTCTCTCCTTTTAGCATCTTAACTTGGCTGACTTCAATGTTTTTTGACACATCTTCCAACCCATGGCTTGTCGTCCCCGCACTACCTAAACCATCATGAATAATTGGGTCTCCTTACTTAGCTTTATCACTCTCACTAACTGTATACCCTGCCTCTTGGAGGCATTCCTCCGTAGTTTCTTGCGCAACTCTGTCATCGGCGATATCATTTTCCTTATTAGCCGTAAAAAAATTTATTTTATTAGTCTCCTCTTCAACCGCATCCTCCTTAAGAGTCTCAAATTTGTTTGACAACAATAAATTCTCCGGCTTTTTGGCCATTTGTTTTTCACTACTCATTCCCTCCTTAGTTTCCTCCCCCTTATTATTTTTTTCACCACTTTTACCCGCATCTGCTTTTGCAACTTTGTTTTTATTGTTCACTGAAACATATTGTTGCTTGATAACTTTTATTTCCACTTTTTGTTTCTCATTCTTATCTTCGTTCACCAAATGGGATGTTTTCGCATTGCCATTGAGACCTAATTTTTTCCTACACAACATAAACTTATAATTGATTTTAGCTATAATAACACAAAGGCCAACATCAACCAATTTAATACTTAAGGTAGAGATTAAAAATCTTACGCAGCAAACAGACACCACGAAACAAATCCCTTCTATATATTTAAATGTGTCTTATTTGTAAACACGTGAATTGTGAGTAAAATATGTTTAGAGATTCAGATCTTGAAACGACACCGTCCTTACTGTGAAAAACGAAGATAAACTTGAAGTAATTCGAATTAAAATAGTGGGAACAGTCACATGTCATGTTGCCACAGGAGGAAAATATGTAGCTATACATAATTGTACTTGACATTGGGGTGTAGTATTCTTCAACTCTTATACTTATTGATTGTTGATAGCAATCTGTTAGCGATATTAGTTGGATAGGATTGTCGTCACATTGATATATATTAAGAAATCCTAAGGACTCCATTAAGTATATTATTATGATTGCTCTTACTTTGTTCAATAATCTTCAATCATACAAATCCAGAGCTTCTAAGTTTTAGTAGTGGCTTCAATCCTCTACCATGATGGAAGCATCTGAGAGATCTAATGACGAATATCAATTAAGCAGATAGCTTCCTAGCATGATTCAGTTATAGCATCAAATAGTACAGTGTTCGATTTGCTATTTTCTGGAAAACTTTGCAGCCATATCGGATTTAAATTGATCCACTGACGAAATACTTACTATTCATGGATCAAAACGTTTGAGGGATCAAGGCAGACCATCTAGATCGTAATATAGAGGAAGCCATTTGAAGCCCGGAGCATTCGTTATTTGTAGGTGAATTTTTTCTGTGTGAGGAAAATTCAACTTCTTCGAGATCTACACGATATTCCTATTGGTAGACTTGAGAATAAGTTATAGGGAATGCAGGGAAACAAATGCATTTGCATGTTTAGAAATTAGAGGAGACTACAACATACTACTCAAATTTAAAAAACCTTCATAGAAATTCCATTCCATTCCATTCATACTCATCCAATTCCAACAGGCTTTCTAGTGCCATTTATTTATAACATAGGGTGACAAAGGGAAAAATACACCAAAACAAACACACTACTCATCATCTTCAACTTCGAACAGATCAGCGCGGATCCCACTAACAGTGATTTTACCCAAACGAGGCACCAATGTGACAACCAATTTATCCGAGCCTTCGGCCTCTATGTCTTCCAGCAATACGTTGATACCCAACTCCAGGCCTGTCTTGGGTCCGCCGGCATGTTCCTTATCCTTACCATGGGTGTGTGGAATCTTCACATAACTCCCAGCAAACTCACCGCGGTCTGGACCTACAACTCCCTCAATGGGCTTGGTGACATAAACATCAAACCTTGCGGGGCTTCCTTGGGGAACCTCAATACCATCAATGAGAAGTACCTCTGTCGCATCTTCCTTCTCATTCTTACTACGTGAGATCTTGGGCCTAGTGACAAGAGCCCGGATTGGCTCGGTTAAGATCCGTGGTTCTGGTCCGAATTCAGAAACTGGTTCCAGTTGTATAGACGAACCAGCACTTCTTTTGCTAGCTTTGGCCTTGAGTTTCCTGCATTGTTTGCGGACATCCATCCATGGGAGCTTTTCTTGGCTGTATGAGTAGCGGAGTTGTTGTGGTGTGAGACAGTCCTTCACCTGTTTTTGATTGATAATTAGTTCACAGGTGCAAAAATTAACTTTAAAATGATAAAACATTGAGACATGTATCTCCTGAAAATAGTTAGCTAGTAAGCTATAAGCTAAATAACTCAAAACAGACATAAAATATTGTCCAAAAATCAATAGTAAGTTTCAGAATAATCATACCTTAACCTTGACCACTTGGCGGTTCTCATCATAGAAGACGAATGCAGACTCGAGCCAATCAGGGTCCTTGAATTCACGCTTATGTCCTCTCTGAGTGCTATAAATATCCCACATACGATCCACATTGCCGTGGTGACCAAAGAATATGGTGTCACGTGCCGTAGTGTAGAAATTTCCCATATCATAGTATGGTGACACAGGTTGTCCCGTCCAACTGTGCATTGTATTATGCAGATTTTCTAAACTGCCTGAAGCAGTCGATGGAACAGGCTCTCCAGCTTTCAAAGGTTTCCCCATGAAGAGTGAAGGATTATTCTTCGATTCCTCAAACATTTTACGGATATAGCATAGATTACTCGTTTTTACTTCTTCAATTTCTTGTGGGGTTGATGGATTTGGGTCACCATAAGCATACTTGTAGTCCAACACCGCCTTGTAATGATTTTTATCACGATTATCATTGTAAAGAGGTGATGACGGATCTTGATAATACATTCCAGGCATGTACATGCCATTGGGTGTATCCCAGTTCCAGTATGGAATGGCGAATGTGGTATCACCAATTAGTTTACCCAGGATTTTCTCCCAGAAATAGAGGTAGTATCGGTGCCAGGGGAAGAAAAACCAGCTCCCATGGACCTGTAGGATAACCGGTGGTTCGAACCCCACCTGATCATAAGCACCATTGCAGTAGGTGCAATGAATGGTGGCTTGTTGCATGTAATGCCATGGATCATCAGGTTTAAGCTCCTTCATTTTCTGGATGGCAAGCTTAAATTTTTCCACCTCTTCAGGATTCAGTGCATGAGCTGGTTTCCTCACTCGTAGTGGCTCCGAGTGTGATGGTGGGACAAAGTCCTTGATATCTGCCGTTGTATAAGGCGGGCAGCAATCAACCTTCTGATGAGTCTCGTCATCAACGGCCTTGTGACATTTCGATAGGTCTGGTGGTGAAAGGGGTGCACCAGTAGCCACCAGGCCTTGGCTGCCAACTGTGGCAGTAGCACCATATAGTCCTCCTAGACCAAGGAGGACATTTCTCCGGTCGGTCACATGGATATCATTGGACTCTTTTCGCTCACATGATATCTGAGTTACGCGTTTACTCAACTGAACTGCTGAGCGAGCTTTGGTCTTCTGAAGAGGAGTGCCAGAAAAACTGGAGGATGAGGAAATAGGATTGGCCAAGAGGGAGAGAGACATTGTGTCTTGCCAAAGCAAACTATGGGTTTGAGTGTATGTTTAGCAGAAGCAGACTAGTGCTTATATAGAAAATCGACACAATGGAAAACGAAGAAAAGAGTGATTCTATATGGCGAGGAAACGAGCGAGGAAAACAGCGAGGGGAGGGAGGTGGCGGGGTGGGGACCGTTCACCCCCTCGGGATGCGTGCACAAAAACGACAGCGATTGCATGGTGGTAGATGGAGAGTTGTAAATGGGCGTGAACAACGTGGGCATCATCTTTATTGTAAATGCGATTACATGGTGCTAGATGGAGAGTTGTTTCTTATTGATTGTTCAGAGAAACTTGTCCTTTTGACAGGGTGAATTAATTATTACAGCGATCCATCTGTGGTATGCTCTCAGCAGGAAGGAGTTGTCATCAAGTTCAGAGACATTGAATCCGTTGTCAAGTTTCAGGATTGAGGGGAGGGGGGGGGGGGGGGGGGGGGGGTTGGTCATGTCAGGAAGCACAGGTGGACATTCTGTGCACATTTATCAGTCATTGGATTAGATTCAACGGTTCAGATTCATGGATTTAAAAAAAAAAAAAAAAAATTTAATTTTGAAATCCATGAATCTGAGCCGTCGAATCTAATCCGACGGCTGATAAATGTACACAGGAGGACGTCCTGTGCTTTGTGCGCAGGAGTCCCCCGGATCCCAAGTTTCACCCGCGAGTAGATTGCTTTCTTCCAGTTGAATCAAAAGTGACTATTATGATTGTGCTTAGTTTGTAGACCTATAATAGTTTGCTAATTCTAAATGGCGAGGAAATGGGCGAGGGGGTGGGGTGTGACCGCCCATCCCCCTCGAGATGCGTGCTCGTGTGAATCTGAAGGGAAATGAGTGGTAAAGACTCACCCCCTCGCCCGTTTCCTCGCCGCCTAGAAGGGCTCCCCTTTGTGAAGAGCTTGGAGGTGTGCTTGTTTTCAAACTTGCAATACCTTGGTATTTCTGTTTCATGGAATCCTAGTTTTGTTTAGAAGTACCTTTCACAAGAATCGTTTCCAAAATCGATCGATTGATTGCTTGGAAGAGGTAATATTTTGCCTTCAAGTCTTTTAGTTTCCACTCCTTCAATTGATTTTTCTCAGTAGTCATGAGTGCTCTCAAGGCTTCTTCAGTCTCAGGCTTTGAAATTCATGTTTCTTCGACATCCAATATTCATACAATTATAAAAAAAATTCCCATTAACATGCTCGAATGGTTGTAATGACCATCTAAGCGTGAAATGGAAGGCTGCACAGATTCTCTATCTGCTGATACTAGATATTAGAATAAGATATAAATTCTTATTATTATTAATTCAAAGGGAAAACAATTGCCTTTTTATATCTTAGTCTAACTTTTTTTTTTAAGGCAAGAAGGGTTTTTATAGGATCCCATAACCCATAAAGATGTCGTAAGCTAGGTTTGAACCCATGACCCAGTGGTACCATCATGCCAATGACATCTTAGTCTAACTTATTTACTACAAATAAGGCTTATATCAAGCCAAATTGCTGACTAACTAACTCTGAGCTAAGGACCTAGACATGGCTACTATGATTTTTAACGACTAGCTCTACAAAAGACTAGCTCAACTCAAATGCAAACTTTTACAAAAGACTACCATGGTGGGTTCGTTACATGTAGGTAATTTTGTTTGTTTTTTTTTTTCTTGTTGATTTACAACTAGTCAGAAAAGAATCAAAATTTGCAAAACATGTAATTATGTTTGTATGAAATGTTCATTGCTTTGGTTGAAAACACTTGTTTATGGTTTTTTTTTATTTTTTAAATAATCTCCAGTGGAGAGTGGCAACTATGGGATGCCAGACCTTTATTACTTAAAAAAAATCTTATACACTTGTCGGGAGTACATTACGACTTTAACCGAGAGAAGAAAACAAATTCTTAATTCAAAAAAAAGACCTTGCAAAGGCCTGTTTATGGTTAATAAGGTTCATATTTGACTAGATATTTGTTAATTGGGTGGTGAAACACTTGTATGAGGTTAATACTAGGAGGTGACATATTGAAATAATAAGGATAACAATAATGTGTTTATTATTGATCCACTAATTCAAGTGAATAGGTATATGATGGACATGTGTGAAGTTCAAATGCAGGCACTCAAATAAATTTCGGCACAATGGTGCGAAACACAAAATTAGATGCAGGTGTGACTCATGAGCCCTTTAGATGAAGTTTGTGTGTCATGGATCCTGAATATTTGAAGATGAATAAAAGATGACAGGCCAAAGAGATCTGAGCGAGTTGAGAAGTAAACTAAAGTTATGTATGCATTATTTGTAAATGGTGGACTTGATCCACAATGTTGTAATTGCACCTTTTTTGGCGAATAATATTATCTAAAAAATTGAATTTATATGCACCATATTTGGACCTAATCACATGCTTGCACCATTGTTAGACCATTTTTTTGCTAATAATATCTTATTGTTGAAAATAATAATAATTTTTAGACCCTACCAAAAGTTTCTCGGCAAACTTTTGGCAAGGTTGTTAGACACGATAAATCAGGAGTGTGTTAGTTTAACTGGTGAAAGAGCCTTGCCAATGCTAATTTGTCAAGCCTAGAAGCTCTGCTAAAATGATACCGGAATGAACACGGATATTACAAAAAGACACTCACCACCTAAGCCTACACTCTAGGATACAGAAAATTAGTGTCATACTTTTAGATACAGATTGTATATAATATCAGAAATTATTAATGGCCTGGGGGGAGGGAGGGATACGGATATCCAAACAACATCCATTAAATATTCGGGGCGGATACGGATTTGGCCGTATCCGCCCCACGGATATCCATTTATCCGTTTATTAGGTAACATTACAACAATACCCTTCCCCTTTATAAAGGGATTAAACCCGTGATCCCTACTAGGGCTGAAAACCGAACCGACTTAGGTCAGTTTTAAAATTTTCAAACCGTAACCGAACCGACCATTAACAAAACCGATCCGAAACCGAACCGATTCTAATTTATGCAAATCGTAACCGAACCGAACCGACTAAAATTAAACCAAAACCGAAATAAAACCGAACCGACCGACTTTTTTAAACATATTGTATTATTTATATATATAATATCTATTATTTATTATATATATTCGGTCGGTTCGGTTTGGTCGGTTAAAATCACATAGAAACCAAAAACCGAACCGACCACTTCGGTTTTGAATTTTTTAAAACCAAAACCGATCCGAACCGAATTTAAACCGAACCGATTGGTTCGGTTTAGATCGGTTCAGTCGGTTTAATCGGTTTTTTGTTCAGCCCTAATCCCTACACTTTCCCTCATTCCCTCCCTCACACGCCCGCCTCTCCCTCTCTGCCTCTCACACTCACACACAGGGGCCGTGGAGCGATTCGAGAGCGAAGCGCCGAAGGCCTCTCCCTCTCTGCCTCTCACACACACACAGAGCACAGGCGGAGGACCACAGCAAGGGCGGAGGCCGTCCGCCCCTTCTTCTCTCTCACAGCGAAGCAGCGAAGGCGGAGGCCGTCCACCTCTTCTTCTCTCTCACAGCGAAGGCTCAAGGTAAAGCTCGTCCGCCTCTTCTTCTCTGATCTCTCTCACAGGCTCACAGCGAAGGCGAAGCTCAAGCTCGGCCGCCTCTTCTCTCTCACAGCGAAGGCGTCGTCGTCCCTTCTCCTTCTCCTTCTCCTTCTCTGATCTTAGATCCAAATCTACGATCTGATCTTTGATCTTAGATCAAGATCTACGATCTGATCAAATTTGATCTTAGATCAGATCTGATCTCAGATCTGATCTGATCTCACTAATCTCATATCTCAACAAATCTCAGATCTCATCAGATCTGATCTCACTGATCTCATATCTGATCAGATCTGATCTCACTTATCTCAGATCTCAACAGTTCAGATCTAAAATCAGATCCAGAGATTGATTTTTTTTTGTATTTTTTTAATTTTTTTTGTACGAATTCTTTGTAAATTGTAATTCAGAATTTTTTGTATTTTTTTTGTACGAATTCAGAGATTAATTTTTTAATTTTTTGTTATAATTTTGTGCGGATTGGCGGGGCGGGGCGGATATCCGCCCATCCGCACGAGGCGGTTATGGATTTAGATTAAAATTGTAAACGGATTGGCGGGGCGGATTGGAGATCGATTATTACTGACGGATTGGGGATGGATTTGCTCAAATCCGCCCCAATCCGCCCCGTTGCCATCCCTAGGGGGGTGAAAATACAATGTTTCCCCCCTCTTTAAACACACACTCCAAAATGGTGTTTAAAGAGGGGGGCAAAATTGTATTCCCCCCCCCTACCAGGCAGGGAAACCAGACTGGTTTCCCAGGCCCTGTAGAAGTGCTGATGTAATATAAGAACTCACCACTCAAGGATCAACAATTAGCCGACCCGAGTTTCCCGCCTGGTCCACTGCCTGGACCCTCCTGGGCACGTGCGCTTAGGAGGGTGTTGGGCACATGCTCTATTATCTCTTCACTCTTTGTAGTTAACATGCTCTCTCCATCTCTTCATTCCTTGCTCCAACAAGCTAAAATGAAATAATATTGAAGAAAATCTCACTGTATCGACTGTACTCTGCAGATTCATAGCAGCTCCATAAGCAAGAAAGACCATCAAAAGTGCGCAACTCAAAATGTGAACATCTCTATTGTGATTCTTTAGAACTTTTGGAGAATCATTGTGATTCATTAGAACCTAACAAGAAACCTATAACCAGTGGCACTTGTTCATCATTCATAGCTTCCAATGCTCTTCCTTTCTTAGATGAATTTCAAAATTGGGAGAATGGGTTCTTAATTAAGTCCCAAGTTGAGACTCCCCATTAAATTTAGTTTAGTGGATTATACGGTTTAGTTCATTGAACAGATTAAAAAGGTGGAATCTTGAAGTAGAAGAAGAGACAGAGGGAAAAGAAGAAGAAGACGAGGAAGTCCCAACTTTTGAATTGTCCATCCAACATGTACAGCCCAAATTTCCAAAACTTGCTCATTTCATTCTAACCTTCCAAATTCGACCTACATATGTAAAATCAAATAAAGAGAAGAACAACTTAGAACTTCCAAAGAAAACCCAAACATACAAAACACAGAATTCGAACAACAAAATCAACCATTTCATTTCATTTCATTAAAACTAGTATAATACATTCATTAACATCCACCCAACAAAACACAAACCCTAACTTTCCCATACAACTTAACTAGAGGTAAATTTGGTGACAGCCTTAGTCCCCTCAGACACAACGTGCTTAGCCAACTCACCGGGCAACACCAACCTAACAGCAGTCTAAATCTCCCGAGAAGTAATTGTAGGTTTCTTGTTATACCTGGCAAGCCTGGACGCTTCCTAAGCGAGCTTTTCGAAGATGTCATTGATGAATGAGTTCATGATACCCATTGCCTTGCTTGAGATACCTATGTCTGGGTGAACTTGTTTCAGCACTTTGAAAATGTATTTCTTGTATGTTTCGACATTCTTCTTTGATCTCTTCTTCTTCTTGTCCCCTGCTGAGGCAGCTGAGGCGCCACCTTCCTTTGTTGGGAGCTTTTTCCCGACTGCTGGGGTCTTCTCTGCCACGGTGGACTTCTTATCCTCTGCAGGTTTCTTCTCTGCGGGCTTCTTCTCTACTTTGGGTCCCATTGAAACTGAACGGATGGGTAAGTCATGGAAAAGAGTGAAGAGATAAGAGAGCACGTACCCAACACCCTCCTAGGCGCACGTGTCCAGGAGGGTCCAGGCAGTGGACCAGGCGGGAAACCCGGGCCGGCTAGAATTGTTGCTCAAGGATTGCCCAAGAGATACAGAGTTACAAAAAAACTATTTTGAGAAAGGTCTCAATTCTATTTCCCAATTGTTGCCTTAGTATACTTAGTACTCTTTATATATAAGTTTTCTTGGAACAACCCTCCAAGAGGCTTTTACTCTTCCTAATACAACATTAATTACAAACACGGTAAGACTTATTGAATGCAAGCTTGACTATTCCCGTAGCCCAACTTGTCTGACCTACCCTTAATGATTTGATGATATCTTCCCTCTATAAGACTCTAATAGGGCTGGGCATTTGAGACCGAAAACCTGGTCCGGACCGAGCGATCCGGTCTGGTCCGATTTTCTACTGTTATTTTATAAGTCAGTTTTTAAATCCGGCCCGACCCGTATACGTCGGTTCAGTTATCGGTTCCTATTCTCAAAGCTCAATGGATAACCGACCCACTACCAAATTTCTCATCAAGTCTCAGCTACTAAATTTCTCATCAAGTTTTGAAAACTCACACAAGTTTTATGTGTGATGGGTTGTTGCTGCCTTGTTTCATGCAAAATGCATAAAGAATGAAAAAAAAAAAAAAAAAAAAAAAAAAAGGGAAGTGGAGTGAGTGGTTGTGGTTACATTGTCAGTCTTAAAAAAATACAGAAATCAAAGCATATCCCAATGGATTGGTGCATCTTCCCACGTGAATTGATGAACAAAGAAAGGGGTTTCATATTTTCCATTATAGAGTCTAGAAACTAGAAATTGTGTTGGCTTAAACATCAAAAAGGGTTTCATATATTATAGTGTGTTGTCAATTCACAAATACTATGGTTTTGGTTTTGAATCATTAGTTTTTTTTTTTTTGGATCATTAGCTGCAAGAGAGAGAGAGGGGTTGATTAATTGCAAAACAAAACTTATAAAACCAACAGTGGTTTTGGTTTTGGAATGGAGTGTGTTGTCACTTCACAAATATACATCATAATCATGATGGATGAGATCGGAGTTTGGATGGGATAAAGAAAGAGACATTTCAGTCATGTCCTTTTTTCTTCTCTTCTAGTAGAAAGAAACCACTGAGATTAAAAAACTAATTGGACTGATACCGACTCGGCCCGGCCCGGCCCGAAAAATCGGTCAACCAAATCCTCGGTTAATCGGCTAATCCGGTTCGGGCTCGGTCCTTAAAATTTCAAACTTTCAAATGTCGGGCCGATTTTCGGTTTGGGCTAGACGGGTTGGTTAACCGGACCTGCCCAGCCCTAGACTCTAAATTGAGATTTGTAAAATGCTCTAGAATCCTGAGATAGAAAGCTTTCCAGAAATATATTTCTTGCTCATTAACTCCTTCTAAATCAGTACCAGATTTAGTTTGAAAATGGACTAGCTGCCGGGTCTTCATCCAGAGTAATGAATGTGAGTAGTTGGAACTCCTTGGGTGACTTAGCCATGTAAAGATTTCCAAACTCTCATGTGTCATAAAATATTTGCTAGACCACAAATAAGCAAGGCTTTGAGCCCTTGTCTAATGGGCTTAGGCAGGGTCAAAACCCTATCTATTGGCATTTTTTGTGTAGTGATAGTTTGCAGACGATGAAGAATTTGATGTGGAACGATGTGCAACTCCGATGAAAGAAGGGCAACAATGGGTTGGGAGGGAGGGGCTTGGCTGAGGGTTTTTTCCCTCAAATTGATGACAAAAAATGGATTGAACAAACAGGGACAACTTTTTTTTAAAGATTGAAAGAAATGGAGCAGGAAGGGGGTGCAAACAAAAGACGTGGTGAAAACAATGAAGACAAACAATTGGTTTTGATAACAATTGGCTCAGCGGATATTAAAAGAAGAAGATTCAGATATCTCAAAGGGATAATAGAAGAAAATTTGTAAAAAAAATTAGGAGAAAATTAGGAGAGAATTTAGGGAGAAGTGTAAAAGAAGACATAATAATGAGGATGATAATTAGGAGAAAATGTAATTTGATTAATTGATAATATGTTTGTCGTTTCATTAATTGGGTTTCTCTCCGTTAAAATTAAAAAAAAAATTTATTCCTAACTAAATTATAAATAAACCTTCTATTTTTTATTGTAATACCAAAAATAACAACTTACTTAATTGAAATTCTAATAAAAATAAAATACCTAATTATGTTAAAATAATAAGCTGTCCTTCATATTTGACTTGACATTTTGTCTATAGGTTAAAGCAGCAAAACAACTTGAAAGTTCTCAATCAAAACTGAGCCCTTCTAGGCGATGAGAGAGTGGGCGAGGAAATGAGCGAGGGGGAGAGTGTTACCACTCATCCTCTTCTAGATTTGTGAAGGCGCGCATCTCGAGGGGGATAAGGGTCACACCCCCTCCCTCGCCCATTTCATCGTCCACTCCCTCGACATTTAGAAAAAGCGAACAAAACTAGATGTGAAAAATATTATAATTTTCTGTGGGTGGGGTGTATTGGATTACATAGTCAATGATGTTTAACTAATCTGATGTTAACTGCATCAAATTCACCAATGAATTAACATAAATCAATTCATTTTTTTTATTGAATTTGCACATCACCATAGATTAACTACAAGTGATTTGTTAGGTAGAGAGAGATAAAAACAAAATTGAGTTTTTGTAAAAGGAGAGAAAGTTGAGGATCTCGACTGTCCAATAGATATAACGGTCCAGATCTGTGCACAGGACCTCTCATGACCTTTGTGCGCATGAGCCACCCCGGGTCCTGGAATATGTGATATAAAATCAAGGAAAGTTAATATGTCAGGTTTCATTATTTTTATTTTTATTTTGTCCTGAAGCACAAAGGTGAAAAGTGTTGATGGATAGATTACCTCGGTGTCATTTGTTGTGACACAAGCAACCAAAGAACCCTGACGGTGTGTTTGGTTGTATATAATTGTATCTCATGGGAATACATGAAGGAGTCACTTATATTTAAATTAATTTTGAGGTTTACTCACCAATTCATCATTAAATTTTGTAATAAATGATAAAAATTTCATTCTCGTGAGACTTTCAATTTTAGCATTGATCAACAATTAATCATAAGAGCTAATTACCTCAATTTAGCCTTAAATATACGAGTCTCCTAATGGATTTTCATAGAAAGGATTCCATGCAACCAAACACACCCTGAGTTCTAAGTTTTCATGAACCTGAAAGAGATAATCAGTAATTTATCAAAATATTTACATGCTACTAATCAATTTTATCTTACTACTTTTGCCCCAAATTTCATATTTTAAGTAGGGGTGGGCATCCAATCCTGCGATCCCGTTTTGAATTTTTTGAGTTGTATTTGGATTGATCAATCTCATCTTGATCCCGTCTCATTCTAAAGTGAGATGGGATCAAGATGAAGAATTTCAATCCCGTCTAAACCTGAACTAATTTTTAAATATTTAGTATTAATAATTTTAATATATTTTTAGGAGTGTACGTAATTCTTTCTTTAAATCAAATATTGATAATCATATTATGAGATACATATTGATAATTTGATATAAGCATTATGAGATACATATTGATCATCTGAGATACATATTCTTTCAATGATCATATAAGCACAAGTCACTCTATGATTATATAAACATTCTGAGGTACATATTGATCATTTGATTGTATCACCAACATATTCTCTCTTATTCACACTTATCCGTCGCTTTTTTAGCATTTATTCCCCAATCTATATTACAAATCAAGATGGTGTTTGAGGTTGGACATAAAAGACGGTTGAGATTTACCCAAATATTAAGATCTAACAGATTACATAGAACTTAAAACACCAAGAGTGCATGGGTTCGATTCTCATACCCAACATTTTGATAATTATTTTTTCAATTGTTAATGGTGGTGATTATGCATGTAAGTATGAAGGATGAAAACTTGAGGGTGATCATGTTTTGACAAATTTTAAAATTTTTATCGTGCCAACGACACGGTTAATACCCTAAAACTTAAAGCACAAAGTGTGCATGAGTTCAATTTTCATACCCAACATTTTTTATCTTGATATTTAAAATATAAATAAGCTCAATTTATCCTGTTAAAATTTTATCGTGCCAACATAAAGATCTAACAACCCAAACATATTATTATTATATGTACAAAACAGGATGGTGTTTGGGGTGGGAGATAAAAGACGGCTGAGATTTAGCCAATTTATGAATCTAGCGGATCACATAGAACTTAAAGCACCAAGAGTGTATGGGTTCGATTCCATATCCAACATTTTTTTATATTTATTTATTTTCTTCAATTGTTGATGGCGGTGATTAGGCATCTAAATATGAAAGATGAAAACTCAAGGGTGATCATATTTTGACAAATTTTAAACTTTTATTGTGCCAACGCCACGTGGAATACCCTAGTTATTATTATATATACAAAACATGATGGTGTTTGGGATGAGAGATAAAAGACGGCTGAGATTTAACCAAATATATGAATCTAACGGACCACACATAACTCAAATCAC
Organism: Berberis vulgaris; assembly: GCA_963556465.1. Classification (NCBI taxonomy): domain Eukaryota; kingdom Viridiplantae; phylum Streptophyta; class Magnoliopsida; order Ranunculales; family Berberidaceae; genus Berberis; species Berberis vulgaris. The sequence goes on from OY747135.1 coordinate 72,797,247, forward strand.
CAAGAGTCCATGCGTTTGATTTCCATACCCAACATTTTTTTTATATTTATTTAGTTTTCTTCAATTGTTGATGATGGTGGTGTTGAAATTTCAAGGGTGATCATATTTTAACAAGTTTTAAACTTTTATCATGCCAACGACACAGAAAATACCCTAGTCTATATTACAAATTAGGATAGTGTTTAGGTTGGAAATAAAAAACGACTGAGATTTATCGAACTATAAGAATCTAACGGATAACATATAACTTAAAGCACCAAGAGTGCATGAGTTTAATTCTCATACCCAACATTTTGATATTTATTTATCTTGATATTTAAAGCAGACTAAACTCTATTTATCATGTTAAACTTTTATCGTGCCAACGGCACGGGGAATACCCTAGTCTATATTACGCATCAAAATGGTGTTTCACTATTTGGGAGATATAAAACGACTGAGATTTATCCAAACATTAAGATCTAATGGTTGGGACTTAAAGTTAGTTTTTATGTCTCACCTTCAGTCAATCCCTAATAAGAGTGCATGGGTTCAATTTCCATACCCAACATTTTAAAATTTATTTATTTTTTCTTCAAATATCGATGGTGGTTATTAGGCATGTAAATAGATTTATTTATTTATTCTACTCAAACATTTAGCATGTGGAATAATGCTATAGTAAAGTAGATTGTCAAAATTCTACAAAACAAATTGTATTTAATTTAGTTTAAGCTACCGTTACAGAAACACCAAATATTTGTGATTGATAGATATTAAAAAAATGAATGTCACGACAGATATTAAAAAAATATGTTCATTGGTAATGATACATGTGTCGCAGCCTTGGGGTATGATTAGTGACATCTAATTATTATTTGAATAATGGGCTCATGCTAAAATTTTTCCTTATTTATTTGAATTTCATATGGAGAACAAGTGTATCAATTAATTTCCTCCATGGAACCGTTCATATATGTTTACCACGCAACTTTACACACATTGCACATTTTGCACGACTCTTTATTTTTCTTTTCTCGTGCATGTAGCCTAATAATCTCTATAATTAATCTTTCCTATTTCAAATATATAAGTTAGATGTTGGGTTCTTTATTGTCATCTGATTAGGTGGATTTTATGGTTGCGTTTCATTAAATGTTAAAAAACAAGGGCGAGAGTAAAATTTTCTCAAAAAGTATGAGAAGTTGAATGGTCTTGCCAACGGTCTCATTTAGCAAAAAATGTTCATTTACATACCAAGTGCTAATAGTATATTGAGCTAAAATCCCCAAAGGCATACCGGAAGATTTTTCAACACAGTAAACCCCCTGAGAGGCACTGCAAAAAATAAGCCGCAATAAAAATATTAACATATCGCACGGTAGTGCCAACGGCACGGGGAATACCCTAGCCTATATTACAATTCAGAATGATGTTTTAGGTCGGAGATAAAAGTCGGCTGAAATTTACCCAAACATAATATCTAACATCCTAGATAATTTCTCATATTTCAATATCTCTTACACTCTTTCAACTTCTCATCTTTCAATTTCTCTTAACCCTCACTTACACTTTTTCATCTCTCGCTTTCAATTTCTCATATTCCAAATATAAGTTTATTCTTTTTTTTACTAAATTTATTTTGATTTGTACACATAAAATTACATTTGGGTTTTTTGAGTATTTGACATTTTGTACAATTTCAAATTTATTGGGCAACTACGAAATACATTTTATATTGTGAAATGAGTGGGTTTGTATTGTAACTTTTATGTTTTTCAATTGATTTCTTTCATGGTGACGTATGCACGGGCGGGTTGGTATGTCATAAGGTTTTACTATTCATTGCAGACGGGGACAAACTAAGGATTAGAGATAAAAGATAGTTAGAATTGAAAGTTTGAAAATGTGTTGAGGATTAAGATTAATTTTCTATGATGACATGTTTGTAAATATAAAATATGTAAAATGGCAAAGAAAATGAAGAAATTTGGTGGAATGTAAATATGGCGCAGAGAGAAAGTATTGGGTTTTTTTTTTTTTTTCAAAAGAAAAGTATCATAACTATCTACTTAGCTGCCGGATTTTGGTAAACTTGATATCTTTGAAAAACAATTTTAAAGATCTTTCAAACAAAACAAATGATCAATACAAACACTTCACATTTTAAAATATTTATTTTATTATTAAAATGTGTAGATATTTTTAATATTTTCATGCCCAAGTATAATACTTTTCAAAGAAACAGATGGACATTTTAATGAACGCTCAAACAGAAACCTCGAACATTCAATCGATTCTAATTTTAACCGACTTTGACTCTATATTTACCATAAACGGGTTTGCATCTAAAAAAAATTAGTTTACATTCTAAAATATGATTTTTTTTATGGAACTGATAGAGGGCAATGGTGGTAAGGGTGTCTAGTGCATGATAAATAGTAAAAATAAAAGTGTATGTGGAGTGCTAATGGCACGGGTATTATGCTAGTATTTTAGATGTCGTACTACTTATCTTGTTGTAACTAGGGTATTCCCCTTGTCGTTGGCACGATAAAAGTTTAAAATTTGTTAAAATATTATCACCATTGAGTTTTCAACACCACCATCATCAACAATTGAAGAAAAATAAATAAATATAAAAAAATGTTGAGTATGAGAATCGAACCCATGCACTCTTGGTGCTTTAAATTCCATGTGATCCATTAGATTCATAAATTTGGTTAAATCTCAGTCGTCTTTTATCTCCCACCCCATACACCATCTCGTTTTCTACATATAAAATAATAATATGTTTGGGTCGTTAGATCTTTATGTTGGCACGATAAAAGTTTAACATGATAAATATAGTTTATTATACTTTAAATATCAAGATAAATAAATATCAAAATGTTGGATATGGGAATCGAACTCATGCACACTTTGTGCTTTAAGTTTTAGGGTATTCCCCGTTTCGATGACACAATAAAAATTTTAAATTTGTCAAAACATTATCACCCTTAAGTTTTCATCATTCATACTTACATGCCTAATCACCACCATCAACAATTGAAATTTTTTTTATCAAAATGTTGGGTATGAAAATCAAATTCATGCACTCTTGGTGTTCTATGTGGCCGTTAGATCTTAATGTTTTGGTAAATCTCAGTCGTCTTTTATCTCCAACCTCAAACACCATCCTGATTTGTAGGGTATTCCTCGTGTCATTGGCACGATAAAAATTTAAAACTTATCAAAACATGATCACCTTAAGTTTTCATCCTTCATACTTAGATGCCTAATCACCACCACCAACAATTAAAGAAAAATAAATATCAAATGTTGGGTATGAGAATCGAACCCGTGCACTTTTTGTGCTTTGAGTTCTATGTGATCCGTTAGATTCTTATAATTGGGTAAATCTTAGTCCTCTTTTATCTCCCATAGAAAAATAAATATCAAATGTTGGGTATGAGAATCGAACCCGTGCACTCTTTGTGCTTTGAATTCTATGTGATCCGTTAGATTCTTATAATTGGGTAAATCTTAGTCGTCTTTTATCTCCCACCTCAAAGACCATCATGTTTTGTAATATAGTAATAATTATAAATTTCATCTTGGAGTATTTCTTTATTGGCACATTATTAGAAAGGCCAATGCTCGACTCTTATTTCCATTGGAATCTGCACATTAAGTATACAAAATTTTTAACAAAATTTCAGCAAAATGGTCTCCGCAATTTGTACAAATGATCACATGCTTAACACATTTACAACAAATTTTTTATTGTCTAGTGATCTCATCCAATCTTGAACCCATTTGGATGGGACGAGGTCAGGATGAATCTATCCCATCTCAATCTCGTTCCGATCTCGAATGAACGAGATGAGATATAAATAAGGTCCATCGCATCCCGTGTCCACCCCTAATTTAAAGTACAAGTCTCCATCAACATCTCTGGAAATATTATTTGACTAATTAGATCCCACATGTGGTGATGAATGCATAAAAATGACATTTTATCTACTAATTGATGTAAAATACAATTCTACTTCAGATGAGTTGGTATCTAAGTGGTAATCACTGCCTAGTATAATTTCGGTGGACGTGAATTTATTGTTACCGAAGGTACAAATGTTCCACTTAGGTGTTGTTTTAGAATCTAAAGGGTAAAAGCCAATGTCATTATGACATTATCTTATGTATGAATCTATGATACATTATCACATGCTCCATACATTGTAAAATATGGTGAACTTTATTGATTGATGTCTTTGTAAATCATTGTTCTTAGCTTTTTGGTAGGAGATGCTATAAATCACGAGTTAATTACATATATTAGGTTAAAATGTTGTCAAAACTTACTTTTACATATCAAATGTAATTGACATATATGTTCTGATTTGACTCAATTTAGAAATGAAAAGAATGAAAAAGACTTCTGATCAACTAATTTTAGAGATGATTCTAGCCCAATCTCTAACAATTTTATACGATGTAAACAAATGCCAATCAATTAGAGAAACATTAGTAAGATTGTTAAAATTCATTGTCAATCTTAGGCTTATTAGGAATAGAGTTCTAGTTGTGCAAATTTGTCTGCTCTTGTCGCATTTCAAAATGGAGAAAAAAAAATTTGACAAGACTCGCCCATGCAACAATTTTATCAGTGAGATATAAGTAGCAAAACAACTGAAAGTTTTTATTCAAAATATTCAAAACCAGAGCTGCTTCCCCTTTAGACTTTTTGAATATGAAAAATATTACAATTTCGTGTGGTGGTGTATTAAAATATTTAGTCTGTGGTGTGTTACAAAACTCCCTTCAACAACCTTAGTGCACTCATATATCTTGGACAAAACTGAGTAGGTAATAAAGGTGGCTAGCATTTAAGTTGTAGTTGAAATTCAGTGTATTTCACATGAATCTTTTTTTGGGGTGATTCTAGATGTCGAGGAAACTGGTGAGGGAATTGGCGAGGGAGGGTGCCTTGCACGTGCCTGACTTTTATTTCAAAAAAAAAAAAGCGGAAAATTTGTTTAAATTTCGTTGCTGAAATTTAAGAGGGAGGGAGTGACCAAAAATCAGAGAAAACCATAGAGATAACACAGACAAAGGAATTAAGATTTTGTTGGTAATTATAACATTGTTCGTAACAAATTGTTTTCTAGGTAAAAAGTGATAATTATTTTCATGAAAATTTGTTTCTCATTAAAGCTCATTAACTATTTTATAGCGACAAGTCATTATTTTGTTGGAAATTGTATACTCACTACAAAAAAAATTTATTTACTAACAATTTTTATTTTCTTTTTTAATGTGTTACTATTTCTAACAAAAATAAATTTTATTGAAAAAACCATAGAGTTGTCACTTTTAGTAACAAAATCTTTTTTGTTGGCAACTTTTCTTTGTAAAGAGGTGGCGAAAAATATTCATTCAAAAACTAATTTCCCACCAACATTATTTAGCAACAAAATATTTCTATTTCAACGAAATTTTAGTTTGTTAGTTATAATGACGTCATTTACAGTAAATTATTTAATTGCTAATAAATATTAATATTATTGACAAATATTTTCTTAGTAAATGCACTATAACACTTGTTCATGTCTCTTCAACAATGAAAGTATATTTTCTCTAGTTACTTACCACGTTATTACAACGATTTATTTGGTTACTTATAATGAAATTTTTTTCATGAAATTTATTTATATTTAAAGCTCCTAGCTTCTTTAGAGTGGAAAAATATCAATTCGTTGAAATTTTTTATAATTAGTAGCATTGATATTATTTCATCTGAAAAATCAAATAAAATTTATTTAACAATACAACATTATTTTACTGTTAATTATAATATTAATGGTAACAATTTATTTCGTTGCTAAATACTGATAAAATTTCGATGAACTTTTTTCTTATTAAGGCTCGTTTTCTTAGTTACAACAATTTAATTTTATTTCATTGGGGATATAACCACAATAACATATAGCATTGAAATGTAATTACTATTTTGTTGCTAATTATAATGGTGTTATTGTGAATTTTTTTTCATTGTTAAAATTGGTAGACATTTAACATAAATTTTATAATCGTGAAAATATTTAGTTCTAATTTATAGTGATGAAATATTATATATTGGTCTCTATTATATATGTAGCAATGATTTTTTTTATTGCAAAAATGAGTAATTTGATTTAATAAGCTATAAAGTTGTTTCACACAACACAAATTCAAATAGCTCAATTGGTAAACATCGCTACAGATTTTACTCTAGGTCAAGAGTTCAATTCCCGTTGAGCCTAAAAATAAATATATTATATGTGGAATTCCATAGTGGACTCTTATCATCAAGAGAGGCGTCCTTAGAGTTTGGGAGGTAGTGGATGGTGTCCTTAGAGATTGAGACCTAGATTAGGTCATCTAAGAACCGAGAATGATCGTTTTAATATATAATTTTGTCTTATTAAAAATAATTTCGTTGGTAATTGTTAACAGTACCCATGCCAACTTTCATTGATATACATTCATTTTACAAACGAAAAAGTTATATGATAAAGGTAGTTACATTTTCCCACGACAATTTTCTTTGAAGATTCTAAGTTTTTTCGAAAAAAAATTCATAGGTAAAAAAAAGTTTTCTTGCAACAAAACAATTTGTTGGTAAACTATCTGATTTTTACCAACGAGTTTCCTTGGTAGTTGTCAGTATTACCAACACCGTGTTTCCTCGACTTATCAATTGTTTTACCAACAAAAATGTAATTCATTGGTAAAAACCTTTAGCTATGGGGATGTCTCCACGAACCCAATAACAAATTCTTTCCTTGTTAAAAGTTTTTCCCAACAAAATTTTGATTTTTGTCAAAGAAATTTTTTCTTGAAAAATGCCTTAATTGTTGTAGTGTGTGTAGTAATGATGGACTCACACTCCTTGGCAACAAACATGGAGTTCACCATAGGGTTCTTCCCATTATCAACACCTATACATGTGTGCTCTTCCCCCATGGTCATCACACTAAGAGTGTGCTCATCCTTGTCCAAGGCTGCATAACACTGCCATCCACAGTTTTAATCCTTACACACTACTAGAAGTCTATTAGGATCATTCTTCTTGAACCTCTTCACAAACTTGTTCCTCACCGCATACTTTCTTAACCAAAACTTAGCTGCCTCAACTGATGCAGAAGGGTTTCTAGGGTTCCTAATTTGAGTTTCTAGGGTTTCTAATTTGGATTTTTAGGGTTCCTAATTTAGGTTTCTAGGGTTCCTAATTTGCTCTTTCAATTTAATTAGGAGTCTTTTTAGTTTCCTTTTAGGATTAAGCTTTACCTTTTCATTTAGGAATAGACTGCTTGTTAGTTTAGTATTTGATTCTAATTTTTTCTTTTAGGAATAGGCTGCTTATTATTCAAGTTATTTGAGTACTATAAATAGAGCTCTACCTCAATATTGTAAGAGACCTTTGATTTGAGTAATTTAATCGACATTAGAGTTATTTCTGTGTGTTTTTGGGCGAATCTCTTGTATCCTTCCTTGTGAATTGTCTGTTGAACTAGCCCGCAGGATAATCACTATTCTGCCCGACGTCATCAACTGTGTCCCATTGTTTGCCAACCTCCAAAACCTACTCATTTGCCTGCCTCTCATCACCACTCTCCTCACCATACACATCAGTTATTTCATCAACAAATGTAGCATGCTCAGTTGGAGGTGAATGTGCATCATGCTCATTTTCAGTTGAATGACCTGAATAGAACTCCTCTTCTACAGGTATGTCATCTAAATGAGCAAACTCATTAGCTTGAGAAAGACCAGTTGAATGGGCTTAATCTTTTGGTTGAGATGGACCAGCTGAATGGGCTTGGTTCTGTGATTGAGAAGGACTAACTGAATGGGCTTCTGCCTCAGCTTGGGACTATGCATCAGTGGTTTTAGGTTCAACAAAAGGGAGGTCATCATCAAGCTCTTCTTCAGATGCAAAGGAGTGAAATAAGGAGAGGAGAACAAGTGAAACTTTGGTTGAAAGAAGCTTAGAGATGCAGCCTTTGACATTGAAGTCTGAACAAGTCCTCAAAATGTTTCGATACCACCTAAACATGTCTCGATTGAGTTTGTCGTATGGGAGTTGTGGAAGATTCGTTCACAATATAGTAACAGGTGCTCTATGGGATCGTAACTTTGCTACTCGGATTCAAGCCATGGCCATAAAAGTTCTGAAAAAAAAAGATGTCCGAAGAAAAGTTGGGTACCCGGTAAGTATGTCATTAATTATTTTTTAAATACAAATTTATATGAATTATTCGCTACTCGCTAATTAAATTTTTTTTATATTCACGACGGTAAACAACCGTCGCTAATTGATTTTTTTAAAAAATAACATTATTTTTATATTAACAACAGCAAAAAACCGTCGCTTATTGTTTTTAAAAAAAATAACATTATTTTTATATTAGCGACGGCAAAAAACCATTGCTAATTGTTTTTTTGAAAAAAAAATTTATGCACTAAAAAATTTAGCTACGACAAAAAACCGTGGCTAAGTTTTAAAATTATTTTATTAGCGACGGCAAAAAACCGTTGCTAATTGGTTTTTTGAAAAAAAAAATTATACACTAAAGAATTTAGCTACGGCGACAAACTGTGGCTAAGTTTTAGATTTTTTTTATTAGCGACGGCACCAAACCGTTGCTAATTGTTTAAAAAAAAAGAGTCACCGATCCGCATGAAACCTCATCTCAACCGTCAATAATACCCAAAATTTTTAGCTCAATCCAACGCACTAAACCAAACCACGTCACCGATCCGCGTGAAACTAACACAACCAATCTCCTTCAATTACCTCTCTATATAAATTTAAATTTTCTCTACAAACCAACTTAAACAAAAAATTTCTCTCAACCTCCAGAGAAGAAACCCACAGAGGAGAAGTCCGCCGCTTCCTCGACACCGATCCCGGCCGCCTCTCTCTCCCCTTCCTTCCTCCGCCGCCTCTCTCTCAAAGATCTAAGATCTCATGATCTCGGAGATCTGAGATCTCCGATATTCTATAGATCAAATTTTTTTTTTTTTTTTTTTTTGTCATTTTTGTATGGATTCTTTGTAATTTTTTTTTGTAATTTTTGTATGATATTCTAGAGACTGTGTAATTTTTGTTATAATTTTGATCAATTAAGTTTAGTTCTGGTAGTTGATATTAATTTTCAGAATGGAAAAATCATTAATAGCTAATTTCATTATAAAAAAATGTCATATAATTTGTAAATTTCATTTGTCAATATGATTTGCAGCAAAGTTGTCCCTAAATAGCCACGGCAAATACTGTGGCTGTTTTGTCAATTAGATTTGCAATTTAGCGACGGCAAAAAACCGTCGCTAAATAGACAAGGCAAAAAACCACCTCTAAATAGCCTTAGCGACGGCAAAAAACCCTCGCTAAATAGCGACGGCAAAAAAACGGTCGCTAAATAGCGACGGCAAAAATCGTCGCTATTTTACAATTAGCAACAGTCTTCGTCGAAATTTTCAACAGCTTTAGCGACGGAATTTTTTGAGTTAGCCACGGTTTTTTTGCCGTGGCTAATTAGCGACGGGATAATTTACCGTTGCTGATTCAAATAACGACGATTAAACTAGCCACGGTATTGCGACGGTTGTTGTGCCGTGGCTAAATCATTGTAACGACGGTTTTTTGACAATTAGCAACGATTTTTAGCCGTTGCTGAATCGTCTTTTTTTTGTAGTGCATGTTCCAGAAACATTCATCAACATTCCAAGTCACTCTCACCCAATTCTAACCAAATTAAAGCAATGGTAACATTTTATTTAGTACATGGATAAATAGATGGATAGATAGATAGATTGGTTGTGTATTCAGTAACAGCAGTGAATACAATCAACTACAGTTCACCAACATCATTAGCATCATCAGCTTCATCATCTTCCTCAAATTCAAACAGATCAATGCGAAGTCCACTAACAGTGACTTCACCGAGACGAGGCATCAAAGTCACGACCAACTTATCAAAACTTTCAGCCTCAATGTCTTCAAGCACCGCACTGAGACCCAGTTCCAGAGCGGTATGTCGAATCTTCACAAAACTACCCACAAACTCACCATTGTCTGGCCCAGCAAGCCCCTCGATAGGTTTGGTGACATAAACATCAAACCTTGCTGGTTGTCCATGGGGTACTTCAACGCCATCAACAACAAGCACCTCGCTTGCGTCTTCCTTCTCGTCCTTGCTTCGAGAAACCTTAGGCCTTGCGACAAGAGCACGAATGGGCTCCTTTAAGACCCGTGGTTGTGACCCAAACTTGGCAATTGGTTCAAGTTGTAGGGAGTCTCCAGCACTTCTCTTCACTCTGCTCGTCCGATGTTGCCTGTATTTCTTTCGAACATCCAGCCAGGCACTACTACAAATATTAGCTTAGGTAACGCCACTTAGATAGCGCTTTTTTAAAGAGCTATTCAAGTGGGCGCTAGGATAACGCTTATTTGTCTTTAAAAAAAAAAAAATAAAAAAAAAACGCTACAATAGCGCTTTTAAATTTTTTTTTTTAGTTAAGCACTATCTTAATTATGTCTTATATAGCGCTTTAAAAAACGCTATGTGGAAAAACGTTACCGAAACTACCATAGCGCTTTTAAAGTGCTTGCATAGCGCTTCGAAAGCGCTATGCTACTTACATTTAGTATAGCGCTTTATCTTATAGCCTAATAATTAAAAAAAAAAATCTTTTCTTTCTCTTTCTCTTTCTCTTTCTCGACCTCCTCTGTTTTTCTTATCTTCTCAAAGCAAACAACACAAGAAATGGGAGGTGGAGCAGTCATGCGAGCAGCAGCGAAGGTTGCGGGGTTCGGAATCAGCGGCGGCCTACGAGGCGCCACTGTGACTCTCCCAGATCAAGCGGTGTCCGCCGCTGCACGCACCGTCACCAGGCCGATTGCAGGGGGCCTCGTGTCGTCAACGGAAGATGGAAAATCTGGGGTTGTGTTGTCTTCGCAGAATAGGGATGTTGTGGAGGAGGGTTGGGAGTTTGCTGGTGGGGAAGAGGAGATGTTTGCGACGAGGGATTCGATTAATCCTGTCAACAGACTTGTGTTCGGAAGTGCACCCAGTATGGAGGAGGCCATGGAGGCCACTTCTGACTTGAAAGAAGTGCTTGAAAAGTAAGGTTTTTATTTGAAGTTGTCTCTTTAGAACCGGGTTGGTTAAGCATGCTTTGATTTTGAATGGGTTTTCATTAGTTTGGTTTTGATTTGCCTTTTGTGCCCTAATTTTTTGATTTTCTGAAACGAAATTGAATCATGTTTATGTTTACATGGGGTTTGATTGTTTTGGTTTATTTTTATGAAATTGACAATGGACTTTGATTATGGTGCTTAAGTTTGTGATTTTTTGTGAAACAGACTTGAACAATTTTGACCTAATGAATTGGGAATCTAATTTACAATGGGTTTCTTCTTATCAGGTGTTGGAGTTAGCAGGAAAAGCAGCGAGAGACAACAAGCAATCCAGAATAGTGCTACGACACATACAATTGGCAGTGTGAAATGACGAGGAGTTGAGTAAGTTGTTGGGTGCAATCATTGCCAATCTTGCTTCATCGGGCTTTCTTCTTGTCGCTTTTCTTCACTTCACTCAATTTTGTTCACTTCAATCTTCCTCTCTTTCTAAGAATAGTTTTCATTCATATTTTGAAACAGTGAGTTGATTCGCTCAATAAATGATGACTTAGCCCAGGATTTTAACTCGAGATCTCATTCCGTCGTCGCTCAATAAAGGTTGGACGGAAAAAGGGGCTCATAAATATGGAAGATTAAATGAACAGTCCTGGTGGGAGAAATGGGGAGAAAACTATGATGGAAGAGGAGAAGTCTTGAAATGGTATGCTTAATTTCATCATCTCCAGCTGATTTGCATGGGGTACTAACTTATGGACATGAATCACTATATAAAACATGCACATGGAAATTAGAGATTAAGGATGTTGAGTCCTTCCAAAATGATCAATAACTCTCCCAGTGTGTGGCAGTGTTATTGTTTAACGATGTCAACTGTGCAATGAGTAATGATATGTTGAGACATGGCTAGACACACTTAATGGAGATGTGTAGAGTAGCATATGAGTATTATAATATTTACAATTCTCTTTTTTCATGAACATAGTATTGATTTCATAGATCAATCATACAATAAGCATTTCATTAGCGAGAGTTTCTAACATTCATATATCATAGTCTTTCAATATGTTTTGTGACTTGAGTAAACAAAAGCATTTAGATCTCTGTGTTCACTTTTGAGTAACTAATGGACAAGCAATGGTTTTTATCAAATATTTACTATGAAGTATTTGTTTCCCTAGAGCTTTGCTTTTGACTATGTTTCACTTTCAGTCATCTTAAGCACAATTCTTTAATACTTTCACCTGGAAAGACTCCTAATGCCAGTATAGTTTCAAGTTAAAATTTCTGTTACTTTTTTAAATCGAGATGGTAGATTTATAAGAGTTATGCTATGGATAATGAAGGGATATGGGATCTTGCATTTTCCTTTTCTTTTCTCAGGACAGATAAGTGGGCAGAAACCAAACTGGGAACCAAATGGGGCGACAAGTGGGAAGATAAACTCTTTTCTGGCATAGGTTCACGGCAAGGAGAAACATGGCATGTATCATCTATTGGTGACCGTATGCTACTCCCTTAGTCTTAGATTATATTTTGATTCTTAAAAACTGTTTGTCTTTCTGTTTCTTTTTTTTTTTCCTCTGTTTCTCCAAATAGTTAAATTCAAGCCATGCCTCCAGGTTGGCAGAAGAATTATCAGGTACTAGACACTTCAATTGACCAATAATCCAAAACATGTGGCAAAAAATAAGTTAACAATTGCAAGAAAACTAGTCAGTACACAAGAATATGGTAAATGACATTTCCTAACTTATTGGTTGAGTTCACTCAGTTCTCCAATATTATGATGTTTTAAGATGAGCTCCCAATAAGTATATAGTGAGTCTGTGATTTTATAGTTTGCCGATTTATCAGTCAACATTCCTAATCCTGGAGGTGAAGTGGAGAAACATTAACTGAGAGTATCATTCATTAGATTGCAGCGATTGCACATATTTCCAATTGTTTCCAGCTTTCAGTGTAATCTCATGAAACACTAGATTTTCAGATATATGTTACAACTTATCCACATGGTTTAGGTGACCATGCTAGTTTAGATATTAGAGTTTGGTGTTCTATTAACTATATAGAAAAAAAAATGTGTTTTGTATAAATACCATTCATGTCTTTCTCGTTTAGATATTCGCTACCACATTTTATTGCCCAGTCGGGTCTATCTAGAAGGATATGTCTACTGTGCAATATAATACCTACCTTGTAAAGAAATAGTCCCGTCATGTAGACACAGTCAGTCCTGTACATTATATCTGAAGTACTAGGCAGGAAAAATGGGTTTAGTCTTCATTGAGTTGGTCTTTCATTTAAAATTAATTCAAAACCTTTGCTAGCTTGACATTTTCAATGAGTTAGGTAAGCTATAATAATATAAAAAATATCAACTAATTAGTGTTCTATTCTTTGTTCCAAACCTTTGTCTCAAATGACTCAGTATAAATAGTGAGCTCTACAAGCTTATCTTTCACAGCTAGAGCTCCTACTACTTCAGTTTAGTTATAAAGTACTGAAATTGTGAGGAGATAGCTATAATGGCAAACATCATTATCTTATTTGCTCTAATAACCATGGTGTTCACCTACTCTCCTACCTTTGCCTTTGATCCAAGTCCCCTGCAAGATTTCTGCGTAGCTGACCGTGCCAACTCAGGTACATATGGAGATTGGATACAATCAGCTCATTGGCAATGTTCCTGTTGAATTCGGGCTCTTATCGAATCTAAGGTACCTTGACATAGCTTATGCAAATTTGTCTGGTCCTTTACCACCTCAACTAGGTAAATTGTCAAAACTTGAGTCTTTGTTCCTCTTCAATAACCGATTTTCTGGTGAAATCCAAGTTGAATATTTGGATTTGACAGCGTTGCAATCACTTGATTTATCGGGTAATCAACTCTCTGGGCAAATTCCGGAAGGTATTGCTTCACTGAAGGAGCTAACATTTCTTAGTTTATTGGGAAACAATCTTATAGGGGAAATCCCACAAGGTGTTGGTGAACTGCCAAACCTTCAAACCTTACTTTTATGGAACAATTCGTTTACCGGGAGATTGCCCAGCAACTTAGGCTCCAATACCATCCTAGAAAAACTAGACGTCTCATCGAACTCACTCATAGGTCCAATTCCACCCAACCTTTGCCTAGGTAATAGACTCAATAAACTCATTCTTTTCTCCAACAAACTTGATTCAGAATTACCTCCACCACTTGCAAATTGTACCTCTTTATTCCGTCTTCGTATCCAAAATAACAGATTCAATGGGTCAATCCCTTTGGGTTTCGGGTTCTTGCCTAATCTAACCTACATGGATCTTAGCAGCAATGAGTTTACTGGGCCAATTCCTCAAGATCTTGGCAATGCAAGAAGGTTAGAGTACTTGAACCTTTCTGGGAATGCATTCGAGTCTGAATTACCTGAAAACATTTGGGGAGCGCCTAGTCTACAAATTCTATCTTTGAGTTTCAGTAGAATTAGAGGGAAGATTCCTGATTTTCTGGGGTGTCGAAATGTCTACAAAATTGACTTGGAAGGGAATTCACTGCATGGAAGCATTCCTTGGGACATCAGTCATTGCCAGAAGCTCTTGTGTTTGAATTTCGGGCAAAATTCATTAAGTGGGATCATTCCATCGGAGTTATCAACACTTCCATCCATTACTGACATAGATCTTTCGCATAACTTGCTCACCGGATCAATTCCATTGAACTTTGACAACTGTACTACTTTAGAGAGCTTCAATGTTTCATTCAATCTCCTCACAGGTATGAACAAAACATCCCGCTCGAAAATTTGAAATTTATTGTGATCATAATTATTATCAGTTTCTGATTTGAACCTTGTAGGGAATTATTGCTTATTATTCTCTGAACTTGTTGCTGTACTACAGGACGTATACCACTATCAGGTGGGATATTCCCCAACCTCCATCCGTCGTCATTCATTGGGAACAAAGGCCTATGTGGAGGAATTATGAATAAACCATGCTATTCAGAATTCAAACAAGAACCAAAGAAGAAAACAGCGGCGGGGTCAATTGTATGGATCATGGCAGCAGTATTTGGGATTGGCTTATTCATATTGATCGCAGGCAGTAGATGTTTCCATGTGAATCAGAGCCGTCGGTATGAAGATGATCAAAAGGCAGCTGGTCCATGGAGTTTGACAGCATTTCAGAGACTGAATTTCAATGGTGATGATGTACTAGAGTGTATGTCAATGAGTGATAAGATCCTAGGTATGGGGTCTATAGGAACAGTTTACAAAGCGGAGATGCCTAGTGGCGAGATCATAGCAGTTAAAAAGCTGTGGGGAAAGCAAAAGGAGCTGTTGGCAGTGAGGAGGAGACGCGGTGTTCTTGCTGAAGTCGAGGTATTAGGGAATGTGAGGCATCGGAATATAGTAAGATTGTTAGGATGTTGTAGTAACAATGTTACTACTTTGCTTTTGTATGAGTACATGCCAAATGGCAGCTTGGATGATCTTTTGCATGGGAAGAACAAAGCACAGAATTTGGTTGCAGATTGGTTCACAAGGTACAAGATTGCATTGGGTGTTGCTCAAGGAATATGCTATCTGCACCATGATGGTGATCCAGTCATTGTCCATCGGGATCTCAAACCGAGCAACATTTTACTGGACAGTGAGATGGAGGCCAGGGTTGCTGACTTTGGGGTTGCCAAATTGATCCAAACCGATGAATCTATGTCTGTGATTGCAATGTACAGACAAAGTTAGGACTGTAGGAGAAGCTGTTGGCCATTTCATTTCGTGGCCAAAAAAGCTGGTGTATATATATGATAGCATATTAACAATTTTGTATGAATGCTTAAATTATATTTTGAATGAATGAGAAACAGTTAGTTATCATGTTGTGTCTTTATTGATTGATTGAACGTTGTCATTATTATATTAAATATTATATAAAAAAATATTATATGGTAGTTAATAAAAAAAATTCACCGAAATTAAATAGCGCTTTAGAAGCTAATTAAAAAAAAAATCAAAAAAAAAAAAATCAAAAAAAAAAATAAATAAATAAATAAAAAAAATCAACAAAATTAAATAGCGCTTTATGAGCGCTATGCAAGCTAATTTAAAAAAAAAAAATTAGCGCTTACATAGCGCTTAATAAAGCGCTATTCAAGTACGCGCCTTGCATAGCGCTTTTTTGAGCGCTATCTAAGCTACCATAGCGGTAGCTTAGATAGCGCTAAAAAGCGCTATCTAAGCCTATTTTTAAGCGCTATGCAAGCCTATATTTGTAGTAGTGAGGGGAGCTGTTCCTGGCTGTATGCGTAACGGAGTTTTTCTGGTCTGAGGCAATCTCTCACCTGTTTTGGATTAAAGACATTAGCTTCAAACAGGGCTAAAAAGGACTTGTGAGTCACACCACCTACAATAGCTTTCGGCCCTTAGGAGAACAAAATATATGATCATGTAAGGTCCTCAAATCACTTTTATTAACTTAATTAAAGTGCAGTGAAGATTAAAACTAATACTAATCCATATGATCCAAGTCTATGCATGCCAATTATATTCTCTACAATCAAAAGGGATTATTTAGATTTTGGAGTCTTTTAAGTTTGTCTAGATTAATTAGAGTTTGGTCTCAAACTCATGACTGTAACTTTTATCACTTCAAATTTGGCCCTTTGACATCAGACTTAGTCAAATATCTATCGACCAAGACTTGTTTCCCTCATCTAACTAAGTCAATGAAGTCAAAAACCCAATACATAATCTGAAGTTGGTTTTGAATGCAAACTTAAACCTGGACAAGTTGAGGAACTGATTGCACTCTGGTCCATATGATGAGACACAAAATATAAAGAGAAATGCTAGGAAACCATGTTTTGTAAACATGTTTTGCAACCAGGATGACGTGTCATGATCTGGAAAGAATGATGAAATCCCCAAAGATTTTATGTGTATCTCAAAATTGTAAAAAACTCCTCTAACGATGCCACATCATCATGGTTGCAAAACATGTTTACAAAACATGGTTTCCTAGCCTCACTCAAATATAAATAACCCTCGTCGAAACATAAATGTCAAACAGTGAACACGATCCCTGAAAAAAACCATACCTTAACCTTGACAACTTCACGATTCTCATCGTAGAAGATGAACTCAGAGTTAAGCCAATCAGGATCCCTAAACTCGCGCCTGTTTCCTCTGAGATTGCCGTAAATATCCCACATGCGAATCAACATTCGCATGGTGACCAAAGAACATTGTGTCACGTGCCGCAGTGTAGAAGTTACCCATATCATAGTATGGCTTCACTGGAAGCCCAACCCATTGGTGCCATGGGCGAACCTACTAAGGGGCGAGGGGGGGCAGCTGCCCCCCTCAACTTTTAAAATATTTTTAGTATATATATTTTAGTATTAAAAAAATCGATTATATAATTTAGAATATAATATGATAATTGTTTATGCAAATGTTTAAACATGTCTTTGTTGGTGTAGTGGTTGGAGGTTTATCATTTTTAGTAAAACACCTACGTTCGAAACTCTTCAAATGCATTTATTTTATTTTATTTTCATTGCAATTTTATTAGTAATTGCAAACATTAAAAAAATGTTTAGTTTAATAAAAATTTATTAACATTAAATAAATGAATTTTTTTCGCAAGTAATATAAAACCTCTAATAAAAAAGTATTTAAATTTGATATCTAAAATAATAACGATAGAATTCAATGAAAATATATACCATCAGTCAACTCGTATAAAATTTGAGCCTCATATAAACTATTTTTTCTTTGAAATTGTATTATGATCATATTAAATTCGCAAATTTCAAATTTTTTTAGCTTCACATATAACTTATCCTAATTATTTTGTGATTCTCAATTCTAGACAGTCATGCTTTATAGCCCCTTTTTGGTCAGGTTTTAAGTTTTTTACACTTCTATCCCTTCTATAGATAATGTTTGTGGTTATTTTTTAAAGAGAATGGGTAAAGGTGTAAAAATGCTTTAGCTTGGCAAAAAAATGTCTTTAAAGTCTGACTGCCTAGACAAACTCTTTTGTGATATTAGTTATATATTCTAGTTATTATGCTTGTTTGCTCTTTGCTAAGGTTATCAATAGTGACCTTATTTTGGCTTAAAATGGACTACACTTGGATCCAATTTGATATATGCATTGTATTTTTTATTGTTGAATTTTTTTTATTAGTTACTAGCTTCGGTAGAAAAAAATTTGGCTTTACCATTGATAACTACTATTATCAACTAATAAGTATTTTCTATTTCACCCCCCTTCCCCCCTCCACTAAAATCCTGGATCCGCCCCTGATTGGTGCATTACGTTGTGAAGATTCTCCAACTTGCCTGTAGCAGTATCAGGAACAGCCTGTCCAGCATTTAGAGGTTGACCCATGAAGAGTCTAGGGGTGGACAGGTTTTCCCTGCTGAACATGTTGCTAAGTTCGTAGAGATAATTCATTTTAGTCTCTTCGATTTCCCAAGGTGTTGTTTTGTTCGGGTCACCATAGGCGTACTTGTAGTCCAACACCGCCATGTAGTGATTCTTATCACGGTTATCGTTGTAGAGAGGTGAAAACGGATTTTGATAGTACAAATGATGCATGAACATGCCCCCAAGTGTGTCCCAGTTCCAGTAAGGAATGGCAAATGTAGGATCACCGATAAGTTTCCCGAGAATCCTTTCCCAGAAGTAGAGGTAGTATCGATGCCACGGGAGGAAAAACCAGCTCCCGTGCACCTGTAGGAGCACCGGTGGTTCATATCCAGGTTGATCGAAAGCACCATTGCAGTAGGTGCAATGAATGGTGGCTTGTTGCATGTAATTCCATGGGTCATCAGGACTTAGTGACTTCACAGGCAGTTTAGTCACATCATCAGTAGCAAGATGGCATTTCGACAAATCAGGGGGTGAAAGGGGTGAGCCAGTAGCTACATCTTGGCTACCCATGGTGGCCGTAGCACCATATAGTCTTCCTAGACCAATGAGAACATTTCGCCTATCAGTCACATGGACATCATTGGACTCCTTCCGCTCACACGTAGTAGTGTGAACTACGCGCTTGCTTAGCTTAACCGATGAATGGGCTTTGGTCTTTCGGAAAGGGGTTCCAGCAAGACTACTGGAGGAGGACAAGAGGGAGAAGGACATTGTCTTGTGTCTGCAACTGCAAGCAAGCCTTGGGTTTGATTGTGTTTTGAAGAAGAGAATGTCATTGTTTATATAGAGAAAGTTGATAAAAGAGACCACAAAAATTCCAAAGTGTACAGTGATATGGGCTAAGTGGTCGTGATTCACGCGGGGATTACATTTTCCATCCCCAGATAAGCTCCTTGTCTTCGACCTGATTTTCGGAGCATTTTGCCCTTACAATTAAATTTTATTTATATTTAAACTCAGCTCCTCATATATTATATAATTACATTACAGCCCCTCTAAATATTTGTTAATTATATCTAAGCTTCTAATATAATTTATTTGAAGTCCTTTAAGTATTTGTAAACTATAAATAAGCCCTACATCTATTATTTGTATTTTTCATTTTGCCCTCCCAATTTAATTTTATTTACATTTAAAATCAATCCATTCCAAACATTATATAATTATATCTAAGCCCTAATATAACTTATTTTAAGCCATCAATTATATATAAACTATAAATAGACCTTTATATTATTTTAAGCCTCATATATTATTCATGAATTTAATTTTCTTATTTTTTTATTATATTTTGATTTTAACCAGTTAATATTTAAGGTATAAATAGCATGCGTAGTGCACATAAAACTAAATTCAAAATATTTTTGTTTGACCAATATTCAAATCAACAATCTAATGTTTACAAATTGATATTTAATCACGGTATAATCAACTTGATAAAAAAAATCATACCCTTAATGCGTAATCAAATAGGCGATACACAAAATTTAAGTATTAGCACTATTTCATTGTTGTGCCGATCAACAAAATAGAAAAAAAATTATATTTAATTAATCATGAAAATAAATAACATGAAATAAAAAAAAATTATGCACGCGTAGCATAGCGGGCCCACGCGACTAGTTTTAGTAAATGAAGATGACCTGACCTCTCTACTTTGGGGGGGGGGGGGGGGGGGGGCTAGAACCCGATCTAGTGGTCCGGTTTTGCAAAAATCGAACGGATTCCATGGATTCCACCGCTCCACTTCACCGTCTAGCCGATTCTGTTCATCAACCATGTCTTCATCATCAACATCATTTGCTAAATCGAGTTCTAGCTTCTCTTCCAAACTGCAAAGTAACCCTTCTCTAGAGCATATCTCAAGACCGATTCTGCTCTCTGCTTCTCTTCCAGACTGCAAAGTAACAGAGATAGTTTAATACAAAAAACATATCAATAAGAATTTGAACGATAAAAGAGATCTGTCCAATAGATCTTGAACTTCAGTTCCATGACATTGCATACTTAAACCATGGAAACTGCATATAATCCTAGCACGATTCTAGTTGATTGGAAGACTAGCGAGTTTGTAGAAAGCGAACCTGGTCTTTTCAGAACCAGCTTTGGATAGGAACCCAATTTTCCCTCGGAACCCAATTTTCTATCTGCTCAAGATCTAATTTTGCAGGTAATGCTCTTGATTTTTGGCTTGTTTGGGTTTTCAATTTGCATGTGTGGGTATTGTTTGTTTTTTTCAATTGTGGGTTCTTTTGATAGTTTTCAAGTTCAAGTTGAAATTTTGGGGGAGAATTTGTTTTAGTAGAAGATTGGGGTGGGAAAGTTTGGATTTTTGGGGGAAATTTTTTTCATGCATTTTGGTATAATCAGTTTGTAAAAAAAAATTTATTGGTGTTTGTTGGTATTCAAGTTGTGGGTTTTGAGTAGAAATGAATTTAAGAGAAGGTTTAGTTGGTGGGAAAGATTTGATCATGCATTTTAGTAGGCCATTTTTTATGAATTTGTTTCTTTGAATTGTTAATGTGTATGGCATTTGTGTTCTGATTTTAGGTGAGAATGATGTTTCAGTGACTTGATAGACTTGGAGTAACAAAGGAGCTACTGAATCAGTTGCAACCAGGGCTAGTGAATTATGTGAAGCAAAACAAGTCATGGTTAGGGGAGGTAATCTTTGAGATTTTACCTACTGATGATAATTTACTGGATGCATTTCTGCAATCAAACACACTATGAGTCTCCTAATGGATTTTCATAGAAAGGATTCCATGCAACCAAACACACCCTGAGTTCTAAGTTTTCATGAACCTGAAAGAGATAATCAGTAATTTATCAAAATATTTACATACTACTAATCAATTTTATCTTACTACTCTTGCCCCAAATTTCATAGTTTAAGTAGAGGTGGGCATCCAATCCTACGATCCCGTTCTGAATTTTTTGAGTTGTATTTGGATTGATCAATCCCATCCTGATCCCGTCTCATTCTAAAGTGGGATGAGATCAAGATGAAGAATTTCAATCCCGCCTATCCCGTCTAAACCTGAACTAATTTTTAAACATTTAATATTAATAATTTTAATATATTTTGAGGAGTGTAATTCTTTCTTTAAATCAAATATTGATGATCATATTATGAGATACATATTGATAATTTGATATAAGCATTATGAGATACATATTGATCATTTGAGATACATATTAAGTCAATGATCATATAAGCACAAGTCACTCTATGATTATATAAACATTATGAGATACATATTGATCATTTGATTGTATCACCAACATATTCACACTTATCCCTCGCTTTTTTAGCATTTATTCCCCAATCTATATTACAAATTAAGATGGTGTTTAAGGTTGGATATAAAAGACGGTTGAGATTTACCCAAATATTAAGATATAACAGATTACATAGAACTTAAAACACCAAGAGTGCATGGGTTCGATTCTCATACCCAATATTTTGATAATTATTTTTTCAATTGTTAATGGTGGTGATTATGCATATAAGTATGAAGGATGAAAACTTGAGGGTGATCATGTTTTGACAAATTTTAAAATTTTTATCGTGCCAACGGCACGGGGAATACTCTAGAACTTAAAATGTGCATGAGTTCAATTTTCATACCCAACATTTTTAATCTTGATATTTAAAATATAAATAAGCTCTATTTATCCTGTTAAAATTTTATTGTGCCAACATAAAGATCTAACAAGCCAAACATATTATTATTATTATATGTACAAAACAGGATGGTGTTTGGGGTGGGAGATGAAACACGGCTCAGATTTAGCCAATTTATGAATATAGCGGATCACATAGAACTTAAAGCACCAAGAGTGTACGGGTTCGATTCCATACCTAACATTTTTTTATATTTATTTATTTTCTTCAATTGTTGATGGCGGCGAAAACTCAAGGGTGATCATACCGTGCCACAATTCTTTCCGCTACCACATTATCTTCCATCATAAAAGAGCTTTTTCCTTCATTCACTTTCTGACCTGAAGCATTGCGGTATTATTTTAGAAATTCCATGCACCACCGAACTGAAGATTTCTTCCCATTTAAGAAAATTAATGTGTCATCTGCATAGAGTAGATGCAAAACAGAGCTGCAGGCCCTAGGCATATAATAATACCCTATTTTACCTGTATTGAAAGCCCTTTGCAATCCCCTACTCAGAACCTCCGAGGCGATGATAAATAAGAATGGTGAGAGAGAGTCCCCTTGCCTTAAACCTCTTGTGGACTTTGGACTTAAAAAAGCCTTTGTAAGCTCCTTGTAGTAAAACTGAAAAACCATAAGAAGCTATACAGTTGGAAATAATATGGCAAAATCTGGTATTAAAGCCAAATCTTTTGAGCACCGCGAAGAGAAAAATCCATTCAAGTCGGTCATAAGCTTTTTCCATGTCAATCTTCAACACAACATTACCTCCAAATATCTTTTTATGGATATCTCTAACCAATTCCTGTGCTAGGTCAATATTTTCCCCAATAAACATTCCACTAACAAAAGCCCCTTGCTTTAGGGAGATTATTTCTGGTAATACCAATGCCAATCTATTGTAAAGAATTTTACTGAAAATTTTATAGATTACATTGCAAAGACTAATGGGTCGAAAATCAGAGAAGAAACCTGGATTTTCCTTTTTCGGGATCAAAGCCATTAAATTTGCAGAAAAAGACGCCGGAAGAGCCTCCCCCTCAAAAAACTGTATAGTAGCTTCCCATATATCAATACTCACCAAGTCCCAGCATGTCTGAAAAAAATCAGCAGTAAATCCATCCGGCCCAGGGGCACTATTTTTAGGAATATCAAAGACAACACCTTAACTTCCTCCAAATAAGGTCTTTTGACCAATGCATCACACCTAACTGCCGTAATGGTCTTCGGAATGCAATTTAACAGTTCTGAATCCAGCACACAGTCTCCTTGGGCAGACAAAAGGCTATAAAAAAATTATTTGCTTCTTGAAGAATTTCACCCGGATCCGAAATGGTCCTACCACCTGAAAAAATGATCTGAGAGATGGCCCTTTTTTTTTTGTTTGGATTTAGTGGAAGCAAAGAAATATTTTGTACAAGCATCTCCCTCACTATATTCTTTTTCTCCCGACTTCTGAATCCAGTAAAGCTCCTCTTGTTTTAGAGCTAATCTGTATTTCGCCTGACAACGACTTAGATTACAATAAGCATTAATGTCCCAGTTTGCATCAACATTATGACCAAGATTGCCAATATTTTCCACGCCTGCCAGAAGAATAGTCTCCCATTGCTGCATTTCATCCTCTAAAGATCTCAGTCGGCTATACACATTACCAAAGACCGTCTTGTTCCACTGAATAAGAGTTCTTCTCACCATTTTAAGCTTAATATCAATTTTGTCAATAGGTCTCATAGCACCCATATCAGACAGCCATATTTCTTTGACTAAAGACAGAAACCCAGGGTGTGTCATCCACATATTAAGGAATCTAAGTGGAACAAAACTTGTTCGCACCTGATTAGGCATGGATACCAGCAGCGGAGAGTGATATGAAAAAGTTCTGCTTAGATGTTCCACTTTCGGATTAGCAAATACTGTCAACCAAGCCGGATTAACAAAAATTCTATCAAGTCTAACCCATATGCGGGCTCTTCCTCGCCTATTGTTACACCAGGTGAGTCTAGGTCCCGTAAAGCCAGAGTCAATTAATCCACAATTTTCAATACAATCAGCGAAATTAGACATACTAGACAAAGACGGCTCCTCTTCCCCAATCTTTTCATGCGAATTTAAATAAGTATTGAAATCTCCGCCAACCATTCATGGTAGGTCATGATTAGAAGCATGACTAACCATATTTGACCAAAGTTCACTTCTTTCTTCAACTGAGCATTTAGCATAAACAAAAGAAATTAAATAAACTCTTGAAGCAGAATCAGTTACCTGACAGTGACTGATCTGGTCCGACATATCCACAATTGAGAGGTCTAGCGCAGCATCCCAAAAGATCAATATCTTTCCTCCAACTGTGTCATTAGAGGTGAAACCCGCAAGCTTAAGTTTATTGCCTATCTTCATGTATCTGCTAGCTTCAATCATAGGCTCTGCTATCATGAGAATTCTAACATTATTTTCCTTCACCATATTTTTTAGCCGTCTTCTCGTGGCTCTATTACCAACCCCACGAGCATTTCAAAAGAAAAATTTTTCAATCATCTTAAATGCGGGAGGAAGAAGCACCCTTCTTTGTCTTACAGCGCGTGACCGTAGGCACCGTCATTTTGACTTTTGACTACAGTTCTTAATTTCTTCACCTGATTGTGCACCCAATTCTAAATCCTTGATAGCTACAGTTTTCGGCCCTGCCTCCGAAGCCGACTCAGTTTCATCGCTATCTGTGGCGCTTTTGAAAGTATTAATATTCTTTTTTTTTTCTTTTTCCGCAAAGCACGACCTTCCTCAACCAAGTTGATAGCATTATCTAATATCAATCTCACCTCCTCATTAGTAACTGAAACCAATTGTTCCAACTGAATTCCAACATCCCCCGGTTCTATATGGTGATCTTCATTCGTCCTTGAAGTACTACTAGACTCATGCTCAATTTGGTTCAATGCGTCCTGGCCCATGTTCACGGTCATCTTTAGACCGGCTGCCCCTTTTTTCGTGCCTACCAATTGTTGAGTTTTGATCACAGAATCGTCGATATTCACTGCTGAGTTTTTGGTGGCCCTTTTAACTGTTGTTCTGCACTAGAAGGAAGACGTTTTTCCTGATCAGATTTGAGCACTACTTGCTCCCCCCTTTGGCTCCCTGACCCTGTTAGAAGACCCTCAGATACAGCGTGAACTATCTGCATTCCTGGGACAGCATGATCCCCTGCATCCTCAACGTGATTGACTTGAGAGCTCTCTCCTTTTAGCATCTTAACTTGGTTGACTTCAATGTTTTTTGACACATCTTCCAACCCAGGGCTTGTCGTCCCCGCACTACCTAAACCATCATGAATAATTGGGTCTCCTTGCTTAGCTTTATCACTCTCACTAACTGTATACCCTGTCTCTTGGAGGCATTCCTCCGTAGTTTTTTGCGCAACTCTGTCATCGGCAATATCATTTTCCTTATTAGCCGTAAAAAATTTATTTTATTAGTCTCCTCTTCAACCGCATCCTCCGTAAGAGTCTCAAATTTGTTTGACAACAATAAATTCTCCGGCTTTTTGGCCATTTGTTTTTCACTACTCATTCCCTCCTTAGTTTCCTCCCCCTTATTATTTTTTTCACCACTTTTACCCGCATCTGCTTTTGCAACTTTGTTTTTATTGTTCACTGAAACATATTGTTGCTTGATAACTTTTATTTCCACTTTTTGTTTCTCATTATTATCTTCGTTCACCAAATGGGATGTTTTTGCATTGCCTTTGAGAGCTAATTTTTTCCTACACGACATAAACTTATAATTGATTTTAGTTATAATAACACAAAGGCCAACATCAACCAATTTAATATTTAAGGTAGAGATTAAAAATCTTACGCAGCAAACAGACACCACGAAACAAATCCCTTCTATATATTTAAATGTGTCTTATTTGTAAACACGTGAATTGTGAGTAAAATATGTTTAGAGATTCAGATCTTGAAACGTCACCGTCGTTACTGTGAAAAACGAGGATAAACTTGAAGTAATTCGAATTAAAATAGTGGGAACAGTCATATGTCATGTTGCCACAGGAGGAAAATATGTAGCTATACATAATTGTACTTGACATTGGGGTGTAGTTTTCTTCAACTCTTATACTTATTGATTGTTGATAGCAATCTGTTAGCGATATTAGTTGGATAGGATTGTCGTCACATTGATATTAAGAAATCCTGAGGACTCCATTAAGTATATTATTATTATGATTGCTCTTACTTTGTTCAATAATCTTCAATCATACAAATCCAGAGCTTCTAAGTTTTAGTAGTGGCTTCAATCCGATTCCTCTACCATGATGGAAGCATCTGAGAGATCTAATGACGAATATCAATTAAGCAGATAGCTTCCTAGCATGATTCAGTTATAGCATCAAATAGTACAGTATTCGATTTGCTATTTTCTGGAAAACTTTGCAGCCATATCGGATTTAAATTGATCCACTGACGAAATACTTACTATTCATGGATCAAAACGTTTGAGGGATCAAAGCACCATCTAGATCGTAATAGAGAGGAAGCCATTTGAAGCTCGGAGCATTCGTTATTTGTAGGTGAATTTTTTCTGTGCGAGGAAAATTCAACTTCTTCGAGATCTACACGATATTCCTATTGGTAGACTTGAGAATAAGTTATAGGGAATGCAGGGAAACTAATGCATTTGCGAGTTTAGAAATTAGAGGAGACTACAACATACTACTCAAATTAAAAAAACCTTCATAGAAATTCCATTCAATGTCATACTCATCCAATTCCAACAGGCTTTCTAGTGCCATTTATTTATAACATAGGGATAGGGTGACAAAGGGAAAAGTACACCAAAACAAACACACTACTCATCATCTTCAACTTCGAACAAATCAGCGCGGATCCCACTAACAGTGATTTTACCCAAACGAGGCACCAATGTGACAACCAATTTATCCGAGCCTTCAGCCTCTATGTCTTCCAGCAATACGTTGATACCCAACTCCAGGCCTGTCTTGGGTCCGCCGGCATGTTCCTTATCCTTACCATGGGTGTGTGGAATCTTCACATAACTCCCAGCAAACTCACCGCGGTCTGGACCTACAACTCCCTCAATGGGCTTGGTGACATAAACATCAAACCTTGCGGGGCTTCCTTGGGGAACCTCAATACCATCAATGAGAAGTACCTCTGTCGCATCTTCCTTCTCATTCTTACTACGTGAGATCTTGGGCCTAGTGACAAGAGCCCGGATTGGCTCGGTTAAGATCCGTGGTTCTGGTCCGAATTCAGAAACTGGTTCCAGTTGTATAGACGAACCAGCACTTCTTTTGCTAGCTTTGGCCTTGAGTTTCCTGCATTGTTTGCGGACATCCATCCATGGGAGCTTTTCTTGGCTGTATGAGTAGCGGAGTTGTTGTGGTGTGAGACAGTCCTTCACCTGTTTTTTATTGATAATTAGTTCACAGGTGCAAAAATTAACTTTAAAATGATAAAACATTGAGACATGTATCTCTTGAAAATAGTTAGCTAGTAAGCTAAATAACTCAAAACAGACATAAAATATTGTCCAAAAATCACTAGTAAGTTTCAGAATAATCATACCTTAACCTTGACCACTTGGCGGTTCTCATCATAGAAGACGAATGCAGACTCGAGCCAATCAGGGTCCTTGAATTCACGCTTATATCCTCTCTGAGTGCTATAAATATCCCACATACGATCCACATTGCCGTGGTGACCAAAGAATATGGTGTCACGTGCCGCAGTGTAGAAATTTCCCATATCATAGTATGGTGACACAGTTGGTCCCGTCCATTGGTGCATTGTATTATGCAGATTTTCACAACTGCCTGAAGCAGTCGATGGAACAGGCTCTCCAGCTTTCAAAGGTTTCCCCATGAAGAGTGAAGGATTATTCTTCGATTCCTGAAACATTTTATGTATATAGCATAGATTACTCGTTTTTACTTCTTCAATTTGTTGTGGGGTTGATGGATTTGGGTCACCATAAGCATACTTGTAGTCCAACACCGCCTTGTAATGATTTTTATCACGATTATCATTGTAAAGAGGTGATGACGGATCTTGATAATACATTCCAGGCATGTACATGCCATTGGGTGTATCCCAGTTCCAGTATGGAATGGCGAATGTGGTATCACCAATTAGTTTACCCAGGATTTTCTCCCAGAAATAGAGGTAGTATCGGTGCCAGGGGAGGAAAAACCAGCTCCCATGGACCTGTAGGATAACCGGTGGTTCGAACCCCACCTGATCATAAGCACCATTGCAGTAGGTGCAATGAATGGTGGCTTGTTGCATGTAATACCATGGATCATCAGGTTTAAGCTCCTTCATTTTCTGGATGGCAAGCTTAAATTTTTCCACCTCTTCAGGATTCAGTGCATGAGCTGGTTTCCTCACTCGTAGTGGCTCCGAGAGTGATGGTGGGACAAAGTCCTTGATATCTGTCGTTGTATAAGGCGGGCAGCAATCAACCTTCTGATGAGTCTCGTCATCAACGGCCTTGTGACATTTCGATAGGTCTGGCGGTGAAAGGGGTGCACCAGTAGCCACCAGGCCTTGGCTGCCAACTGTGGCAGTAGCACCATATAGTCCTCCTAGACCAAGGAGGACATTTCTCCGGTCGGTCACATGGATATCATTGGACTCTTTTCGCTCACATGATATCTGAGTTACGCGTTTACTCAACTGAACTGCTGAGCGAGCTTTGGTCTTCTGAAGAGGAGTGCCAGAAAAACTGGAGGATGAGGAAATAGGATTGGCCAAGAGGGAGAGAGACATTGTGTCTTGCCAAAGCAAGCTATGGGTTTGAGTGTATGTTTAGCAGAAGAAGACTAGTGCTTATATAGAAAATCGACACAATGGAAAACGAAGAAAATAGTGATTCTACATGGCGAGGAAAACAGCGAGGGGAGGGAGGTGGCGGGGTGGGGACCGTTCACTCCCTCGGGATGCATGCCGTGTTCATTCCTTCGGGATGCGTGCACAAAAACAACACCACGCATCTCAAAGGGGTGAACGGTCCCCACTCCCTCACCTCGCTGTTTTCCTCCCCATATAAAATCACTCAAGAAAATTTGATATTGAATGGTAATGGGCGTGAACAACGTGGGCTTCATCTTTATTGTAAATGCGATTACATGGTGGTAGATGGAGAGTTGTTTCTTATTGATTGTTCAGAGAAACTTGTCCTTTTGACAGGGTGAATTAATTATTACAGCGATCCAAATGTGGTATGCTCTCAGCAGGAAGGAGTTGTCATCAAGTTCAGAGACATTGAATCCGTTGTCAAGTTTCAGGATTGAGGGGGAGGGGGGGGGGGGGGGGTCATGTCAGGAAGCAAGGAGGACATCCTGTGCATATTTATCAGCCATCGGATTAGATTCGACGGCTCAGATTCATGATTTCAAATCCATGAATCTACCCTACTACCCCCCCCCCCCCCCCTCCCAAGTTTCACCCGTGAGTAGATTGCTTTCTTCCGGTTGAATCAAAAGTGACTATTATGATTGTGCTTAGTTTGTAGACCTATAAGGTCCTGTTTGGTTCCACGTTGTAATGGGAGTGGTAATGGAAATGTAATGAGAGTGGTAATGAGAATGTAATAGATGTGTTTGGTTTACCTATGAATGTAATGAGAGTAGGAATGTGTCTTTACGAATATGCCCTCACTACAAAGCATCAAAACTTTAACACAACAGTAAATAAAGTCATTTTGAGGGCAAGTGAAGTCATTTTGCTTTGTTGACCATTACAATGACCAATGTAATGGCCATTCATAGGGTGGGAGGAAGGAATGGCCATTACAACCAAATTGGTAATGGGAATGATGATTACGATGCTTTTTTGTGCCACCAAACAAATGAATGCAATTGACCATTGTAATAGCCATTACATTACAATGGTAAAAGGGGTAACCAAACATGCCCTTAGTTTGCTAATTCTAAATGGCGAGGAAATGGGCGAGGAGGTGGGGTGTGACCGCCCATCCCCCTCGAGATGCGTGCTTATGTGAATCTCAAGGGGAATGAGTGGTAAAGACTCACCCCCTCGCCCGTTTCCTCGCCGCCTAGAAGGGCTCCCCTTTGTGAAGAGCTTGGAGGTGTGCTTGTTTTCAAACTTGCAATACCTTGGTACTTCTGTTTCATGGAATCCTAGTTTTGTTTAGAAGTACCTTTCACAAGAATCGTTTCCAAAATCGATCGATTGATTGCTTGGAAGAGGTAATATTTTGCCTTCAAGTCTTTTAGTTTCCACTCCTTCAATTGATTTTTCTCAGTAGTCATGAGTGCTCTCAAGGCTTCTTCAGTCTCAGGCTTTGAAATTCATGTTTCTTCGACATCCAATACTCATACAATTATAAAAAAATTCCCATTAACATGCTCGAATGGTTGTAATGACCATCTAAGCGTGAAATGGAAGGCTGCACAGATTCTCTATCTGCTGATACTAGATATTAGAATAAGATATAAATTCTTATTATTATTAATTCAAAGGGAAAACAATTGCCTTTTTATATCTTAGTCTAACTTTTTTTTTTAAGGCAAGAAGGGTTTTTATAGTATCCCATAACCCATAAAGATGTCGTAAGCTGGGTTTGAACCCATGACCTAGTGGTACCATCCGCCAAGCTCTAACCGTTGAGTTGTCATGCCAATGGCATCTTAGTCTAACTTATTTACTACAAATAAGGCTTATATCAAGCCAAATTATTGACTAACTAACTCTGAGCTAAGGACCTAAACATGGCTACTATGATTTTTAACGACTAGCTCTACAAAAGACTAGCTCAACTCAAATGCAAACTTTTACAAAAGACTACCATGGTGGGTTCGTTACATGTAGGTAATTTTGTTTGTTTTTTTTTCTTGTTGATTTACAACTAGTCAGAAAAGAATCAAAATTTGCAAAACATGTAATTATGTTTGTATGAAATGTTCATTGCTTTGGTTGAAAACACTTGTTTATGGTTTTTTTTTATTTTTTAAATAATCTCCAGTGGAGAGGGGCAACTATGGGATGCCAGACCTTTATTACTTAAAAAAATCTTATACACTTGTCGGGAGTACATTACGACTTTAACCGAGAGAAGAAAACAAATTCTTAATTCAAAAAAAAGACCTTGCAAAGGCCTGTTTATGGTAAATAAGGTTCATATTTGACTAGATATTTGTTAATTGGGTTGGTGAAACACTTGCATGAGGTTAATACTAGGAGGTGACATATTGAAATAATAAGGATAACAATAATGTGTTTATTATTGATCCACTAATTCAAGTGAATAGGTATATGATGGACATGTGTGAAGTTCAAATGCAGGCACTCAAATAAATTTCGGCACAATGGTGCGAAACACAAAATTAGATGCAGGTGTGACTCATGAGCCCTTTAGATGAAGTTTGTGTGTCATGGGTCCTGAATATTTGAAGATGAATAAAAGATGACAGGCCAAAGAGATCTGAGCGAGTTGAGAAGTAAACTAAAGTTATGTATGCATTATTTGTAAATGGTGGACTTGATCCACAATGTTGTAATTGCACCTTTTTTGGCGAATAATATTATCTAAAAAATTGAATTTATATGCACCATATTTGGACCTAATCACATGCTTGCACCATTGTTAGACCATATTTTTGCTAATAATATCTTATTGTTGAAAATAATAATAATTTTTAGACCCTACCAAAAGTTTCTCGGCAAACTTTTGGCAAGGTTGTTAGACACGATAAATCAGGAGTGTGTTAGTTTAACTGGTGAAAGAGCCTTGCCAATGCTAATTTGTCAAGCCTAGAAGCTCTGCTAAAATGATACCGGAATGAACACGGATATTACAAAAAGACACTCACCACCTAAGCCTACACTCTAGGATACAGAAAATTAGTGTCATACTTTTAGATACAAAGTGTATATAATATCAGAAATTCTTAATGGCCTGGGGGGGGCGAAAATACAATATTGCCCCCTTCCCCCCTCTTTAAACACACACTCCAAAAATGTTTTTAAAGAGGGAGGCAAAATTGTATTTTAAAGAGGAAAACGGGGGGATAAAGAAAGAGACATTTCACAGTGGTTTTGGTTTTGGGGATAAAGAAAGAGACATTTCACGGGGGGGGGGGGGGGGATAAAGAAAGAGACATTTCAAGAGGGGGGCAAAATTGGTGCATCTTCCCAAATATACAACAGTAGTTTTGGTTTTGGAATGGGGTGCGTTGTCACTTCACAAATATACATCATAATCATGATGGATGAGATTGGAGTTTGGTTGGGATAAAGAAAGAGACATTTCACTCATGTCCTTTTTTCTTCTCTTCTAGTAGAAAGAAACCACTATTAAAAAATTGATTGGACCGATACCGATTCGGCTCGGCTCGGCTCGGTCCTTAAAATTTCAAATTGAGATTTGTAAAATGCTCTAGAATCCTGAGATAGAAAGCTTTCCAGAAATATATTTCTTGCTCATTAACTCCTTCTAAATCAGTACCAGATTTAGTTTGAAAATGGACTAGCTGCCGGGTCTTCATCCAGAGTGAGCCGTCCATCTTTCCTCGGGATGCGCACTTGACTTTTCAATGCACGCATCCCGAAAGCTCAAATGCGCATCCCGGGGGGGATGGACGGCTCCCACCCTCCCTGTGGGGTCCCTCGCTGTTTTCCTCGCCATTTCCCTCGATAGTTAGAATTTTTCTTTATCTATAGGTTAAAGCAGCAAAACAACTTGAAAGTTATCAATCAAAACTGAGCCCTTCTAGGCGATGAGAGAGTGGGCGAGGAAACGAGCGAGGGGGAAAGTGTTACCACTCATCTTCCTCTAGATTTGTGAAGGTGCGCATCTCGAGGGGGGATGAAGGGTCACACCCCCTCCCTCGCCCATTTCATCGTCCACTCCCTCGACATTTAGAAAAAGCGAACAAAACTAGATGTGAAAAATATTATAATTTTCTGTGGGTGGGGTGTATTGGATTACATAGTCAATGATGTTTAACTAATCTGATGTTAACTGCATCAAATTCACCAATGAATTAACATAAATCAATTCATTTTTTTGTATTGAATTTGCACATCACCATAGATTAACTACAAGTGATTTGTTAGGTAGAGAGAGATAAAAACAAAATTGAGTTTTTGTAAAAGGAGAGAAAGTTGAGGATCTAGACCGTCCAATAGATATAACGGTCCAGATCTGTGCACAGGACCTCTCCTGCCCTTTGTGCGCATGAGCCACCCCGGGTCCTGGAATATGTGATATAAAATCAAGGAAATTTAATATGTCAGGTTTCATTATTTTTATTTTTATTTTGTCCTGAAGCACAAAGGTGAAAAGTGCTGATGGATAGATTACCTCGGTGTCATTTGTTGTGACACAAGCAACCAAAGAACCCTGACGGTGTGTTTGGTTGTATATAATTGTATCTCATGGGAATACATGAAGGAGTCACTTATATTTAAATTAATTTTGAGGTTTACTCACCAATTCATCATTAAATTTTGTAATCAATGATAAAAATTTCATTCTCGTGAGACTTTCAATTTTAGCATTGATCACAAAATCTAACAATTAATCATAAGAGCTAATTACCTCAATTTAGCCTTAAATATACGAGTCTCCGAATGGATTTTCATAGAAAGGATTCCATGCAACCAAACATACCCTGAGTTCTAAGTTTTCATGAACCTGAAAGAGATAATCAGTAATTTATCAAAATATTTACATGCTACTAATCAATTTTATCTTACTACTTTTGCCCCAAATTTCATATTTTAAGTAGGGGTGGGCATCCAATCCTGCGATCCCGTTCTGAATTTTTTGAGTTGTATTTGGATTGATCAATCCCATCCTGATCTCGTCTCATTCTAAAGTGAGATGGGATCAAGATGAAGAATTTCAATCCCGTCTAAACTTGAACTAATTTTTAAACATTTAGTATTAATAATTTTAATATATTTTTAGGAGTGTACGTAATTCTTTCTTTAAATCAAATATTGATGATCATATTATGAGATACATATTGATCATCTGAGGTACATATTCATTCAATGATCATATAAGCACAAGTCACTCTATGATTATATAAACATTCTGAGATACATATTGATCATTTGATTGTATCACCAACATATTCTCTCTTATTCACACTTATCTCCGTCGCTTTTTTTAGCATTTATTCCCCAATCTATATTACAAATCAAGATGGTGTTTGAGGTTGGACATAAAAGACGGTTGAGATTTACCCAAATATTAAGATCTAACGGATTACATAGAACTTAAAACACCAAGAGTGCATGGGTTCGATTCTCATACCCAACATTTTGATAATTATTTTTTCAATTGTTAATGGTGGTGATTATGCATGTAAGTATGAAGGATGAAAACTTGAGGATGATCATGTTTTGACAAATTTTAAAATTTTTATTGTGCCAACGACACGGTTAATACCCTAAAACTTAAAGCACAAAGTGTGCATGAGTTCAATTTTCATACCCAACATTTTTAATCTTGATATTTAAAATATAAATAAGCTCTATTTATCCTGTTAAAATTTTATCGTGCCAACATAAAGATCTAACAACCCAAACATATTATTATTATATGTACAAAACAGGATGGTGTTTGGGGTGGGAGATAAAAGACGGCTGAGATTTAGCCAATTTATGAATCTAGCGGATCACATAGAACTTAAAGCACCAAGAGTGTATGGGTTCGATTCCATACCCAACATTTTTTTATATTTATTTATTTTCTTCAATTCTTGATGGCGGTGATTAGGCATCTAAGTATGAAAGATGAAAACTCAAGGGTGATCATATTTTGACAAATTTTAAACTTTTATTGTGCCAACGCCACGTGGAATACCCTAGTTATTATTATATATACAAAACATGATGGTGTTTGGGATGGGAGATAAAAGATGGCTGAGATTTAACCAAATATATGAATCTAACGGACCACACAGAACTCAAATCACCAAGAGTGCATGCGTTTGATTTCCATACCCAACATTTTTTTTTTATATTTATTTAGTTTTCTTCAATTGTTGATGATGGTGGTGTTGAAAACTCAAGGGTGATCATATTTTAAGAAGTTTTAAACTTTTATCATGCCAACGACACAGAAAATACCCTAGTATATATTACAAATTAGGATAGTGTTTAGGTTGGAAATAAAAAACGACTGAGATTTATCGAACTATAAGAATCTAACGGATAACATATAACTTAAAGCACCAAGAGTGCATGAGTTTAATTCTCATACCCAACATTTTGATATTTATTTATCTTAATATTTAAAGTAGACTAAACTCTTTTTATCATGTTAAACTTTTATCGTGCCAACGGCACGGGGAATACCCTAGTCTATATTACGCATCAAAATGGTGTTTCACTATTTGGGAGATAGAAAACGACTGAGATTTATCCAAACATTAAGATCTAATGGTTGGGACTTAAAGTTAGTTTTTATGTCTCACCTTCAATCAATCCCTAATAAGAGTGCATGGGTTCGATTTCCATACCCAACATTTTAAAATTTATTTATTTTTTCTTCAAATATCGATGGTGGTTATTAGGCATGTAAATAGATTTATTTATTTATTCTACTCAAACATTTAGCATGTGGAATAATGCTATAGTAAAGTAGATTGTCAAAATTCTACAAAAAAAAATTGTATTTAATTTAGTTTAAGCTACCGTTACAGAAACACCAAATATTTGTGATTGATAGATATTAAAAAAATGAATGTCACGACAGATATTAAAAAAATATGTTCATTGGTAATGATACATGTGCCGCAGCCTTGGGGCATGATTAGTGACATCTAATTATTATTTGAATAATGGGCTCATGCTAAAATTCTTCCTCATTTATTCTTATTTATTTGAGTTTCATATGGAGAACAAGTGTATCAATTAATTTCCTCCATGGAACCGTTTATATATGTTTACCACGCAACTTTACACATATTGCACATTTTGCACGACTCTTTATTTTTCTTTTCTCGTGCATGTATCCTAATAATCTCTATAATTAATCTTTCCTATTTCAAATATATAAGTTACATGTTGGGTTCTTTATTGTCATCTGATTAGGTGGATTTTGTGATTGCGTTTCATTAAATGTTAAGAAACAAGGGCGAGAGTAAAATTTTCTCAAAAAGTATGAGAAGTTGAATGGTCTTGCCAACGGTCTCATTTAGCAAAAAATGTTCATTTACATACCAAGTGCTAATAGTATATTGAGCAAATCCCCAAAGGCATACCGGAAGATTTTTCAACACAGTAAACCCCCTGAGAGGCACTGCAAAAAATAAGCCGCACTAAAAATATTTAACATCGCACGGTAGTGCCAACGGCACGGGGAATACCCTAGCCTATATTACAATTCAGAATGATGTTTTAGGTTGGAGATAAAAGTCGGCTGAAATTTACCCAAACATAATATCTAACACCCTAGATAATTTCTCATATTTCAATATCTCTTACACTCTTTCAACTTCTCATCTTTCAATTTCTCTTAACCCTCACTTA
Organism: Berberis vulgaris; assembly: GCA_963556465.1. Taxonomy (NCBI): domain Eukaryota; kingdom Viridiplantae; phylum Streptophyta; class Magnoliopsida; order Ranunculales; family Berberidaceae; genus Berberis; species Berberis vulgaris. The sequence goes on from OY747135.1 coordinate 72,834,025, forward strand.
CACTTTTTCATCTCTCGCTTTCAATTTCTCATATTTCAAATATAAGTTTATTCTTTTTTTTTACTAAATTTATTTTGATTTGTAATCATAAAATTACATATGGATTTTTTGAGTATTTGACATTTTGTACAATTTCAAATTTATTGGGCAACTATGAAATACATTTTATATTGTGAAATGAGTGGGTTTGTATTGTAACTTTTATGTTTTTCAATTGATTTCTTTCAAGGTGACGTAGGCACGGGCGGGTTGGTATGTCATGAGGTTTTACTATTCATTGCAGACGGGGACAAACTAAGGATTAGAGATACAAGATAGTTAGAATTGAAAGTTTGAAAATGTGTTGAGGATTAAGATTAATTTTCTATGATGACATGTTTGTAAATATAAAATATGTAAAATGGCAAAGAAAATGAAAATTTTTGGTGGAATGTAAATATGGCGCAGAGAGAAAGTATTGGGTTTTCTTTTTTTTTTTCAAAAGAAAAGTATCATAACTATCTACTTAGCTGCCGGATTTTGGTAAACTTGATATCTTTGAAAAACAATTTTGAAGATCTTTCAAACAAAACAAATGATCAATACAAACACTTAACATTTTAAAATATTTATTTTATTATTAAAATGTGTAGATAATTTTAATATTTTCATGCCCAAGTATAATACTTTTCAAAGAAACGGATGGACATTTTAATGAACGTTCAAACAGAAACCTCGAACATTCAATCGATTCTAATTTTAACTGACTTTGACTCTATATTTACCATAAACGGGTTTGCATCTAAAAAAAATTAGTTTACATTCTAAAATATGATATTTTTTTTATGGAACTGATAGAAGGCAATGGTGGTAAGGGTGTCTAGTGCATGATAAATAGTAAAAATAAAAGTGTATGTGGAGTGCTAATGGCACGGGTAATATGCTAGTATTTTACATGTCGTATTGTTTATCTTGTTGTAACTAGGGTATTCCCCTTGTCGTTGGCACGATAAAAGTTTAAAATTTGTTAAAATATTATCTCCCTTGAGTTTTCAACACCACCATCATCAACAATTGAAGAAAAATAAATAAATATAAAAAAATGTTGAGTATGAGAATCGAACCCATGCACTATTGGTGCTTTAAATTCCATGTGATCCTTTAGATTCATAAATTTGGTTAAATCTCAGTCGTCTTTTATCTCCCACCCCAAACACCATCCCGTTTTGTACATATAAAGTAATAATATGTTTGGGTCGTTAGATCTTTATGTTGGCACGATAAAAGTTTAACATGATAAATATAGTTTATTATACTTTAAATATCAAGATAAATAAATATCAAAATGTTGGATATGAGAATCGAACTCATGCACACTTTGTGCTTTAAATTTTAGGGTATTCCCCGTTTCGATGGCACAATAAAAATTTTAAATTTGTCAAAACATTATCACCCTTAAGTTTTCATAATTCATACTTACATGCCTAATCACCACCATCAACAATTGAAAAAAAAATTATCAAAATGTTGGGTATGAAAATCAAATTCATGCACTCTTGGTGTTCTATGTGGCCGTTAGATCTTATTGTTTTGGTAAATCTCAGTCGTCTTTTATCTCCAATCTCAAACACCATCCTGATTTGTAGGGTATTCCTCGTGTCATTGGCACGATAAAAATTTAAAACTTATCTAAACATGATCACCTTAAGTTTTCATCCTTCGTACTTAGATGCCTAATCACCACCACCAACAATTAAAGAAAAATAAATATCAAATGTTGGGTATGAGAATCGAACCCGTGCACTCTTTGTGCTTTGAGTTCTATGTGATCCGTTAGATTCTTATAATTGGGTAAATCTTAGTCCTCTTTTATCTCCCACGAAAAAATAAATATCAAATGTTGGGTATGAGAATCGAACCCGTGCACTCTTTGTGCTTTAAATTCTATGTGATCCGTTAGATTCTTATAATTGGGTAAATCTTAGTCGTCTTTTATCTCCCACCTCAAAGACCATCATGTTTTGTATATATAGTAATAATTATAAATTTCATCTTGGAGTATTTCTTTATTGGCACATTATTAGAAAGGCCAATGCTCGACTCTTATTTCCATTGGAATCTGCACATTAAGTATACAAAACTTTTAACAAAATTTCAGCAAAATGGTCTCCGCAATTTGTACAAATGATCACATGCTTAACACATTTACAACAAATTTTTTATTGTCTAGTGATCTCATCCAATCTTGAACCCATTTGGATGGGACGAGGTCAGGATGAATCTATCCCATCTCAATCTCGTTCCGATCTCGAATGAACGAGATGAGATATAAATAAGGTCCATCGCATCCCGTGTCCACCCCTAATTTAAAGTACAAGTCTCCATCAACATCTCTGGAAATATTATTTGACTAATTAGATCCCACATGTGGTGATGAATGCATAAAAATGACATTTTATCTACTAATTGATGTAAAATACAATTCTACTTCAGATGAGTTGGTATCTAAGTGGTAATCACTGCCTAGTATAATTTCGGTGGACGTGAATTTATTGTTACCGAAGGTACAAATGTTCCACTTAGGTGTTGTTTTAGAATCTAAAGGGTAAAAGCCAATGTCATTATGACATTATCTTATGTATGAATCTATGATACATTATCACATGCTCCATACATTGTAAAATATGGTGAACTTTATTGATTGATGTCTTTGTAAATCATTGTTCTTAGCTTTTTGGTAGGAGATGCTATAAATCACGAGTTAATTACATATATTAGGTTAAAATGTTGTCAAAACTTACTTTTACATATCAAATGTAATTGACATATATGTTCTGATTTGACTCAATTTAGAAATGAAAAGAATGAAAAAGACTTCTGATCAACTAATTTTAGAGATGATTCTACCCCAATCTCTAACAATTTTATACAATGTAAACAAATGCCAATCAATTAGAGAAACATTAGTAAGATTGTTAAAATTCATTGTCAATCTTAGGCTTATTAGGGATAGAGTTTGTTGCGCCTTATTGCGGAAGCGGGTAGACACCAACAATTGCACACAAGTACCACAAGGATCCAATCAATTAAATAGAGCAACTAGCAATGAAAGAAATTAGAGAAAATTAAGAACATACCACAAGAGACACAAGGTTTACGTGGTTCAGCAAATTGCCTACGTCCACGGTGAGGTGATTCCACTATATTCAAGAACAAGGTACAAGAAGATGACAATTCTCACACAATCTCTCAACAAGAGATGAAACAATTTCAGCAATTGTCTTTCTCTACTCCTTGTGCATCACAGTTTTTCTAGGAGCAATCATCATAATAAAAACACCTATAGTTCCTAGTATATATAGGGACAACAGTTTTCTGTTTGGCAGCAGTTTCCTGTTTCACAGTAGTTTCCTGTTTCACAACAGTTTCCTGTTTCCTAGAATTTATTTCCTGTTCAAAAAACAATTTCCAGAAGTCCAAACAGTTTCCTGTTTCAAACAGGAGTCCAAACACTTTCCTGTTTCAAACACGTTTCCTGTTTCACAATTCTCCACCTCGGCGAATTTTTATAAGGAAAAAATGAGCCGAAACAAGGCATGAGAATAAACTGATCAACACTCCATCATAGCTTTGTCACCTCACGAAACCGCCCCGAAGGGCAACGCCCCAAAGGGCCCTCAATCAACATGAGTCAATGTGGAGTAAGTCCAAACAATGTTGGAACTTAACTCCAGGAACAACCTTTGTCAACATATCAGCAGGGTTGTCTTTTGTGTGTACTTTCACCAAAGACACATCACCATCCTCAATTACATCTCGAACAAAGTGATATCGGACGTCAATATGCTTAGTCCTTGCGTGATGAACCTGATTTTTAGCCAAGTGGATGGCACTCTGACTGTCACAGAGAACCTCAACACTATCTTATTCCACACCCAAGTCATTTACAAGACCTTGAAGCCACAATGCTTCTTTTACACCTTCTGTCAATGCCATATACTCTGCCTCTGTAGTAGAGAGAGCCACTGTATCCTGAAGCATAGATCTCCAACTAACCGGAGCACCGTATATCTGAAATACGTAACCAGTAGTAGATCTTCGTCTATCTAGATCACCAGCATAATCAGAATCAACAAACCCACGAACCTGACATGAATCTCCACCGTAGTCCAAACCCACATCCAAGGTACCTTTTAAGTACCTAAGCATCCATTTCACTGCCTCCCAATGTTTCTTCCCAGGGTTTTCCATATACCTGCTCACAACACTAACAGCCTGTGAAATGTCAGGGCGTGTACACACCATAGCATACATTAAACTGCCAACTGCACTAGCATAAGGAACATGCGACATGTATTCCTTTTCTTCCACTGTGACTGGAGATAACTTTCGAGAAAGTCTAAAATGTGAAGCCAAAGGAGTAATAACCGGCTTTGCATTTTCCATGCCAAACCGTGATATGACCTTCTCAAGGTACCCCTTCTGTGAAAGAAATAATTTTTTATTCTCCCTTTTTCTTCTTATCTCCATACCAAGTATTTTCCTTGCAGCACCCATATCCTTCATCTCAAACTCAGAAGCAAGTTGAGACTTCAATTTATTTATCTCCACCATACTCTTACAGGCAATGAGCATATCGTCAACATAGAGCAAAAGATAAATAAAATCGCCACTACGAAGTTTTTTCAAGTAAACACAACAATCATACTTACTTCGTGTGAACCCATGTTTCAACATAAAAGTGTCAAACCGTTTGTACCACTGCCTAGGTGATTGCTTTAACCCATAAAGTGATCTCCTCAAACGACAAACATGGTCTTCTTTTCCAACAACCTTAAAACCTTCCGGCTGATGCATATAAATTTCCTCCTCTAAGTCTCCATGCAAGAAAGCTGTTTTCACATCAAGTTGTTCAAGCTCAAGGTCACCATGAGCTACCAAGCTCAACAACACACGAATAGAAGTGTGTTTTACCACGGGCGAAAATATCTCATTGTAGTCAACGCCTTCCCTCTGAGCAAAACCCTTAGCTACTAATCTTGCCTTGAACTGAGTACCAGACTCTAGAGTAGTCTGTTTCTTCTTAAACACCCACTTGCAGCCAATTGCTTTCCTTCCATTAGGCAACGACACTAGATCCCAAGTATGGTTCTTCTGGAGAGACTCCATCTCACCCTGCATAGCTACTAACCAACTCTGACTATCTGAATGACGCGCGGCCTGCTTGTAAGTAGTTGGCTCATCATCTTCCACAGAGAGTGCATATGCAACCAAATCAACTGTATTCAACTGACCATAGTGCTTCAACGGTTCTTCAAATCCAAATTTTTGAACTTGCTTAACCGATCGTTTTGACCTAGTTAAGGCCAAAGGTTGCTGCTGGGATTGATTATCTTCAACTGGTTGTTGTTCCTCATGGTCTTCAGGCTCATAATTCAGATCATGTGTGCTTGCTTCAACCACTTGTTCATCTGCTGCATCCACAGACGCTTCAACTTCCACTTTCTGAGTGTTACTAGATTCACCACCACTATCAACCAACTCCTTAGCTTTAGTACAAGCTAACAAGGAATTCTCATCAAATGTAATATCTCGACTGATCACAAATTTATTATCCTCTAAACACCATAGACGATAACCCTTCACGCCTTTTGCATACCCCAAGAAAATGGCCTTCTTAGCCCTAGCATCAAGCTTATTTTCTTTCACATGGTAGTAGGCAATACAACCTAAAACTTTCAGTACACTGTAATCAGCATGTTCACCTGACCACACCTCATAAGGTGTTTTGCAGTCTAATGTAGAATGTGGCGATCTATTAATCAAGAAACACGCGGTGGCTATTGATTCAGCCCACCATTCTCTGCCAAGACAAGCATTGGAGCGCATACACCTAGCTCTTTCAAGCATAGTACGGTTCAATCTCTCAGCAACTCCATTTTGTTGTGGCGTGTTTCTAACAGTCCAATGTCGAACAATTCCTTCCTGATCACAAAACTGTTTGAAAGTACCCTCAGTATACTCGGTACCATTATCAGACCTCAAAGTCTTCACCTTTCTTCCAGTTCTATTCTCAACCATTGCTCTCCACCTTTTAAATGTCTCAAATACTTCATTCTTGGACTTCAAAAAATATACCCATGTATAACGGGAATAATCATCAATGAAGGAGACAAAGTACCTGGAACCTCCCTTAGAGGCGACCTTCGCTGGTCCCCACACATCTGTATGCACATAGTCTAGAATACCTCTGCTCCTGTGCTTGCTTGTACTGAATTTTACCCGGCATTGTTTTCCATATACACAATGCTCGCAAAACTCCATAGTCGGTTTCTGCATACCCTTCAGTAACCCTTGCTTGCTCAGTAGAGACAATCCTTTTTCTGTCATATGCCCAAGTCGCATGTGCCATAACCTAGTACTGTCCGATGAAGAAGTTCCCACTGCCACATTTCCTGTTACTGTGTTACCCATCAAGGTGTACAAGTTACCTTGTTTGATCCCTTTCATGACAACCAAAGACCCACGGACAACCTTTAAAACTCCACCTACCGCTGTAAACTTACAACCATTGGAGTCTAAAACACCAAGCGAGATAAGATTCTTTTTCAAGGCTGGGACATGCCGCACATCAGTTAAGGTTCTCACAACACCATCATACATCTTAATCCTCATTGTTCCAATTCCAACTGTCTTGCAAGCGTAATCATTACCCATTAGAACAGTACCACCATCAATGTGCTCATAGGTAGTGAACCACTCCCTGTTTGGGCACATATGGTAAGAACACCCAGAGTCAAGGAGCCATCTCCTAGAGATTTTTGTGTTTTCACCCGCAACTGAATAACATTCTTCATCCTTTTCCATACTAGATGCATAACTTGCTTCACTAGTATCACCCTTATCTTGCTTTTTCTTGCCCTTCCAACTGTTATCATGATTACTCTTACCTTGATTTGGACAATTTTTCCTAATATGCCCCCACTCTCTACATTTGTGACATTGTGGACCTCTAGACTTTGATCTAGATTTTCCACTATTTGAAGATGATTTCACTTGAGACCTTCCTCTAACAACCAACCCTTCAGCTTGATCTTTCCCACTACCATTTGATGAAGTTTTCTTCCGAATCTCATTGGACAAGAGTGCACCGGTAGTTTCATCAAATGTAAGTTCATCTTTCCCAAACAAAATTGTTTGTACAAGATTTTCATATGACTGCGGCAAGGAGTAAAGCAATATAATTGCTTGGTCTTCATCCTCAATCTTCACATCCACATCTCTCAAATTTGAGATAATCCGTGTAAACTTGGCGATATGATCACCAATTGGAGTGCCCTCATCCATTGCTAGTCTGTACAATTGGGTTTTCAAGTATAACCTGTTTGATAATGTCTTAGTCATAAACTGTGACTCAAGCTTCAACCAAACATCAGCTGCCGTAGTCTCTTCATTAACTAAAAAAACTATGTCTCTATCCAGACACAAGCAAATAGCAGCACGCGCCTCCAAATCCAATTCTTCCCATTCATCATCTGACATGGTTTCAGCCTTTTTATCCTTCCCTAGTAATGCCTTGTGTAATTTTTGAGAAATAAGCAAATTTCTCATTTGTATTCTCCAATATCCGAAATCGTTCTTACCATTAAATTTCTCGATTTCATATTTCCCCACATGTGCCTTGCACACCTTGGATGCCATTGCAAACAAAACCTGTGACTTTCTAGACAAGAAGCTTCACTAAGATTTTTTTTTTTTTCAAACAACTTGTGCACAAACAAATCCTAGCACTTTTGAATATTCACAATCTTGAGTAGAACAATTCAAGATCAATTTCCCTTAGTGCTCTGATACCAATTGTTGCGCCTTATTGCGGAAGCGGGTAGACACCAACAATTGCACACAAGTACCACAAGGATCCAATCAATTAAATAGAGCAACTAGCAATGAAAGAAATTAAAGAAAATTAAGAACATACCACAAGAGACACAAGGTTTACGTGGTTCAGCAAATTGCCTACGTCCACGGTGAGGTGATTCCACTATATTCAAGAACAAGGTACAAGAAGATGACAATTCTCACACAATCTCTCAACAAGAGATGAAACAATTTCAGCAATTGTCTTTCTCTACTCCTTGTGCATCACAGTTTTTCTAGGAGCAATCATCATAATAAAAACACCTATAGTTCCTAGTATATATAGGGACAACAGTTTTCTGTTTGGCAGCAGTTTCCTGTTTCACAGTAGTTTCCTGTTTCACAACAGTTTCCTGTTTCCTAGAATTTATTTCCTGTTCAAAAAACAATTTCCAGAAGTCCAAACAGTTTCCTGTTTCAAACAGGAGTCCAAACACTTTCCTGTTTCAAACACGTTTCCTGTTTCACAATTCTCCACCTCGGCGAATTTTTATAAGGAAAAAATGAGCCGAAACAAGGCATGAGAATAAACTGATCAACACTCCATCATAGCTTTGTCACCTCACGAAACCGCCCCGAAGGGCAACGCCCCAAAGGGCCCTCAATCAACATGAGTCAATGTGGAGTAAGTCCAAACAATGTTGGAACTTAACTCCAGGAACAACCTTTGTCAACATATCAGCAGGGTTGTCTTTTGTGTGTACTTTCACCAAAGACACATCACCATCCTCAATTACATCTCGAACAAAGTGATATCGGACGTCAATATGCTTAGTCCTTGCGTGATGAACCTGATTTTTAGCCAAGTGGATGGCACTCTGACTGTCACAGAGAACCTCAACACTATCTTATTCCACACCCAAGTCATTTACAAGACCTTGAAGCCACAATGCTTCTTTTACACCTTCTGTCAATGCCATATACTCTGCCTCTGTAGTAGAGAGAGCCACTGTATCCTGAAGCATAGATCTCCAACTAACCGGAGCACCGTATATCTGAAATACGTAACCAGTAGTAGATCTTCGTCTATCTAGATCACCAGCATAATCAGAATCAACAAACCCACGAACCTGACATGAATCTCCACCGTAGTCCAAACCCACATCCAAGGTACCTTTTAAGTACCTAAGCATCCATTTCACTGCCTCCCAATGTTTCTTCCCAGGGTTTTCCATATACCTGCTCACAACACTAACAGCCTGTGAAATGTCAGGGCGTGTACACACCATAGCATACATTAAACTGCCAACTGCACTAGCATAAGGAACATGCGACATGTATTCCTTTTCTTCCACTGTGACTGGAGATAACTTTCGAGAAAGTCTAAAATGTGAAGCCAAAGGAGTAATAACCGGCTTTGCATTTTCCATGCCAAACCGTGATATGACCTTCTCAAGGTACCCCTTCTGTGAAAGAAATAATTTTTTATTCTCCCTTTTTCTTCTTATCTCCATACCAAGTATTTTCCTTGCAGCACCCATATCCTTCATCTCAAACTCAGAAGCAAGTTGAGACTTCAATTTATTTATCTCCACCATACTCTTACAGGCAATGAGCATATCGTCAACATAGAGCAAAAGATAAATAAAATCGCCACTACGAAGTTTTTTCAAGTAAACACAACAATCATACTTACTTCGTGTGAACCCATGTTTCAACATAAAAGTGTCAAACCGTTTGTACCACTGCCTAGGTGATTGCTTTAACCCATAAAGTGATCTCCTCAAACGACAAACATGGTCTTCTTTTCCAACAACCTTAAAACCTTCCGGCTGATGCATATAAATTTCCTCCTCTAAGTCTCCATGCAAGAAAGCTGTTTTCACATCAAGTTGTTCAAGCTCAAGGTCACCATGAGCTACCAAGCTCAACAACACACGAATAGAAGTGTGTTTTACCACGGGCGAAAATATCTCATTGTAGTCAACGCCTTCCCTCTGAGCAAAACCCTTAGCTACTAATCTTGCCTTGAACTGAGTACCAGACTCTAGAGTAGTCTGTTTCTTCTTAAACACCCACTTGCAGCCAATTGCTTTCCTTCCATTAGGCAACGACACTAGATCCCAAGTATGGTTCTTCTGGAGAGACTCCATCTCACCCTGCATAGCTACTAACCAACTCTGACTATCTGAATGACGCGCGGCCTGCTTGTAAGTAGTTGGCTCATCATCTTCCACAGAGAGTGCATATGCAACCAAATCAACTGTATTCAACTGACCATAGTGCTTCAACGGTTCTTCAAATCCAAATTTTTGAACTTGCTTAACCGATCGTTTTGACCTAGTTAAGGCCAAAGGTTGCTGCTGGGATTGATTATCTTCAACTGGTTGTTGTTCCTCATGGTCTTCAGGCTCATAATTCAGATCATGTGTGCTTGCTTCAACCACTTGTTCATCTGCTGCATCCACAGACGCTTCAACTTCCACTTTCTGAGTGTTACTAGATTCACCACCACTATCAACCAACTCCTTAGCTTTAGTACAAGCTAACAAGGAATTCTCATCAAATGTAACATCTCGACTGATCACAAATTTATTATCCTCTAAACACCATAGACGATAACCCTTCACGCCTTTTGCATACCCCAAGAAAATGGCCTTCTTAGCCCTAGCATCAAGCTTATTTTCTTTCACATGGTAGTAGGCAATACAACCGAAAACTTTCAGTACACTGTAATCAGCATGTTCACCTGACCACACCTCATAAGGTGTTTTGCAGTCTAATGTAGAATGTGGCGATCTATTAATCAAGAAACACGCGGTGGCTATTGATTCAGCCCACCATTCTCTGTCAAGACAAGCATTGGAGCGCATACACCTAGCTCTTTCAAGCATAGTACGGTTCAATCTCTCAGCAACTCCATTTTGTTGTGGCGTGTTTCTAACAGTCCAATGTCGAACAATTCCTTCCTGATCACAAAACTGTTTGAAAGTACCCTCAGTATACTCGGTACCATTATCAGACCTCAAAGTCTTCACCTTTCTTCCAGTTCTATTCTCAACCATTGCTCTCCACCTTTTAAATGTCTCAAATACTTCATTCTTGGACTTCAAAAAATATACCCATGTATAACGGGAATAATCATCAATGAAGGAGACAAAGTACCTGGAACCTCCCTTAGAGGCGACCTTCGCTGGTCCCCACACATCTGTATGCACATAGTCTAGAATACCTCTGCTCCTGTGCTTGCTTGTACTGAATTTTACCCGGCATTGTTTTCCATATACACAATGCTCGCAAAACTCCATAGTCGGTTTCTGCATACCCTTCAGTAACCCTTGCTTGCTCAGTAGAGACAATCCTTTTTCTGTCATATGCCCAAGTCGCATGTGCCATAACCTAGTACTGTCCGATGAAGAAGTTCCCACTGCCACATTTCCTGTTACCGTGTTACCCATCAAGGTGTACAAGTTACCTTGTTTGATCCCTTTCATGACAACCAAAGACCCACGGACAACCTTTAAAACTCCACCTACCGCTGTAAACTTACAACCATTGGAGTCTAAAACACCAAGCGAGATAAGATTCTTTTTCAAGGCTGGGACATGCCGCACATCAGTTAAGGTTCTCACAACACCATCATACATCTTAATCCTCATTGTTCCAATTCCAACTGTCTTGCAAGCGTAATCATTACCCATTAGAACAGTACCACCATCAATGTGCTCATAGGTAGTGAACCACTCCCTGTTTGGGCACATATGGTAAGAACACCCAGAGTCAAGGAGCCATCTCCTAGAGATTTTTGTGTTTTCACCCGCAACTGAATAACATTCTTCATCCTTTTCCATACTAGATGCATAACTTGCTTCACTAGTATCACCCTTATCTTGCTTTTTCTTGCCCTTCCAACTGTTATCATGATTACTCTTACCTTGATTTGGACAATTTTTCCTAATATGCCCCCACTCTCTACATTTGTGACATTGTGGACCTCTAGACTTTGATCTAGATTTTCCACTATTTGAAGATGATTTCACTTGAGACCTTCCTCTAACAACCAACCCTTCAGCTTGATCTTTCCCACTACCATTTGATGAAGTTTTCTTCCGAATCTCATTGGACAAGAGTGCACCGGTAGTTTCATCAAATGTAAGTTCATCTTTCCCAAACAAAATTGTTTGTACAAGATTTTCATATGACTGCGGCAAGGAGTAAAGCAATATAATTGCTTGGTCTTCATCCTCAATCTTCACATCCACATCTCTCAAATTTGAGATAATCCGTGTAAACTTGGCGATATGATCACCAATTGGAGTGCCCTCATCCATTGCTAGTCTGTACAATTGGGTTTTCAAGTATAACCTGTTTGATAATGTCTTAGTCATAAACTGTGACTCAAGCTTCAACCAAACATCAGCTGCCGTAGTCTCTTCATTAACTAAAAAAACTATGTCTCTATCCAGACACAAGCAAATAGCAGCACGCGCCTCCAAATCCAATTCTTCCCATTCATCATCTGACATGGTTTCAGCCTTTTTATCCTTCCCTAGTAATGCCTTGTGTAATTTTTGAGAAATAAGCAAATTTCTCATTTGTATTCTCCAATATCCGAAATCGTTCTTACCATTAAATTTCTCGATTTCATATTTCCCCACATGTGCCTTGCACACCTTGGATGCCATTGCAAACAAAACCTGTGACTTTCTAGACAAGAAGCTTCACTAAGATTTTTTTTTTTTTCAAACAACTTGTGCACAAACAAATCCTAGCACTTTTGAATATTCACAATCTTGAGTAGAACAATTCAAGATCAATTTCCCTTAGTGCTCTGATACCAATTGTTGCGCCTTATTGCGGAAGCGGGTAGACACCAACAATTGCACACAAGTACCACAAGGATCCAATCAATTAAATAGAGCAACTAGCAATGAAAGAAATTAAAGAAAATTAAGAACATACCACAAGAGACACAAGGTTTACGTGGTTCAGCAAATTGCCTACGTCCACGGTGAGGTGATTCCACTATATTCAAGAACAAGGTACAAGAAGATGACAATTCTCACACAATCTCTCAACAAGAGATGAAACAATTTCAGCAATTGTCTTTCTCTACTCCTTGTGCATCACAGTTTTTCTAGGAGCAATCATCATAATAAAAACACCTATAGTTCCTAGTATATATAGGGACAACAGTTTTCTGTTTGGCAGCAGTTTCCTGTTTCACAGTAGTTTCCTGTTTCACAACAGTTTCCTGTTTCCTAGAATTTATTTCCTGTTCAAAAAACAATTTCCAGAAGTCCAAACAGTTTCCTGTTTCAAACAGGAGTCCAAACACTTTCCTGTTTCAAACACGTTTCCTGTTTCACAATTCTCCACCTCGGCGAATTTTTATAAGGAAAAAATGAGCCGAAACAAGGCATGAGAATAAACTGATCAACACTCCATCATAGCTTTGTCACCTCACGAAACCGCCCCGAAGGGCAACGCCCCAAAGGGCCCTCAATCAACATGAGTCAATGTGGAGTAAGTCCAAACAATGTTGGAACTTAACTCCAGGAACAACCTTTGTCAACATATCAGCAGGGTTGTCTTTTGTGTGTACTTTCACCAAAGACACATCACCATCCTCAATTACATCTCGAACAAAGTGATATCGGACGTCAATATGCTTAGTCCTTGCGTGATGAACCTGATTTTTAGCCAAGTGGATGGCACTCTGACTGTCACAGAGAACCTCAACACTATCTTATTCCACACCCAAGTCATTTACAAGACCTTGAAGCCACAATGCTTCTTTTACACCTTCTGTCAATGCCATATACTCTGCCTCTGTAGTAGAGAGAGCCACTGTATCCTGAAGCATAGATCTCCAACTAACCGGAGCACCGTATATCTGAAATACGTAACCAGTAGTAGATCTTCGTCTATCTAGATCACCAGCATAATCAGAATCAACAAACCCACGAACCTGACATGAATCTCCACCGTAGTCCAAACCCACATCCAAGGTACCTTTTAAGTACCTAAGCATCCATTTCACTGCCTCCCAATGTTTCTTCCCAGGGTTTTCCATATACCTGCTCACAACACTAACAGCCTGTGAAATGTCAGGGCGTGTACACACCATAGCATACATTAAACTGCCAACTGCACTAGCATAAGGAACATGCGACATGTATTCCTTTTCTTCCACTGTGACTGGAGATAACTTTCGAGAAAGTCTAAAATGTGAAGCCAAAGGAGTAATAACCGGCTTTGCATTTTCCATGCCAAACCGTGATATGACCTTCTCAAGGTACCCCTTCTGTGAAAGAAATAATTTTTTATTCTCCCTTTTTCTTCTTATCTCCATACCAAGTATTTTCCTTGCAGCACCCATATCCTTCATCTCAAACTCAGAAGCAAGTTGAGACTTCAATTTATTTATCTCCACCATACTCTTACAGGCAATGAGCATATCGTCAACATAGAGCAAAAGATAAATAAAATCGCCACTACGAAGTTTTTTCAAGTAAACACAACAATCATACTTACTTCGTGTGAACCCATGTTTCAACATAAAAGTGTCAAACCGTTTGTACCACTGCCTAGGTGATTGCTTTAACCCATAAAGTGATCTCCTCAAACGACAAACATGGTCTTCTTTTCCAACAACCTTAAAACCTTCCGGCTGATGCATATAAATTTCCTCCTCTAAGTCTCCATGCAAGAAAGCTGTTTTCACATCAAGTTGTTCAAGCTCAAGGTCACCATGAGCTACCAAGCTCAACAACACACGAATAGAAGTGTGTTTTACCACGGGCGAAAATATCTCATTGTAGTCAACGCCTTCCCTCTGAGCAAAACCCTTAGCTACTAATCTTGCCTTGAACTGAGTACCAGACTCTAGAGTAGTCTGTTTCTTCTTAAACACCCACTTGCAGCCAATTGCTTTCCTTCCATTAGGCAACGACACTAGATCCCAAGTATGGTTCTTCTGGAGAGACTCCATCTCACCCTGCATAGCTACTAACCAACTCTGACTATCTGAATGACGCGCGGCCTGCTTGTAAGTAGTTGGCTCATCATCTTCCACAGAGAGTGCATATGCAACCAAATCAACTGTATTCAACTGACCATAGTGCTTCAACGGTTCTTCAAAGCCAAATTTTTGAACTTGCTTAACCGATCGTTTTGACCTAGTTAAGGCCAAAGGTTGCTGCTGGGATTGATTATCTTCAACTGGTTGTTGTTCCTCATGGTCTTCAGGCTCATAATTCAGATCATGTGTGCTTGCTTCAACCACTTGTTCATCTGCTGCATCCACAGACGCTTCAACTTCCACTTTCTGAGTGTTACTAGATTCACCACCACTATCAACCAACTCCTTAGCTTTAGTACAAGCTAACAAGGAATTCTCATCAAATGTAATATCTCGACTGATCACAAATTTATTATCCTCTAAACACCATAGACGATAACCCTTCACGCCTTTTGCATACCCCAAGAAAATGGCCTTCTTAGCCCTAGCATCAAGCTTATTTTCTTTCACATGGTAGTAGGCAATACAACCGAAAACTTTCAGTACACTGTAATCAGCATGTTCACCTGACCACACCTCATAAGGTGTTTTGCAGTCTAATGTAGAATGTGGCGATCTATTAATCAAGAAACACGCGGTGGCTATTGATTCAGCCCACCATTCTCTGCCAAGACAAGCATTGGAGCGCATACACCTAGCTCTTTCAAGCATAGTACGGTTCAATCTCTCAGCAACTCCATTTTGTTGTGGCGTGTTTCTAACAGTCCAATGTCGAACAATTCCTTCCTGATCACAAAACTGTTTGAAAGTACCCTCAGTATACTCGGTACCATTATCAGACCTCAAAGTCTTCACCTTTCTTCCAGTTCTATTCTCAACCATTGCTCTCCACCTTTTAAATGTCTCAAATACTTCATTCTTGGACTTCAAAAAATATACCCATGTATAACGGGAATAATCATCAATGAAGGAGACAAAGTACCTGGAACCTCCCTTAGAGGCGACCTTCGCTGGTCCCCACACATCTGTATGCACATAGTCTAGAATACCTCTGCTCCTGTGCTTGCTTGTACTGAATTTTACCCGGCATTGTTTTCCATATACACAATGCTCGCAAAACTCCATAGTCGGTTTCTGCATACCCTTCAGTAACCCTTGCTTGCTCAGTAGAGACAATCCTTTTTCTGTCATATGCCCAAGTCGCATGTGCCATAACCTAGTACTGTCCGATGAAGAAGTTCCCACTGCCACATTTCCTGTTACCGTGTTACCCATCAAGGTGTACAAGTTACCTTGTTTGATCCCTTTCATGACAACCAAAGACCCACGGACAACCTTTAAAACTCCACCTACCGCTGTAAACTTACAACCATTGGAGTCTAAAACACCAAGCGAGATAAGATTCTTTTTCAAGGCTGGGACATGCCGCACATCAGTTAAGGTTCTCACAACACCATCATACATCTTAATCCTCATTGTTCCAATTCCAACTGTCTTGCAAGCGTAATCATTACCCATTAGAACAGTACCACCATCAATGTGCTCATAGGTAGTGAACCACTCCCTGTTTGGGCACATATGGTAAGAACACCCAGAGTCAAGGAGCCATCTCCTAGAGATTTTTGTGTTTTCACCCGCAACTGAATAACATTCTTCATCCTTTTCCATACTAGATGCATAACTTGCTTCACTAGTATCACCCTTATCTTGCTTTTTCTTGCCCTTCCAACTGTTATCATGATTACTCTTACCTTGATTTGGACAATTTTTCCTAATATGCCCCCACTCTCTACATTTGTGACATTGTGGACCTCTAGACTTTGATCTAGATTTTCCACTATTTGAAGATGATTTCACTTGAGACCTTCCTCTAACAACCAACCCTTCAGCTTGATCTTTCCCACTACCATTTGATGAAGTTTTCTTCCGAATCTCATTGGACAAGAGTGCACCGGTAGTTTCATCAAATGTAAGTTCATCTTTCCCAAACAAAATTGTTTGTACAAGATTTTCATATGACTGCGGCAAGGAGTAAAGCAATATAATTGCTTGGTCTTCATCCTCAATCTTCACATCCACATCTCTCAAATTTGAGATAATCCGTGTAAACTTGGCGATATGATCACCAATTGGAGTGCCCTCATCCATTGCTAGTCTGTACAATTGGGTTTTCAAGTATAACCTGTTTGATAATGTCTTAGTCATAAACTGTGACTCAAGCTTCAACCAAACATCAGCTGCCGTAGTCTCTTCATTAACTAAAAAAACTATGTCTCTATCCAGACACAAGCAAATAGCAGCACGCGCCTCCAAATCCAATTCTTCCCATTCATCATCTGACATGGTTTCAGCCTTTTTATCCTTCCCTAGTAATGCCTTGTGTAATTTTTGAGAAATAAGCAAATTTCTCATTTGTATTCTCCAATATCCGAAATCGTTCTTACCATTAAATTTCTCGATTTCATATTTCCCCACATGTGCCTTGCACACCTTGGATGCCATTGCAAACAAAACCTGTGACTTTCTAGACAAGAAGCTTCACTAAGATTTTTTTTTTTTTTCAAACAACTTGTGCACAAACAAATCCTAGCACTTTTGAATATTCACAATCTTGAGTAGAACAATTCAAGATCAATTTCCCTTAGTGCTCTGATACCAATTGTTGCGCCTTATTGCGGAAGCGGGTAGACACCAACAATTGCACACAAGTACCACAAGGATCCAATCAATTAAATAGAGCAACTAGCAATGAAAGAAATTAAAGAAAATTAAGAACATACCACAAGAGACACAAGGTTTACGTGGTTCAGCAAATTGCCTACGTCCACGGTGAGGTGATTCCACTATATTCAAGAACAAGGTACAAGAAGATGACAATTCTCACACAATCTCTCAACAAGAGATGAAACAATTTCAGCAATTGTCTTTCTCTACTCCTTGTGCATCACAGTTTTTCTAGGAGCAATCATCATAATAAAAACACCTATAGTTCCTAGTATATATAGGGACAACAGTTTTCTGTTTGGCAGCAGTTTCCTGTTTCACAGTAGTTTCCTGTTTCACAACAGTTTCCTGTTTCCTAGAATTTATTTCCTGTTCAAAAAACAATTTCCAGAAGTCCAAACAGTTTCCTGTTTCAAACAGGAGTCCAAACACTTTCCTGTTTCAAACACGTTTCCTGTTTCACAATTCTCCACCTCGGCGAATTTTTATAAGGAAAAAATGAGCCGAAACAAGGCATGAGAATAAACTGATCAACACTCCATCATAGCTTTGTCACCTCACGAAACCGCCCCGAAGGGCAACGCCCCAAAGGGCCCTCAATCAACATGAGTCAATGTGGAGTAAGTCCAAACAATGTTGGAACTTAACTCCAGGAACAACCTTTGTCAACATATCAGCAGGGTTGTCTTTTGTGTGTACTTTCACCAAAGACACATCACCATCCTCAATTACATCTCGAACAAAGTGATATCGGACGTCAATATGCTTAGTCCTTGCGTGATGAACCTGATTTTTAGCCAAGTGGATGGCACTCTGACTGTCACAGAGAACCTCAACACTATCTTATTCCACACCCAAGTCATTTACAAGACCTTGAAGCCACAATGCTTCTTTTACACCTTCTGTCAATGCCATATACTCTGCCTCTGTAGTAGAGAGAGCCACTGTATCCTGAAGCATAGATCTCCAACTAACCGGAGCACCGTATATCTGAAATACGTAACCAGTAGTAGATCTTCGTCTATCTAGATCACCAGCATAATCAGAATCAACAAACCCACGAACCTGACATGAATCTCCACCGTAGTCCAAACCCACATCCAAGGTACCTTTTAAGTACCTAAGCATCCATTTCACTGCCTCCCAATGTTTCTTCCCAGGGTTTTCCATATACCTGCTCACAACACTAACAGCCTGTGAAATGTCAGGGCGTGTACACACCATAGCATACATTAAACTGCCAACTGCACTAGCATAAGGAACATGCGACATGTATTCCTTTTCTTCCACTGTGACTGGAGATAACTTTCGAGAAAGTCTAAAATGTGAAGCCAAAGGAGTAATAACCGGCTTTGCATTTTCCATGCCAAACCGTGATATGACCTTCTCAAGGTACCCCTTCTGTGAAAGAAATAATTTTTTATTCTCCCTTTTTCTTCTTATCTCCATACCAAGTATTTTCCTTGCAGCACCCATATCCTTCATCTCAAACTCAGAAGCAAGTTGAGACTTCAATTTATTTATCTCCACCATACTCTTACAGGCAATGAGCATATCGTCAACATAGAGCAAAAGATAAATAAAATCGCCACTACGAAGTTTTTTCAAGTAAACACAACAATCATACTTACTTCGTGTGAACCCATGTTTCAACATAAAAGTGTCAAACCGTTTGTACCACTGCCTAGGTGATTGCTTTAACCCATAAAGTGATCTCCTCAAACGACAAACATGGTCTTCTTTTCCAACAACCTTAAAACCTTCCGGCTGATGCATATAAATTTCCTCCTCTAAGTCTCCATGCAAGAAAGCTGTTTTCACATCAAGTTGTTCAAGCTCAAGGTCACCATGAGCTACCAAGCTCAACAACACACGAATAGAAGTGTGTTTTACCACGGGCGAAAATATCTCATTGTAGTCAACGCCTTCCCTCTGAGCAAAACCCTTAGCTACTAATCTTGCCTTGAACTGAGTACCAGACTCTAGAGTAGTCTGTTTCTTCTTAAACACCCACTTGCAGCCAATTGCTTTCCTTCCATTAGGCAACGACACTAGATCCCAAGTATGGTTCTTCTGGAGAGACTCCATCTCACCATGCATAGCTACTAACCAACTCTGACTATCTGAATGACGCGCGGCCTGCTTGTAAGTAGTTGGCTCATCATCTTCCACAGAGAGTGCATATGCAACCAAATCAACTGTATTCAACTGACCATAGTGCTTCAACGGTTCTTCAAATCCAAATTTTTGAACTTGCTTAACCGATCGTTTTGACCTAGTTAAGGCCAAAGGTTGCTGCTGGGATTGATTATCTTCAACTGGTTGTTGTTCCTCATGGTCTTCAGGCTCATAATTCAGATCATGTGTGCTTGCTTCAACCACTTGTTCATCTGCTGCATCCACAGACGCTTCAACTTCCACTTTCTGAGTGTTACTAGATTCACCACCACTATCAACCAACTCCTTAGCTTTAGTACAAGCTAACAAGGAATTCTCATCAAATGTAACATCTCGACTGATCACAAATTTATTATCCTCTAAACACCATAGACGATAACCCTTCACGCCTTTTGCATACCCCAAGAAAATGGCCTTCTTAGCCCTAGCATCAAGCTTATTTTCTTTCACATGGTAGTAGGCAATACAACCGAAAACTTTCAGTACACTGTAATCAGCATGTTCACCTGACCACACCTCATAAGGTGTTTTGCAGTCTAATGTAGAATGTGGCGATCTATTAATCAAGAAACACGCGGTGGCTATTGATTCAGCCCACCATTCTCTGTCAAGACAAGCATTGGAGCGCATACACCTAGCTCTTTCAAGCATAGTACGGTTCAATCTCTCAGCAACTCCATTTTGTTGTGGCGTGTTTCTAACAGTCCAATGTCGAACAATTCCTTCCTGATCACAAAACTGTTTGAAAGTACCCTCATTATACTCGGTACCATTATCAGACCTCAAAGTCTTCACCTTTCTTCCAGTTCTATTCTCAACCATTGCTCTCCACCTTTTAAATGTCTCAAATACTTCATTCTTGGACTTCAAAAAATATACCCATGTATAACGGGAATAATCATCAATGAAGGAGACAAAGTACCTGGAACCTCCCTTAGAGGCGACCTTCGCTGGTCCCCACACATCTGTATGCACATAGTCTAGAATACCTCTGCTCCTGTGCTTGCTTGTACTGAATTTTACCCGGCATTGTTTTCCATATACACAATGCTCGCAAAACTCCATAGTCGGTTTCTGCATACCCTTCAGTAACCCTTGCTTGCTCAGTAGAGACAATCCTTTTTCTGTCATATGCCCAAGTCGCATGTGCCATAACCTAGTACTGTCCGATGAAGAAGTTCCCACTGCCACATTTCCTGTTACCGTGTTACCCATCAAGGTGTACAAGTTACCTTGTTTGATCCCTTTCATGACAACCAAAGACCCACGGACAACCTTTAAAACTCCACCTACCGCTGTAAACTTACAACCATTGGAGTCTAAAACACCAAGCGAGATAAGATTCTTTTTCAAGGCTGGGACATGCCGCACATCAGTTAAGGTTCTCACAACACCATCATACATCTTAATCCTCATTGTTCCAATTCCAACTGTCTTGCAAGCGTAATCATTACCCATTAGAACAGTACCACCATCAATGTGCTCATAGGTAGTGAACCACTCCCTGTTTGGGCACATATGGTAAGAACACCCAGAGTCAAGGAGCCATCTCCTAGAGATTTTTGTGTTTTCACCCGCAACTGAATAACATTCTTCATCCTTTTCCATACTAGATGCATAACTTGCTTCACTAGTATCACCCTTATCTTGCTTTTTCTTGCCCTTCCAACTGTTATCATGATTACTCTTACCTTGATTTGGACAATTTTTCCTAATATGCCCCCACTCTCTACATTTGTGACATTGTGGACCTCTAGACTTTGATCTAGATTTTCCACTATTTGAAGATGATTTCACTTGAGACCTTCCTCTAACAACCAACCCTTCAGCTTGATCTTTCCCACTACCATTTGATGAAGTTTTCTTCCGAATCTCATTGGACAAGAGTGCACCGGTAGTTTCATCAAATGTAAGTTCATCTTTCCCAAACAAAATTGTTTGTACAAGATTTTCATATGACTGCGGCAAGGAGTAAAGCAATATAATTGCTTGGTCTTCATCCTCAATCTTCACATCCACATCTCTCAAATTTGAGATAATCCGTGTAAACTTGGCGATATGATCACCAATTGGAGTGCCCTCATCCATTGCTAGTCTGTACAATTGGGTTTTCAAGTATAACCTGTTTGATAATGTCTTAGTCATAAACTGTGACTCAAGCTTCAACCAAACATCAGCTGCCGTAGTCTCTTCATTAACTAAAAAAACTATGTCTCTATCCAGACACAAGCAAATAGCAGCACGCGCCTCCAAATCCAATTCTTCCCATTCATCATCTGACATGGTTTCAGCCTTTTTATCCTTTCCTAGTAATGCCTTGTGTAATTTTTGAGAAATAAGCAAATTTCTCATTTGTATTCTCCAATATCCGAAATCGTTCTTACCATTAAATTTCTCGATTTCATATTTCCCCACATGTGCCTTGCACACCTTGGATGCCATTGCAAACAAAACCTGTGACTTTCTAGACAAGAAGCTTCACTAAGATTTTTTTTTTTTTCAAACAACTTGTGCACAAACAAATCCTAGCACTTTTGAATATTCACAATCTTGAGTAGAACAATTCAAGATCAATTTCCCTTAGTGCTCTGATACCAATTGTTGCGCCTTATTGCGGAAGCGGGTAGACACCAACAATTGCACACAAGTACCACAAGGATCCAATCAATTAAATAGAGCAACTAGCAATGAAAGAAATTAAAGAAAATTAAGAACATACCACAAGAGACACAAGGTTTACGTGGTTCAGCAAATTGCCTACGTCCACGGTGAGGTGATTCCACTATATTCAAGAACAAGGTACAAGAAGATGACAATTCTCACACAATCTCTCAACAAGAGATGAAACAATTTCAGCAATTGTCTTTCTCTACTCCTTGTGCATCACAGTTTTTCTAGGAGCAATCATCATAATAAAAACACCTATAGTTCCTAGTATATATAGGGACAACAGTTTTCTGTTTGGCAGCAGTTTCCTGTTTCACAACAGTTTCCTGTTTCACAACAGTTTCCTGTTTCCTAGAATTTATTTCCTGTTCAAAAAACAATTTCCAGAAGTCCAAACAGTTTCCTGTTTCAAACAGGAGTCCAAACACTTTCCTGTTTCAAACACGTTTTTGGCAGCAGTTTCCTGTTTCACAGTAGTTTCCTGTTTCCTAGAATTTATTTCCTGTTCAAAAAACAATTTCCAGAAGTCCAAACAGTTTCCTGTTTCAAACAGGAGTCCAAACACTTTCCTGTTTCACAGAGTTCTAGTTGTGCAAATTTGTCTGCTCTTGTCGCATTTCAAAATGGAGAAAAAAAAATTTGACAAGAGTCGCCCATGCAACAATTTTATCAGTGAGATATAAGTAGCAAAACAACTGAAAGTTTTTATTCAAAACCAGAGCTGCTTCCCCTTTAGACTTTTTGAATATGAAAAATATTACAATTTCGTGTGGTGGGGTGTATTAAAATATTTAGCCTGTGGTGTGTTACAAAACTCCCTACAACAACTTTAGTGCACTCATATATCTTGGACAAGACTGAGTAGGTAATAAAGGTGGCTAGCATTTAAGTTGTAGTTGAAATTCAGTGTATTTCACATGAAACTTTTTTTAGGAAACTGGTGAGGGAATTGGCGAGGGAGGGTGCCTCGCACGTGCCCGACCTTTGTTTCAAAAAAAAAAAAAAAAAAAAAAAAAGCGGGAAATTTGTTTGAATTTCATTGCTGAAATTTAAGAGGGAGGGAGGGACCAAAAAACAGAGAAAACCATAGAGATAACACAGACAAGGGAATACCTCTCCCCAAACCCATCTCCACAGAGAAGAAATCAGAAGAGAAGAGAAGATGAAGCTCTCCCTCTCCCCAAACTCGACAGAGAAGAGAAGACCGAATAAGGAGAAGAGAAGCCATGGCTTCCATTTCTGACTCCAACCTATTGGTCTTTCTAACTAATTTGACAACCCCATCAACGCCTGGGTCATTAGGAAGTTTGTTTGATCATTTTCAAGTGATTCGAAATCGATTGAGTTGTAAATGGGTTAATTGGTGAAGAACTGAGAGAGCAGAGGTGGTGTTTGAAGAAATGCATGTGAGAGAGTGAAGAAAAGTAAATGGGTTTTGAAGAAATGAGAGATGGTGGTGTAGGAAAGAGTGTGCGAAGGAGGAGTGATGAGTGAAGAAGAAAATGAGCTGTTGTTGGAGTTCTCCTATTCAGCTTTGATGCAAGGTTGATGAAGTGGCCCTTCCAAAGGAGTTGTTAATTCTTCATAAAAAAATTTCAAGGTAAACCAAATCCTTATGACGACCTCAGCAAAATTTGTTAATTCTTGATAAAAAATTTCCTTTATTTCTATCCAGAGTTGTTAATGAAGTTTATGTTGTCAAACAGGATTGTTAAAGTTGATTTGATCTTCCCTTCCACACCCTCAGTTTCTAGGGAAGCAAAAGATCTCATCATTCGAGTAAGTTTTCTTCACAATATTTCATTTCAGTTTGCAGCAAAGAAAACCAGTGGTTGGATATAATTTACAATCAGAATTGCAAAATCTTGCAGCTCCTAGTGAAGGATTCTTCCATGAGGCTTTCACTTCAGAATACCTTACTCCAAGTCTTTCAAATCCTACTTTGTACTTCTTGTATGGATCAAAAGACGAAGGATGTACTAATGACTTTAGCCAGTGAACTGTTGAACATGTATGTTTTTGTAGCCAGCATCAATGTGTATCTCAATGTGAACAAATGGGATGAATTAAAAGGATACTTTGTTTGCGATATGTCCCTATTTCTTAACCCTTATGCTCCTTGCATTAACTGCTTTTGGTAATAAGTAGGTCCATTTCAAGCGTGCAAAATACATTGGAGTTCAGCATATTCATCACATTTCAAAATCTTGCAATCTGTAAAATGGATGACACCAAAAGGACTCGAATCAAATTCAAATTTAATAAAATCGTCATCGCTATATCTTTATCAACATGTTCAATTATCATTGTGATGTGAAATCTATGATATCGCGACGTGCAGTGGAACAATATACCCCAAATTGAAACCAGAAAGAAGTTAGTGAAGGAAAGCTCAAGTTGTAGCATTCCAGGGACAAAGCCTGCATGCTTAATATATCAAATTTCTTGAACCATTAGTTACCAAATTTCTTAAACCATCAGTGCTTTGAAATTTGAATGTAAAATGAAGTAAGCAAAAAACATTTATGACAAAAGGAATTACAGCTTCAAAAAAACTAAGGTTTGGTATGCACCAGCAAAGTACCAGCTCAACATCTCATGTACAATGACTGTCTACAAGATTCATACATTTGGAAGGGCTCTAGTATCGTAATTAATCTGCTACTGAAACCCATGTATTTGAACATATGTGAATGTAACCAACACTGAAAAATAAATATTGGCCAAACAAGGCTTTTATACTCGGTATAATACATTTTAGAACAACATGCGTACACAATCATTAGACCAAAGGACTTTTAGAACCCAAGTTTCTCAAACACCAAACAATGACGAGACTCTTCAGAAAGCATCTCAAACTCATACACGCCTCATTCAAGCTGTCTTCAGAAAGCATCTCAAACTCGTACACAACTCATTTCAAGCTGATGTACACATGATTCAGCCATCCCCTTCATATGCCGAGCTCTTTGTTTACTTCAGGACAAGAGGGATTGCTTTGCACACTGCTCACAGAGTTATCCAACCGAGCGTCTACAAAATGTATCTCGTCTTCAAGCACAGCCTTAAACCAAAACACTTTAGTAAACTTAACAAATTCGAATTTTGTGTCTCACTTGAGTATATACAACAAGAGGCATAACTAACATAATGTATACCTACATATCCTCAAGGATACTAACCACCGAAGCAACAAACCACTTTTCTTGGATTCATGAGTTATGCTTGCCTTAAACTGAATAACTGAATTTACATCCAGATGGCAATTTCCAGTGTCTGGTTTCATCATTAGGATGACAATTCACTCTAAGCTGACATAAGGTAGGGAGTCATTCAAGAGATCGCCCCTTTGCAGTTCAAAAGCTAGATCGAATCCATAAATGAAAGCAATTGAAAAGCCAGATTTGATCAGGAAATAAATTTTTTGATTTAAGTACTACCCAAATGGAAACCATGAATTACATCCCATGAACTAGTCCAAAGGATAAGTACTACTCATCAAACTTGCATCAAAGCTGAAGAGGAGAACTCCAACAGCAGCTCATCTTCTTCTTCACTCATCACCCCTCCTTCGCGCACTCTTTCCTATACCACCATCTCTCATTTCTTCAGAACCCATTTACTTCTCTTCACTCTCTCACATGCATTTCTTCAAACACCACCTCTGCTCTCTCAGTTCTTCATCAATCAACCCATTTACAACCCAATCGATTTCGAATCACTTGAAAATGATCAAACAAACCCTCCTAATGAACCAGGCGTTGATGGGGTTGTCGAATTAGTTAGAAAGACCAATAGGTTGGAGTCGAAAATGGAAGCCATGGCTTCTCTTCTCCTTCTTCGGTCTTCTCTTCTCTATCGAGTTTGGGGAGAGGGAGAGCTTCATCTTCTCTTATCTTCTGATTTCTTCTTTGTGGAGATGGGTTTGGGGAGAGGTCTTCCCTTGTCTGTGTTATCTCTATGGTTTTCTCTATTTTTTGGTCCCTCCCTCCCTCTTAAATTTCAACAACGAAATTCAAACAAATTTCCCGCTTTTTTTTTTTGAAACAAAGGTCGGGCACGTGCGAGGCACCCTCCCTCGCCAGTTTCCTCGACATCTAGAATCACCCCTTTTTTTTGTCCGAAAAGAAGAATTTAGTTTTGTATTGTACCAGAATCCAAAACAAGCAGTGTTAATGAAGTGTGCTTCAAATGGTTTAGAAAACTGAACCCGGGGGGCTCATTTCACTACAAGAAAAAAGCCCATTAATAGAGTTTCAAAAACGCTATGGTAGAGCCTTTTATAGCGTTTCTGAAACGCTATGGTAGAGTATACATAGCAATTTTTTTTTTTTTGTTTTGCTATCAAATGACTTTTTATTACATCTTATAGGTAAGTATAATTCAGCACGTACATCAATTCTTGCATCAGGTAAGTAAAATTTAATATGACTTTTTATTAAATTTAAAAACAGCATTTACAACCTCTGATCAGCAAATTCCAGCAATTGTTTTCAAGCAATTCATTACAGCAGCAACATTTACAATTCATTACAGCAAAAATTTAGATCATTAACAATTCATTACAGCACGTGCACCAATTCATTACAGCAGAAACAACAGCATTTACAATTCAGCACGTGCATCAATTCAGATCATTCACAACCTCTAATCAGCAAATTCCAGCAGCAACATTTACAACCTCTGATCAACAAATTACAGCAACCTTTGATCAATCTCTGAGCAACAGCCACAGTAATATCAGCAAGGTTCCTTCACCTTGTTCGAAACTTGTAACACCTTTGCAGCTTAGGAGCATTTGGCACCTTTTGTCCTATATGACATGCTAAGAAGAACTCATTCCAAAAAACTTGCCCAGTTCATTACTTAGCATAGTAATTATATGCATACTATAGCCAAACAAGTAATTCATGACATTGCAAAAAATGATACAAATAGCCAAAAAGAGTATACATTCAAGAATCTAGAAGATACTGGCAACAATTATATGCATACTTGATTCATGACATTGCAAAGTCCCTGAACACTACCATAAAATGGTATGATGTTCAGCTTTCCACAAGGTCTAACCAATGTGCAATATCTTAAATGGGATGCAAATATTTTGTATGTACATGGCACTATCTAATCAACGGTTTTCTAAAGAGTTCCGTGTCCATAGCTCAAGTGAAGATACTTATTATAGTAAAACAAGTGCAGGATATGGAGGTAATAACAATGCAGCAGATTTGCAAAATATCTGTCATTTCAATCACTCTCAGCGGGAAGACTCTCTATTATTTGCTTGTCAAGGCAAACAATGCAAAATATCTGGTATGCTCAAACAGAAATATAAAGTCCCTCGCAAGTTCACATGACTACCCATTCTCACAAGATACTCACCGCTTGTCTGATAGTTCTAGGAAAGCCATCAAGAATGAATCCAGATTCACCGTTAGCTTCCCCAGTTTCAAGTCGCTTAGACAATAAACGCAGAACAATTTCATCTGACAGTAATTTCCCTTGGTTTACAATCTGTGCAAGCTGCAAAAATAAATAAACAGTAAATGTTAAGGAATCTATAAATATCAAATCAGACAACTCAGATTTTCAATTGCAATCTTGAAAGACTGCATGCATGTCTTGGCTATCCTAGTAGTGGAGAAACTCTCCCTTCTAATTCAGTAAGAATAGTTTTAATGATTAACTAATTAAGAGAACTCTTTAAGAAATTCCTAAGAAATGACACTGAGTGCATAAGATTAGTTCCATAGAGAACTCCTAAGAGAACTCTTTAAACACTACTCAAGTTCCAAATTACTAATCATCCATATGTACTAAAGAGGAGCTCAAACCAAAGAGGGGTTGGTTCATAGAGCTTCAAAGCCTCTAATCAAGAACAAATTCAACCCCCATTAATAACATGAACCAATTAAAGGGAATTTCATTCTATCATAAATAACCAATAAAAATCCAATATTTAACCCAAATCTAATCAATTCACCAACAATAATCGAAACCCAAACCCTAAAAAAGAAAAAATAAATAAAAATCAAACCTCTTGAATGTATGGGAAGGATTTTTTTTCGGTGGAACACAACTTTTCATTAAAACTGAGAAAAACAAGTATGAAAGTTGTAAATCCCGATAAGAGGATATGTAAGTACTCATCATGCAAAGTTGCATTATGGAAGGAACTCAACAATACTGTTTAAAATCAAACCCAAATTGAGAATTTCAGATTTCTTCATAGAAAAACAATTGCTTGTCTGTATATCTTGCAGGACAACAGAACTAAGCCGAAGTTAACAATTGGATACAGTTACATGAAGCTTGTACTTATCTTCTAGTTCCATTTTACCTTAGATGCCCACCTGCGAACAAAATAAGGAGCATTTCCTTCCTTGTCATCGTTGAAACCATATCCATGCAAGCTCTGCAGCAACATCAGTTTTTGAGATTTCATATCAAAGAAAGTAGTAATATGAAAAAAACCAGTAACCCCAATTAAGTTTCAAGGTTTAAGAAGCAAGGCCTACCATTTTTCTTACAAAAAAGATGAGATCGTCATCCTCCCGCCGTCTTGATTTCGTGCTGCAGATAAAGTATAAATCCAGGACATCGTGCCAAAAAAGTGAATCCATTTCAATGTCAGAATCATCATCTTCGTTAACATGTGTTTGTCCCAGCAAGTTTGAGTGTTTCCTCACCATACTCAACAATTCATATCTAACAAAAAACAATTGAAACCAACATATCATCATTGCTGCTTATTAACTTGTGAATATATCAACTTTCAAGAAAGAATGACCCCAAAGATACATAAACCAAGCTATGATCACAAATATGCTTAAAATCAAATTCAATAACTTCAAGGAGTCGAAACTGCGAAATATTGAATGTGTTAAACCCAATAACCTCAAAGTACTCAGGATCACTAGTATTTGTTTAGCTCATTTCGTTGTTGTTTTTTATTTTTTGGTTTCTCAAAGGTTGGTCAAAACTGGGATATTCGGTCTATTTCGACTTCAGATCCTCTTAGGTACTAGCCGACACCATAATTTATTACTTCATTAGCAATATATACTAACTATAATATCACTTCAAGAAATATTCATTGCCGTTTCATACTCTACACATGTTTTTTTTTATATGAAAATATACTTGTCTTTTAAATTTATGCACTGTAATATTTTAGATTATATCTTGACCTTGAAATTTACACACTAACTTTTTAGATCATGGTAGCCATTTGAACATCAGCACTTGGTAGTGATGTAAGCCTAAAATAGATTTAAGGAAAAAACAAACAATATTTGGGAGAAAGCAGCATTGTTGGGGCAGTAATTCAAAAACAGTTCAGATTTGTAGAGTGAGGGAGAAAAATGCATTCACATACCTGTGCTATAGTTGCAGCAACAAATTCATTCACTCTCTCTTGAACATTATAATCAAACAGAGAAACATCGTCCTTCAGTGAAGAAACAAAAAAATGAGTTCCTGATGCAAAACACATTTTGATCACTTAAAATAGGATTTACCTTAATGGGAGGAGAAACATCGTTAATTTCAAATACGAAACCATCTGGAGGATCATAATGCCTCAGGAATATACCAGTAAAAATCTGCAGTAGAGTTCAACTGGAAATTGGTAATCAATAAAGTTTAATGTAGAATTATCAGTAAACAGAATCCAAATTGCAAAATATAAAACTAAGTTTTACTTCACTTGAATTATTTAAAAGCTAGAAGAACATAATCACCTGAGAAGATGAACCAAGGGACTTTCGTAGAAGCTAAGCAACACGATCTCCAAAGTCATTGAAAAGCAACTCTTGATAGTCTACAATCTTGAAGTAGTCCTTGTGAACAACAGTCAGCAAACCTGTAGCAGAATGATACAATTTATTAAAACAAGTCAGAGACATTATTTTAAAGCTCATGGGTAAGAGATCAGTAACAACCTAGCTAGTTCATTCAGAATGACAACTTGAAAGTTCAATCCGAGGTACAGTACTACCTGTTACCAACGTAACATTTTTCTAAATAAATAAGTAATAATAGTGATAAACAATCCCACACAACAACAACAAAGCAGATCTGAATAGGTTTTAGAACACCTTGTTTCAGTATAACTTGTGGCCTAAACGAAATGGGAATCAAGTTTACTGAGGCCTAAGTGTGTGAGAGAAAGAACACCTCATAAACTAAGAATGGGATTTTGCACTAAACCATCTCAACTTGATTATTCTTTCACAGAATTTCTGTATTTGCTAAGCCTGCTGCATAGCTGATCAGTGGGAAACCCTCAAGCCAGACTTTAGGATACTTGCTTTTTCAACAGAACCATCAAGTGCGGAAAAACGAGAGTTAAATGACAACTACCAAACTTCACAATAAGGGTACTAAAATGATTTCCAATGACAAAAGTAGAAAGTATCAACGTGCTTCTGATGTGTCAAAAGAAAGGAAAAATCCTCAAAATAAAAAATAAAAAATAAAATCACGATGTACTGTGTGTGGGACTCATTCATGCATTATGTGCTGTCGAAAATTATTCAACATTGGATACTTCCCTTTACAACAGATTCTTGAGAAGATTGCGTGTGAGTGTGTGTGGTGGGGAGGCTAGCTAGTTGCATAACAAGGATGCAGACACGTGTGTCTTGCGGCAATGCAAAATGTCAGGCCCGCTCACCCATTAAAATTAGAACATCGCTCAATCAAATGTGTCAAATTATTATCTACACAAGTATATGTAATAAACGTACCATCCCCACGATTATTTGTCCGTGCAAGCTTGAAACTGATATAACCAGCAACCCCCTGCCTTTTCTCATAGATATGAACATATTCTTCATTTCCAACCCAAAATTCCTATGAGATCACAACATCATGCAGACATTATAATTCAAATAACAGAAGATTCCAAGATGAGTTACCTTAATCCAATAACAGAAGATTTTTGAATCATCACAAAAGTCAGTGAAAAAGTGTCAAATTTATGCTAACAAAGTAGTCAAGTGCATTATTAGCAATTTGATATATGTAAAAGTTGAGATGGAAAGTCAATTATAAGTTGGTTAAGCTTCACTGGGCTGATGGGGGCTTCTTCATATTGGGTAACTCCCTCCCCATATTGATTTTTATCAACAGAGGACCTATAACTTTCTTCTTTTCCTTTCAGAACTTTTTCAGATGAAATGTTTTCTGACTGAAAATAAGTACAGGTTGAACATGGAATTTATCAGCAATTGACCTTACACACCAGCGAAAAGAAAAAGATTATCTAAACAAACTAGAGGAATATAAAAGTCAAAGTATTAATGCCATAAGAAAACAAGGTATTAAGGTAAATTTGGTTTGCTTGGAATTCAATTCTCAGGGAAATAGAGTGTAATTACTAATAGTGCTTTTGTGATCTGGGATCCCAAATGGAAGTTGAGCAGTTCCAAGGTTCTCACTGCATATGAAGAATGTAGGCTAGCTGCCAAGAACACATACAAGCTTTCAATTGTGAAAATACCCTTCAGATCAGAAGTGTTTATCTAAACCTAGATGTTTTGTGCCCCCAAAAAAATTTGCAGGTTAAAAAATAGATCTGAATGATTCCTTTTGCAGGGGAAACAACTATGAATGAATGAGAAAAAGGTTTGTAGTATCATTCCACTACCCTTGACATCCAACATCCTTTATTGATCTAAGCATGCTTCAAATATGTATATTAGGCAATATACCTCACATATCTTAAATTTCTTCATTTGTAGTATCATTAAACAAGGGCAACAATGGTAAATCAATCAGATTATCCCTTGAAGTGAAAAATTTCCACTAAACCACATATATGTACTTCACTTCAACACTAAACTTTAGTATCTAGTATCTACATCAATTCACAAAGTAGAAAACATACAAACAAGGAAAGAGACCACAAACCTCAAAAATTCCATGGAGTTGGTGAGTGGAGTAGTTGTAAAGGAAAAGAGGCAATCCTGGTGTTATTTGCCTCACTGAATCCCTGTACCTTGGAGGGAGCCCTGAAAAATCAAAATCACAAACAACACAATATCAGATCAGATGTATCCAAAAATCATGCCTTCCTATTAATCAATAAAACCCAATTTCCAAAATTCAATAAAACCCATCAATACCCATGGATCAAAACATCAAATTAAATTCAAATGATCACTCAAATCAATTAACAAAGATCAATAAATTAAAGAAAAAAATTGAACTTGAACAACAAAAAGCAAAGGAAATTGGGGGAAAGCTTACCAAAGAGTTGCCTCTTCAAGTTCTCTTGCATGGTATCATTATTGCAAACAAAGATATACCCACCAACTGGTTTACTCCTTGGAAGTGACTCTGATGGTGAAAGAGTCTTAACCGTTGTTCAGATTTTACGACTTCTTTCGACTTAACTTGTTCAGATTTTACGACTTCTTTCGACTTAACTTGTTCAGATTTCACTTCATCCATCGAAACCACACCGTTGTTCTCTTCTACAAAACTCAACCGAAACCTTACGTTTAGTACATCATCGAATACAGTAGTGATAGATAACGAACGAACGAACGGTAAAGGATGAGATTCAACGAATTCTTACCTGCTGAGTCGAGCTGCAACGAACGGATGCTGGATTGGATCTCATCCGCGATGTCTGCAACAACAACAACAAATCAGGCAAATGGTGAGAGGAAGAGATTGGGAGAGGAAACCCTAACTTTTCAACTTTGCAAATGGGGAGTGGAAATCCTAACTTTTCAACTTTGCAAATGGGGAGAGGAAGAGATGAGAACAATAGACTATTCTGCTTGAAGAAATCATGCTTGGGGTGCCATGAAAGATGAAGAAGAGATGAGCTTTTAAGTGAGATTTGTGAAGAGGGAGAGAATGCGCCAAGGAAGAAGAGAGAAAGAGAGGGGCAGAAAGGCAAAGAAGAGGAGAGGTCAAGGGAGAGCATCACTTCGATCTGCTATGAATGAGGGGGGAAAGATAACGAGACTGAGAGGGAAGCAAATGTAGAAATGAGAGGGAATCGAGCCGCGTGAATTTTTGTTTTTCCCGCGACTTTCATAGCGTTTTACTCTTACAATGCTATTAAAATTTGGGCTTTTATAGCATGAGCGTAAAAAACGCTATGCTCAAATGCTATTAAAAGCCAATTGTGTTGTAGCGCACAAAGTGCAGGAGGGTGTCCTGTGCACAGATCTGGACCGTTAGATCTATTGGACGGTCCAGATATTCAACTTTCTCTCTCTTTACAAAAATCTTCATCTCCTTCATCTCTTTCTTTCGATTTTTTTTGACACTTTTGTTGTGTTTTGCAGGCGAATTTGCAGCGTTCTTTACAGGGGCAAATCTAGTGATGGAGTACGTTTTCTCTAACAGCTATTGAAACAAAGATGCAGAATCAAATAAAACAAACAATGAACTGTTACTGCTATAACCCAATTACACTTAAACAAAGAAATGGTCTCAATCACATTTCACATTAACAATAAAACCATTCTAGCAAACCCCAAACAAAGAACCAAAAAAAAAAATAGTCTCAATTACCTTCTCCTTCGGCTCCACCTTCGCCCGATCTTCTTCATCTTCAAAAGGCGGAACCCAAACCCCATTAACCCACTCACGATGCAACCTCAAATCCTCATCCCCAAACTCCAACTCCTCCTTCGAAGGCCTGAAATACACCACATACCACTTCCCCTCCACCAATTTCGTCACCACGCCTTCCCACCACCCGTCCTTGTGAAAAGCGTCGACCTCCTCAGTCAATTCGAAGCTCCGCCCGTTCTCTCGCGGAGGAATGGATCACAAGTTCACTGCATCGGCGAACTCCCGCAAGGGTTTCGTCCCCTCCTCGTCCGCCACCAGAGTTTCGTACTCGATCAAGACCTTGTTCTGCTTGTTCGTCGCACGGAGCATTGTTGCCTTGATCCACGCGCCCTTCAAGCTTGGGTCGTCGCTGCAGATCTCTACTTCCATTCCCTTTGTGAAGGCGAAGGGCGCCATTGGTGAAGAAACCCTAGAAATGATGAACAGAGAGAGAGAGCGTGAGTTAATCGCGTTGGCGGGAGAAGTGCAGAGAGTGTAACGGAAGGTACGGAGGGGTTTGCTGGTTCTATGAAATTCTTCCAATCTCCTTTCAAGAAGTCGATAATGATTATGAATGCTATGAAGAGTATGTGAATGGATGTCATGTTCAACATTGAAACTCTCCTTGGTACTAAAAGAACAGAGCAAATAAAGGAAAAAAATGTTAGAGAGATTTAAAAAAAAGAGATTAATATAATGGATTTTATCCAGTGTTAGTTTACCTGTAACAAATACAAAGAGAAATCAAAAGATCAACAAGAACTGCGATGAGATCGATTTGATTGAAACCATCTGGAAGCCCTGAAATGGTAATTCTCCACTTCTCAGTTGCGTTAATGCTCACTGTAGTTCCTAGGTAAGCTGTGAAACTTGCAGCGTTAGAGAAAACGTACTCCATTACTAGATTTGCACCTGTCAAGAACGCTGCAAATTTGCCTGCAAAACACAACAAAAGTGTCAAAAAAATCAAAAGAAAGAGATGAAGGAGATGAAGATTTTTGTAAAAAAAAAGAAAGTTGAGGATCTGAACCGTCCAATAGATCTAACGGTCCAAATCTGTGCAT
The DNA here is from genome assembly GCA_963556465.1 of Berberis vulgaris. NCBI lineage: Eukaryota > Viridiplantae > Streptophyta > Magnoliopsida > Ranunculales > Berberidaceae > Berberis > Berberis vulgaris. Next base: position 72,869,098 of record OY747135.1, read on the forward strand.
AGGACACCGTCCTACGCTTTGTGCGCATGAGCCCACCGAGTCCTAGAAAACTCCCTTCAACTACTTTAGTGTACTCATATATATATATATATATATATATCTTGAATAAACCTGAGTAGGTAATAAAGGTGGCTAGCATTTAAGTTGTAGTTGAAACTCAGTGTATTTCACATGAAACTTTTTTTTTTGTACGAAAATAAGAATTTAGTTTTGTATTGTACCACAATCCAAAACAAAAGCATGTGAATGAAATGTGCTTCAAATGGTTTACAAAACTCCCTTCAACTACTTTAGTGTACTCATATATCTTGGACAAGACTGAGTAGGTAATAAAGGTGGCTATCATTTAAGGAAGGTGTAGTTGAAATTCAGTGTATTTCACATGAAACTTTTTTTTTTGTCCGAAAAAAATAGAGTTTAGTTTTGTACTGTACCATCTGAATCCAAAACAAGCACTGTTAATGAAATGTGCTTCAAATGGTTTAGAAAATATTATGTAGATTGGTATTCAAAAACATCCTTAGGGTTAGGCAACGACTACTCCACAACACCATATATATTGTCTAACCACTATGTGCTTTTTTTTTTCTACTAACCCATACCACCCAAAAAAAACTGTTTTAGAAAAAAACTGTAAAATAAAAATAGGGTAACTTTCGACCCATTTAAACCCTCAATTGAGACCGATTCTCAACCTCATCAAAACATACATATTGTAGTACTCTAAGTTATCTAATAAACACAATTTGAATCACTTGAAAATGTTTTGAAATGAGTAAGTTATGGTCATTTTACTACTAAAGTCGTGCAAATCTGTCGTGCAATGAAAACGGAGTAGTGTCCCTGACATTCGGCTAACTTATATACTCGATTGAAACCAATTCTTAAGCTCATAAAAGCACAGAAATTGTATTATTCTGAGTTGTCTAATAAACACAATTTGAATCACTTGAAAATGTTTTGAAATACACAAGTTATGGTCATTTTACTAAAGTCGCGCAAATCTGTCTCGTAATGAAAATGGAGTAGTGTCCTTGACTTTAGGCCAACTTAATGCTCGATCGAACACAATTTGAATCACTTAAAAATGTTTTGAAATGAGAAAGTTATGGTCATTTTACTAAAGTCATGCAAATCTGTCCGGAAAAATAAATTTGTTTACACCCATTCGCATTAAGCAATGCGAGAATTAGGCAAAACTTTTCCTAGAGCTATGTGAGGATTGGACAAAACTTCGCATAGGTCTGAGCAAAGTTTCATCCAATCCTCGCATTGCCCAATGCGAATGAGTGAAAACAAATTTTCTTTTCCGAATAGATTTGCGTGACTTTAGTAAAATTGCCATAACTTTCTCATTTCAAAACATTTTCAAGTGGTTTAAATTATGTTTATTAGATAACTAAGAGTACTGCAATTTTTGTGTTTTGATGAGCTTGATAATCGATCTTAATCGAGCGTATAAGTTAGCCGAAAGTCAGGGACACTACCCATTTTTCATTGCAAGACAGATTTGTGCGACTTTAGTAAAATAACCATAATTGACTAATTTCAAAACATTTTCAAGTGATTCAAATTATATTTATTATATAACTAAGAGTACTACAATTTTTATGTTTTTATAAGATTGTGAATTGGTCTCAATCGAGCATATAAGTTGGCCGAAAGTCAAGGACATTACCCCATTTTCATTGCAAAACATTTTCAAGTGATTCAAATTGTGTTTATTAGATCATTCAGAGTACTGCAATTTTCATGTTTTGATAAGCTTGAGAATTGGTTTCAATCAAGCACATAAATATGTTGAAAGTCAGGAACACTACCCCATTTTCATTGCAAGACAGATTTGCGCGACTTTAGTAAAATGAACATAACTTGCTCATTTTCAAGTGATTCAAATTGTGTTTATTAGATAACTCAGAGTACTACAATTTTTGTGTTTTGATGAGCTTGAGAACCGGTCTCGATCGAGCATATAAGTTTAACCAAAGTCAGAGATAGTACCATGTTTTCAGAGACAAAGAGGGTGAGAGAGGTGACGGGGTGGTGGTGATGCTTAATGTAGAAGAAATAGAAAAAGGCGGCGGTAGCGGTGGCGGGAGGGAGAGAAGTGGCGGTGGCGGGGTGGTGGTAATGATAGCGGTGTCAGATGGAGAAGAGAGGGAGGGAGGAGAAGAATAAGGGAAGAAACGAAGATGAAGAGAGGGAATGAGATAAATTTTTAGTTTTTATTGGTGGTATGGGAGAAAAATGGTGGTGTGAGAAATAAATTAGGTGGTATGGGAGAGAAAAAATTGATATATTGGTATGGGACAGTACTTTAGCTGGTGCTAAATAGTCGCTGCCGTAGGGTTATGAAACAACATTGTTTTTCTAGCTCTTGTTATTTTATAGGTTGTTTCTAAATAACACCACCATTTCTACTAATGGACCCCACTACTAAACCCCTACTTTTTGAAAGACACCACCACCTTTCTGAAGGACACTGCCAATAAAAAGGAAAAAAAATAACTTTTTTTCTCATTTCTCCCTGTCTTCTTTTATCTTCTCCTTTCTCCCTTTCTTCTCCATCAACCACCACCATCACCACCTCTTCCTTCTCTCTTCACCACCGCCACCTCCTCCTCCTCGTCACTGCCACCTTTCATCTTCCACTTCCCTTCCTCTTCTTTTTCTTCTTTTTCTTTTTCTTATTCTTATTCTTCTTCTTATTCTTCTTCTTCTTCTTCATTTTCTTCAATCACCACTACCACCACGCCACCTCTCCTCCTCCTCCCATCATCTTTTTTCATCTTCTCCTCCTCTCTTTTTTTCTCCCTGGTGTTAGCAAGGTGTTGGGGGTGGTGATGGCGAGGTGGAGGATGTGAGGTGGTGGTGGTGAAGGGGAGGAAGACGAGGATAGGTGGCGGTGTCCCACCTCCTTTTATCTTTTTTTCTCCCTAGCGGTGGCGAGGTGGTGGTCATGGCGAAGTGGTGGTGGTGAAGAGGAGGGGAGGACGAGGAGGAAGGTGCGGTGTCCCACCTCCTCCCATCTTTTTTTCTCCCTGGAGGTGGCGAGGTGGTGGTGGTGGTGACGGCGAGTTGGTGGTGATGCTGAAGAGGAGGAGAGGTGGTGGTGTCACACCTCCTCAAATTTTTTTTCTTATTTTCTTTTTTATTTTCCTCCCTGGCAGTGGCGAGGTGGTGGTGGTGGTGATAGCGAGGTGGCAGTGGTGGTAAAGGGGAGGAGGAGTAGGGATGGCGGTGGCCTCCTCCTCCTTTTGTTTTGCCCTCGCAGTGGTTCCTACGAATGGGTAACCCACACTCGCCCACCCTCCTCCTCCCCTTCACCACCACCATGCAACAGGGAGAGGAAAAAAAAAGAAGAGAAGGAGGCCACCCCACTCCTCTTCCCTTTCACCACCACTACTACCACGCAATAGGGAGAAAAAAAATGGAGGAGGAAGAGGCCACTGCCACCCCTTCATCCTCCTGCTCTTCCCCTTCACCACCACCACACCACCATGCAACAGGGGAAAAAAAACCACCGCCATCCCCTCCTCCTCCCCTTCACCACCACCTAGCCACCACCATGCAACAGTGAGGAAAAAAAAACCATCACCGCTGCCTCTTCCTCCCCTTCACTACCACCACGCCACAGGGAAAAAAAGAAAAAAAAAATATGAAGAAGAATATGGGAGGAGGAAGAGGGGAGGAGGAGGAGAAGGCGGCGGTGGCGGAGGTGGGTTGATGGAGAAGAGAGGAAGAGAGGAGAAGAGGGGTTAGGTTTTTTTTTTGTTTATATAGTGGTGGTGTAGGGTTGGTGGTGTCTATCAGTAGAAGTGGTGATGTTATTTAATAGCAACATATTTTATATTAACCCACCAACACAAACTAAAATCAAGTCGTTATGATGTGCTTCAAATGGTTTAGAAAATTGCAACCTGTCATGGATTTCCCATTGGATGCCATTACTACTGCATTGTATAATATGCCATAATTAAGTAACCATAAGTACCAAAACTTCTCATAATTAAGTTTTAATAACCCAATTCAGAAAAAACAAATAAAAGTAACCATTAGTATCAAAACTTCTCATAATTAAGTATGTCTATAGTGAAGAAGGGAAATACTAGCCAAACATACTAGCATTTTGTGTTTACCTAAACACACCTCTATATGTCGACTCATTAAAGTGAGACATTAAATGCAATCAATTGAACTCATTAAAATATAAGGAAAATTCAATGTCTATTGGGAACCCAAATATACCCTACCCTGCTTTCTTTCTTTTTGCTGAGACTTTGCCATCCATTCGTACTTACTTTGCTTTCTTTCTATCCAAAAATTCTAGCCAGCCTAGTTTGCTGGCTTGGCTGGCTAGAATTACTCTTTTGTCCCTCCTATTTAAAATGTTTATAATTGTGGTTTAAAGAGGAGGGGCAAAAACTGTAAAAGAGGCCACCAGGCCAACAGACTGGGCCGGCTAGACTAACTCCTTTCTACCTTACCTTGCTTTCTTTCTTTTTGCTTATAGAGACAATGACATTTCACTTAAACACAAGATGGTAATGTGTTTCCATTATCCAAATTGAAGCAATCGGTCTTAAGAGCCAGGGGAGGCACGCCAGAGGAGCGCGAGGGAGCCTCCCTGGCACATTTTTAGGAGAGAAAGGGCTGAAAATTAAAAAAAAAAAATTACAACTGGAGTTAACAGGGAGGTAACAGTTGTTTGCTCTCTCTAGTCAAACACATATAAAAAAAATGAGCTGGCTACAGATCGAAAACGCAATTGCAGGGAGACCTTGAAGCTCTCTACTCTTCGACTCCAAAAGCAAACTGCCTTGAAGACCCTTAAAGCTCTCTCTTCCTTCAAGCTCTCTTTCCCTTGAAGCTAGGGTTTCATCTCTCTTCGCGACGAGACCTTCAAGCTCTCTCTCCCTCGAGTTGAAACTTCCTCTTCTTTGAAAATCAGACAGTGAAAAAGCAAAAGAATAGTGCTCTAGGGTTTCGACTAAGAAGGGTTTCATCATCTAGGGTTTTGACTGAGATCTAGGGTTAGATTCTATCCCAACTCCAACTGCAGGTAACTTCCAACTCCAAGTAGTCTTCGCATTTTCTCCAAGTAAACTTCCAACGTTCGGTTCTTTCAGAGTTCCAGTGCTTCTTTTTCGGTATTTTGTCTCTGTTTTTGTTTTTTTCCACTTCTTCTCTCATATTTTCTTCATTTTGATGGATTCTGTGGTGGTGGTGACGTTGATTGGGATGTGGTGGTCGGTGGGTTGGTTTAGGGGTAGTGGTGGTGGTGAGCTCGATTGGGAATTAGGTGGAGCGGGTTGGTTCAGAATGTTGGTGGTGAGGTCGTTTGGGGAGTGGTGGCAGTGGCACTTTGGTTGATTTTGTGGTGGTGGTGGTGACGTTAATTAGGGATGTGGTGGCCGGTGGGTTGGTTTAGGGGTGGTGGTGTTGGCAAGGTTGATTGGAGTGGTGGTGGTGAGTTTGATTGGGAATTAGGTGGAGCAGGTTGGTTCAGAGGTTGTGGTGGTGATGTCGATTGGGGGTTGGTGGCGGTACTTTGTTGGATTATGTGGTGGTGGTGAGCTCGATTGGGAATGAGGTGGAGCAAGTTGGTTCAGAAGTTGTGTTGGTGAGGTCGATTAGGGGGTTCATTTTGTGTTCAATTGTGCTTCAATCTGATTTTTTTTGTTCACTCTGTGCTCAATTGTGCTTTAATCTGATTTTTTTTTTGTTGAATGTTTATTTAGATTGTGTTGAATGTTTTAGATTATTATTATCCTTGAATTGCTTGCTTCTTAATTGAAATTGGGCATTTAACGCAGGAATAATATACAAAACATATGTTGTTTATTGCGGCCGTGAACCGGGAGTATACCTTACTTGGTCAGGTTGTCTATTACAAGTATCCAGGAATAAGGGTAGTGTGTACAAGGGTTTCACATCAGCTGAAGAAGCATATGAAAATTATGACCAGTGGGTGCGCTTAGAAGAGGTGAGAAAAAAATACGAGGCAAGAAGAGACTACGATGAAGATATGAAACCCAACCAATCAAACAACGGTAGCGAGGGTCGTGGCAAAGAAAGTCATGATCAGAGACATGAAACCCAAGTAAACAACGATCCTTGGGCATTTACAAGGGATTTGATCAACACATTGTTAGTGGTGATTATAATGATTCTTGCACTTGTTTTTTCAAGCTTTTAGTTGGTGAATGATATATAATCAAGGAAGCACGGATTCGCAGAAAAACCCTGCCGAATCCATGAAAACACGTGTCGGATACGGATATGCGTGCGATTCGCGTCGGATACGAATCCGACACGCGGTCAACGTATCGGTCAACTTGACCTGGTCAGGATACGCGTTGACACAGTCCGGATACGGTCCGGACACAGTCACGATTCGGTTGCTGCAATTTTTTTTATTTTTTTTCAGATTTTCATAAGATCGGACGGCTGAGATGCGAAGCCCTAATATAAAAACCTAATCTCGAACCAGATCTTGTTCTTGCTCAAACCACAGAACCAGAGAAAATGAGGAACCGAGGAGGCGAGGAAGAAAAGAAAGAAGGAAGAGGAAGAAGAGAAAGAAGGAAGGGAAGAAGAAGAAGAAAGAGCTGGACTTAGAGGAGTCTGTCGGAGTCGGTTCTTTCTCAAACCACACAACCAGAGAGAAAGAAGGAGGAACCGAGGAGAAGAGGAAGAAAAGATTTTCGCCATAACCTCATTTGCAGTGAAGCTCCATCCATCTCTCAGGTTCGTCTCTCACTTTCTGTCCTTCTGCTCTTCTTTATAGATCTTTGTCCTTCTGCTCTTCTTTACAGATCACTCTGATTTCTAATTTCCCAAATCGAAATCTAATTTTTTGTTGTTGTTGTTTCTATTTGTATTTGCAGGTTTACAGCTCGTTTCAGAGGAAGAAGAGGAAGGGGAAGAGGTGGAAGAAATCAGAAGAAGAAGGGAAAGAAGAAGACCTGCGAGGCTGCGACTGTGAGTCTGTGACAGTCGATCGATCACTGTTTCAGAGAAGAAGAAGGGGAAGAAGAACAAGAATGAAGAAAAATAAGAAGAATAAGGAAGAAGAAGAAAGAGGAAATTACATGATCAAGTGATTCTCTTCTTCCACTTCATCTTCTTCAATCTTCGTTGTTCGTTTTAGTTCTCTTCTATACTTCTATGTTTGATTTTAATACAATAAAGCCAACGAAATGCAAGAGGTCTGACTGTTGGTTTTATTTTTTTAGGAGATCACATCTGGATCTGATTGTTGTCTAACTTGTCTTCAACTCTTCATTTACTGGCTGGTAGCTGCAGTATTTCTCTTCCTGTAAGTTATTTTCCTATTTTTTTCCATTTGCCGTAAAATATTCTAGCAATAAATAATTGTCAATCTTCAATACTACTTGCAAGTTGCGATTATTAATTATTGTTTATGAGTTATGAGATTATGTTAATAGTTTTTTAACAAAATATAAAAATAAAAATAAGGTTTGATTGACGTGTCGCCGAGTCCTAGTTTTTTGAAAATTGCCGAGTCGCCGTATCGTATCCGTATCCGATACGACACGCGTATCCGAGTCCGTGCATCCTAGTATATAATTCATTTGAACTTCTATTTAGGTTTTGTAATGAACTTCTAAGTATGTAATGTATTTATGAAGAGGTTTTGTAATGAAGCTCAGATGTTTTTATTTTGTCCATATACATGTGTTACCTCTATTTGTAATCAAAAGCTTATTCATTTTCTGTTGTTCATAGCTTAATATACATTTCAATACAGCACAGATCAGAGTTGCAATAATGCAATGTTCATACAGCATTTCATTACTTTTTCAGTCTATTGATTCAAGTTCAACAATTAAGCCCTCCATAGTCCATGCATGAAAAATGTAAATCAAATTCAACATAACCACTAAGAATGGGTTTCAAAAGTTGCACAGACAAATATGTTTCTACAAATTCCTTTACAAATACTTCATGTAGAGTTGATACTGATTGAAAGAAAAGAGGTAGTAGCAAATCCATTAAAAATGGGTCACCAAATTTATTCCTTCATTCATGTAGAACAAGTTGTAAGAAGGGTGTTTGAAATAGGCCGAAATCTGGTGAAACTTGAAATACACAAATTATAAACCACACTAAAAAAACTGAACCAATACTTGGAAGATAACAGAAGATTGAATCATGAATGTATAAAACTGAATTGAAGAGAAAAATTAGGGTGACAAGAAGGTTTCCATACCATACCTGAGAATTTTTCAGAAGAGTGGCAGAAGTTTGAATGCAGATTTGAGATGAGTGCAGAAATTGATGATCCGAGTGTAAATAAAATAAAATACAGAAATAATGAAGAGTTGGGAGTGAGGGTTGATTAACCCATACCCTAACTATCAAAATGATCCATTGAAATAGAGACGTATATAGAAGTGATTTGCAACCTGATTACTATTGATGATCAACCTAAAATAGAGACGTATATAGAAATTGATGATCTATTGCAACCTGATTTGCGACCTGATTCACTGATGCAAATTTTACTGCAACCTGAAGAACTATAGAAGTTCATGTTCGACGCCCAGCAGAAATTTTGACAGGATCTTTGACGTTCATATTCGACGCCCAGCAGAAATTTCTACGGTTCTCGAAATATGGTTTAAGAAAGCTAAACGCACTACACAAACAGGTGTGTTATTCTTTCTTACTCCTATGTTCATTCTTTGGGAAATTTGGAAACAAAGATGCAAATGTTTTTTTGACAATGTCCAACCCAATTCGGCCTTTGTGATCTTGTACATTCGGCGACAGTTGCAAATAGCTAATAATTTCATTATTCCCAAGCAAGGCAGCAGTAATAAGGCTCTTTTAAAGACTTTGGGGTTGGATGTGATCCCTGTTAGAAGGAAGTCTGTTCGACTTGTTTACTGGCATCCCCCCCCCCCCCCCCCCCCGAAGATTTTGTGGCTCTTAATGTTGTTGGGTCCTCTCGAAAGGATATGGCAGCGGGTGGTGTGGTTATTCGTGACTCTCGAGGCTTTGGGGTTGTGGGAAAATATATGTTTTTCGGGTTGGGATCTATCAACAAGGCGGAAGGTTTGGCTCTTTTAGAGGGCATTCGCCTATGCCTCGATTGGGGTTTCACAAAGGTGGTTATTCAAACAGATTCTGAATTGGTTTGTGGCTGGTTTAAAGATAGTTTAAAAACCCCATGGCATTTGGAGAATATTCTGAAAGAAATCAAGTTGTTGACAACGACGATGACTTTACACTGTCAACATATCCATAGGGAGGCAAACGCAGTGGCGGCTGCACTAGCCGCTAGAGCTTTTCATGATCTTGGGACAGGCTCTTTCTATGGGAGTGATTTTCCCAGGCGAATAACTGGCTTGTTGGGGCTTGATAGATTACAAACGGCGTATCTTCGCCACGTGGATGATTAGAGGAAGTTTAGGGACAGATTCTCTGTTTGTCTCTTTATTGCAGTTTTTTTTCTTTGGTTCAATTTGTTTGCCACCACGGAGATGAACATCAAAGCGGCGAGCGCTGTGACGCTGGGTGCACGCGGTTGGGTTGGAATGTCTCGCTGCGGATCTGCTGCCTGCTCTGTTTGGGCTGGAGCAGGGGATGCTGCGAGGTACTGGAACAGGGGAGTTGCAGTCCCCCTGCGGGTTGCGATGCTGCGAGGTTTTGTCGCTGCGAGGCCTCAGACGATGGTGCGAGCTGGAGGACAGGGGCGTTATTGCTCGCTGATGCATTTCGGACTGATGCGGTTGTTCAATGCTGATGCGGTTGCTGCCGATGCTGTCTGCTAATGCCGATGCTGCTCCTGCTCTGCTGATGTCGCGGATGCTGCTGCTGCTGCGGTCTGCTGATGTCGCTGCTGATGTTGCTGCTGTGCTGCTGCTGTGTTTTGCATGGATGCGGCGTTAGATTTTCAGCGTTTTTGCGTGGATGCAGGTTTGCGGGTGTATGATGTTTGTTTTGGAAGTCTTGGGTGTGCTCGGGTTTCAATTCTATTCCTGGCTGGTCCTCATTTTTCCTTTGTTTTTTTCTTTCCAGGAATTCTGTTTTCAAATCTTGTTATAAAACTTGTTTTTAGATTTAACGCGGGTAATGTCGTAATGTACCCCCGCAATGATTTGTATTTTTATGGATATTTAATAAAGGTCTGGCATTCCATAGTTGCCCCTCCCCACTGGAGGTTAATTTAAAAAAAAAAAAAAAAAAAAATTAATAGAGCAGTTCACTGATTTGCAACCTGAACAACTATAGAAGTTCAATCTAACAATGCAACCTGAACAACAATACTTCTAACATTGTATTCATGAAATTGATTATAGCAACAGCAGTTCACTGATATGCAAATTCACTGATTTGCAACCTGAACAATGCAATCTAACAGCAGTTCATATAAAATTACAGCAGTTCATTTCCTCTGTAAATTACAGCAGTTCATATAAAATTCTGACAGAGCATCTCCAACTTGCGTAGTTTGTAAAATTCATACACTCCATTCAGCAGTTCAAAACTGTTGGGAACAAATACCAATAAAACAATACCAATAAAATAATCTAAAGCAATAATAAACGAGACACTAAGATTTATGTGAAAAACCACGGGGCAAATCCGAGAGAATCCACTAATCAAATAAGAAGAAGTACAATAACTTCTCAAACTTTTTGCCCAAAGCTTGAGTAATACAAGGAGTAAATAACACGGGTTACCTCACATCAAATTAACCCAAAAGCTCCTTCAACTTCTTCTACCAAATCAATCGACAAAACTAAGTCGATATCACAGCCACCTCTGTTGCTTATTCACGCAACAACTTCTCTGAAAACTTTGTATTATGCACCTATTTATACTTGTTTGTAGCCACCCAAATAGAACTTTGTTTCTATTTAATTAATCAGCTGCCAAATATAACTTTGTTTCTATATTCAAATAGAATTTTGTTTTTATTTAATTGACACCGCCTCAAATAGAACTTTGTTTCTATATTCAAATAAAACTTTGTTTCTATTTAATTAACATCACCTCAAATAAAACTTTGTTTCTATTTATTTCTGTTTTTGTTTCTTATTGAAAACTTTTTTTTCCTTATTCAACCAAACTTGAAATTATGTTTGATTACTTACCAAAGTTGGATCCACCCTAATGGGTTGGACCTCAACAAATCTCCCCCTCCAGACCATTAGGGAAGAATCACCGCCTAATCATATTAGGCCATTCCAATGAGTTCTATGTTTTCCTTTTGGAACTACTTTTGTCATCATGTCGGAAGGATTTTCACTAGTATGAATCTTTGCAACCTGGAAACAATTTTTCTCAAGCACATCACGTATCCAGTGGTAACGTGTATCAATATGCTTGGTAAGTCCATGTTCTACCATAAAGAAGTCAAACTTCTTATACCACTGTCTCGGAGCCTGTTTCAATCCATAAAGGATTTTCTTCAATCTGCAAACCATATGTTATTTCCCTTTCACTTCAAAACCCTCTGGTTGTGCCATGTAAATTTCTTCATGCAAATCCCCATGAAGAAATGCAATTTTAACATCTAACCGCTCAATCTCAAGATCCAGGCTAGCTGCAAGACTTAACACCACTCTAATGGATGTCATCTTCACCACGGGTGAGAATATCTCATCAAAGTCTATCCCCTTCTTTTGCGCAAAGCCTTTTACCACTAACCGAGATTTGTGTTTCACATTCTTTCCATCACCATCCTTTTTCAATTTGTACACCCATTTGTTCTTCAAAGGTTTTCTACCTTTTGGAATATCAACTAAATCATAAGTACCATTCTTATGCAAAGAACTCATCTCTTCTTGCATAGCTTTCATCCAGCTATCTTTATCTTTATGATCTAGTACTTCTTGAAAATTTTCTGGTTCACCTTCTTCTATAAGGAAAACATACTCATCATTGGGGTACCTCTTTGAAGGTTTGCGCTCTCTGGTAGACCTTCTTAATTGAAGCTCTACTATTTCTTGCTGAAGGGGTTGCTCTTCATGCACAGTCTCATCTGTTTTTACATGATCATCATTAACAACTTCATTTTCTGGCATATGGTCACCAACTATATCATCTGGCATCTCTTCCCCATTTTCAACATGCGACAAAGGAGGAGGAAGTGGTGTAAGATCTGCTACCTCATTATTTATCTGCTTGGGCTTTTTAATTTTCTCAAAATCGGCAATGGTATGATCTTCATAAAATACCACATCTCTGCTTCTAATAATTTTCTTATTCTGAGGATCCCGTAATCTGTAGCCAAACGACTCATCTCCATAACCAATGAAAATACATGGCGATGCCTTCTCATCAAGCTTTAATCTCTTCTCCTTCGATACATGAACAAATGTTTTACAACCAAATACCTTAAGATGAGAGTATGAACTATCTTTCCCTCTCCACACTCTTTCTGGAATGTCACCATCAAAAGGAAATGAAGGAGACATGTTGATGAGATAACAAGTTGTACTAGCAGCTTCAGACCAGAACTCTTTTGACAATTTAGCCATGCGGAGCATGCATCTCACATTTTCTACAATAGTCCGGTTCATTCTTTCTGCTACCCCATTATGCTGTGGAGTGCCAGGAACTGTCTTTCCATGCTGTATACCAAGCTTACTACAATAAGCTTTAAATTCTTTTGATGTGTACTCACCACCATTATCACTGCGGAGACACTTCAAAACTCTACCTGTTTGTCTTTCAACCTTAGCATGAAACTGCTGAAATTGTTGAAAAACCTGGTCCTTAGATCTGAGGAAATATATCCACACCTTTCTTGATGCATCATCAATAAATGTCAAGAAATATCTATTACCAACAAGAAATTCTACTTCAATGGGACCACAAACATCAGTGTAAACTAAATCTAACAAGCCATATTTTCTTTTTGATGATCTACGAAATGCAACTCTATAATGTTGACCAAATAAATAATAATCACAGGAGTTAAGAGGAATACCTTTCAATGAGGGAATTAATTTTTTCTTTTCTAAGAGTATCATACATTTCTCACTCATGTGTGCAAGTCGCCTATGCCACAAGTTTGTAGAATAACCATCTTCAGCTGCATTCAAACCAGTCTTACACAATTTCACCTGAGTCTTGTAAAGTGTGCAACACGCCTTACCCTTTGCCACAACAAGTGAACATTTAGTAAGCTTCCATACACCATTACCAAAATAATTAATATACCATTGTTTATCCAAAACAAGTCCAGAAATCAGGTTCAAACGAAGATCAGGAACATCGCGTACATCTTTCAAAGTCAAAGTGCACCCCGTATTAGTCTGGACACACACATCACCTATTCCCACTATTTTAGAGTTGCTAGTGTTTCCCATCTTCACACTGCCAAAATCTCATGCTCTATAAGTAGTGAAATAGCCCTTCCTTGGGGTTGCATGATAAGATGCACTAGTGTCAATAATTCATTCGCTTCCATCATTTGCAACATGCAAACATTCACCTTTGCCATACAAAAGAGCCACGGATTCATCAGTAACAGTAGTTGTAGCTTCTTTACTATCACCATTCTTCATTTTTCCCTCTTTCAAATCTTTCTTGTAACTATAACATTGTTTTCTGAAATGGCCAGGTTTACCACAATAATGACATTAAAACTTTTATCTCTTGACTTTGATCTCCCTCTTGACTTATCACGGTTCTTATCATAACCATGATATTTCTTATATTTTTCTCTCCCCCTATTTCCAGTCACAAGTGTTTGGGAATGATCAATACCAGCAGACTTCCTTCTAGTTTCTTCATTAAATAAACTACCGGTAACCAACCCCATGGTAAGTTGTCCATGCTGAATTACTAACCGACACCACCAATGTTTCCCAACTATCTGGTAATGAGCTAAGAAGTAATAGTGCTTGCATTTCATCATCTAAAACTATCTTCATGTTGGACAACTGATTCACCACACTTTGCACCTCATTCAAGTGCTCAACAATAGAACTATCTTCCTTGAATTTCAAGTTCACTAACTTCCTGATCAAGAAAGCCTTGTTTGCAGCAGTTTTCCTTTCATATAAATTTTGGAATTTGGTCCAAAGAGTACGTGCAAATGTCTCAGCTGACACATGATGAAATATCGAATCATCTAACCATTGCCCGATGTGACCAATAACCTTTCTGTTTAATTTCTTCCACTCTTCCTCTGACATATGCTTGGGTTTAGCTGCATCTCCCTCAATTGGAGGGTACAAATCCTTACAGTATAATATGTCTTCCATCTTGGCTTTCCAAATAACATAGTTTGAGACATTAAGGCTAATCATCCTTGTATTGTTGTTATTTTCCATGTCAACTCTCTTAATTGACAATATCCCAACAATTACTCTGATACCACTTTGTTGGGAACAAATACCAATAAAACAATACCAAGGAAATAATCTAAAGCAATAATAAACGAGACTCCAAGATTTACGTGGAAAACTCTTCAATGTGAAGGGAAAAACCACGGGGCAAATCCGAGAGAATCCACTAATCAAATAAGAAGAAGTACAATAACTTCTCAAGTTTTTTGCCCAAAGCTTGAGTAATACAAGGAGTAAATAACACGGGTTACCTCACAGCAAATTAATCCAAAAGCTCTTTCAATGTCTTCTACCAAATCAAACGACAAAACCAATTCAATATCGCAGCCATACGTCACACTTTGTTGCACAAAATTGCGCCCAAAGAATCAGACACAAAGTCACCGTCCACGCGCACACAGCCGCACCAAACACCAAAGAGAATACTATGTTCTCTATTGCTTATTCACGCAGCAGCTTCTCTGAAAACTCTATATTATGCACCTATTTAAACTTGTTTGCAGCCACCCAAATAGAACATTGTTTCTATTTAATTAACCAGCTACCAAACAGAACTTTGTTTCTATATTCAAATAGAACTTTGTTTCTATTTAATTAACATCGTCTCAAATAGAACTTTGTTTCTATATTCAAATATAACTTTGTTTCTATTTAATTAACATCGACTCAAATAGAACTTTGTTTCTATTTATTTCTGTTTTTGTTTCTTATTGAAAACATTTTTTCCTTAGTCAACCAAACTTGAAATTATGTTTGATTACTTACCAAAGTTGGATCCACCCTAATGGGTTGGACCTCAACAAAAACGACCTATAGTTTGTAAAGTCCAAGTCGTTGCTTGAACCTGGTGGCTACAAAAATAAATAATAAAGATTAACAATGTATATTAAGCAAACATACAAATCATAAGTTTCATCCTTTAAGACGACAAACATACAAATTATATACCAATGGCATGACAGCTCAACGATTAGAGCTTGGCGGATGGTACCACTAGGTCATGGGTTAGCTTGTGGCATCTTTATCAGCTTATGGTGTATTGACCAATTCCGGTCCTTAGTGGGTTCTGAGATCTTATAAATACCCTGCTTGCTAACAAGTAGAAATCATTAGGTCCTTCAAATGTAGGAAAGGTTGTGAATAAGTAGAAATTATCAAGTCCTTCAAATGTAGGACAAGGTTGTGAATAATGTGACCCGATTGCAAAACATACCAGATTAATCTCAATGGCATGATCTTTATGTGTTTTTTTTTCGTTTGATTTTTTTACATATTTTTTTCTACGGTGGATTTCATCATTGAATTAGAACGTCGACCCTTGCTACGAACCGCCAATGGATTATGAATTTGGATCCCAGAACCAGTAGTATTGGTGCCTACTTCCAAAAACCCCTTGTAAATCAACACGCTCATCACCATCACCAGTTTTAAGTTGTTCCATCTTCAAAGTAATCCATTCTTGAACTTGGCATGTCTTTTTTCATTCTCAGCGGCGAAATCAGTCATTTCATAGAAGGTACTGCATATCTTAACCTTTGTATGAGCCCTCTTAACATCTTTCCTCTATCTCCGAAGAACATATTTATCTGGTATAACATGAATTCCTCTTTGAAACAAGACTATCAATACATGTTTGCATAAGAGCCCCTGAACTCAAACAATTGACAATTACACTTAATATTGAAGTTGACGACGTTAAAAGATACTATAAAATTGATTGATCGTTGTTTATTTCCTAGGGGTGGGCAAGAATTTCGATCTCGACCCGTCCGACCCGAACCGGTTCAAATCGGAACCAATCGGTTCCTGCTGTTTTTATCCCGGTCCCGAACCCGAACCAGTTGGAACTAGGACAGAACCGGTTTTCATAAATTCAGTCCTGGATTGTTTCGGTCCGTCACAATTACTTTAGCATTACAAGAATGACATCAATAAATTGTACATCAACAAGGAGATCAAGAAAGCATGATGATGATATTGTATAGATCTAAATTTGGTATGTTAATTATAACAAGAACATATTGTATTTAGTTATTGTAAACCCATGTTCAGTCCCCAAATTAACACATTGTAATTGATGCAGTGGAAGGTGAAACCAATTTAAGAAGCATTTGGATGGACATGTAAAACAAATCTGCACTCTGCAGCTTTTGATATTGAACAATGGAATTGATGATGCAACCACAATCAGCATCCACACGCATCGATTCAACTCAACTGCAGATTGGAAACTGGGAAGATAATACCTGTAAAAAAACAAGACAGATGGTAACAAGACTCTAAGAACAACAAGCAATATGCCTCCAATTGATTTGAACACAGATTACAAAATGACCCCAAATTACAAAAATGTGAATTTTTTTTTAATTTTTAATTTCAAGGTATCTCGTTGTTGCTTTCTATCAGTTTCTTTGACAAAAAAAAAAAAACCATTTCACCACTTCCCCAAATTCAGAAGCCACAACAAACAAGACCCGTTGCCGCAATTACAATAAAAAAAATCAAAATTACACATGAAATTTCATAAACAAACATACCCTTATAGCTGAAAGGGGGAAATTGACTAACATGACGGCAATTCTAAGGCTAACAGAGTAGCCAAATTGAGGCGGCAAGGTAACGGGCAATCGCTCATCAAAGTAAATGTTTCTAACATTGATGAACCGATCAATCACGAGATTCGCCAACATGTCAAGGTTGTTTGAGATGTCGATCCTGATTGTTTTCCGACTCGATCTCTCTAATTCGAGCCATCTCGTGCAAACCAGATAGGAGGATTACGCATGCTTAATCCCGATTGTGTTATTTAGTGGATGTTTCTTCAATATCTCCCAATTTAAACAACATTCCAGTGTTTAATGGATCAAATTTTAAAAAATTAAAAGAGCATATAGTAATCGTTATTGGGTGTATGAATTTGGATTACGCGTTTCGAGTTGATGAATCCACTAAGCCTACTGATTCTAGTTCAGCTGAAGATAAGGTTTCCTATGAAAAGTGATAGCGTTCTGATCGCATTAGTCTTATGATAATGAAGCACTCTATTTCTGAAACTTTTCGAGGTGTCATGCCTAAGGAGGAAAATGCTAAAGATTTCCTACGTCAGGTTGCAGACCAATTTGTTGCATCGAAAAAGGTGGAGGCAAGTACGCTTCTTAGCAAATTTGTTACCATGCGGTATACTGGCAAATAAAACATAAGGGAGTACATAATGGAAATGTCTAATCTTGTTTCCAAAATGAGGACACTAAAGTTGGAGTTTTCTGATGATCTCCTTGTGCGCCTCATTTTGATTTCTCTTCCTACACAATTTGGTCCATTTAAGATCAATTATAACATTCAAAGGGAGAAATTGATTCTTAATGAGCTCATTGCTAAGTGTGTGCAAGAAGAGTAACGTCTGAAACGAAAAAAGACAGAAAGTTCTCATATGACAACATTTTTCAATGGCAATTCAAGCATCCAAAAAAGGAAAAGAAATATTTCTAATAAAGCTAAGAGAACTGCATCTGATAAGACTTCACACACAAATGTGCATCAGAAACATGATCACATGTTTCTTTTACAAGAAAGCGGGTCATGTGAAGAAGGATTGTCTCAACTATCAAAAGTGGCTCGCAAAGAAATGTGCTAATTTTAGTTTTATTTGTTCTGAATTTAATCTAGCTGAGGTACCACGCCATTCCTGGTGGATAGATACAGGTGCAACTATTCACATCAGTGTTTCCATGCAAGATTGTATAAGGAGTCGAAAACCAAATGATGTTGAAAAAAAAGCTTGTGTGGAGGCAATTGAAATACATAGATTAAAATTAGAGTCTGGTTTTTATTTGGATTTGGATGAGACTGTTTATGTATCGTCATTTAGGCATAATTTAATTTATGTTCCAGTTTGGATAAATGCAGTTATACCTTTTTCTTTTGGAAAAGAAAGTTGTAGTCTCATACAAAATTTCAAAGTTATTGGTATTGGATCTCTTATTGATTATCTATATAAGTTAGACTTAGATGTTTCTCACTTATAGTCTAATGAAACTTTGCATGTTATTAATTATGGTACTAAGCGAAGGTTAATTAAAGATAATTTTTCTATGTTATGGCACAATCGTCTAGGTCACATCTTTCGACTGATAATTGAAAGGCTCGTGTCAACTGGAGTTCTCAGTACTCTTGATTTTACAGATTTTATGATTTGAATTGAATGCACAAAGGGAAAACAAACAAACACTAGGAAGTTATGTGCACATAGGAGTTTAGGTGTCTTAGATTTGATATATACTGATATTTGTGGACCATTCCTTACGACTTCTTGGAATGGTCAACGATATTTTATCACTTTTACAGACGATTATTCTCGCTATGGACATCTATACTTAATAAATGAAAATTCACAATCATTGGATGTGTTCAGGTCATTAGATCTAACTGTGATGGTGAATACTATGATAGATATGACGGTTCAGGCCAATGTTCAGGTCTATTTGTGAGTTACTTACAAGAATGTGACATCGTCCCTCAGTACACCAGGTCAGAGACACCATGTCAAAATGGTGTATCTGATAGACGAAATCGGACCCTAAAAGACATGGTTAGGAGCATGATTTGCTATTCTATCTTGCCAAAGACTCTTTGGGGAGAAACCCTAAAAACTGCAGTTTATATCCTTAATAGAGTGCCTATTAAAGCAGTATGAGTTATGGACTGGTAGACGTCCTAGCATTCAGCAGTTACATATTTGGGGGTGTCTAGCTGAGGCTAGGCCTTACAGACCTCATGAAAGATAATTGGACTCCAGAACTATTAATTGCTACTTTATTGGATATTTAGAAAGATCAAGGAGATTCAAGTTTCATTGCCCATCTACTAATACCTTAATTGAGACGGATAATGCCAAGTTTATTGAGTATGTTGAAAATAGTGAGAGTACACAATCCAAATTAGTTTTAAGAAGAATGTGTTGACATTCCTATGATGGATATTCAACCTTTTAACCTGATCCTACCTGTTCTTCAACAAGATGCGGATGCAAATCACAAAGATATAGTTGGATTGCCTTCTACTAATTAAGAAGCACCTCAACCTCCTCAATTACAAATGTCAATAAGAAGATCCAATAGGGAGATGAGATCTGCTATTTTGGATGATTATGTAGTTTACCTTGATGAGCATGAGTTTGATATATGAATGGAAATTGATCCTATCACTTTTCTTCAAGCCAAACAAAGTGCT
The DNA here is from genome assembly GCA_963556465.1 of Berberis vulgaris. NCBI lineage: Eukaryota > Viridiplantae > Streptophyta > Magnoliopsida > Ranunculales > Berberidaceae > Berberis > Berberis vulgaris. Next base: position 72,888,663 of record OY747135.1, read on the forward strand.
CACTCTTAAGATTGGATGAATGTTATGTTAAATGAGTCAAAGACTATGAAAGACAACTATGTTTGGGATCTTGTTGAGTTACCTAAGGGGGTGAAACCAATTGGATGCAAATGAGTTTTTTAAAGTCAAACGCTATTCCAAATGTAACATCGAAAGATATAAGGCGTGTCTTGTCGCTAAAGGCTTTACTCAAAAAGAAGACATTGATTATAAAAATACTTTCTTTCCAGTTTCTACGAAAGACTATTTTAGAATCATTATGGCCCTTGTAGCTCATTATGATTTAGAGCTACATCAGATGGATGTAAAGACTGCATTTTTGAATGGAAATATTACAAGGTTTTGAGATTAAAGACTCATAACATAAAGTTTGCAAATTAAAGAAATCCATCCACGGCTTAAAGTAGGCATCTCGTCAATGGTCTAAAAACGTTTGATCGGGTAATTTCCTCTTTTGGTTTTGAGAAACATTTGGTTGATCAATGCATTTATCATAAGATTAATGGGAGCAAATTTATTATTTTCTAGTGCTATATATTGATGAAATCCTACTTGAAAATTGTGTCATAAGTTTATTTCATTCAACAAAATTTCTTATTAAAGTTTTTTGCTATAACATATTTGGTGATAGACATGTAGACTAATTGCATTGATCTTATAGTATTATTGGTCTATCGCATCAAATATTTGTTGAATTGACACTTGGTAGGTTCTTTGCTCTAGGTAAAATACTCGTTGTTATGAGTGATAACTTGAGTTTGCTCTAATGTCCAAAGAATTATTTATATATGAAAGGAGTACATGAAAATTATCGCTCATGTTTGGAAAGTAGAGAGTATAATATCTATGATAAAGTTTTATTCGTATTAGGATATTATGCATATCAATAGAATGTTTGGCATACATTTAGGATTGAAGAATGTTCACTAAACAGCGACTATTGCAGTATTTAAAAAGAACACAACTTTATGCTCGCATGCTACAGATCTAATAAATTGGATTAGATATTTAGGTTAAATTTTAGTGTAATGCCCAAAAAAATTCTTTGTTTGATGTAAAGCATATGATCAAACATTGTGGCAATAAAGAATTTTTATTCAGGGCTTCATGTTATAGGTTTCATTCAGAAACGTTATAAAATAAAGTCGTTGATTTTATTCTTTTATCATTAAAGAAAGGGTTCAGAATCATCTTATGACAATTAAAAATGTACCATATAAGGTGTTCAACGAGCATATTGCTCGTTTACGACATGGTTAGTTCTTATGATACTCATAATCAGTGGGAGTCTATATTTCATTTTTAATTGTCATTGGTGATCACCTTTAGTTTATTGATGATTCTGAAATAAGGATTTCTACTTTTTCAAAATTATTGTTGCGCATATACAATCTGATTAAGTAGAATAAAGCGATTCAATTTTGAATCATAATGTAGAACAAGTTGAAAATGGACATTATCAGGGATCACATTACATGTTATTTTCATGCTACACATCCATACTTTGATCTATGTAGGGGTGAGCACGGTCCGGATCGGTTCTAAATTTTGAGAAACCTAACTCAGATCGTTTAAAATTAACGGATTCAGTCCGATCCGAATTCCCTCATTTTGAACATTGAAACCGAACTTAACTCCAACCATTTGAAACGGTCCGATTCCTAACGGTTCCAAATTTTATTGGTGTTAATTTGTGTATTATAATAAATAAACATACAAAAATCTGCAACTGTGAATCTATGATTGCATAGTTAATAGACCAAGCCGCAAGCAGCCTTGGTCCGATGGTCCCTTCAAAGTTAAAAATGACTTGCAACACCTCATCTCCATACTTCATGGGTTCAGTTCAGTGCATGAAGGCTTTCTGGATGAAAGGGATTGAGCTAGTTAACAAGATGGACCTCCAACATCATAAACCTGTGTTACCCTCACCACCTCTGCAACTCTGCAAGACATCCTATTTAAAATTTCAATTACAGGACCTACCACCATCATTTGTCGAGGGAATGGGCGAGGAAACCAATTCTTGAAGCTGCTTCTAGAAGGATGGATGGGATGTCTTCAAAGTTCTCAATTCTTGAAGCTGCTTCTGTAATCTCCTGTTCTTTTCTATTAATGTCTCACAACACCTCTTCAAGTACTCACAATCCACTTCTGTTTGCTTCAATTTTATCCTGTAATTTATCACAAAATTAGATCAAATTATAAAAAGACCCAAAGAAGCCAAAACAAAGTAAGTCACTATGTTCATTAAATTAATGAAAATAGTACGTGGCTCTTCTGTTCTTATGGGGTTCGATCCTCCAACAATAGAGAGACATTGGAAGATCTTCTTCTTCACAGAAATGTAGTCGGTCAGATTTTTCTTCATCCGTACAATCTGATTTAAAACGGGCCTAACCCGGACCGTTATAATTTAAATAATTTGAGCCGGACTTTGACCGTTTTATAACGGATCCAGATCGTATTTAAAATTACAAATTTAAAATCCGGATCATTAGGAGCAAAACGGTTTGATTTGGTTTAAACCCGCGATTCCTCAACCCATTTGCCCACCCCTAGATCTATGTCGTTGATTGTATTGGTATTTGTGACTATGAATGGGTTCAACCACGATAAATGTGGTGAAGGCCGTTATGATTCTATATTGATATTTTCAATGGACCAGATTGTTTTGAGACAACACTCCAATTCTCGACAATCAAGTTTTGAGTTCATAAAGTTTTACAATGTATAATCTATGGATGATCTATGTAGTCCAAGTGGGAGATTGTTAAAATATTCCCTTAAGGTGGATCTACATAGTTCATATTGTTATACTTTGTAGACTGTTGAACTATAGGTGAGTGATGTTTGATTAAACCCGATTAGTTGTGATCATTAAGAAACAAGACTATGGTCATAAACACGTTTCTAATTACATGTTTTATGTCTTGACATGTATTACTAAATTGAGTATGGAAGTTATTTATTTTTAGATAACTAGATACTTATTTAAGTCCCAATATAATTTTATTATTGATGATGGGCTAATAATAGAATTAGGGTTCTATATATACGGTTGAGGTCCTCACTCCAAACCTAATTCTCTATCTCATACTGTTTTCATCTGGTTTGAGAAACACAAGAGAAAAGTTTTGGAGGTGGAAGATCTCTCCGCTGCGTGTTGCTAGTTCGTGACGATTGATGCGAGTATACTCTTCATCAATGGTGACTTCAGGTACGCATTAATTACAGTTTTTCTTCCCTGATTATTGACATGAGGTCTTGGTTTAGGATCTGTTAGATTCCTAGAACGCCTTCAAACCTTTAATCAAATTGAATTGCTCAACTTTTAAATTTTGGGTGTGTTGGATATTGGATCACCTTGCCTTATACCCTTCGAGCTCTTTAAAAAAAAATCATATTCCCATTAACCTTCATTGTAAAATTTGATGTTGTTCGACATATGTGAAGTCAATGGATCCATTTAGGAAGAAACCCTATTGCTTGCATGACTGAATCGAGATAATTAACACCAAGGAACATTATCAAAAGCCTTGGAGAAATCCAACTTGATTACCGATAGGGGAAATCCCTGCTTCTTCCTCGAATCCATCAGCTTGTTAGCTATTAGGGGGCTATCAATAATTTGGCGACCTCTCACAGCTACGCATTGGTAGGATGAAATAATCAACTCAATAATATTTTTTAACCTGCTAGCCAACATTTTCAAAATGATCTTATATACCCCAATAGACTATCCATTCTTAATTTAGTGATAAATATTCGACAAACATTTTATAGATTAAAGCATATCAACCATAAGGTAAAGTGAAAAGGTATGAGTTGGTCACTATATAAATAAAACCACAATCACCATAGAGTAAAGTTTGCACTCATTAAATAGAAGCTAAATGTTTTTAAATAGAAGGCTAAATGTTTTTATAGCATCACAAGTTCAGGATTTGAAAACATTGTTCGCCTTAAAAAAAATGCAACAAAAATTTGGTGCTTGGGAAAGTTTAATAGAGGTTTTGGTTTCTTTACCCACGTTTTATTCCATGCATCATTCCATGAACAAAAGTCCATCATCAACCTTGTTTATGAACAATGGCTTGCCTCCCCTCGTCTAGTAGTTAGACTTGACTTTGAGAGGTACATATACTTCTAGGGTCTCCACTTGCAAAATTTGAACGTAAACATAGAGGGTCAATTCACTTTCACATGAAGCGTTGAACATTGGAAGCAATTTGAATTTTGAAGTGTTGGATATAGGGTGTTTTGTTGGTACATTTGAGAAAAACTGTTGGGAGATTTGGGAAAAACTGGAATTTAAGAAAGACTAATTTTATTAATTTTTCAAAATTCTCTTATAACTTCACACCCTTACTATGCTCACAACACTCACTACTACACTTGAGGTTGTTTTCTTCTTGATGCCTACACCTCACAACCTCTCCCCTATTTATAGTAGTTCTAAGGAGGTGGGAGGATTCTAGATAACCAATCTCAACCACACATTTTTGCTTCTCTAGAACTCTCTCAAATGTCTAGAGTATTATAAGGGTGTAGAATTCTCTAGACATTGAACCATCTAGAGAATACTCATTCTTGTTGGATCTTCTAAATAATGGGTTTGGGCTTTAACTTTTGGGCTTTAAGCTTTAAACATTTGGGCTAGTTAGTGATGATTTTCAACACTCCCCCTCATCACTAACTCCGTTGAAGATCATGCCAAGTTGTCTCCGAAAGTCTTCGAACTTTGTCGTGCCAAGTCCCTTAGTGAATATATTTGCTACTTAGTTATCTGTCTTGGTTGTTTCCATCTTTATCTCTCCTTGAAGTACCTTCTCTCTAAGAAGTGGTAGTGAACCTCTACGTGCTTTGTCCTTGCATGGAACACCGGATTTTCAGCTAAGCGTATTGCAGACTGATTATCACAATGCAATGGTATTACATAATCGACTGGCTGGTGAAGGTCCTTCATTAGTTGTACTAGCCAAGTACTTTCCTGTGCTGCCATAGCTGCTGCTCTCTACTCCGCTTCTGTAGTTGAGAGAGATATTGTTGGTTGTCTCTTGCTACACCAAGTGACTGCTCCTGAACCAAGACTAAACACGTATCCTGTAGTCGATCTCCTTGTGTCATGATCTCTAGCATAATCCGCATCGTAGTAGCCAACCAATTTGCATTCCTCATCTTTCTTGTATAGAATTCCAATGTCAGTGGTACCTTTTGACATACCTTAAGATTCTGCAAACTGCTTCGAGATGAGGCTTATTCGGCTTCTGCATGAACCAGCTTGCTATTCCAACTGCGTAGGCTATGTCTGGCCGTGTGAGGGTTAGGTAGATTAGGCTCCCGAAAAGCTGGCGATACATTGTTGTATCTTCCAAGTCTTTTCCTTTATCAGCACATAACTTAGCATTGGTCTCCATCGGTGTTGAGGTTGGTTTACACTCAAGCATCCCGTACTTCTTCAATAAATCTCGAGCATATTTCTGCTGGCAAAGAAATAAGCCTCTGTCACTTCGTTCTATCTCAAGCCCTAGAAAGTGTCTTAATTCTCCTAACTCCTTCATTTGGAAGCGGACCGCCAGGTTTCTTCGTACTCTTTGAATTTCTTCTGTATCATTTCCAGTGACAATAAGATCATCTACGTATACTAGCACTATTGCTAGTTTTCCTTCCTGGGGCTTAATAAATAGGCTGGAGTCTGAATGTGCAACTGAGTAACCGCTTTGAACTAAGAACTCCGCTATCTTCCCGTACCAGGCCCTTAGTGCTTGCTTCAGTCCGTACAACGCCTTTTTTAGCTTGCAAACATAGTTTTGTTGGGTTTTACACTCAAACCCCCTCAGTTGTTCCATATATATTTCTCGGTCAATTTCACCGTGCAGGAACGCGTTCTTCACATCCATTTGCCATAGTTTCCAAGATTTATTTGCTGCTAGTGAAAGTAGAACCCTGACCGTAGTAATCTTGGCTACTGGACTGAATGTTTCATCGTAGTCTAGCCCATATTGCTGTGAGAACCCTCGAGCTACCAATCGAGCCTTGTACCGTTCTATCGAACCATCAGAATGAGTCTTTATCTTGTAGACCCATTTACATGATATGGGATTTACATCATTTGGTTTTGGTACCAAGTCCCAAGTTTGATTTTGCTCCAGGGCTTGGATTTCTTCTTCCATTGCATTTCTCCATTCCAGACTTTGAGATGCTTCTTCAAATGTTGCAGGCTCCTTAATGTTGTGTTCTTCAGTCACAACATTTGCATACTTTGGATTGGGCTTGCGTTGTCTAGTTGTCCTTCTTAACTGTTGGCCCACATCTTCTTCACTTTCTTGAACTTCTTCTGGTGTTCTTTTATATATACCAGTCTGCCATGGGCTTGAAGATGTACTTGGTGTTTTGGGTGAGCTTGGTCGTACTCCTTCTTCATCATTTGCAGGTGATGACTCATTTTCCTCTTGTAAACTTTTGGAGTCTGGCAGAAGTAGTTGTTGTGTAGACCACCACGATGAAGCTTCGTCAAACACCATGTTCCTTGATGTATAACACCGCCCGGTTGTAGGATTGCAACATTTCCACCCTTTTCTTTGACTGTCGTATCCCACAAAGATGCAACGAATAGCCTTCTTATCGAACTTACTTCTTAGGTGATCAGGCACGAACACGTAGCACACACATCCGAATACTCGGAAGTGACTCACCGTAGGCTTGGTATGCCATAACTTCTGGAACGGTGAAAGGAAATCTAGTTTTGCTTGTGGCAGCCTGTTGATAACATGGGCTGCAGTCTTCATACACTCGGCCCAAAAACGACTCGGTACATTCTTCGCATGCAGCATACTTCGACATATCTCTGCCAAATGTCGGTTCTTCCTTTCAGCTATGCCATTTTGTTGAGGGGTGCCTGGACATGTTAGTTGCCTCCTGATTTTACACTCTTTCAGGAAGTTGGTAAATTCATCCGAATTGTATTCTCCACCATTATCAGTACGCAAGCATTTGATCTTCTTTCCTACTTTGCATTCGATGTCCTCCTTAAATGCCTTAAATATGTCGAGAACTTCTGATTTTCCTTCAGAAAGTAAACCCACACGTACCTTGAAAAATCATCAATAAAGGTCACCATGTATCGCATTCCATTGACTGATGGTTGCTTCACCCGGTCGAACACATCTGAGTTGATGAGTTGCAATGGTTCCTTGGCCCTAAACTTTGACTCCTGATAGGGAAGTTGATGAGCTTTTCCGTACTGGCACCCAGCACAGACTGTTCCTCCTCGTACGTCCAGGTGAGGTAGACCCTTCAACATTGACTTGGTCATCATTATCTTCAACTTATGATAGCTAACATGCCCTAGCCTTGCATGCCACAAGTCAGCAGCTTCACTGCATCGAGTCTTATCCACATATGCTGATTCCGCAGACATCACGTAGATAAACTCCAGCTTTCTTCCCGTCATGATGGGTGTACCTGATGGCTTTAGAGTTCGGTACACCTTAACATATTTCGGCCCGAACACCACATACTTGCCAGTTGCTGTTAATTGTGATACTGATAATAAGTTTTTCTTCATACCTGGAACGTGATAGACATTCTGCAATTGAACTTGATTAGGGCTGAAGCGTGGAGTGAATGTAGCCTCCCTAGTGTGAGCAATCGGCAATCTCGTGTTATCGACAGTTATCACGACCCGGTCTCCTTTGTATTCACATAAGCTTGACAGCTTCTCCTTGTCTCCAGTCATATGGTTGGAGCAGCCTGAGTCAACAATCCAATCCTTACTGTAGTTGACTTGCACGTCTTGATCTTCAGCGGCCATGGCTACCTCATCCTTGGAGAAGTCAATTTCTTCATCTAAAAGATCCTCACGAACAGGCTAGGTAGTTGCAGAGGATACTTGGAAGTCTCATTCTTCTTCACTGTTGTCTTGGTGATTGTGAGACGTCACCAAGTTTCCTTCAGCTGTCTTCTTCTTTGACCAACAGTCTTTTGCATAGTGGCCTTTCTTGCCACAGTTGTAGCAACCGTCCTTTCTCCGGTCGTTGTTGTTTCTGCCTTGCTGAGCTCCCCCTTTCTTGTAGCTCCTCTCCTGGGACTTCTTGGGCCTGCTATCTTCTTCTTTATCTGATCTTACAAAATTCTTCTTTTTATACCCGCCCTTTATTTTGTTGAAGAGCGCCTCCTCTTCCTTATTTTCCATAGAGACACCTGCCATTTGCTTAGCCAAACTTTCTTGATTGGACAACAGACTTTCAAACTCCACAATAGAAGGTTGAGTTGGCCAACCACGAATGGCAGTAACAATCCCGGTATATTCAGGTTTTAGACCATGGATTATTATTCTTTTCATCCTATCTTCGGTAACTTTGGAGGCATGGTCTAACTCTGAAATTTCACGACATAAAATTTTAATTTTTAGAAAATAGTCTCTAATCAACTCATTCTCCAAGAACTGTAGGCGTGCATCATTCATTCTTGAAAACAGTGATGCAAATGTATCCCAAGCTTCTTTGGGTGTGTCAGCATCTTCTATATACTGAAGCATTTCATCCTTGATCGTCGTCTTGAGCACATAAAGTGCCTTCCCTGCTTTGATCTCCCACTTCTTGAATTCGACAGCATTCTCCTTTGGTGGTGGTGTAGTCTCACTACCACCAACAACCTGCCACAAGTCCTACCCTTGCAAGTAGGACTTTATCATTGTTTGCCAACTCTTGTAATTATGGTGGTTAAGCTTTGTAAGCCCACCAGTTGTGCCAACGAGATCTCCCATCGTGACAAGGTACAACCTCCTTTGTGCTACCGAGTAAGCTTGGTCTTACACCAATCTGCTTCACAGTCCCGAACTGTGCACGAACGATCTCCGACTAGACAGTGTTTTACCAAAAGTGAGAATAGTACCCTATGTATGAATAGGGTGAGTTGGCTCTGATACCAAATTGTTGGGAGATTTGGGAAGAACTAGAACTTAAGAAAGACTAATTTTATTAATCTCTCAAAAGTCTCTTACAATTTCACACCATTACTATGCTCACAACACTCACTACTACACTTGAGGTTGTTTTCTTCTTGATGCCTACACCTCACAACCTCTCCCCTATTTATACTAGTTCTAAGGAGGTGGGAGGATTCTAGAGAACCAATCTCAACAAAACATTTTTGCTTCTCTAGAACTCTCTCAAATGTCTAGAGTATTATAAGGGTGTAAAATTCTCTAGATATTGAACCATCTAGATAATACTCATTCTTGTTGGATCTTCTAGATAATGGGTTTGGGCTTTAACTTTTGGACTTTAAGCTTTAAACATTTGAGCTAGTTAGTGATGATTTTTAACAAAAACAGATGGTCCTCAAGTTAATCATTTGTTTTTCCTCTTGGGCAAAGTAAAGGGTCTTAAATTGATGAATCGTTGAGAGCGATGGGGTGGGGAATAAACAACTTCAATCAACACGAAGATTTGCTTTCTGTAGAGCAAATCTGTGGCATAAGTTCAATGTGCATCTGATTAAAACATGGTGACGTACTAAATTTAGATTGAATGCATTGAGATTCAAGTCCTTGATTGGTTGGAATCTAAAAGCAGTTTCATTGAATGGGGGTAGTAAGTGGCTAAATTATCATTTTAAGAGATGCCTGTTTGCATGGAAATCTTTTCAGTTGTTTTTTAATCATTCATATAGAACTCATGCACATGTCACAGTTTGACTTTGAATTACTAACATGGAACCCTATCTAATACTATTATTCGAATGAACAATTCTAATAAACTTTTCCTTCAACTTCAATTGAACATAACATAATATGCACTACACTCTAATCATACATATTGCAAAATTCTAATAAGCTTTTCCTTCATTTGCAATTGAAGAGATGTTAGAGGTGAGGAAACGATTTAGGGGGCTCGGTTGGAGATGTTGTTAGGGAATAGAAGTGTCGACAAACTGATGATAATACATGCATCTTGCTTTCTTTGTCTCTAAGTACTCACTGTACATGCTATAATTTACAACGACATTAACCATCTTATATATTGAACTGATTCTTTTGTTTCGCTCATTGACTTCATTTGAGAATCACCAATTTTGCTTATACATTATATAGGTATTTGAAGACTTTGCTTTAATCAAACATCTTCTCTAATTCTATTTGACGAATCCCACATATTAAATCAATGAAAGCAACAAAGAGCTAACAAAACAACGGAATTTTGTTATATTTATTGAAATTAATTTTAACAGGCATCAGGTTAGGGAGAAAATACCATTCATACCATGCAATGCCAATACTAAAACATTACCCAATTTAGCATACTAACCCGACATGAGGAAGGGCATGACATGCATAAAGGGCACTAGGCTTATTGACGTTCACATAAATATTGCAAACAAATACCACAAATTTGGTTTCTGAAGCTTTAGGCTTCAAACACAATCTTGATCCCTCCAATGAGAATCTTACCTGACCTTGGCACCAAACTCACCACGATTGTATCATCATCATCTGCTCCCAAATCCTCCAACAAGTTAGTTATCCCAAGGCTCAAGGTTGTCTTCAACTTCTTCTCGGTGTCATGCTTCCCATGCTTGTGTGGAACATTCAGATAGCTTCCTGCAAACTGACTCTTGTCTGGACGAGAACTAGCATCATCTTCATCATTTATATATACGTCGAACTTTACATCTGCATCTGTTTCAAATTCTATCCCATCTATGAACAACACTTCTTCCTCTGCTTCCTTCTCCTCCTTGCTCCTAGACTTCTTTGGCCTAGGCACCGTCACGTTCAACACCTTGTCAAGTTGTGCAGGTAGCACATCACCACTTTTCTTAAGCTTTGTCGTACCTTCGTTAGTAGAACTTGTGGAAAAACCAGCTTTAGTAAGTTTAGGAGTAGGCTTTGAATTGAGCCATGGAATATCAACACTTTGGTAAGAATACCTCATCTTCTTTGGGTCGAGGCAATCTTTAATCTTAACTTGCACAAGCTGTGCATTCTCATCATAGAAAAGGAACCCAGAGTTTAGCCAATCTTTGTCTTTGAAGTCCTTCCTTTTCCCTCCCAATCCTTTCCAAAGAGTCCACAACCGATCAACATTTGAGTGGTGAGAGTAGAAAATTGGGTCTCTAGCAGCCGAGTACAAACTGCCCATGTTTTCACGGTTAGGCTGATTCCTATCACCAGTCCATATGTGCACTGGACCGTGTGGGATGTTCTCTATCGACCCCATACCAGGACCAGGTGCATCGCCTGCATGATATGGATGTCCTAGAAAGCCCCTAGAAGTTGCACCATTTGAGAACATTTGACGATACATAATTGAGAGATTTATGGAAGTTTGTTCTTCTAGGCTTATATTCTTATCAACGTAAGCATAATCCATATCGACTATTGCTGGCGGTTGGTGCTTGGCATCACGAAGTGTTTCATAAAGAGGTGACTTAGGGTCAGTATAGATTTTTGGCATTGTCATGCCATTGGGAGCATCCCAATTCCAGAAAGGCAAAGCGAAGGTTGGATCATTGATCAGTTTGCCTAGGATTCTCTCATAGAAGTATAGATAGTATCGATGAAATGGGAAGAAAAGCCATGAGTGGTGTACTTGGATTTGTAAGTCTGGGAACCCAATTTGGTCATAAGCACCATCACAATAGGCACAATGGATATTGGACTGTTGTTTGAAACTATGTGGGTCATCGGCAGGGAGAGCCTTCATTAAGGCAATGGCTTTAGTGTACTTATCTAGGTAGTTTTGGTCTACAAGGTGAGCTGCAGGGCGCACACGCATTGGTTCAGAAGAAGATGGTAGTTTGAAATCTTTGATTTTGAGGTTTGTAGGTGGGCAGCAGTCAATTGGTAGTACATCAGGGGGCAAGGTTGCTGGACGACAGTCGGAGAAGTTTGGTGGCAATATAGGTGCACCATGGGCTATCCTATCTGTAACATTTAGACCAGCTACACCATACAACCCCCCTAAGCCAACAAGCATGTTCCTCCTATCAACCTTCCCTATTGAAGATGTTTCCTCGTCCCCATTACAAGCATTACAAGTGGAACGTTGGTTTCGGGTCCTAATGGTGAATTGTGACCTTCTATGGTAGGTTGGATAGGGAAGAGTGGGAGAAGACTTGGTGGTGGCAGTGATGGAGCTTGTAAAGGGAGAAACAGAAGCCATGACTAGCTAAGTTTGGTTTGTGATGAAGGATAAGGAATGATTGTCGCTATTTATAGTAAAATGAGAGAAGTTTTTACAATGCAATAAGAGAGTCATCGTCAGTGACTTTTCTTCTCAACATTGCTTAATAGGAGATGAGAAGAAAATCAAAGCCCTCTTAACGATGTTAGGTAGATTGTTGGTTAAGTAACTTAGTAATAGTCGATGTGAAGGTGATTTAATCCATACGCCTTGGAAGCAAAGATTATCTGCCCCCTGTCATTCTACCCTCAAAGTCTTACCCTGTAGTTCCCTGCAATTAATATGTAATTTAACCACTCAACACGTAGTTGCAACCATGACAAAAAAAATAAATAATAATAATAATAATAAAGATCCATACACTTAAGGCGCTTGATGATTTGAATCTAATTTTAGACTATAAATGGCGCTTTGTTTATTTGATTGATCTCACTTTGAAAGCCATATTGAATTTGGGTGAGTGCTTCCATGTGGTAATTTTTGTTGAGCGAAGATTTTCAATTTAAGCTATTGACTTGTGGCAACTCTGCAGGCTATTTCATGGACTTGACATGGGATTATTCTGGTTCTGGCTAGTTGATACAAAATGTACATGAAAGGCTTGAGTGATGAGCTTTGTGCCAGAATAAGGACTTTGGTTTGACTAAATAACTTTGAGACAGATTATGTAATGTGTATACTCCCTTCTCCTGAAAACACTCAAGATCATTATATTTAATTAAAACTTAAAAATACATAATTGCGTGTCTAGCCAATGGTGCTCCATTTGTAATGTTTAAAAGTAGTATTGAATAGTAAGTTGATTTACTCTTAGCACCAACTTGACTATGGTGGCTCGATGGTTTTGTCTGGCAACTAGGACATAACTTGGTCAACACAAAGAATTAGAGGGATTCGGAAATAATGTAGCATTAAGAAAGTTAGGTGGAAAGAAGAAGAATTAAACAAGATTAGATTTAGTTAGAAGATCACAAGAGGTCAAGAAATATATTAATCTGATTTTTTTAATTTTTACTTTCGTCGAGTTTTAAAACATAAAAACTTGCCACCGTGACATTGAGTTGTTTCGATGCTACGGCATGCACAATCTATAGGCTAGTTTGTTTTCTAGAAAATTGTAAAAAGAGTATCTCCAATGGAAGATCCAAACCTCATTTTTTTGAGGGACTTGGGGGTTTAGGGAACCCTAACACCTCATATTGTTTTAGGGATTTTGAGGTTGAGGGTATCCTAACAAAAAATCTCAAACCCATTGTATTTCGTTTAGGAGTTACAAGCCCCATAATTGCAATTGTATTTCATTCCAGACTTAGAAGTATCATAATTTGCGAAAATGCAGTTTCTTCTCTTTAAAAAAAATGTATATTTATTCTAGTTTTTGTGTTTCATGGGCAATCGGAAACCTGCCACTAGGACTTGGATAACTCGTTGCAAAATACTACAGGGACACCCTAACCAATAGCTTAGATTCCCTAATATAAGGTATTATCAATCAACAAATCGGGTAATATGATTACCATGTTACTTACAACTAAATACTCTAAATTACACAGAAGCATTATGATTAGTACTTTGATAAAATGAGTTATAGCCAAATGCCTTCACCCATGCGCGGTTAGAAATGACAATAAGCATTTTTATGAATTTGGAAGGGGCCTCAGACGATGTTAGAAATCCAACTCCCTCAATAATCCTCTAGAGAGGGGAGACTGTGGGCCTAGTCATCTAACTCACGCCTAGTAATTATGCGCATTTTTTCAATTTATAGAAGGCGGAATTTTGGCCTTATGTGGTGTGTTTCGAAGGAGAGAAATAGGAGGATCTTTAATGAGCTTAATAGATTGGAGCATGTAGTTTCATTGGATATTAAGGAACTGTTGTGGAGAATGGGCACAGCGTGTATATTAAGGAATTATATTAAAGCACAAAGTGTGCATCAGTTCAATTTTCATATCCAACATTTTTAATCTTTATATTTAAAATATAATAAGCTCTATTTATCCTGTTAAAATTTTATCGTGCCAACATAAAGATCTAACAACCCAAACATATTATTATTATTATTATATGTACAAATCAGGATGGTTTTTGGGTGGGAGAAAAAAGACGGTTGAGATTTAGCCAATTTATGAATCTGGCGGATCACATAGAATTTAAAGTACCAAGAGTGTATGGGTTCGATTCCATACCGAATATTTTTTTATTTTCTTCAATTGTTGATGGCGGTGATTAGGCATGTAAGTATGAAAGATGAAAACTCAAGGGTGATCATATTTTGACAAATTTTAAACTTTTATTATGCCAACGCCACGTGGAATACCCTAGTTATTATTATATATACAAAACATGATGGTGTTTAGGATGGGAGATAAAAGACGGCTGAGATTTAACCAAATTTATGAATCTAACGGACCACACAGAACTCAAATCACCAAGAGTGCATGCGTTTGATTTCCATACCCAATATTTTTTTTTATATTTATTTAGTTTTCTTCAATTGTTGATGATGGTGGTGTTGAAAACTCAAGGGTGATCATATTTTAATAAGTTTTAAACTTTTATCATGCCAACGACACGGGAAATACCCTAGTCTATATTACAAATTAGGATAATGTTTAGGTTGGAAATAAAAAACGACTGAGATTTATCGAGCTATAAGAATCTAATGGATAACATAAAACTTAAAGCACCAAGAGTGCATGGGTTTAATTCTCATACCCAACATTTTGATATTTATTTAGCTTGATATTTAAAGTAGACTAAACTATATTTATCATGTTAAACTTTTATCGTGCCAACAGCACGGGGAATACCCTAGTCTATATTCCGCATCAAAATGGTGTTTCACTATTTGGGAGATAGAAAACGACTGAGATTTATCCAAACATTAAGATCTAATGGTTGGTACTTAAAGTTAGTTTTTATGTCTCACCTTCAGTCAATCCATAATAAGAGTGCATGGGTTCGATTTCCATACCCAACATTTTAAAATTTATTTATTTTTTCTTCAAATATTGATGGTGGTTATTAGGCATGTAAATAGATTTATTTATTTATTCTACTCAAACATTTAGCCATGTATAATAATGCTATAGTAAACATTTATTTATTTATTTATTTATTTCTCTTAACCCTCACTTACACTTTTTCATCTCTCGCTTTCAATTTCTCATATTTCAAATATAAGTTTATTCTTTTTTTTACTAAATTTATTTTGATTTGTACACATAAAATTACATTTGGGTTTTTTGAGTATTTGACATTTTGCACAATTTCAAATTTATTGGGCAACTATGAAATACATTTTATATTGTGAAATGAGTGGTTTTGTATTGTAACTTTTATATTTTTCAATTGATTTCTTTCATGGTGACATAGGCACGGGCGGGTTGGTATGTCGTGAGGTTTTACTATTCATTGCAGACGAGGACAAACTAAGGATTAGAGATAAAAGATAGTTAGAATTGAAAGTTTGAAAATGTGTTGAGGAATAAGATTAATTTTCTATGATGACATGTTTGTAAATATAAAATAGGTAAAATGGCAAAAAAAATTGAAAAAATTTGGTGGAATGTAAATATGGCGCAGAGAGAAAGTATTGGGTTTTCTTTTTTTTCAAAAGAAAAGTATCATAACTATCTACTTAGCTGCCGAATTTTTGTAAACTTGATATCTTTGAAAAGCAATTTTGAAGATCTTTCAAACAAAACAAATGATCAATACAAACACTTAACATTTTAAAATATGTATTTTATTATTAAAATGTGTAGATATTTTTAATATTTTCATGCCCAAGTATAATACTTTTCAAAGAAACGGATGGAAATTTTAATGAACGTTCAAACAGAAACCTCGAACATTCAATCGATTCTAATTTTAACTGACTTTGACTCTATATTTACCATAAAACGGGTTTGCATCTCAAAAAAATTAGTTTACATTCTAAAATATGAAATTTTTTTTTTTTATGGAACTGATTGAGGTCAATGGTGGTGAGGGTGTCTAGTGCATGATAAATAGTAAAAATAAAAGTGTATGTGGAGTGCTAATGGCACGGGTAATATGCTAGTATTTTACATGTCGTATTGTTTATCTTGTTGTAACTAGGGTATTCCCCTTGTCGTTGGCACGATAAAAGTTTAAAATTTGTTAAAATATTATCACGCTTGAGTTTTCAACACCACCATCATCAACAATTGAAGAAAAATAAATATATATAAAAAAATGTTGAGTATGGGAATCGAACCCATGCACTTTTGGTGCTTTAAGTTCCATATGATCCGTTAGATTCATAAATTTGGTTAAATCTCAGTCGTCTTTTATCTCTCACCCCAAACACCATCTCGTTTTGTACATATAAAATAATAATATGTTTGGGTTGTTAGATCTTTATGTTGACACGATAAAAGTTTAACATGATAAATATAGTTTATTATACTTTAAATATCAAGATAAATAAATATCAAAATGTTGGATATGGGAATCGAACTCATGCACACTTTGTGCTTTAAGTTTTAGGGTATTCCCCGTGCCGATGGCACAATAAAAAATTTTAATTTGTCAAAACATTATCACCCTTAAGTTTTCATCATTCATACTTACATGCCTAATCACCACCATTAACAATTGAAAAAAAAAATTATCAAAATGTTGGGTATGAAAATCAAACCCATGCACTCTTGGTGTTTTAAGTTCTATGTGATCCGTTAGATCTTAATTTTTTGGTAAATCTCAGCCGTCTTTTATCTCCAACCTCAAACACCATCCTGATTTGTAGGGTATTCCTCGTGCCATTGGCACGATAAAAATTTAAAATTTATCAAAACATGATCACCTTAAGTTTTCATCCTTCATACTTAGATGCCTAATCACCACCACCAACAATTAAAGAAAAATAAATATCAAATGTTGGGTATGAGAATCGAACCCGTGCACTCTTTGTGCTTTGAGTTCTATGTGATCCGTTAGATTCTTATAATTGGGTAAATCTTAGTCGCCTTTTATCTCCTACCTCAAGGACCATCATGTTTTGTATATATAGTAATAATTATAAATTTCATCTTGGAGTATTTCTTTATTGGCACATTATTAGAAAGGCCAATGCTCGACTCTTATTTCCATTGGAATCTGCACATTAAGTATACAAAATTTTTAACAAAATTTCAGCAAAATGGTCTCCACAATTTGTACAAATGATCACATGCTTAACACATTTACAACAAATTTTTTATTGTCTAGTGATCTCATCCAATCTTGAACCCATTTGGATGGGACGAGGTCAGGATGAATCTATCCCATCTCAATCTCGTTTCGATCTCGAATGAACGAGATGAGATATAAATAAGGTCCATCGCATCTCGTGTCCACCCCTAATTTAAAGTACAAGTCTCCATCAATATCTCTGGAAATATTATTAGACTAATTAGATCCCACATGTGGTGATGAATGCATAAAAATGGCATTTTATCTACTAATTGATGTAAAATACAATTCTACTTCAGATGAGTTGGTATCTAAGTGGTAATCACTGCCTAGTATAATTTCGGTGGACGTGAATTTATTGTTACCGAAGGTACAAATGTTCCACTTAGGTGTTGTTTTAGAATCTAAAGGGTAAAAGCCAATGACATTATGACATTATCTTATGTATGAATCTATGATACATTATCACATGCTCCATACATTGTAAAATATGGTGAACTTCATTGATTGATGTCTTTGTAAATCATTGTTCTTAGCTTTTTGGTAGGAGATGCTATAAATCACGAGTTAATTACATAAATTAGGTTAAAATGTTGTCAAAACTTACTTTTACATATCAAATGTAATTGACATATATGTTCTGATTTGACTCAATTTAGAAATGAAAAGAATGAAAAAGACTTCTGATCAACTAATTTTAGAGATGATTCTAGCCCAACCTCTAACAATTTTATACGATGTAAACAAATGCCAATCAATTAGAGAAACATTAGTAAGATTGTTAAAATTCATTGTCAATCTTAGGCTTATTAGGAATAGAGTTCTAGTTGTGCAAATTTGTCTGCTCTTGTCGCATTTCAAAATGGAGAAAAAAATTTTTGACAAGAGTCGCCCATGCAACAATTTTATCAGTGAGATATAAGTAGCAAAACAACTGAAAGTTTTTATTCAAAACCAGAGCTGCTTCCCCTTTAGACTTTTTGAATATGAAAAATATTACAATTTCGTGTGGTGGTGTATTAAAATATTTAGTCTGTGGTGTGTTACAAAACTCCCTTCAACAACTTTAGTGCACTCATATATCTTGGACAAAACTGAGTAGGTAATAAAGGTGGCTAGCATTTAAGTTGTAGTTGAAATTCAGTGTATTTCACATGAAACTTTTTTTTGGGTGATTCTAGATGTCGAGGAAATTGGTGAGGGAATTGGTGAGGGAGGGTGTCTCGCACGTGCCCGACCTTTGTTTCAAAAAAAAAAAAACGGGAAATTTGTTTGAATTTCGTTGCTGAAATTTAAGAGGGAGGGAGGGACCAAAAAACAGTGAAAACCATAGAGATAACACAGACAAGGGAAGACCTCTCCCCAAACCCATCTCTACAGAGAAGAAATCAGAAGAGAAGATGAAGCTCTCCCTCTCCCCAAACTCGACAGAGAAGAGAAGACCGAATAAGGAGAAGAGAAGCCATGGCTTCCATTTCTGACTCCAACCTATTGGTCTTTCTAACTAATTCGACAACCCCATCAACGCCTGGTTCATTAGGAAGTTTGTTTGATCATTTTCAAGTGATTCGAAATCGATTGGGTTGTAAATGGGTTGATTGGTGAAGAACTAAGAGAGCAGAGGTGGTGTTTGAAGAAATGCTTGTGAGAGAGTGAAGAAAAGTAAATGGGTTTTGAAGAAATGAGAGATGGTGGTGTAGGAAAGAGTGTGCGAAGGAGGAGTGATGAGTGAAGAAGAAGATGAGCTGTTGTTGGAGTTCTCCTATTCAGCTTTGATGCAAGGTTGATGAAGTGGCCCTTCCAAAGGAGTTGTTAATTCTTCATAAAAAAATTTGTTAATTCTTCATAAAAAAATTTCAAGGTAAACCTGGCCCTTCCAAGGTAAACCAAATCCTTATGACGACCTCAATAAAATTTGTTAATTCTTCATAAAAAATTTCATTTATTTCTATCCAGAGTTGTTAATGAAGTTTGTTTTGTCAAACAAGATTGTTAAAGTTGATTTGATCTTCCCTTCCACACCCTCAGTTTCTAGGGAAGCAAAAGATCTCATCAGTCGAGTAAGTTTTCTTCACAATATTTCATTTTAGTTTGCAGCAAAGAAAACCAGTGGTTGGGCATAATTTACAATCAGAATTGCAAAATCTTGCAGCTCCTAGTGAAGGATTCTTCCATGAGGCTTTCACTTCAGAAGATCATGCAACATCCTTGGATTGTCAAGAACGCAGACTCCACAGGGTCTTGTAACGTTTAGATCATACCAAGCAAAGATGGCATGTCACACAAGTGCACAGCTATGCAACTAATACCTTACTCCAAGTCTTTCAAATCCTACTTTGTACTTCTTGTATGGATCAAAAGACGAAGGATGTACTAATGGCTTTAGCCAGTGAACTGTTGAACATGTATGTTTTCGTAGCCAGCATCAATGTGTATCTCAATGTGAACAAATGGGATGAATTAAAAGCACACTTTGTTTGCGATATGTCCCTATTTCTCCCTATTTCTTAACCCTTATGCTCCTTGCATTAACTGCTTTTGGTAATAAGTAGGTCCATTTCAAGCGTGCAAAATACATTGGAGTTCAGCATATTCATCACATTTCAAAATCTTGCAATCTGTAAAATAAATGACACCAAAAGGACTCGAATCAAATTCAAATTTAATAAAATCGTCATCGCTATATCTTTATCAACATGTTCAATTATCATTGTGCTGTGAAATCTATGATATCGCGACGTGCAGTGGAACAATATACACCAAATTGAAACCAGAAAGAAGTTAGTGAAGGAAAGCTCAAGTTGTAGCATTCCAGGGACAAAGCCTGCATGCTTAATATATCAAATTTCTTGAACCATTAGTTACCAAATTTCTTGAACCATCAGTGCTTTGAAATTTGAATGGAAAATGAAGTAAGCAAAAAACATTTATGACAAAAGGAATTACAGCTTCAAAAAAACTAAGGTTTGGTATGCACCAGCAAAGTACCAGGTCAGCATCTCATGTACAATGACTGTCTACAAGATTCATACATTTGGAAGGGCTCTGGTATCGTAATTAATCTGCTACTGAAACCCATGTATTTGAACATATGTGAATGTAACCAACACTGAAAAATAAATATTAGCCAAACAAGGCTTTTATACTCGGTATAATACATTTTAGAACAACATGCGTACACAATCATTAGACCAAAGGACTTTTAGAACCCAAGTTTCTCAAACACCAAACAATGACGAGACTCTTCAGAAAGCATCTCAAACTCATACACGCCTCATTCAAGCTGTCTTCAGAAAGCATCTCAAACTCGTACACAACTCATTTCAAGCTGATGTACACATGATTCAGCCATCCCCTTCATATGTCGAGCTCTTTGTTTACTTCAGGACAAGAGGGATTGCTTTGCACACTGCTCACAGAGTTATCCAACCAAGCGTCTACAAAATGTATCTCGTCTTCAAGCACAGCCTTAAACCAAAACACTTTAGTAAACTTAACAAATTCGAATTTTGTGTCTCACTTGAATATATACAACAAGAGATATTTGCAGGGCATAACTAACATAATGTATACCTATATATCCTCAAGGATACTAACCACCGAAGCAACAAACTACTTTTCTTGGATTCATGAGTTATGCTTGCCTTAAACTGAATAACTGAATTTACATCCAGATGGCAATTTCCAGTGTCTGGTTTCATCATTAGGATGACAATTCACTCTAAGCTGACATAAGGTAGGGTGTCATTCAAGAGATCGCCCCTTTGCCGTTCAAAAGCTAGATCGAATTCATAAATGAAAGCAATTGAAAAGCCAGATTTGATCAGGAAATAAATTTTTTGATTTAAGTACTACCCAAATGGAAACCATGAATTACATCCCATGAACTAGTCCAAAGGATAAGTACTACTCATCAAACTTGCATCAAAGCTAAAGAGGAGAACTCCAACAGCAGCTCATCTTCTTCTTCACTCATCACCCCTCCTTCGCACACTCTTTCCTACACCACCATCTCTCATTTCTTCAAAACCCATTTACTTCTCTTCACTCTCTCACATGCATTTCTTCAAACACCACCTCTGCTCTCTCAGTTCTTCACCAATCAACCCATTTACAACCCAATCGATTTCGAATCACTTGAAAATGATCAAACAAACCTTCCTAATGAACCAGGCGTTGATGGGGTTGTCGAATTAGTTAGAAAGACCAATAGGTTGGAGTCGAAAATGGAAGCCATGGCTTCTCTTCTCCTTCTTCGGTCTTCTCTTCTCTTCTCTGTCGAGTTTGGGGAGAGGGAGAGCTTCATCTTCTCTTCTCTTCTGATTTCTTCTCTGTGGAGATGGGTTTGGGGAGAGGTCTTCCCATGTCTGTGTTATCTCTATGGTTTTCTCTATTTTTTGGTCCCTCCCTCCCTCTTAAATTTCAGCAACGAAATTCAAACAAATTTCCCGCTTTTTTTTTTTGAAACAAAGGTCGAGCACGTGCGAGGCACCCTCCCTCGCCAGTTTCCTCGACATCTAGAATCATCCATTTTTTTTGTCCGAAAAGAAGAATTTAGTTTTGTATTGTACCAGAATCCAAAACAAGCAGTGTTAATGAAGTGTGCTTCAAATGGTTTAGAAAACTGGACCCGGGGGGCTCATTTCACTACAAGAAAAAAGCCCATTAATAGCGTTTTAAAAAATGCTATGTCTGCCGGAGCTATAATAGACCCTGGGTTTATTATAGCGTTTTAAAAACGCTATAGTAAGTAGCCTTTTATAGCGTTTTAAAAACGCTATGGTAGAGCCTTTTAAAGCGTTTTTGACTTTTTATTGCTATCAAATGACTATAGTATACATAGCAATTTTTTTTTCTATCAAATGACTTTTTATTACATCTTATAGGTAAGTATAATTCAACACGTGCATCAATTCTTGCATCAGGTAAGTAAAATTTAATATGACTTTTTATTAAATTTAAAAACAGCATTTACAACCTCTGATCAACAAATTCCAGCAATTGCTTTCAAGCAATTCATTACAGCAGCAACATTTACAATTCATTACAGTAGAAATTTAGATCATTCACAATTCATTACAGCACGTGCATCAATTCATTACAGCAGAAACAACAGCATTTACAATTCAGCACATGCATCAATTCAGATCATTCACAACCTTATCAGCAAATTCCAGCAATTGCTTTCAAGCAATTCATTACAGCAGCAACATTTACAACCTCTGATCAGCAAATTACAGCAACCTCTGATCAATCTCTGAGCAGCATCCACAGTAATATCAGCAAGGTTCCTTTACCTTGTTCGAAACTTGTAACACTTTTGCAGCTTAGGAGCATTTGGCACCTTTTGTCCTATATGACATGCTAAGAAGAACTCATTCCAAAAAACTTGCCCAGTTCATTACTTAGCATAGTAATTATATGCATACCAGTATAGCCAAACAAGTAATTCATGACATTGCAAAAAATGATACAAATAGCCAAAAAGAGTATACATTCAAGAATTTAGAAGATACTGGCAACAATTATATGCATACTTGATTCATGACATTGCAAAGTCCCTGAACACTACCATAAAATGGTATGATGTTCAGCTTTCCACAAGGTCTAATCAATGTGCCATATCTTAAATGGGATGCAAATATTTTGTATGTACATGGCACTATCTAATCAACGGTTTTCTAAAGAGTTCCGTGTCCATAGCTCAAGTGAAGATACTTATTATAGTAAAACAAGTGCAGGATATGGAGGTAATAACAATGCAGCAGATTTGCAAAATATCTGTCATTTCAATCACTCTCAGCGGGAAAACTCTCTATTATTTGCTTGTCAAGGCAAACAATGCAAAATATCTGGTAGGCTGGCCATCCAATTGTGCCCTAACTCTCAGAGAAACAACTGTCCCTGCGCGAATGTAGAGCCTCTATTTGTATTCATGACACGTGCGTATAAAGGTCCCTCCCAGAGGCTCAAACAGAAATATAAAGTCCCTCGCAAGTTCACATGACTACCCATTCTCACAAATTGGATACAGTTCTAGGAAAGCCATCAAGAATGAATCCAGATTCACCGTTAGCTTCCCCAGTTTCAAGTCGCTTAGACAATAAACGCATAACAATTTCATCTGACAGTAATTTCCCTTGGTTTACAATCTGTGCAAGCTGCAAAAATAAATAAACAGTAAATGTTAAGGAAACTATAAATATCAAATCAGACAACTCAGATTTTCAATTGCAATCTTGAAAGACTGCATGCATGTCTTGGCTATCCTAGTAGTGGAGAAATACTCCCTTCTAATTCAGTAAGAATAGTTTTCATATAGCTTGTATATTAATTGAAAACC
The DNA here is from genome assembly GCA_963556465.1 of Berberis vulgaris. Classification (NCBI taxonomy): domain Eukaryota; kingdom Viridiplantae; phylum Streptophyta; class Magnoliopsida; order Ranunculales; family Berberidaceae; genus Berberis; species Berberis vulgaris. The sequence continues at coordinate 72,912,399 of OY747135.1, forward strand.
ATAAGATCACTGAATTCCCAAGACAATTAAAGGTCTGGAACTCGTCTGACCTAAAAAAAGAAACAAAAATAGTGATCTTACAATAGATCAATACCTAACTATATGCCTTGCAATTAATTCATCCACCCAACACGTGTTTTAGATACGATTGCTCTAGAGGTTCAATTCTGCATTCATGTTAGGTGAAAAACATAAAAATAAATAATAATAATAATAATATGAGTGCATCACACAAATTCCTTGACACTTCTTATGTGTTTAGTGATTCGTACAGTATACTCCTTTACATTGCTACTCTAATGGGCTAATAAATGTTACATTGCAACAATCATTTTAATGGTTAACTAATTAAGAGAACTCTTTAAGAAATTCCTAAGAAATGACACTGAGTGCATAAGATTAGTTCCATAGAGAACTCCTAAGAGAACTCTTTAAACACTACTCAAGTTCCAAATTACTAATCATCCATATTGTTAAGTATAAATAGAATATCAATTAGTTAGTTTGTTAGTCTGCCAGCTAGGCATTGACTGAGGTTGTTAGTCTGCCAGCTAGGCATTGACTGAGTCTGTTAGAGTTGATTGTACATTGTATTAGTCTGTTATTAGGAATTGATTTGTAATGGCATTGCTATCATGCCTATATAAAGGATGTAATCTACACATCAAGGTGATATGAAAATATAGAGAATTGAATCATTTACTTGGTTTCTCAACATGGTATCAGAGCACTCTCTATTTCCATTTCCTTTTTTTATCTGTCTTTTCAACCTTCCATAGTTTGACAATGGCGGATTCTTCATCTTCCAATGCTGCCATACTCACAACTTCAGCAACAACAGAGTCTAAACCTGTTGTGTTCACTCCTATTCTGTCCATAAAACTCGATGAGCATAACTTCTTGTTGTGGAAACAACAAGTGTTGGCAACCATTAGAGGTCACAAGCTGCAGAAATTTCTTGTCAAAGATTCCTGTCCATCAAAGTTTCTATCAGCTGAAGAGCAAACAAATGGACTAGTTAATCCAGAGTTCATCCACTGGGAGCAACAAGATCAACTTCTCTTTTCCTGGCTTCTTTCTTCCATGACACAACCATTACTAATAAGGTTAGTAGGCTGTGAAACGTCTGGTCATGTTTGGAATACACTTGAAACCTATTTCAATTCACAAACAGTAGCTAAAATTTCATAATTCAGAACTCAGTTGCAAAGTTTCAAGAAAGGTGATCTTTCTATCAATGATTACCTGTTGAAATTGAAGTCGATAATTGATCATCCATTGTCTTCAAGAGACCACATTAATGCCATATTTGATGGCTCACCACAAGCATATGATACGTTTATAGTCTCAGTCAGTTCAAGATCAGACAGCTATAGTATTGTTGAAGTTGAGTCTTTGTTGCTTGCTCAAGAAACTAGAATTGAACGTCATTTTCAAGATCTTGATATCTCTAGTTCTATTAATGTTGCTCACACATCATCCAAGCCGTCCCCAAGATCTTTTGTTTCTAATTCACCTAGGGGTGCTAGAAATTCATTTCACTCACCATCACAGTCAACAAGAGGAGGAGGCAGGTTTGGCTCAGGAAGAGGTTTTAAGCCTTCAGGATATCAATCTGGGAATGGTAAACCTCAATGTCAAATTTGTGGCAAGATTGGTCACCTTGCATTCAAGTGTTACCATCAGTTTGATAACAATGTGTCAAGTTCTTGGAACTCTAGTCAGTCAGCAAACACACAGGCTCAGTCAGCTAATCCAGCACCTAGGCAAGTCTATGCTGCTACTAGTCAATATACTCATCCAAACTGGGGAAATGGTTCTCAAACAAGTGGTGCTTCTTCTTCAACTGCTGATTTTCGATGGTATCCCGACTCTGGAGCCATTGATCATTGTACACCGTTTGCTCAGAATTTGGCATCTTCAGTGCCATATCATGGTAATGAACACCTTCATGTTGGTGATGGGTCGGCTCTGCAAATACAGAACATTGGTCAGTCTTTTTTAAACTCACCAAATTCTTCAAGACTCATTCTTCTTAAAAATATTCTTCAAGTACCTAAACTAACCAAGAACCTCTTAAGTGTTTCAAAATGTGCTAGAGACAATGGAGTGTTTTTTGAATTTCATCCTGACTTTTGTTTTGTCAAGGATCAGGTCACCAATCAAGTCCTCCTGGAAGGGAAACTTAGCAAGGGTCTTTATGTGTTTCCTTCAATGTCTCTTGCTAATAGAACTTTAGTTTCTTCCTCCCCTGCTGCTAGTTCTGCTGGTGATAGTCAATCAGCTTCAGCATGTCATTCCCTGTCTGCATTCAACTCTGTCAGTAACACTACTACAACAATGCCCTCATTAGCCTCAGCACATAATACTACTACAACCAACTCCACTTCTTCTGTTTTGCATCTGTGGCATGCTCGACTAGGCCATCCTTCAATACCAATTGTGACTAAGGTCCTTAACAAATGTAATATCTCTTTTTCAAATAAAAACAATGTTGGTCTGTGTTCTTCATGCTGTTTAGGGAAAATTCATAAACTTCCCTTTCCTAGTTCTTTTACTATGTACAATACACCTTTGGAGTTAATTCATACAGATCTTTGGGGCCCTTCTTCCTGTGTTTCTTCTTCTGGCTATAGGTATTATATCCATTTTATTGATGCTTATAGCAAGTTCACTTGGGTGTATTTGTTAAAGAACAAATCTGATGCATTTCATACTTTCACTAAGTTTAAAGCACAAGTAGAATTAGAGTTTGGACTTCCCATCAAGTGCATTCAATCTGATTGGGGAGGGGAGTATCGGTCTTTTTCACAGTTTCTAGCCCAACATGGTATTCAACACAGGTTAGCTTGTCCTACTACTCATCAGCAGAACGGGGTTGCTGAGAGGAAGCATAGACACATTGTGGAATCAGCACTGACTCTTCTGGCTCATGCGTCTCTTCCCTTGAAATTCTGAGATGAGGCAGTCAGAACTTCAGTGTATTTGCTTAATAGAGTTCCTTCCTCTACTCTACATGGCTCTTCTCCTTTTGAGACACTCTATCACAAGCTTCCTGATTATCATTGTCTCAAAACATTTGGTTGTTCTTGTTTTCCAAACACTAGACCATATAACTCTCACAAATTGCAATTCAGGTCCGTTGAGTGTACCTTTCTTGGTTATAGTTTGCAACATAAAGGATATAAATGCTTAGCTTCAAATGGACAGATTTATATCTCAAGAGATGTTCTCTTTAATGAGACATATTTTCCTTATTCCAAATTCAGTTCCAATCCTTCACTGGGTGCTACTTTCAGCAACAACTTAGTCAATGACATAACTACCAGCAATATTGCTCATCCCTTTTTCTTATTACCTTCTTTGTCTGCCCAAAATGGAAGTTTAAGTACTCATCCTACTGTTACTCCTACTAGTATGCTCACTCCTACCACTGTTCCTGCTACTAATGATTCTGTTCCTGCTACTAATCATTCTGTTCCTATAATGCTGCTACAAATGGTGCTACAAATGGAAATACAAATGGTAATGGCTGTGGGGTTCATACTGAGGCTATGAATGAGTTTCCAACTGAGACTGTAATTGGCAATGGGCCAAGAACTGGGACAGTAATTGGCAATGGGGCAAGAACTGGCAATTCAAATGCTACTCCTGAAGATACTACTCCGACTGTTGCTCAACCTAATAATCAGACTCATGCTCAGAATCTTCCTGGTTATGGACATCCAATGGTCACCCGATCCAAGGCTGGTGTGTACAAGCCTAAAGTGTACATAGCACACGCTGAACCAGCAAATTTGAAGGAGGCCTTAGAAACTCCTCATTGGTTTTCTGCAATGCAAGATGAATACTTGGCTTTGATAAGGAACAATACATGGTCATTGGTTGATATTCCACAAGATAGATCGATAGTAGGGTGTAAATGGCTATTTAAGGTAAAGGAGAATGTTGATGGAACAGTCCACAGGTATAAAGCCCGGCTGGTGGCTAGAGGGTTTCAACAGAGAGCAGGATTTGACTATGCTGAGACATTCAGCCCTATTGTTAAACCTACTACTATCAAAATCATTCTGTCATTGGCTGTCACATGTGGCTGGGGAGTATCTCAATTAGATGTCAATAATGTTTTCCTGAATGGAGATCTTCAAGAAGAGGTATACCTAATGCAACCTCCTGGGTTCACTGATCCTTCACGGCCTAATGCAGTGTGCAAGCTCAACAAGGCTTTGAATGGATTGAAACAAGCTCCTCGAGCCTGGTTTGATAAGCTCAAACATACCCTTCACATGCTTGGTTTTGCTTCTACCAAGTCAGATTCATCTCTCTTCATTAGACATTCTCCTTCTCCCATATTCCTTCTTGTGTATGTAGATGATATCCTTATCACTGGAGCTAATTCACAAGATGTATCACAGTTGATTCATCAACTACTTAACCAGTTCTCCTTGAAAGACTTGGGCCCTGCTCACTACTTTCTTGGTATTCAAGTGCAACAAATTGCCACTGGTCTGTTTTTATCCCAGTCTAAGTACATCAATGACCTTATGTGTCGTGCCAAGATGCAGTTTGCTAATGGTTTAACTACTCCCATGAGTGGTGGGGAGAAATTATATGATACTGGCAGTGATCCTATTTCAAATGTTCAGCTGTATAGAAGCTTGGTTGGTGCCTTGCAATACGTTACAATAACTAGACCAGAAATTGCTTATTCTGTCAATAGAGTCTGCCAATTCATGCAGAACCCTCTTGAATCACATTGGAGGGTAGTTAAAAGAATTCTACGATATCTCAAGGCTACACCTAACTTTGGACTACATATAGTTCCTATTCAGTCTTTTAAACTCACTGGTTACTGTGATGCTGATTGGGCATCAGATCCCACTGATAGATGATCTACGTCTGGCTATTGTGTCTACTTAGGTGCCAATATTATATCTTGGTCATCAAAGAAGCAGAGCATTGTCTCTCGAAGCAGCACTGAAGCAGAGTATAGATGTCTTGCATCACTCACGGCTGAACTCACTTGGTTGCAGTCTCTATTTTCTGAGTTAAACATCAGTTGTAACACTCCCATTATCTAGTGTGACAACAAAAGCACTGTCATGCTTAGTGCAAACCCAGTCCTGCATTCTAGGACCAAGCACATCGAAATAGATGCTTATTTTGTGCGTGAGAAAGTTGCTCGCAAAACAATTCATGTGCCCCATATTTCAGCAGCTGATCAAATTGCAGACATACTTACTAAAGCTCTTGGCAAATCCAGGTTCTTATTGTTAAGAGACAAACTAAGCGTAGTCGATGCATCCAAGCTTAGTATGAGGGGGCATGTTAAGTATAAATAGAATATCAATTAGTTAGTTTGTTAGTCTGCCAGCTAGGCATTGACTGAGGTTGTTAGTCTGCCAGCTAGGCATTGACTGAGTCTGTTAGAGTTGATTGTACATTGTATTAGTCTGTTAGGAATTGATTTGAAATGGCATTGCTATCATGCCTATATAAAGGATGTAATCTACACATCAAGGTGATATGAAAATATAGAGAATTGAATCATTTACTTGGTTTCTCAACAGATATGTACTAAAGAGGAGCTCAAACCAAAGAGGGGTTGGTTCATAGAGCTTCAAAGCCTCTAATCAATAACAAATTCAACCCCCATTAATAACATGAACCAATTAAAGGGAATTTCATTCTATCATAAATAACCAATAAAAATCCAATATTTAACCCAAATCTAATCAATTCACCAACAATAATCGAAACCCAAACCCTAAAAAGAGAAAAAATAAATAAAAATCAAACCTCTTGAATGTATGGGAAGGATTTTGTTTTCGGTGGAACAAAACTTTTCATTAAAACTGAGAAAAACAAGTATGGAAGCTGTAAATCACGATAACAGGATATGTAAGTACTCATCATGCAGAGTTGCATTATGGAAGGAACTCAACAATAATGTTTAAAATCAAACCCAAATTGAGAATTTCATATTTCTTCATAGAAAAACAACTGCTTGTTTGTGTATCTTGCAGTGCAATATGTCATTATGAACAACAGAACTGAGCTGAAGTTAACAATTTTGATACAGATACATGAAGCTTGTACTTAACTTCTAGTTCCATTTTACCTCTGATGCCCACCTGCGAACAAAATAAGGAGCATTTCCTTCCTTGTCATCGTTGAAACCATATCCATGCAAGCTCTGCAGCAACATCAGTTTTTGAGATTTCATATCAAAGAAAGTAGTAATATGAAAAAAACCAGTAACCCCAATTAAGTTTCAAGGTTTAAGAAGCAAGGCCTACCATTTTTCTTACAAAAAAGATGAGATCGTCATCCTCCCGCCGTCTTGATTCCGTGCTGCGGATAAAGTATAAATCCAGGACATCGTGCCAAAAAAGTGAATCCATTTCAATGTCAGAATCATCATTTTCGTCAACATGTGTTTGTCCCAGCAAGTTTGAGTGTTTCCTCACCATACTCAACAATTCATATCTAACAAAAAACAATTGAAACCAACATATCATCATTGCTTCTTATTAACTTGTGAATATATCAACTTTCAAGAAAGAATGACCCCAAATATACATAAACCAAGCTATGATCACAAATATGCTTAAAATCAAATTCAATAACTTCAAGGAGTCGAAACTGCGAAATATTGAATGTGTTAAACCCAATAACCTCAAAGTACTCAGGATCACTAGTATTTGTTTAGCTCATTTCGTTGTTGTTTTTTATTTTTTGGTTTCTCAAAGGTTGGTCAAAACTGGGATATTCGGTCTATTTCGACTTCAGATCCTCTTAGGTACTAGCCGACACCATAATTTATTACTTCATTAGCAATATATACTAACTATAATATCACTTCAAGAAATATTCATTGTCGTTTCATACTCTACACATGTTTTTTTTTATATGAAAATATACTTGTCTTTTAAATTTATACACTGTAATATTTTAGATTATATCTTGACCTTGAAATTTACACACTAACTTTTTAGATCATGGTAGCCATTTGAACATCAGCACTTGGTAGTGATGTAAGCCTAAAAAAGATTTAAGGAAAAAAACAAACAATATTTGGGAGAAAGCAGCATTGTTGGGGCAGTAATTCAAAAACAGATCAGATTTGTAGAGTGAGGGAGAAAAATGCATTCACATACCTGTGCTATAGTTGCAGCAACAAAGTCATTCACTCTCTCTTGAACATTATAATCAAACAGAGAAACATCGTCCTTCAGTGAAGAAACAAAAAAATGAGTTCCTGATGCAAAACACATTTTGATCACTTAAAATAGGATTTACCTGAATGGGAGGAGAAACATCGTTAATTTCAAATACGAAACCATCTGGAGGATCATAATGCCTCGGGAATATACCAGTAAAAATCTGCAGTAGAGTTCAACTGGAAATTGGTAATCAATAAAGTTTAATGTAGAACTATCAGTAAACAGAATCCAAATTGCAAAATATAAAACTAAGTTTTACTTCACTTGAATTATTTAAAAGCTAGACGAACATAATCACCTGGGAAGATGAACCAAGGGACTTTCGTAGAAGTTGAGCAACACGATCTCCAAAGTCATTGAAAAGCAACTCTTGATAGTCTACAATCTTGAAGTAGTCCTTGTGAACAACAGTCAGCAAACCTGTAGCAGAATGATACAATTTATTAAAACAAGTCAGAGACATTATTTTAAAGCTCATGGGTAAGAGATCAGTAACAACCTAGCTAGTTCATTCAGAATGACAACTTGAAAGTTCAATCCGAGGTACAATACTACCTGTTACCAACGTAACATTTTTCTAAATAAATAAGTAATAATAGTGATAAACAATCCCACACAACAACAACAAAGCAGATCTGAATAGGTTTTAGAACACCTTGTTTCAGTATAACTTGTGGCCTGAACGAAATGGGAATCAAGTTTACTGAGGCCTAAGTGTGTGAGAAAAAGAACACCTCATAAACTAAGAATGGGATTTTGCACTAAACCATCTCAACTTGATTATTCTTTCACAGAATTTATGTATTTGCTAAGCCTGCTGCATAGCTGATAAGTGGGAAACCCTCAAGCCAGACTTTAGGATACTTGCTTTTTCAACAGAACCATCAAGTGCGGAAAAAAGAGAGTTAAATGACAACTACCAAACTTCACAATAAGGGTACTAAAATGATTTCCAATGACAAAAGTAGAAAGTATCAACGTGCTTCTAATGTGTCAAAAGAAAGGAAAAATCCTCAAAAAAAATAAATAAAAATCACGATGTACTGTGTGTGGGACTCATTCATGCATTATGTGCTGTCGAAAATTATTCAACATTGGATACTTCCCTTTACAACAGATTCTTGAGAAGATTGCGTGTGAGTGTGTGTGGTGGGGAGGCTAGCTAGTTGCATAACAAGGATGAAGACACGTGTGTCTTGCGGCAATGCAAAATGTCAGGCCCGCTCAGCCATTAAAATTAGAACGTCACTCAATCAAATGTGTCAAATTATTATCTACACAAGTATATGTAATAAACGTACCATCCCCACGATTATTTGTTTGTGCAAGCTTGAAACTGATATAACCAGCATCCCCCAGCCTTTTCTCATAGATATGAACATGTTCTTCATTTCCAACCCAAAATTCCTATGAGATCACAATATCATGCAGACATTATAATTCAAATAACAGAAGATTCCAAGATGAGTTACCTTAATCCAATAACAGAAGATTTTTTAATCATCACAAAAGTCAGTGAAAAAGTGTCAAATTTATGCTAACAAAGTAGTCAAGTGCATTATTAGCAATTTGATATATGTAAAAGTTGAGATGGAAAGTCAATTACAAGTTGGTTAAGCTTCACTGGGCTGATGGGGGCTTCTTCATATTGGGTAACTCCCTCCCCAGATTGATTTTTATCAACAGAGAACCAATAACTTTCTTCTTTTCCTTTCAGAACTTTTTCAGATGAATTGTTTTCTGACTGAAAATAAGTACAGGTTGAACATGGAATTTATCAGCAATTGACCTTACACACCAGCGAAAAGAAAAAGATTATCTAAACAAACTAGAGGAATATAAAAGTCAAAGTATTAATGCCATAAGAAAACAAGGTATTAAGGTAAATTTGGTTTGCTTGGAATTCAATTCTCAGGGAAGTAGAGTGTAATTACTAATTAGTGCTTTTGTGATCTGGGATCCCAAATGGAAGTTGAACAGTTCCAAGGTTCTCACTGCATATGAAGAATGTAGGCTAGCTGCCAAGAACACATACAAGCTTTCAATTGTGAAAATACCCTTCAGATCAGAAGTGCTTATCTAAACCTAGATGTTTTGTGCCCCCAAAAAAATTTGCAGGTTAAAAAATAGATCTGAATGATTCCTTTTGCAGGGGAAACAACTATGAATGAATGAGAAAAAGGTTTGTAGTATCATTTTACTACCCTTGACATCCAACATCCTTTATTGATCTAAGCATGCTTCAAATATGTATATTAGGCAATATACCTCACATATCTTAAATTTCTTCATTTGTAGTATCATTAAACAAGGGCAACAATGATAAATCAATCAGATTATCCCTTGAAGTGAAAATTTTCCACTAAACCACAGATATGTACTTCACTTCAACACTAAACTTTAGTATCTAGTATCTACATCAATTCACAAAGTAGAAAACATACAAACAAGGAAAGAGACCACAAACCTCAAAAATTCCATGGAGTTGGTGAGTGGAGTAGTTGTAAAGGAAAAGAGGCAATCCTGGTGTTATTTGCCTCACTGAATCCCTATACCTTGGAGGGAGCCATGAAAAATCAAAATCACAAACAACACAATATCAAATCAGATGTATCCACAAATCATGCCTACCCATTAATCAATAAAACCCAATTTCCAAAATTCAATAAAACCCATCAATACCCATGGATCAAAACATCAAATTAAATTCAAATGATCACTCAAATCAATTAACAAGGATCAATAAATTAAAAAAAAAAAATTTGAACTTGAACAAAAAAAAAAAAAAGGAAATTGGGGGAAAGCTTACCAAAGTGTTGCCTCTTCAAGTTCTCTTGCATGGTATCATTATTGCAAACAAAGATATACCCACCAACTGGTTCACTCCTTGGAAGTGACTTTGATGGTGGAAGAGTCTTAACCGTTGTTCAGATTTTACGACTTTTTTCGACTTAACTTGTTCAGATTTCACTTCATCCATCGAAACCACACCGTTGTTCTCTTCTACAAAACTCAACCGAAACCTTACGTTTAGTACATCATCGAATACAGTAGTGATAGAGAACGAACGAACGAATGGTAAAGGATGAGATTCAGCGAATTCTTACCTGCTGAGTCGAGCTGCAACGAACGGATGCTGGATTGGATCTCATCCTCGATGTCTGCAACAACAACAACAAATCAGGCAAATGGTGAGAAGAAGAGATTGGGAGAGGAAACCCTAACTTTTCAACTTTGCAAATGGGGAGAGGAAACCCTAACTTTTCAACTTTGCAAATGGGGAGAGGAAGAGATGATAACAATAGACTATTCTGCTTGAAGAAATCATGCTTGGGGTGCCATGAAAGATGAAGAAGATAGGAGCTTTTGAGAGAGATTTGTGAAGAGGGAGAGAATGCGCCAAGGAAGAAGAGAGAAAGAGAGGGGCATAAAGGCAAAGAAGAGGAGAGGTCAAGGGAGAGCATCACTTCGATCTGCTATGAATGAGGGGGGAAAGATAACGAGACTGAGAGGGAAGCAAATGTAGAAATGAGAGGGAATCGAGCCGCGTGAATTTTAGTTTTTCCCACGACTTTCATAGCGTTTTACTCTTACAATGCTATTAAAACTTGGGCTTTTATAGCATGAGCGTAAAAAACGCTATGCTCAAATGCTATTAAAATCCAATTGTGTTGTAGCGCACAAAGTGCAGGAGGGTGTCCTGTGCACAGATCTGGACCGTTAGATCTATTGGACGGTCCAGATACTCAACTTTCTCTCTCTTTTCAAAAATCTTCATCTCCTTCATCTCTTTCTTTCGATTTTTTTTGACACTTTTGTTGTGTTTTGCAGGCGAATTTGCAACGTTCTTGATAGGGGCAAATCTAGTGATGGAGTACGTTTTCTCTAACAGCTATTGAAACAAAGATGCAGAATCAAATAAAACAAACAATGAACTGTTACTGCTATAACCCAATTACACTTAAACAAAGAAATGGTCTCAATCACATTTCACACTAACAATAAAACCATTCTAGCAAACCCCAAACAAAGAACCAAAAAAAATAGTCTCAATTACCTTCTCCTTCGGCTCCACCTTCGCCCGATCTTCTTCATCTTCAAAAGGCGGAACCCAAACCCCATTAACCCACTCACGATGCAACCTCAAATCCTCATCCCCAAACTCCAACTCCTCATTCGAAGGCCTGAAATACACCGCATACCTCTTCCCCTCCACCTATTTCGTCACCACGCCTTCCCACCACCCGTCCTTGTGAAAAGCGTCGACCTCCTCACTCAATTCGAAGCTCCGCCCGTTCGCTCGCGGAGGAATGGGTCGCAAGTTCACTGCATCAGCGAACTCCCGCAAGGGTTTCGTCCCCTCCTCGTCCGCCACCAGAGTTTCGTACTCGATCAAGACCTTGTTCTGCTTGTTCGTCGCGCGGAGCATTGTTGCCTTGATCCACGTGCCCCTCAAGCTTGGGTCGTCGCTGCAGATCTCTACTTCCATTCCCTTTGTGAAGGTGAAGGGCGCCATTGGTGAAGAAACCCTAGAAATGATGAACAGAGAGAGAGAGCGTGAGTTAAGCGCGTTGGCGGGAGAAGTGCAGAGAGTGTAACGGAAGGTACGGAAGGGTTTGCTGGTTCTATGAAATTCTTCCAATCTCCTTTCAAGAAGCCGATAATGATTATGAATGCTATGAATAGTATGTGAATGGATGTCATGTTCAACACTGAAACTCTCCTTGGTACTAAATGAACAAAGCAAATAAAGGAAAAAAAATGTTAGAGAGATTTTAAAAAAAGAGATTAATATAATGGATTTTATCGAGTGTTAGTTTACCTGTAACAAATACAAAGAGAAATCAAAAGAACAACAAGAACTGCGATGAGATCGATTTGATTGAAACCATCTGGAAGCCCTGAAATGGTAATTCTCCACTTCTCAGTTGCGTTAATGCTCACTGCAGTTCCTAGGTAAGCTGTGAAACTTCTTGCAATAGCAGCGTTCGAGAAAACGTACTCCATTACTAGATTTGCACCTGTCAAGAACGCTGCAAATTCGCCTGCAAAACACAACAAAAGTGTCAAAAAAAATCGGAAGAAAGAGATGAAGGAGATGAAGATTTTTGTAAAGAGAGAGAAAGTTGAGGATCTGAACCGTCCAATAGATCTAAGGGTCCAGATCTGTGCACAGGACACCCTCCTGCGCTTTGTGCGCATGAGCCCACCGGGTCCTAGAAAACTCCCTTCAACTACTTTAGTGTACTCATATATATATATATATATATATATATATATATATATATACAGAGGCGGACCCAGGATTTTAGTCGAGGGGGGCGAAATGAAAAATACTTATTAGTTGATAATAGTAGTTATCAATGGTAAAGCCAAATTTTTTTTCTACCTGAGCTAGTAACTAATAAAAAAATACAACTATCAAAAATACATTGCATATACTAAATTGGATTCAATGTAGTCCAATTTTAAGCCAAAATAAGGTCACTATCGATAACCTTAGCAAGGAGCAAACGAGCATAATAACTAGAATATATAACTAATATCGCAAAATAATTGTATCCGTATCTAGGTGAAGCTAAATTTTTTTTGAAATTTGCGAACCTAATATGATCATAATACAATTTCATAGAAAAAATAGTTTAAATGAGGCTCAAATTTTGTACGAATTAGCTAATGGCATATATTTTACCACTTGTGAAAAACAATTCATTTCTTTAATGTTAATAAGTTTTTATTAATGGAGAAGAAATAGAAAAGGGTGGCGGTAGCGGGGTGGTGGTAATGATAGCGGTGTCAGATGGAGAAGAGAGAGAGGGAGGAGAAGAATAAGGGAAGAAACGAAGATGAAGAGAGGGAATGAGATAATTTTTTTTAAATTTTTAGTTTTTATTGGTGGTATGGGAGAAAAATGGTGGTGTGAGAAATAAATTAGGTGGTGTGGGAGAGAAAAAATTGATAGTGGTATGGGACAATACTTTAGCTGGTGCTAAATAGTTGCTGCCTTAGGGTTATGAAACAACATTGTTTTTCTAGCTCTTGTTATTTTATAGGTTGTTTCTAAATAACACCACCATTTCTACTAATGGACCCCACTACTAAACCCCTACTTTTTGAAAGACACCACCACCTTTCTGAAGGACACCGCCAATAAAAAGGAAAAAAAAAATAATAACCTTTTTTCTCATTTCTCCCTGTCTTCTTTTATCTTCTCCTTTCTCCCTTTCTTCTCCATCAACCACCACCATCACCACCTCTTCATTCTCTTTTCACCACCGCCACCTCGTCACTGCCACCTTTCATCTTCCACTTCCCTTCCTCTTCTTATTCTTCTTTTTATTTTTCTTATTCTTATTCTTCTTCTTATTCTTTTTTTTCTTTTTCTTCAATCACCACTACCACCACGCCACTGCCACCGCCACCTCTCCTCCTCCTCCTCCCATCATCTTTTTTCATCTTCTCCTCCTCTCTTTTTTTCCCCTGGTGTTAGCAAGGTGTTGAGGGTGCTGATGGCGAGGTGGAGGATGTGAGGTGGTGGTGGTGAAGGGGAGGAAGAGGAGGATAGGTGGCGGTGTCCCACCTCCTTTTATCTTTTTTTTCTCCCTAGCGGTGGCGAGGTGGTGGTCATGGCGAAGTGGTGGTGGTGAAGAGGAGGGGAGGACGAGGAGGAGAGGTGCGGTGTCCCACCTCCTCCCATCTTTTTTTCTCCCTAGAGGTGGCGAGGTGGTGGTGGTGGTGGTGGTGGTGGTGACGGCGAGTTGGTGATGATGCTGAAGAGGAGGAGAGGTGGTGGTGTCACACCTCCTCAATTTTTTTTTCTTATTCTCTTTTTTATTTTCCTCCCTGGCAGTGGCGAGGTGGTGGTGGTGATAGCGAGGTGGCAGTGGTGGTAAAGGGGAGGAGGAGTAGGGATGGCGGTGGCCTCCTCCTCCTTTTGTTTTGCCCTCGCAGTGGTTCCTACGAATGGGGAACCCACACTCGCCCACCCTCCTTCTCCCCTTCACCACCACCATGCAACAGGGAGAGGAAAAAAAAAGAAGAGAAGGAGGCCACCCCACTCCTCTTCCCCTTCACCACCACTACTACCACGCAATAGGGAGAAAAAAAAATGGAGGAGGAAGAGGCCACTGCCACCCCTTCATCCTCCTGCTCTTCCCCTTTACCACCACCACACCACCATGCAACAGGAAAAAAAAACCACCGCCATCCCCTCCTCCTCCCCTTCACCACCACCTAGCCACCACCATGCAACAGTGAGGAAAAAAAAACCATCGTCGCTGCCTCTTCCTCCCCTTCACTACCACCTAGCCACCACCACGCCACAGGGAAAAAAAGAAAAAAAAATATGAAGAAGAAGATGGGAGGAGGAAGAGGGGAGGAGGAGGAGAAGGCGGCGGTGGCGGAGGTGGGTTGATGGAGAAGAGTTGAGGGAGAGAGGAGAAGAGGGGTTAGGTTTTTTTTTTTTTGTTTATATAGTGGTGGTGTAGGGTTGGTGGTGTCTATCAGTAGAAGTGGTCATGTTATTTAATAGCAGCCTATTTTATATTAACCCACCAACACAAACTAAAATCAAGTCGTTATGATGTGTTTCAAATGGTTTAGAAAATTGCAACCTGTCATGGATTTCCCATTGGATGCCATTACTACTGCATTGTATAACATGCCATAATTAAGTAACCATAAGTACCAAAACTTCTCATAATTAAGTTTTAATATGCCAACATACCCAATTCAGAAAAAACAAATAAAAGTAACCATTAGTATCAAAACTTCTCATAATTAAGTATGTCTATAGTGAATAAGGGAAATACTAGCCAAACATACTAGCATTTTGTGTTTACCTAAACACACCTCTATATGTCGACTCATTAAAGTGAGACATTAAATGCAATCAATTGAGCTCATTAAAATATAAGGAAAATTCAATGTCTATTGGGAACCCAAATATACCCTACCTTGCTTTCTTTCTTTTTGCTGAGACTTTGCCATCCAATCGTACCTTACTTTGCTTTCTTTCTACCCGAAAATTCTAGTCAGCCTAGTTTGTTGGCCTGGCTGGCTAGAATTACTCTTTTGTCCCTCCTATTTAAAGTGTTTGTGGTTGTGGTTTAAAGAGGAGGGGTAAAAACTGTAAAAGAGGCCACCAGGCTGGCAGACTGGGCTGGCTAGACTTACTCATTTCTACCTTACCTTGCTTTCTTTCTTTTTGCTTATAGAGACAATGACATTTCACTTAAACACAAGATGGTAATGTGTTTCCATTATCCAAATTGAAGCAATCGGTCTTAAGAGCCAGGGGAGGCACGCCAAAGGAGCGCGAGGGAGCCTCCCTGGCACATTTTTAGGAGAGAAAGGGCTGAAAATTAAAAAAACATTACAACTGGAGTTAACGGGGAGGTAACAGTTGTTTGCTCTCTCTAGTCAAACACATATAAAAAAAAAATGAGCTGGCTACAGATCGAAAACACAATTGCAGGGAGACCTTGAAGCTCTCTACTCTTCGACTCCAAAAGCAAACTGCCTTGAAGACCCTTGAAGCTTTCTGGTACTCTTCTTCTCCAAAAGCCAGACCTTGAAGCTCTTTCTTCCTTCAAGCTCTCTCTCCCTCGAGTTGAAACTTCTTCTTCTTTGAAAACCAGACAGTGAAAAAGCAAAAGAATAGTGATTTAGGGTTTCGACTAAGAAGGGTTTCATCGCCTAGGGTTTTGACTAAAATCTAGGGTTAGATTCTATCCCAACTCCAACTGCATGTAACTTCCAACTCCAAGTAGTCTTCGCATTTTCTCCAAGTAAACTTCCAACGTTCGGTTCTTTCAGAGTTCCAGTGCTTCTTCTTCGGTATTTTGTCTATGTTTTTGTTTTTTTCCACTTCTTCTCTCATATTTTCTTCATTTTGATGGATTATGTGGTGGTGGTGATGTTGATTGGGATGTGGTGGCCGGTGGGTTGGTTTAGGGGTAGTGGTGGTGGTGAGCTCGATTGGGAATTAGGTGGAGCGGGTTGGTTCAGAAGTGTTGGTGGTGAGGTCGTTTGGGGAGTGGTGGCGGTGGCACTTTGTTGGATTTTGTGGTGGTGGTGGTGACGTTAATTAGGGATGTGGTGGCCGGTGGGTTGGTTTAGGGGTGGTGGTGTTGGCAAGGTCGATTAGAGTGGTGGTGGTGAGTTTGATTGGGAATTAAGTGGAGCAAGTTGGTTCAAAGGTTGTGGTGGTGAGGTCGATTGGGGGGTGGTGGCGGTACTTTGTTGGATTATGTGGTGGTGGTGAGCTCGATTGGGAATGAGGTGGAGCAGGTTGGTTCAGAAGTTGTGTTGGTGAGGTCGATTAGAAGAGGGTAGTGTGTACAAGGGTTTCACATCAGCTGAAGAAGCATATGAAAATTATGACCAGTGGGTGCGCTTAGAAGAGGTGAGAAAAAAATACGAGGCAAGAAGAGACTACGATGAAGATATGAAACCCAACCAATCAAACAACGGTAGCGAGGGTCGTGGCAAAGAAAGTCACGATCAGAAACATGAAACCCAAGTAAACAACGATCCTTGGGCATTTACCAGGGATTTGATCAACACATTGTTAGTGGTGATTATAATGATTATTGCCCTTGTTTTTTTAAAGCTTTTAGTTGGTGAATGATATATAATTCATTTGAACTTCTATTTAGGTTTTGTAATGAACTTCTAGTATGTAATGTATTTATGAAGAGGTTTTGTAATGAAGCTCAGATGTTTTTATTTTGTCCATATACATGTGTTACCTCTATTTGTAATCAAAAGCTTATTCATTTTCTGTTGTTCATAGCTTAATATACATTTCAATACAGCACAGATCAGAGTTGCAATAATGCAATGTTCATACAGCATTTCATTACTTTTTCAGTCTATTGATTCAAGCTCAACAATTAAGCCCTCCATAGTCCATGCAAGAAAAATGTAAATCAATTTCAACATAACCACTAAGAATGGGTTTCAAAAATTGCACAGACAAATATGTTTCTACAAATTCCTTTACAAATACTTCATGTAGAGTTGATACTGATTGAAAGAAAAGAGGTAGTAGCAAATCCATTAGAAATGGGTCACCAAATTTATTCCTTCATTCATGTAGAACAAGTTGTAAGAAGGGTGTTTGAAATAGGCCGAAATCTGGTGAAACTTGAAATACACAAATTATAAACCACACTAAAAAAACTGAACCAATACTTGGAAGATAACAGAAGATTGAATCATGAATGTATAAAACTGAATTGAAGAGCAAAATTAGGGTGACAAGAAGGTTTCCATACCATACCTGAGAATTTTTCAGAAGAGTGGCAGAAGTTTGAATGCAGATTTGAGATGAGTGCAGAAATTGATGATCTGAGTGTAAATAAAATAAAATACAGAAATAATGAAGAGTTGGGAGTGAGGGTTGATTAACCCATACCCTAACTATCAAAATGATCCATTGAAATAGAGACGTATATAGAAGTGATTTTCAACCTGATTACTATTGATGATCAACCTAAAATAGAGACGTATATAGAAATTGATGATCTATTGCGACCTGATTCACTGATGCAAATTTTACTGCAACCTGAAGAACTATAGAAGTTCATGTAAAAATTAGAGCAGTTCACTGATTTGCAACCTGAACAACTATAGAAGTTCAATCTAACAATGCAACCTGAACAACAATACTTCTAACATTGTATTCATGAAATTGATTATAGCAACAGCAGTTCACTGATATGCAAATTCACTGATTTGCAACCTGAACAACAATGCAATCTAACAAATTCACTGATTTGCAACCTGAACAATGCAATCTAACAGCAGTTCATATAAAATTACAGCAGTTCATTTCCTCTGTAAATTACAGCAGTTCATATAAAATTCTGACAGAGCATCTCCAACTTGCGTAGTTTGTAAAATTCATACACTCCATACAGCAGTTCAAAACTGTTGGGAACAAATACCAATAAAACAATACCAAGGAAATAATCTAAAGCAATAATAAACGAAACAGTAAGATTTATGTGGAAAACCACTTCAATATGAAGGGAAAAACCACGGGGCAAATCCAAGAAAATCCACTAATCAAATAAAAAGAAGTACAATAACTTCTCAAGTTTTTTGCCCAAAGCTTGAGTAATACAAGTAGTAAATAACACGGGTTACCTCACAGCAAATTAACCCAAAAGCTCCTTCAACTTCTTCTACCAAATCAATCGACAAAACTAAGTCGATATCGCAGCCACCTCTGTTGCTTATTCACGCAACAGCTTCTCTGAAAACTTTGTATTATGCACCTATTTATACTTGTTTCCAGTCACCCAAATAGAACCTTGTTTCTATTTAATTAACCAGCTGTCAAATATAACTTTGTTTCTATATTCAAATAGAACTTTGTTTTTATTTAATTAACACCGCCTCAAATAAAAATTTGTTTCTATTTAATTAACACCGCCTCAAATAAAACTTTGTTTCTATTTATTTCTGTTTTTGTTTCTAATTGAAAACTTTTTTTCCTTATTCAACCAAACTTGAAATTATGTTTGATTACATACCAAAGTTGGATCCACCCTAATGGGTTGGACCTCAACAAATCTCCCCCTCCAGACCATTAGGGAAGAATTACCGCCTAATCGTATTAGGCCATTCCAATGAGTTCTTTACAGAATTCATGTTTTCCTTTTGGTACTACTTTTGTCATCATGTCGAAAGGATTTTCACTAGTATGAATCTTTGCAACCTGGAAACAATTTTTCTCAATCACATCACGTATCCAGTGGTAACATGTATCAATATGCTTGGTAAGTCCATGTTCTACCATAAAGAAGTCAAACTTCTTATACCACTGTCTCGGAGCCTGTTTCAATCCATAAAAGTTTTTCTTCAATCTACAAACCATATGTTTTTTCCCTTTCACTTCAAAACCCTTTGGTTGTGCCATGTAAATTTCTTCATGCAAATCCCCATGAAGAAATGCATTTTTAACATCTAACCGCTCAATCTCAAGATCCAGGCTAGCTGCAAGACTTAACACCACTCTAATGGATGTCATCTTCACCACGGGTGGGAATATTTCATCAAAGTCTATCCCCATCTTTTCCCCATTTTCAACATGCGACAAAAGAAGAGGAAGTGGTGTAAGATCTGCTACCTCATTATTTATCTGCTTCGGCTTTTCAATTTTCTCAAAATCTGCAATGGTATGATCTTCATAAAATACCACATCTCTGCTTCTAATAATTTTCTTATTCTCAGGATCCCGTAATTTGTAGCCAAACGACTCATCTCCATAACAAATGAAAATACATAGAGATGCCTTTTCATCAAGCTTTAATCTCTTCTCCTTCGATACATGAACAAATGCTTTACAGCCAAATACCTTCAGATGAGAGTATGAACTATCTTTCCCTCTCCACACTCTTTCTGGAATGTCACCATCTAAAGGAAATGAAGGAGACCTGTTGATGAGATAACAAGCTGTACTAGCAGCTTCAGACCAGAACTCTTTTGACAATTTAGCCATGCGGAGCATGCATCTCACCTTTTCTACAATAGTCCGGTTCATTCTTTCTGCTACCCCATTATGCTGTGGAGTGCCAGGAACTGTCTTTTCATGTCGTATACCAAGCTTACTACAATAAGCTTTAAATTCTTTTGATGTGTACTCGCCACCATTATCACTGCGGAGACACTTCAAAACTCTACCTGTTTCTCTTTCAACCTTAGCATGAAACTGTTGGAATTGCTGAAAAACCTGGTCCTTAGATCTGAGGAAATATATCCACACCTTTCTTGATGCATCATCAATAAATGTCAAGAAATATCTACTACCAACAAGAAATTCTACTTCAATGGGACCACAAAAATCAATGTAAACCAAATCTAACAAGCCATATTTTCTTTTTGATGATCTACGAAATGCAACTCTATGATGTTTACCAAATAAACAATAATCACAGGAGTTAAGAGGAGTACCTTTCAAGGAGGGAATTAATTTTTCTTTTCTAAGAGTATCATACCTTTCTCACTCATGTGTGCAAGTCTCCTATGCCACAAGTTTGTAGAAAAACCATCTTCAGCTGCATTCAAACCAGTCTTACACAATTTCACCTGAGTCTTGTATAGTGTGCAACACGCCTGACCCTTTGCCACAACAAGTGAACCATTAGTAAGCTTCCATACACCATTACCAAAATAATTAATATACCCTTGTTTATCCAAAACAAGTCCAGAAATCAGGTTCAGACGAATATTAGGAACATGACGTACATCTTTCAAAGTCAAAGTGCACCCCGTATTAGTCTTGACACACACATCACCTATTCCCACTAGTTTCCCATCTTCACACTGCCAAAATCTCCTGCTCTATAAGTAGTGAAATAGCCTTTCCTTGGGGTTGCATGATAAGATGCACTAGTGTCAATAATTCATTTGCTTCCTTCATTTGCAACATGCAAACATTCACCTTCGCCATACAAAAGAGCCACGGGTTCATCAGTAACAGTAGTTGTAGCTTCTTTACTATCACCATTCTTCACTTTTCCCTCTTTCAAATCTCTCTTGTAACTATAACATTGTTTTCTGAAATGGCATGGTTTACCACAATAATGACATTAAAACTTTTATCTCTTGACTTTGATCTCCCTCTTGACTTATCATGGTTCTTATCATAACCATGATATTTCTTATATTTTTCTCTCCCCCTGTTTTCAGTCACAAGTGCTTGGAAATTATTAGTACCGGCAGACTTTCTTCTAGTCTCTTCATTAAATAAACTACCGGTAACCAACTCCATGGTAAGTTGTCCATGCCGAATTACTAACCGACACCACCAATGTTTCCCAACTATCTGGTAATGAGCTAAGAAGTAATAGTGCTTGCATTTCATCATTTAACACTATCTTCATGTTGGACAACTGATTCACCACACTTTGCACCTCATCCAAGTGCTCAGCAATAGAACTACCTTCCTTGAATTTCAAGTTCACTAACTTCCTGATCAAGAAGGCCTTGTTTGCAGCAGTTTTTCTTTCATATAAATTCTGGAGTTTGGTCCAAAAAGCATGTGCAAACGTCTCAACTGACAAATGATGAAATATAGAATCATCTAACCATTGCCCGATGTGACCAATAGCCTTTCTGTTAAATTTCTTCCACTCTTCCTCTGACATATCCTTGGGTTTAGCTGCATCTCCCTCAATTGGAGGGTACAAATCCTTACAGTATAATATGTCTTCCATCTTGGCTTTCCAAATAACATATATAGTTTGAGCCATTAAGGCTAATCATCCTTATATTGTTGTTATTTTCCATGTCAACTCTCTTAATCGACAATCTCCCAACAATTACTCTGATACCACTTTGTTGGGAACAAATACCAATAAAACAATACCAAAGAAATAATCTAAAGCAATAATAAATGAGACACCAGGATTTACGTGGAAACCCCTTCAATGTGAAGGGAAAAACCACGGGGTAAATTCGAGAGAATCCACTAATCAAATAAGAAGAAGTACAATAACTTCTCAAGCTTTTTGCCCAAAGCTTGAGTAATAGAATGAGTAAATAACACGGGTTACCACACAACAAATTAACCCAAAAGCTCTTTCAACGTCTTCTACCAAATCAATCGACAAAACTAAGTCGATATCGCAACCACGCGTCACACTTTGTCGCACAAAATCACGCCCAAAGAAACAAACACAAAGTCACTTTGTCGCACACAGCCGCACCAAACACCAAAGAGAATACTATGTTCTCTATTGCTTATTCACGCAGCAGCTTCTCTGAAAACTCTGTATTATGCACCTATTTATACTTGTTTGCAGCCACCCAAATAGAACCTTGTTTCTATATAATTAACCAGCTGCCAAACAGAACTTTGTTTCTATTTAATTAACATCGCCACAAATAGAACTTTGTTTCTATATTCAAATAGAACTTTGTTTCTATTTAATTAACATCGCCTCAAATAGAACTTTGTTTCTATTTATTTCTGTTTTTGTTTCTTATTGAAAACATTTTTTCCTTATTCAACCAAACTTGAAATTATGTTTGATTACTTACCAAAGTTGGATCCACCCTAATGGGTTGAACATCAACAAAAATGACCTATAGTTTGTAAAGTCCAAGTCGTTGCTTGAACCTGGTGGCTGCAAAAATAAATAATAAAGATTAACAATGTACATACAAATCATAAGTTTCATCCTTTAAGACGACAAACATACAAATTATATACCAATGGCATGACAGCTCAACGGTTAGAGCTTGCCGGATGGTACCACTAGGTCATGGGTTAGGTTGCGGCATCTTTATCAGTTTATGGTGTGTTGACCAATTTTGGTCCTTAGTGGGTTCTAAGATCTTATAAATACCCTGCTTGCTTACGAGTAGAAATCATCAGGTCCTTCAAATGTAGGAAAGGTTGTGAATAAGTAGAAATGATCAAGTCCTTCAAATGTAGGACAAGGTTGTGAATAATGTGACCCGATTGCAAAACATACCAGATTAGTCTCAATGGCCTGATCCTTATGTGTTTTTTTTTCGTTTGATTTTTTTACATATTTTTTCCACAGTGGATTTCATCATTGAATTAGAACGTCGACCCTTGCTACGAACCGCCAATGGATTATGAATTTGGATCCTAGAACCAGTAGTATTGGTGCCTACTTCCAAAAAACCCTTGTAAATCAACACGCTCATCACCATCACCAGTTTTAAATTGTTCCATCTTCAAAGTAATCCATTCTTGAACTTGGCATGTCTTCTTTCATTCTCAGCGGCGAAATCGGTCATTTCATAGAAGGTACTGCATATCTTATCAAACTGTTCATTTTCATACTTCATTCTCCAATCTGAATAAACAATCTTAACCTTTGTATGAGCCCTCTTAACATCTTTCCTCTATCTCCGAAGAACATATTTATCTGGTATAACATGAATCCCTCTTTGAAACAAGATTATCAATACATGTTTGCATAAGAGCCCCTGAACTCAAACAATTGACAATTACACTTAATATTGAAGTTGGCGACGTTAAAAGATACTATAAAATTGACTGATCATTGTCTATTTCTTAGGGGTGGGCAAGAATTTTGGTCTTGACCTATCCGGCCCGAACCGGTTCAAATCGGAACCAATCGGTTCCTGCTGTTTTTATCCTGGTCCCGGACCCGAACCAGTTGGAACTGGGACGGAACCGGTTTTCATAAATTCAGTTATGGATTGTTCCGGTCCATCCCAATTACTTTAGCATTACAAGAATGAGATCAATAAATTGTACATCAATAAGGAGATCAAGAAAGCATGATGATGATATTGTATAGATCTAAATTTGGTATGTTAATTATAACAAGAACAAATTTTATTTAGTTATTGTAAACCCATGTTCAGTCCCCAAATTGACACACGGTAATTGATGCAGTGGAAGGTGAAACCAATTTAAAAGCATTTGGGTGGACATGTAAAACAAATTTGCATTCTGCAGCTTTTGATATTGAACAATGGAATTGATGATGAAACCACAATCAGCATCCACACGCATCGATTCAACTCAACTGCAGATTGGAAACTGGGAAGATAATATCTGTAAAAAAAACAAGACAGATGGTAACAAGACTCTAAGAACAACAAGCAATAGGCATCCAATTGATTTGAACACAGATTACAAAATGACCCCAAATTACAAAAATGTGAATTTTTTTTTAATTTTTAATTTCAAGGTATCTCGTTGTTGCTTTCTATCAGCTTCTTTGACAAAAAAAAAAAAAAAAAAAAAAAAAAAAAAACCATTTCACCACTTCCCCAAATTCAGATGCCACAACAAACAAGACCCGTTGCCACAATTACAATAAAAAAAAATCAAAATTACACATGAAATTTCATAAACAAACATACCCTTATAGCTGAAAGGGGGGAAATTGACTGACCTGGCGGCAATTCTAAGGCTAACAGAGTAGCCAAATTGAAGCGGCAAGGTAACGGGCAATCGCTCATCAAAGTAAATGTTTCTAACATTGACGAACCGATCAATCACGAGCTTCACCAACGTGTCAAGGTTGTTCGAGACGCCGATCCTGATTGTTTTTCGACTCGATCTCTCTAATTCGAGCCATCTCTTGCAAACTAGAGAAGAGGATTACGCATGCTTAATCCTGATTGTGCTATTTAGTGGATGTTTCTTCAATATCTCCCAACTTAAACAACATTCCAGTGTTTAATGGATCAAATTTTAAAAAATGAAAAGAGCATATAGTAATCATTCTTGGGTGTATGAATTTGGATTACGCGTTTCGTGTTGATGAACCCACTAAGCCTACTGATTCTAGTTCAGCTGAAGATAAGGTTTCCTATGAAAAGTGATAGCGTTCTGATCGCATTAGTCTTATGATAATGAAGCACTCTATTTCTGAAACTTTTCGAGGTGTCATGCCTAAGGAGGAAAATGCTAAAGATTTCCTACGTCAGGTTGCAGACCAATTTGTTGCGTTGAAAAAGGTGGAGGCAAGTACGCTTCTTAGCAAATTTGTTACCATGCGGTATACTGGCAAATAAAACATAAGGGAGTACATAATGGAAATGTCTAATCTTGTTTCCAAAATGAGGACACTAAAGTTGGAGTTTTCTGATGATCTTCTTATGCGCCTCATTTTGATTTCTCTTCCTACACATTTTGGTCCATTTAAGATCAATTATAACATTCAAAGGGAGAAATTGACTCTTAATGAGCTCATTGCTCAGTGTGTGGAAGAAGAGTAACGTCTAAAACGAAAAAAGACAGAAAGTGCTCATATGACAACATTTTTCAATGGAAATTCAAGTATCCAAAAAAGGAAAAGAAATATTTCTAATAAAGCTAAGAGAACTGCATCTGATAGGACTTCACACACAAATGTGCAATAGAAACATGATCACATGTTTCTTTTACAAGAAAGCGAGTCATGTAGGATTGTCTCAACTATCAAAAGTGGCTCGCAAAGAAAGGTGTTAATTTTAGTTTTATTTATTCTGAATTTAATCTAGCTGAGGTACCAGGACATTTCTGGTGGATAGATACAGGTGCAACTATTCACATCAGTGTTTCCATGCAAGATTGTATAAGGAGTCGAAAACCAATTGATGTTGAAATGGTCATATACATGGGGAATGACAATAAAGCTTGTGTGGAGGCAATTGAAATACATAGATTAAAATTAGAGTCTGGTTTTTATTTGGATTTGGAAGAGACTGTTTATGTATCGTCATTTAGGCATAATTTAATTTATGTTCCAGTTTGGATAAATGCAGTTATATTTTTTTCTTTTGGAAAAGAAAGTTGTAGTCTCATACAAAATTTCAAAGTTATTGGTATTGGATCTCTTATTGATTATCTATATGTTTCTCACTTACAGTATAATGAAACTTTGCATGTTATTAATTATGGTACTAAGTGAAGGTTAATTAAAGAGAACTCTTTTATGTTATGGCACAATCGTCTAGGTCACATCTTTCGACTGATAATTGAAAGGCTCATGTCAACTGGAGTTCTCAGTACTCTTGATTTTACAGATTTTACGATTTGAATTGAATGCATAAAAAGAAAACAAACAAACACTAGGAAGTTATGTGCACATAGGAGTTTAGGTGTCTTAGATTTGATATATACTGATATTTGTGGACCATTCCTTACGACTTCTTGGAATGGTCAATGATATTTTATTACTTTTACAGACGATTATTCTCGCTATGGACATCTATACTTAATAAATGAAAATTCATAATCATTAGATGTGTTCAGGCCTATAAACCTGAGGTTGAAAATCAACATAATAAGAAAATTATGGTCGTTAGATCTAACTGTGATGGTGAATACTATGGTAGATATGACGGTTCAGGCCAATGTTCAGGTCCATTTGTGAGTTACTTACAGGAATGTGACATCGTCTCTCAGTACACCAGGTCAGGGACACCATGTCAAAATGGTGTATCTGAGAGACAAAATCGGACCCTAAAAGACATGGTTAGGAGCATGATTTGTTATTTTATCTTGCCAAAGTCTCTTTGGGGAGAGACCCTAAAAACTGCAGTTTATATCCTTAATAGAGTGCCTATTAAAGCAATATGAGTTATGGACTGGTAGACGTCCTAGCATTCGGCAGTTACATATTTGGGGGTGTCTAGTTGAGGCTAGGCCTTACAGGCCTCATGAAAGAAAATTGGACTCCAGAACTATTAGTTGCTACTTTATTGGATATTCATAAAGATCAAGGAGATTCAAGTTTCATTGCCCATCTGCTAATACCTTAATTGAGACGGATAATGCCTAGTTTATTGAGTGTGTTGAGAATAGTGGGAGTACACAATCCAAATTAGTTTTAAGAAGAATGTGTTGACATTCCTATGATGGGTATTCAACCTTTTAATGTGATCCTACCTGTTCTTCAACAAGATGCGGATGCAAATCACGAAGATATAGCTGGATTTCCATCTACTAATTCAAAAGCACCTCAACCTCCTCAATTACAAATGTCAATAAGGAGATCCAATAGGGAGATGAGATCTGCTATTTTGGATGATTATGTAGTTTACCTTGATGAGCATGAGTTTGATATATGAATGGAAATCGATCCTATCACTTTTCTTCAAGCCAAACAAAGTGCTCACTCTTAAGATTGGATGAATATTATGTTAAATGAGTTAAAGACTATGAAAGACAACTACGTTTGGGATCTTGTTGAGTTACCTAAGGGGGTGAAACCAATTGGATGCAAATGAGTTTTTTAAAGTCAAACGTTATTCCAAAGGTAACATTGAAATATATAAGGTGTGTCTTGTCGCTAAAGGCTCTACTCAAAAAGAAGACATTGATTATAAAAAGACTTTCTCTCCAATTTCTACGAAAGACTATTTTAGAATCATTATGGCCCTTGTAGCTCATTATGATTTAGAGCTACATCAGATGGATGTAAAGATTGCATTTTTGAATGGAAATATTACAAGGTTTTGAGATTAAAGACTCATAACATAAAGTTTGCAAATTAAAGAAATCCATCCACGACTTAAAGTAGGCATCTCGTCAATGGTCTAAAAGTTGATCGGGTAATTTCCTCTTTTGGTTTTGAGAAACATTTGGTTGATCAATGCGTTTATCATAAGATTAATGGGAGCAAACTTATTATTTTCTAGTGCTATATATTGATGAAATCCTACTTGAAAATTGTGTCATAAGTTTATTTCATTCGACAAAATTTTTTTATTAAAGTTTTTTGCTATAACATATTTGATGATAGACATGTAGACTAATTGCATTGATCTTATAGTATTATTGGTCTATCGCATCAAATATTTGTTGAATTGACACTTGGTAGGTTCTTTGCGCTAGGTAAAATACTCATTGTTACGAGTGATAACTTGAGTTTGCTCTAATGTCCAAAGAATTATTTATATATGAAAGGAGTACATGAAAATTATCTCTCATGTTTGGAAAGTAGAGAGTATAATATCTATGATAAAGTTTTATTCGTATTAGGATATTATGCATATCAATAGAATGTTTGGCAGACATTTAGGATTGAAGAATGTTCACTAAACAGCGACAATTGTAGTATTTAAAAAGAACACAACTTTATGCTCGCATGCTACAGATCTAATCAATTGGATTAGATATTCAGGTTAAATTTTAGTGTAATGCCCAAAAAAATTCTTTGTTTGATGTAAAGCATATGATCAAACATTGTGACAATAAATAATTTTTATTCAGGGCTTCATGTTATAGGTTTTATTCAGAAACGTTATAAAATAAAGTCGCTGATTTTATTCTTTTATCATTAAAGAAAGGGTTCAGAATCATCTTATGACAATTAAAAATGTACCACATAAGGTGTTCAACGAGCATATTGCTCGTTTACGACATGGTTAGTTCTTATGATGCTCATAATCAGTGGGAGTCTATATTTCATTTTTAATTGTCATTGGTGATCACCTTTAGTTTATTGATGATTCTGAAATAAAGATTTTTACTTTTTCAAAATTATGGTTGCGCATATACAATCTGATTAAGTAGAATAAAGCGATTCAATTTTGAATTATAAGGTAGAACCAGTTGAAAATGGACATTATCAGGGATCACATTACATGTCATTTTCATGCTACACATCCATACTTTGATCTATGTAGGGGTGGGCACGGTCCGGATCGGTTCTAAATTATGAGGAACCTAACTCGGACCGTTTAAAATTAACGGATCCGGTCCGGTTCGAATTCCCTCATTTTGAACATTGAAACCGAACCTAACTCCAACCGTTTGAAACGGTCTGATTCCTACGGTTCCTAACGGTTCCAAATTTTATTGGTGTTAATTTGTGTCTTATAATAAATAAACATACAAAAATCTGCTACTATGAATCTATGATTGCATCAGTTATAGACCAAGCCGCAAGCAGCCTTGGTCCGATGGTCCCTTCAAAGTTAAAAATGACTTGCAACACCTCATCTCCATACTTCATGGGTTCAGTTCAGTGCATGAAGGCTTTCTGGAAGAAAGGGATTGAGCTAGTTAACAAGATGGACCTCCAACATCATAAACCTGTGTTACCCTCACCACCTCTGCAACTCTGCAAGACATCCTATTTAAAATTTCAATTACAGGACCTACCACCATCATTTTTAACTCTCATCTCTATTTATGCATGTAGATATTTGTTACAGTAGTAACTTATTAACTTCTAATCATTGAATCCAAATCCAGCAAATGCAATGTAGAATGGATGGGATGTCTTCAAAGTTCTTAATTCTTGAAGCTGCTTCTGTAATCTCCTGTTCTTTTCTATTAATGTCTCACAACACCTCTTCAAGTACTCACAATCCACTTCTGTTTGCTTCAATTTTATCCTGTAATTTATCACAAAATTAGATCAAATTATAAAAAGACCCAAAGAAGCCAAAACAAAGTAAGTCACTATGTTCATTAAATTAATGAAAATAGTACGTGGCTCTTCTGTTCTGAAACCAAACTTCAACTTGTCGATGTCGAAGATTAAGTTGTTTTGCCAAACCAATATGCTCGAATTTGAACTAAAATTTTATCTGGAGGGAATGTCATTGAGAGAACAGTGCCAACACCACCATCCCCTTCAACTTCAAGCTTCTCGAACGCACTAGGAAGTAAATCATCAAGGTGTCTAGGGATTTAGATTCTTTACCTAATCTTGACCCAACCAATTGCCTTCCTTGTGAAATTGAGCATCCTAAGAAAAATAGGAACAGGAAAAAAAAATTCCATCCTCATTTTTTTCTTTTCCTCCTATACTCAAATAAAAAATGACAACTGTTTAAAGACAAATTGGATTTGGAAGAAGTTCTTTTTACCATTCTCTTGTAATGGAAACCCAGACTTGGGATTTCTGGGTACAGGGACCAAAGGGAGGAGAACAAGCTGAAGAAGAGGAGGATCTACAGATACCCTTTGATTATTTTCACCTTTTTGTCTTGTTGGATTGATCAAATCGACCATTCCTAACCCCATGCAAAACCCAAATCCTAGTTGTTGGCGATGTTGTTGTTGTTAATCATCTTATTGCAAACTTCTTCTTCTAGTTGTAATACGTCTTGCTGCCAACACCATGTTGAAAATATGGCTTTTTTAAAATAAAAGAAAATGGGTATGAACCTGATTTTGATCTCTGGATCTCTCTCTATTTTTAGTCCCACGTCTTCTATACAACTCATTGTGGAAGAGTTTATAAGGAGAGTGTTTGGGACTTGGGATTGGACCCCTTGGGGTACCACACTTTTGTGAGGAGGGGAGAGATAGACTCACGCGCGCGCCGCAGCCATCCATCGGGTCGGGTCGTTTAGAGAGCAACCCATTCTTTTTACTGAAAATTTATTTAAACGAAAATATTTTTTGAATTGCTACAGAGAAGGGACATTGTTCGTTCTCCACACCATACGTTGCGCCACAGTTAAATCCCACACGTTTTCCACGCAATTTTTGTCAATGCATCTAGCCGAGTTTTTGTACTTCAGATGCGATGCATCTAGCTGGGTTTTTGCACTTCAACAGATGCGATGCATCTAGCCGGATTTTAGTATTTCAGCAGTGCGGTTTTCTCCCTATAAATACAAACACAATTCAGAGTTTAGATATACAAGAAAAAGCAAAACATTTTGCAAAACACTTTTAGCTTAGTATTTCAATCAGAGAAGGAACTCTTTCTCTTCGAATTTCAGAGTTTTCCTTTTTGTTTGAATTTTACACATTGTATTGGTGATTCCGAGCAAACAAGAGATTAAGGGTGGATAGTATTCCGTTCATCAAAAGTGGAATTGTTTGAACAAGACAGAGAAAATTCTGGGTTGTTTTATCCTAGGCACGGCGGGGCTACTAGACTACTTGCACACTTTTGGGCAGAGCCGCGAAATGTCTTAAAGAGAGCGACCTAGTCCGCGACTCAACCCAAGAATAATTGGTAACCTCGTTCCTGTCTTTTAATTTGAATTACTGCATTTAAAACAATTTTAAGACGATTTCTATTTCTGCCATGACCACGATTACTGAACTTGCAGCAAAATACCTTAACATGCCCTTTCGTTTTGAGGGCCAACATTTTAAAAGATGGAGACAAAAGATGTTGTTTTTCTTAACAACACAAAAGGTTGCACATATTTGTAATACTGAAAAACCTGAATTACCTGCTGAACCTGGTGAAATCCACACAAAAGAATTACATCGTTGGATTGAAGATGATTTTTATGTAAAAATTTTATCTTGAATGGTCTTTCTGGTGATCTATATGATTATTATTGTTCTGAAAAAACCGCTAAGGATATTTGGGAAGCCCTTAGGAAAAAATATGACACTGAGGAGGCTGGCACAAAGAAATATGTTGTTAGTCGTTATTTGAAATTCCATATGACTGATGATAAGTCTGTGGAAACCCAATCACACGAGCTTCAAAAAATTGCTCATAAAATTAAATCTGAGGGAATGATCTTAGATGAGCAATTTCAAGTAAATGTTGTAATAGACAAATTCCCTTTAGCTGGAAAGATTTTAAGAATGTCCTTAGGCATAAAACCAAAGAGTTTTCCCTAGAAAGCCTGATTACCCCGACTTCGAATTGAGGAGGAAGCCCGAAAACAAGATCAGAAAGATGAAGTTCTGATTATTTCAAACCCGAAGAAATCTACCCCTGTGGCTCTGAAACCCAGTGGAAAGACTATGAAAAATCATAGTCACAATCAGAACCGCAACCATCAGAATCAGAATCCTCCGCGAAATTAGAATGGACAAAAACACCCCTCAAGGACTGAATCAGCACAGTTCCTATGCTACACCTGTGGTAGGCCAGGGCATATGGCCAGGAACTGCCGGAACGGATCTCGTCCTGCACCACAGGCGAACCTAACCGAAGACCAAATTATTGCCATGATCTCTGAGATCAACTTTGTTGGTGGATCCGAGGGATGGTGGGTTGACACTAGTGCTTCTCGACATGTTTGCTATGATCGAGAAATGTTCAAGTCCTATTCTGAAGTTGAGGACAAGAAAGTGTTGTTGGGTGATTCCCACTCCACTATCGTTGCTGGAACTGGAGTAGTAGAACTGAAGTTTTCCTCTGGAAATACTGTTATCCTGAAGGATGTCTTGCATACTCCAGAGATGAGGAAGAACTTAGTCTCTGGTTACCTTCTGAACAAGGCTGGGTTTACTCAAATTATAGGGCTGATTTATATACTATCACGAAGGATAATGTATTTGTGGGGAAAAGGTATGCCATTGATGGAATGTTTAAGTTAGATGTTGATGCTAATAAAATTTCTAGTTCTGCTTACATGTTGTGTACTTTTAATATTTGGCATGCTAGACTCTGTCATGTTAATAAGCGCATTATTAAAAACATGAGTAATTTAGGACTAATTCCAAAATTGTCCTTAAATGATTTTAAAAAGTGCAACTATTGTAGCCAAGCTAAGATAACCAAAACACCACATAAATCCGTTGTTAGAGAATCTGAACCCTTAGATTTTATACACTCAGATATATGTGAACTTGATGGTGTTTTGACTAGAAATGGAAAATGTTATTTTATTACATTTATTGATGATTGTTCTGATTATACCTTCGTCTACTTAATGAAAAATAAGAGTGAACCCTTTGACATGTTTAAATTATTTTTTACTGAAGTTGAAAATCAATATAATAGAAAGATTAAGAGACTTAGGAGTGATAGAGGCACTGAATATGATAGCAGTACTTTCATAGAGTTTTATAATTCTCAAGGAAGTATTCATGAAAAATCTGCACCGTATTCTCCTGAGATGAATGGCAAAGCTGAAAGAAAAAATAGAACTCTTACTGAGTTAGTGGTTGCCATTCTACTTAACTCCGGTGTTGCATCGCACTGGTGGGGATAAATTATTTTGACGGTCTGTTACGTGCTAAATAGAGTCCCTAAATCGAAAAGTAAAACCTCCCCTTATGAGATTTTGAAAAATAAACAACCAAATCTGTCATACTTGAAAACTTGGGGTTGTTTAGCTTATGTTAGAATTCCTGATCCTAAAAGGAATAAGCTTGCTAGTAGGGCATATGAATGTGTATTCATAGGATATGCCATGAACAGCAAAGCTTATAGATTCTATAATCTTAAAGATCACGTTATTATAGAATCAAACGACGTTGATTTCTATGAAGATAAATTTCCTTTTATTTCAAGGAATGGTGGGGGTACATCCTCGAATAACGTGCCTTTGATCAAGATGAATGAAACCGATAAAGCCACAGAATCTGAGCCTAGGAGAAGTAAACGGAAACGAACTTCTAAAAACTATGGCCCCGATTACTATGTATTTACAGTCGAGGAGGATCCCCTTAGCTTTCAAGAAGCCTTATCCTCTATAGATGCCAATTTTTGGGAAGAGGTTATTGATGATGAAATGTACTCTCTTGAGTCTAATAGAACCTGGCATTTAGTTGATTTGCCACCAGATTGCAAGACAATAGGATGTAAATGGGTATTTAAGAAGAAATTGAAACCCGATGGTAATGTTGAAAAGTTTAAGGCTCGTCTTGTAGCCAAAGGGTATAGACAGAGAGAAAATGTTGACTTCTTCAACACATATTCTCTTGTTACCCAGATTACATCTATTCGAGTGTAAATTTATCTTGCTGCAATACATAATCTAGTATTGCACCAAATGGACGTTAAGACTGCGTTTCTTAATGGCGATTTGGAAGAAGAGATTTACATGGACCAACCTAAAGGTTTTGTTATTCCGGGGCAAGAACATAAAATTTGCAAACTTGATAAATCCCTTTACGGTTTTAAACAAGCTCCAAAACAATGGCATGAAAATTTTGATAATCTTGTTATCGCACATGACTTTAAAGTGAACGAAAGTGACAAATGCATTTACTATAAAGCTGAAAATGGCATTTGCAATATTATATGTCTATATGTGGATGACTTTCTTATCTTTGGTTCTAATATCCATGTCGTGAATAAAGTGAAAGCTTTATTGTGTGCGAACTTTGATATGAAAGACCTTGGAGAAGCAACTGTAATCCTTGGTATCAAGATTACTAGGTCTGAAAAGGGAATTTCTTTGGATCAATCACACTATATAGAGAAGATCCTAAATAAATATAATTACTCTGACTGTAAACATGCATGTACTCCTTATGATCCTAGTGTAAAGTTGTTCAAGAACACCGGTAACGGTGTTAGACAATCTGAGTATGCGAGCATCATTGGTAGTCTTAGATATGCTACCGATTGCACTAGACCCGACATAGCTTATGTCGTGGGATTACTATGCAGATTTACCAGTAGACCTAGTATACAGCATTGGCATGCAATTGAAAGGGTCATGAGGTACCTGAAGAGGACTAAGAACCTCGGATTACATTATCAGAAGTTTCCCGTTGTCCTTGAAGGATATAGCGATGTTGATTGGAACACCCTCTCAGATGACTCCAAAACCACCAGTGGCTATATTTTCAGTATAGCTGGTGGAGTTGTTTCTTGGAAATCAAAGAAACAGACCATTCTGGCACAGTCCACGATGGAGTCAGAGATGATAGCACTAGCAACGGCTAGTGAATAAGCAGGTTGGCTAAGAAACCTGCTAGCAGAGATCCCTTTATGGGAAAGACCGATTCCAGCTGTCTTGATCCATTGCGATAGCACCGCGGCTATTGCAAAAATACATAACCGTTATTATAACGGCAAGAGACGACAAACACGTCGTAAGCACAGTACAGTTAGAGAGTTTCTGTCTACTGGTGCTATGAGAGTGGATCATGTACGAACTGATGCGAACTTGGCTGATCCTTTTACGAAAGGATTAGCTAGAGAGAAGGTTTTCAAAACCTCGAAATGAATGGGACTAATGCCCTTAGATTGATGAGTTACTCATGACGGTAACCCAACCCATAGACTGGAGATCCCAAGAAATAGGTTCAATGGGTAATAACAAGTCGTGAATGATATGAAGTGAATCATGCTGACAAAATAGCAATCTCATTCCTAGATTAAAGCATGAGATCCTTAAGCGATAGTAGGATGAGTTCAAAACTCTTAATGAGATCTATACTCTATGTGGAGTGGAGTACCTAGCTACAGGAGTACTCTAGATAGACTCACCTAAGTGATTGTGGAAGTTTGGCCGCTTCCTATGGAATTTGTGGGCAAAATTTCTAGAGACTTTACTATACTGGGATATACGTGCATGGACGTAAGGCACGAGCTTTTTAGACTTCACCCTGGTAAGGTTGTGCATGTAATGTCTGTTAGAGATAGAGTTCAAAACTACAAGTAACTCTAGTATAATCTAAAGCATGAACACTACGCAAGAGTTCAAGTCGAAAGACACTTTTGTTTATGCACAATCTTATAAGTTTTAGATTGCTCAATGAAAATTGTTTTTTAAAAACCCAAGTGGGGGATTGTTGAAAATATGGCTTTTTAAAAATAAAGAAAATGAGTATGAACCTGGTTTTGATCTCTGAATCTCTCTCTATTTTTAGTCCCACATCTTCTAAACAACTTATTGTGGAATGGTTTATAAGGAGAGTGTTTGGGACTTGGGTCTGGACCCCTTGGGGTCCCACACTTTTGTGAGGAGGGGAGAGATAGACTCTCGTGCGCGCCGCCGCCGTCCGGTCGGTCGGGTGGTTTAGAAAGCAACCCATTCTTTTTACTGAAAATTTATTTAAACGAAAATATTTTTTGAATTGCTGCAGAGAAGGGACACTGTTCGTTCTCCACGCCATACATTGCGCCGCAGTTAAATCCCACACGTTTTCCACGCAATTTTTGTCA
Organism: Berberis vulgaris; assembly: GCA_963556465.1. Taxonomy (NCBI): domain Eukaryota; kingdom Viridiplantae; phylum Streptophyta; class Magnoliopsida; order Ranunculales; family Berberidaceae; genus Berberis; species Berberis vulgaris. The sequence continues at coordinate 72,947,917 of OY747135.1, forward strand.
ATGCATCTAGCCGAGTTTTTGTACTTCAGATGCGATGCATCTAGCTGGGTTTTTGCACTTCACAGATGCGATGCATCTAGCCGGATTTTAGTATTTCAGCAGTGCGGTTTTCTCCCTATAAATACAAACACAATTCAAAGTTTAGATATACAAGAAAAAGCAAAAAAAATTCAAAACACTTTTATCTTAGTATTTCAATCAGATAATGAACTTTTTCTCTTCGAATTTCTGAGTTTTCTTTTTGTTTGAATTTTACACATTGTATTGGTGATTCCGAGCAAACAAGAGATTAAGGGTGGATAGTATTCCGTTCATCAACAGTGTAATTTTTTAAACGAGACAGAGAAGATTTTGGGCTGTTTTATCCTGGGGACGGCGGGGATACTAGACTGCTTGCACACTTTTGGGCAGAGCCGCGAAACGTCTTAAAGATAGCGACCTAGTCCGCGACTCAACCCAAGAACAATTGGTAACCTCGTTCCTGTCTTTTATTTTGAATTATTGCATTTACAACAATTTTAAGACGATTTCTATTTTTGCCATGACCACGATTACTGAACTTGCTGCAAAAGACCTTAACAGGCCCTTTCGTTTTGAGGGCCAACATTTTACAAGATGGAGACAAAATATGTTGTTTTTCTTAACAACACAAAAGGTTGCATATATTTTTAATACTGAAAAACCTGAATTACCTGCTGAACCTGGTGAAATCCACACTAAAGAATTAGATCGTTGGATTGAAGATGATTTTTTATGTAAAAATTTTATCTTGAATGGTCTCTCTAGTGATCTATATGATTATTATTTTTCTGAAAAAACCGTTAAGGATATTTGGGAAGCCCTTTGGAAAAAATATGACACAGAGGAGGCTAGCACAAAGAAATATGTTGTTAGTCGTTATTTGAAATTCCAAATGACTGATGATAAGTCTGTGGAAACCCAATCACACGAGCTTCAAAAAATTGCTCATGAAATTATATCTAAGGGAATGATCTTAGATGAGCAATTTCAAGTAGCTGTTGTGATAGACAAATTGCCCCCTAGCTGGAAAAATTTTAAGAATGTCCTTAGGCATAAAACCAAATAGTTTTCCCTAGAAAGTCTTATTACCCGACTTCGAATTGAGGAAGAAGCCCGAAAACAAGATCAGAAAGATGAAGTTCTGATTATTTCAAACCCGAAGAAATCTACCCCTGTGGCTCTGAAACCCAGTGGAAAGACTATGAAAAATCAGAGTCACAATAAAAATCGGAACCATCAGAATCAGAATCCTCCGCGAAATCAGAATGGACAAAAACACCCCTCAAGGACTGAATCAGCACAGTTCCTATGCTACACCTGAGGTAGGCCAGGGCATATGGCCAGGAACTGCGGGAACGGATCTCGTCCTGCACCACAGGCGAACCTAACCGAAGACCAACTTATTGCCATGATCTCTGAGATCAACTTTGTTGGTGGATCCAAGGGATGGTGGGTTGACACTGGTGTTTCTCGACATGTTTGCTATGATCGAGAAATGTTCAAGTCCTATTCTGAAGTTGAGGACAAGAAAGTGTTGTTGGGTGATTCCCACTCCACTATCGTTGCTGGAACTGGAGTAGTAGAACTAACGTTTTCGTCTGGAAAGACTGTTATCCTGAAGGATGTCTTGCATACTCCAGAGATGAGGAAGAACTTAGTCTCTGGTTACCTTCTGAACAAGGTTGGGTTTACTCAAATTATAGGGGCTGATTTATATACTATCACGAAGAATAATGTATTTGTGGGGAAAGGGTATGCCACTGATGGAATGTTTAAGTTAGATGTTGATGCTAATAAAATTTCTAGTTCTGCTTACATGTGGTGTACTTTTAATATTTGGCATGCTAGACTCTGTCATGTTAATAAGCGCATTATTAAAAACATGAGTAACTTAGGACTAATTCCAAAATTGTCCTTAAATGATTTTAAAAAGTGCAACTATTGTAGCCAAGCTAAGATAACCAAAACACCACATAAATCCGTTGTTAGAGAATCTGAACCCTTAGATTTGATACACTCAGATATATGTGAACTTGATGGTGTTTTGACTAAAAATGGAAAATGTTATTTTATTACGTTTATTGATAGACTCACCTAGCTACAGGAGTACTCTTGATAGACTCACCTAAGTGATTGTGTAAGTTTGGCCGCTTCTTATGGAATTTGTGGGTAAAATTCCTAAAGCCTTTACTATACTGGGATATACGTGCATGGCCGTAAGGCACGGGATTTTTAGACTTCACCCTGGTAAGGTTGTGCATGTAATGTATGTTAGAGATAGAGTTCAAAACTACGAGTTACTCTAGTATAATCTAAAGCATGAACACTATGCCAGAGTTCAAGTCGAAAGACACTTTTGTTTATGCACAATCTTATAAGTTTTAGATTGCTCGATGAAAATTGTTTTTTAAAAACCCAAGTGGGGGATTGTTGAAAATATGGCTTTTTAAAAATAAAAGAAAATGGGTATGAACCTGGTTTTGATCTCTGGATCTCTCTCTATTTTTAGTCTCACATCTTCTGTACAACTCATTGTGGAAGAGTTTATAAGGAGAGTGTTTGGGACTTGGGTCTGGAGCCCTTGGGGTACCACACTTTTGTGAGGAGGGGAGAGATAGACTCTCGCGTGCGCCGCCGCCGTCCGTCCGGTCGATCGGGACGGGTCTGATCGTTTAGAGAGCAACCCATTCATTTTACTGAAAATTTATTTAAACGAAAATGTTTTTTGAATTGCTGCAGAGAAGGGAGACTGTTCGTTGTCCACGCCATACGTTGCGCTGCAGTTATATCCCACACGTTTTCCACGCAATTTTTGTCAATGCATCTAGCCGAGTTTTTGTACTTCAGATGCGATGCATCTAGCTGGGTTTTTGCACTTCAACAGATGCGATGCATCTAGCCGGATTTTAGTATTTCAGCAGTGCGGTTTTCTCCCTATAAATACAAACACAATTCAGAGTTTAGATATACAAGAAAAAGCAAAAATTTTGCAAAACACTTTTAGCTTAGTATTTCAATCAGAGAAGGAACTCTTTCTCTTCGAATTTCTGAGTTTTCCTTTTTGTTTAAATTTTACACATTGTATTGGTGATTCCGAGCAAACAAGAGATTAAGGGTGGATAGTATTCCGTTCATCAACAGTGCAATTGTTTGAACGAGACAGAGAAGATTTTGGGTTGTTTTATCCTGGGGACGACGGGGCTAATAGACTGCTTGCACAATTTTGGGCAGAGCCGCGAAACGTCTTAAAGAGAGTGACCTAGTCCGCGACTCAACCCAAGAACAATTGGTAACCTCGTTCCTGTCTTTTATTTTGAATTACTGCATTTACAACTCACCAAACAGAAATTCTAGGCAGCCTGGGTTTTGCTGCCTAGGGGGTGAAAATACATTTTTGCCCCCCCCCCCCCTCTTTAAACACCTTTTCTAAAAAAGTGTTTAAAGAGGGGGGGCAAAAATGTATTTTCGCCCCCCCAGGCAGCAAAACCCAGGATGCCTAGAATTGCTCCACACCAAAACAACCCCATCATTAGAAAACACACTTTAGAGGGAGGGAGGGGGAAGGAAGGAGATTTACCTAAGGATGAAGTGAAAAGTGAAGGAAGAACAGAGAAAGGCAGGTAGAGAGGGGGTGAACAAAAAGAGACTTGATTGAGATACAGAGACTTCAATCAATCAATTAATCTCCTTCCCGAGAGAGAGAGAGATTTTGTTCTTGTTTCGAAAGATGATTACTGTATAAGAGGTGAGGGGGAGAAAATCTTCAGACCCTTATTTGGGAAACCGAACCCAACCCTATCACAGTGAGTGAGACAGAGAAGAAGAGAGAGATGAAGAAAAGAAGAGGGAAACAACGAAAGAAAAGAGGAAGATCTTCTTCTTAGGGGATTCGATCCTCCAACAATAGAGAGACAGAGGAAGATCTTCTTCTTCACAGAAATGTAGTCGGTCAGATTTTTCTTCATCTGTACAATGTGATTTAAAACGGGTCTAACCCGGACCGTTACAATTTAAATAATTGGAACCGAACTCGGACCGTTTTATAACGGATCCGGATCGTATTTAAAATTACAAATTTAAAATCCGAACCGTTTGGAGCAAAACGTCTCGATTCGATTTAAACCTGCGATTTCTCAACCCGTTTGCCCACCCCTAGATCTATGTCGTTGATTGTATTGGTATTTGTGACTATGGATGGGTCCAACCACGATATATGTGGTGAAGGCCGTTATGATCCTATATTGATATTTTCAATGGAACAGATTGTTTTGAGACAACACTCCAATTCTCGACAGTCAAGTTTTGAGCTCATAAATTTTTACAATGTATAATCTATGGATGATCTATGTAGTCCAAGTGGGAGATTGTTAGAATATTCCCTTAAGGTGGATCTACATAGTTCATATTGTTATACGTTGTAGACTGTTGAACCATAGGTGAGTGATGTTTGATTAGACCCGATTAGTTGTGATCATTAAGAAACAAGACTAAGGTCATAAACACGTTTCTAATTACATGTTTTATGTCTTGACATATATTACTAAATTGAGTATGGAGGTTATTTATTTCTAAATAACTATTTAAGTCTCAATATAATTTTATTATTGATGATGGGCTAATAATAGAATTAGGGTTCTGTATATACAGTTGAGGTCCTCACTCCAAACCTAATTCTCTATGTCCTACTGTTCTCATCTGCTTTGAAAAACACAAGAGAAAGGTTTTGGAGGTGGAAGATCTCTCCGCTGCGTGTTGCTAGTTCGTGACGATTGATGCGAGAATACTCTTCATCAATGGTGACTTCGGGTACGCATTAATTACAGTTTTTCTTCCCTGATTATTGACATGAGTTCTTGGTTTAGGATCTGTTAGATTCCTACAACGCCTTCAAACCTTTAATCAAATCGAATTGCTCAACCTTTAAATTTTGGGTGTGTTGGATATTGGATCACCTTGCCTTATACCCTTCGAGCTCTTTAAAAAAAATCATATTCCCATTAACCTTCATTGTAAAATTTGATGTTGTTCGACATATGTGAAGCCAATGGATCCATTTAGGAAGAAACCCTATTACTTGCATGACTGAATCGAGATAATTAACACCAAGGAACATTATCAAAAACCTTGGAGAAATCCAACTTGATTACCGATAGGGGAAACCCCTGCTTCTTCCTCAAATCCATCAGCTTGTTAGCTATTAGGGGGCTATCAATAATTTGGCGACCTCTCACAGCTACACATTGGTAGATGAAATAATCGACTCAATAATATTTTTTAACCTGCTAGCCAACATTTTCGAAATGATCTTATATACCCCAATAGACTATCCATTTTTAATTTAGTGGTAAATATTCGACAAACATTTTATAGATTAAAGCATATCAACTATAAGGTAAAGTGAAAAGGTATGAGTTGGTCACTATATAAATAAAACCACAATCACCATAGAGTAAAGTTTGCACTCGTTAAATAGAAGCTAAATGTTTTTAAATAGAAGGCTAAATGTTTTTATAGCATCACAAGTTCAGGATTTGAAAACATTGTTCGCCTTAAAAAAAAATGTAACAAAAATTTCTTAGGAAAAATTTGGTGCTTGGGAAAGTTTAATAGAGGTTTTGGTTTCTTTACCCACGTTTTATTCCATGCATCATTCCATGAACAAAAGTCCATCATCAACCCTGTTTATGAACAATGGCTTGCCTCCCCTCGTCTAGTAGTTCAGACTTGACTTTGAGAGGTACATATACTTCTAGGGTCTCCACTTGCAAAATTTGAACGTAAACATAGAGGGTCAATTCACTTTCACATGAAGCGTTGAACATTGGAGGCAATTTGAATTTTGAAGTGTTGGATATAGGGTGTTTTGTTGGTACATTTGAGCAAAACAACAGATGGTCCTCAAGTTAATCATTTGTTTTTCCTCTTGGGCAAAGGGTCTTAAATTGATGAATCGTTGAGAGAGATGGGGTGGGGAATAAACAACTTCAATCAACACGAAGATTTGCTTTCTGTAGAGCAAATCTGTGGCATAAGTTCAATGTACATCTGATTAAAACATGGTGACGTACTAAATTTAGATTGAATGCATTGAGATTTAAGTTCTTGATTGGTTGGAATCTAAAAGCAGTTTCATTGAATGGGGGTAGTAAGTGGCTAAATTATCATTTTAAGAGATGCCTGTTTGCATGGAAATCTTTTCAGTTGTTTTTTAATCATTCATATAGAACTCATGCACATATCACAGTTTGACTTTGAATTACTAACATCGAACCCTATCTAATACTATTATTCGAATGAACAATTCTAATAAACTTTTCCTTCAACTTCAATTGAACATAACATAATATGTCATACATATTGCAAAATTCTAATAAGCTTTTCCTTCATTTGCAATTGAAGAGATGTTAGAGGTGAGGAAACGATTTAGGGGGCACGGTTGGAGATGTTGTTAGGGAATAGAAGTGTCGACAAACTGATGATAATACATGCATCTTGCTTTCTTAATTTGTCTCTAAGTACTCACTGTACATGCTATAATTTACAACGACATTATAACCATCTTATATATTGAACTGATTCTTTTGTTTAGTTCATTGACTTCATTTGAGAATCACCAATTTTGCTTATACATTATATAGGTATTTGAATACTTTGCTTTAATCAAACATCTTCTCTAATTCTATTTGACGAATCCCACATATTAAATCAATGAAAGCAACAAAAAGCTAACAAAACAACGGATTTTTGTTATATTTATTGAAATTAATCTTAACAGGCATCAGGTTAGGGAGAAAATACCATTCATACCATACAATGCCAATACTAAAACATTACCCAATTTAGCATACTAACCCAACATGGGGAAGGGCATGACATGCATAAAGGGCACTAGGCTTATTGACGTTCACATAAATATTGCAAACAAATACCACAAATTTGGTTTCTGAAGCTTTAGGCTTCAAACACAATCTTGATCCCTCCAATGAGAATCTTACCTGACCTTGGCACCAAACTCACCACGATTGTATCATCAGCATCTGCTCCCAAATCCTCCAACAAGTTAGTTATCCCAAGGCTCAAGGTTGTCTTCAACTTCTTCTCGGTGTCATGCTTCCCATGCTTGTGTGGAACATTCAGATAGCTTCCTGCAAACTGACTCTTATCTGGACGAGAACTAGCATCATCTTCATCATTTATATATACGTCGAACTTTACATCTGCATCTGTTTCAAATTCTATCCCATCTATGAACAACACTTCTTCCTCTGCTTCCTTCTCCTCCTTGCTCCTAGACTTCTTTGGCCTAGGCACCGTCACGTTCAACACCTTGTCAAGTTGTGCAGGTAGCACATCACCACTTTTCTTAAGCTTTGTCGTACCTTCCTTAGTAGAACTTGTGGAAAAACCAGCTTTAGTAAGTTTAGGAGTAGGCTTTGAATTGAGCCATGGAATATCAACACTTTGGTAAGAATACCTCATCTTCTTTGGGTCGAGGCAATCTTTAATCTTAACTTGCACAAGCTGTGCATTCTCATCATAGAAAAGGAACCCAGAGTTTAGCCAATCTTTGTCTTTGAAGTCCTTCCTTTTCCCTCCCAATCCTTTCCAAAGAGTCCACAACCGATCAACATTTGAGTGGTGAGAGTAGAAAATTGGGTCTCTAGCAGCTGAGTAGAAATTGCCCATGTTTTCACGGTTAGGCTGATTCCTATCACCAGTCCATATGTGCACTGGACCGTGTGGGATGTTCTCTATCGACCCCATACCAGGACCAGGTGCATCTCCTGCATGATATGGACGTCCTAGAAAGAGCTCAGAAGTTGCACCATTTGAGAACATTTGACGATACATAATTGAGAGATTTATGGAAGTTTGTTCTTCTAGGCTTATATTCTCATCAACGCGAGCATAATCCAGATCGACTATTGCTGGCGGTTGGTGCTTGGCATCACGAAGTGTTTCATAAAGAGGTGACTTAGGGTCAGTATAGATTTTTGGCATTGTCATGCCATTGGGAGCATCCCAATTCCAGAAAGGCAAAGCGAAGGTTGGATCATTGATCAGCTTGCCTAGGATTCTCTCATAGAAGTATAGATAGTATCGATGAAATGGGAAGAAAAGCCATGAGTGGTGTACTTGGATTTGTAAGTTTGGGAACCCAATTTGGTCATAAGCACCATCACAATAGGCACAATGGATATTGGACTGTTGTTTGAAACTACGTGGGTCATCGGCAGGGAGAGCCTTCATTAAGGCAATGGCTTTAGTGTACTTATCTAGGTAGTTTTGGTCTACAAGGTGAGCTGCAGGGCGCACACGCATTGGTTCAGAAGAAGATGGTAGTATAAAATCTTTGATTTTGAGGTTTGTAGGTGGGCAGCAGTTAATTGGTAGTGCACCAGCGGGCAAGGTTGCTGGACCACAGTCGGAGAAGTTTGGTGGCAATATAGGTGCACCATGGGCTATCCTATCTGTAACATTTAGACCAGCTACACCATACAACCCTCCTAAGCCAACAAGCATGTTCCTCCTATCAACCTTCCCTATTGAAGATGTTTCCTCATCCCCATTACAAGCATTACAAGTGACTTTACAAGTAGAACGTTGGTTTCGGGTCCTAATGGTGAATTGTGACCTTCTATGGTAGGTTGGATAGGAGGGAAGAGTGGGAGAAGACTTGGTGGTGACAGTGATGTAGCTTGTAAAGGGAGAAAGAGAAGCCATGACTAGCTAAGTTTGGTTTGTGATGAAGGATAAGGAATGATTGTCGCTATTTATAGTAAAATGAGAGAAGTTCTTACGAGTTTTTTAGAAGACTTGAAATTCTTAGTCCACTGCAGATCTGTTTTAAAGATCTCTTTAATAACTTAATTTGTGCATATTTTCTTGTTCATGCACATGGAGTTCATCGGCGTAGTGTCCTCTCACTAAACTGAAAATTTACATATACTATAGACCGTGGACCCTTAACACAAATCGAAACTCCATGTTGCGCTATAACAATGCAATAAGAGAGTCATCGTCAGTGACTTTTCTTCTCAACATTGCTTAATAGGAGATGAGAAGAAAATCAAAGCCCTCTTAACGATGTTAGCTAGATTGTTGGTTAAGTAACTTAGTAATAGTCAATGTGAAGGTGATTTAATCCATACGCCTTGGAAGCAAAGATTATCTGCCCCCTGTCATTCTACCCTCAAAGTCTTACCCTGTAGTTCCCTGCAATTAATATGTAATTTAACCACTCAACACGTAGTTGCAACCATGACAAAAAAAATAAATAATAATAATAATAATAAAGATCCATACACTTAAGGCGCTTGATGATTTGAATCTAATTTTAGACTATAAATGGCGCTTTGTTTATTTGATTGATCTCACTTTGAAAGCCATATTGAATTTGGGTGAGTGCTTCCATGTGGTAATTTTTGTTGAGCGAAGATTTTCAATTTAAGCTATTGACTTGTGGCAACTCTGCAGGCTATTTCATGGACTTGACATGGGATTATTCTGGTTCTGGCTAGTTGATACAAAATGTACATGAAAGGCTTGAGTGATGAGCTTTGTGCCAGAATAAGGACTTTGGTTTGACTAAATAACTTTGAGACAGATTATGTAATGTGTATACTCCCTTCTCCTGAAAACACTCAAGATCATTATATTTAATTAAAACTTAAAAATACATAATTGCGTGTCTAGCCAATGGTGCTCCATTTGTAATGTTTAAAAGTAGTATTGAATAGTAAGTTGATTTACTCTTAGCACCAACTTGACTATGGTGGCTCGATGGTTTTGTCTGGCAACTAGGACATAACTTGGTCAACACAAAGAATTAGAGGGATTCGGAAATAATGTAGCATTAAGAAAGTTAGGTGGAAAGAAGAAGAATTAAACAAGATTAGATTTAGTTAGAAGATCACAAGAGGTCAAGAAATATATTAATCTGATTTTTTTAATTTTTACTTTCGTCGAGTTTTAAAACATAAAAACTTGCCACCGTGACATTGAGTTGTTTCGATGCTACGGCATGCACAATCTATAGGCTAGTTTGTTTTCTAGAAAATTGTAAAAAGAGTATCTCCAATGGAAGATCCAAACCTCATTTTTTTGAGGGACTTGGGGGTTTAGGGAACCCTAACACCTCATATTGTTTTAGGGATTTTGAGGTTGAGGGTATCCTAACAAAAAATCTCAAACCCATTGTATTTCGTTTAGGAGTTACAAGCCCCATAATTGCAATTGTATTTCATTCCAGACTTAGAAGTATCATAATATAGAAGGCGGACTTTTGGCCTTATGTGGTGTGTTTCGAATGAGAGAAATAGGAGGATCTTTAATTGGATATGAGTGTTTCTAGGGAGCCTGGTTTGCAGCCTGGGTGGCATTTTTACACTTTTGTCCCTGCATTTTTAACCACTCTTTAAAATATAACAACAACAAAGGAGGGGCAAAAGGATAATTTTGCCCACCCAAGCTGCAAACCCAGACTCCCTAGAATTATACATTGGATATTAAAGAACTATTGTGGAGAATGGGCACAACGTGTAATCTTTTTAGAGAATAGTATTTCGACACTTTCATGGTGCTGTGGCATTCCTTGGTTTAGGAAAATGCCTTTTGTAATAATAAAAATCTTTGTGTTTAACCAAAAAAAAAATTTATCATAGCTCCCAAAATCCAATTTGAAATGAACTGACGAGCCATGTGAAATGACCACCTTGACCTCCTTGACCTGTGAGCAAAATCTAAATGTCTAAAAAAAATTAACTATATACTAATAATAATAAAAATAATTTATTTCCGATAGAAGGTTTTATATAACCCAACTTCTAACGTTTTTCATCAATGTATATTCTATATCTTCATTTATTATTATTATTATTATTATTATTATTATTATTATTATTATTATTATTATTATTATTATTATTATTATTATTATTATTATTGTGGAAGCTAAAAATAATCTTTAGCCCAACAGGATAAGGAAGTCCAAAGATTTGAGATGTTCCCGAGACCCACGAGAATTACAAATAGAGAAAACCCAAGTTTGGGCCCAATACAACTCAACAAAACATTTTTTTTCTCAGCAAAGAAGTAATGCAATCAATATATAATTAGAAAATCAGGGGATGATTTCAAAAATCAAAATATAACTAGAAGAAATGATAATTAGAAAATCAGGGGGATGTTTCAAAAATCAACAAATAATTAGAAGAATTGATAATATGAAAAAACCTCAAAATTTATGAAAAAAACCCGAAATTTTTTTAAATAAACCTTCGAAAAAATATAATTTTTGGTAGTTGGTTGCAAGGAATGTGATTTCTCGAGATTTCATGAAATATTTCTTACTTTGAAGTTACTGAAATCTCTTTCGAAATCCGAAATATATCGAATTTTCCGAATAAAAGAAATTAATATTTTAATCTCCGTATATTTTAACATGCTATATTATTATTTTAGTATCAATAGTTTATTACGTGAGTGATTCTTATATAATATGTAGTATTTGTGACAATATAAATCGTGTGAGACTTTTTTTTATGTAGTATTTAATAGTTTAAAATGCATAACTAATATTGTTAAATTGGAAATCACAACGGAAATCTTTTCCTCTTTTTTCTACACATAACGAAATATTTCTTAAAATCGGGGGATCGAAATCAACTTGAAAAATGAAATCACAGTCCTTGGTGGTTGGTTGTTGTATTTTTACAAAAACAACTAAATTTACGAATAAAAATCAAAAATTAACGAAAAAATGTAATTTTTTCTTTTTGTACTTTCACAAAAATGAAATTTTCGTTGAAATTTCGCGTAATCACATTCCTTGATCACTGCCACCTTCCCTTTTTCTTTTTCTTCTTCTTCTTCTCACCACCACCACCCCGTCACCGCCACCTCTCCTCCTCCTCCCTTTTTTTCTTCTTCTTCTTCTTCTTCTTCTTCTTCTTCTCTATCAATCACCACCACCTATCATCCTCCTCCCCCTCACCTCTTCTTCTTCTTCTTCTTCTTCTCATCTCCCTTCCTCCTCTACTCTCTTTCTTCTCCATCAAGCACCTTCACTATCAATTGGCGGTGGCAAGGCGTGGTTGGGCAAGGTGGTGGTGGGCGGGAGGTGAGGTGTGGTGTGGTGTTGCTCTGGTGAAGAGATGAGAGAAGGTAAAGGTGGTGGTGTCTTTCAACAAATTCAAACAAAATGAGGTGGCGGTGTCATTTAGTCGGTGCCTTTTTTTATTAGTCCAAGTTAAACATATCCTGAACAAGGATTGTTATGTTGCCCTTGATATGGGTTTGAAGCCCACGACCACTTCTTTCATGCCTGGGCTCCTCTCGGGCAATTCGCCAAAGAAGCCTGTTTGGCTTAAAGGCCCATAAAAGTTCATCACAAAGCAAAAGCGGACTCCTTGGCCTTATTTGGTCGTGGAGTTGCAGCTCACAAGTTGTTCATACCAGTTTACTCAATCACCCTTAACAAATATAAAATATTCCCAAATCTCCAGACCACTATATCTTTCCATATTGAGGGTATAATCAGAAAAGAAAAAATAGTAACAGTTTTTTCAACCCCACGTCTTCCCTTAAGCGACTTAAGCTTCTTCATAACTGTCAAACTCTTCTTCTTCTTCTTCTTCTCTTTTCTCTTCTTTTCTTCAATAAGAAGAAGAAAAATGAGCTCTTTGTGATGTTATGAAGATCTTGAACATGTTTGACACTCTGTTTGGATGGCGAAAAGCCTCCAAATGGTAAGCAAGAACACTTGTAATCTCAGTTTTCATGTTGAGTTCATGAAAAATAACAACATTTTTTATTAATGGGTATTGTTTGTGTTGCAGCAAGAAGTTGATCAGACATGTTCAATGTCGACTTAAGATCTTAAAGAACAAGAGGGAATCGATTATTAGACAGATACGCGGAGATGTGGTTGAGCTCATCAAGAAGGGAGATGACCATACTGCATTTGCTCGCGTACATACACTCTTTATCTCTAAATACTCTGTTATTTCCCCTGCTTCTCATTTTTTGTGTTTATTTGTTTTGTATTCTTGAAATTTGAAATTGGTAAAGATTGAAGATTCGATGAAAAGAACTAGTACAATGTACATGGGAAGTGGGAACTATATTGTTTACTTTACTTCCTGTAATTTATCTATGTATCAAATCTTGGAGATTTAGGTTTAATATGATTAGAACCAACTTTTAGGAAATGATCTTATTTTTGGAGATACCCTTACCAATTTTTTATTATCTAGTTTTGATGTTTTGGGCTTATTTTTATTATGTAGAATATAACAATTTTGTCCGAAAATAGCAAGAAGAACCTTAATGTAGAAGATGAAATAATGAGATTTCAGCTCAAATGGTTAATGTGACAGTGTACTTGCATGAGCCTTTTAGCACTTCCTTTCAACTTATCAAGATGATGCCTGAGTTTTGAAATTTGCATTTAGGCCTGACTTGTTGTCCGATCCTTTCCTATCTTTCAGGTTGAGCAGCTCCTTAGAGATCAGAACATACAGGATCTTTATGATCAACTTGACAATTTCAGCGAGCTTATCATCCTTCGATTACCTTATATTCGAAAACATAAGTAAGACATTATGTCATTCATACAGTCATAGTTCCAAATGTTTTGATTTCAGCTCGCACTTTAGTTCTAATTCTTTTTCATGCATGAGCTTTACTCATCTGTGTTTCATTGTAATCGTAGGGACTGTCCTAGAGATATCCATGAAGCAGTGTCAAGTTTGTTATATGCTTCTTTAGTGTGTGGTGATCTTCCTGAGCTTAAAAGGCTGCGGAAGCTGTTTGGAAAGCGCTATGGAAACACATTTGTGAGAACGGTGCTCAACTTGCTCCCTGGAAATCTTGTGAATCAAGAGGTTGTCGATAGTTCAAGTTCAACTTTGGTTCATCCTCTCTAATAACTAAGATGAAGTTGCCATTACAAAATATTTCAAAGTTCTCAATCTGAGTTCTGATAGAAATCCCATGTCTTCTTTGAGTACAGATGGTTGAGAAAGTGAGACAGAAGAATATATCAGATGATGTAAAATTCAGATTGATGAAAGAAATAGCCAGGGAAAATAATCTTCAATTGAGACCCCCAGACATTGAGATGAAATACCATCATGTTAGTTTATTTTTATGCTACAAACTAACTCAATTTTTCTTAATTTATTATTATCATGTTTGATTATTTTACATTCCATGTGATTTCAGGTAGGCAACATTCCGCTGTTAACTTATGGAATTGAGTGGGAAGAGTCCGCTTGTAAAGGAAAGGGAGGAGCTCAATTTCAAACATCGAATGACATTGTAGATAATTCTTTTGGTGATCTTACACCTACACAACCTTCTTCGAAGGATGAAAGATTGTGCCTTTCAAATGAAGCTGAACTTTATCGTGACAGATCTTCTAGAATGAGCATTTGTCGGAGCTCCATCTCGAGAAAGCCAGATAAGATCATAGAAGCCACAAGTCAGATTTTTGAGAGAATTAATGTATACCGTGATGACATAGAAGAGTTTCGGCCCAGTGGAAAAGACGATAAGAAAGGTGGAGATCAAAGGTTCTTTATGTTCAATTCACCCACCGTGTCTCCAAAATGTGGAGCTACAAGGCGTTCACTGGATTCATTTTATGATCGGAAAACTAAAGACTGTACATTGTCATATAAAAGCTTCAGTACAAAAGGCGACAACTCAAAAGCTAGGACTGGGAGCCGTGTCTCTGTAGAGGGTCAAGGGTGCAATTCTTCTATGTCAATGACTTCAAGCATGAAGGACGTCGAGTTTGCATTGTACTACTATGGTGGTGGTGGGGTGGATTTTTTACCAAACAGTAAATCAATATATCGAACAAAACATCAATACAAGAAGAAGTCTGTTGAGAAAAGACATAGTTCCAGTTGCTGCAGAAAGGAGATTTTGTCAGCTTATCCACAGGAAAGAAATGGCTGTGTGAAAATAGGAGAGAGTAATCTGAGACGACACAGTTGTGAATGCCAATGGAAAATGATGTATAATAAAGATTTCAACCAACTTATGGCGTGTGACCGCTGCTTGAAATGTTATTTTTCCATCAGTTGTGATGACACCGACTTGGGAAGCCCTCCAAGGCGAAGTAGTATGACACCAAGATTTGTGAGGCACTTGCATAGGAACCTTGAGCAGGGAGAATATGAAGATCACTGCAATTGTCACAATTTTCCTACTGAAGTTGAATTTGTTCCTGCTGCAGTCAGCAAATTGAGTACTTGTTCAGCAAGGACCAAGGGTGAAAATGTTCGAGGGAGAAAACCTAATGTTGGTGTCTCCTTTGAAACTGATAAACAAAATGAACATAGAAAGGAAGATGAAGAAGTGAATTTATCAGACTGTCCGGTCAGCTTTGCTTCTTCTTCCACAGTATCTTTTCAAGCTCAACCAAGTCCTTATAAGTCAGTTGAAAATTTATCCATAATTCCTTATAAGCCTCTGCAGGTCAATCAATCAAAAGGTGGTGCCTCTTCCATCAGCCATGTTCATCCAAAACTCCCAGACTACGAGGATTTGGTATCCAAATTCACGGCTCTGAAGATAGAAAATTTACAAAGGTAGCTGTGGTGAAGTTTGCTATAGCATTGGAAGATCATAAGGCCCTCTTGCCTACTTACTACCTTTTAGTACATAGATTCTAATTTCACTACTTCATTTGATATGATTTTTTCCATCCCTTAATTTTCAGTGGATTCCTTGTTCGATTGTGTAAACCTTCATTGGGTTGTTTACACAAGATAAATTTGGTTGTTTGAATAATAGTTGTGTTCAAGCGATTGAGATTATTCTATTTGCATTTGAGTTGAAAACTTTTCATTGGTAATATATCATGGTGCATCTTTTTACACAAGTTTTATGTCAGAGTCCAGTGGAACTGGGAAACATAACTTCTAACATCAGTCATGGTATATGTTTAGTTAGTAGAATCTAATTTATAAAGGGGGTGATGTGTGAATTCGTGGTGTGTTTTGACACAGAGAATTGGTTGAGTTCTACTGGGTTGAATCACAGTTGAGTAAGATATGTTTAGACGAGTAAAATCCAATCATGCTAGGAGTATTTCAGTTAGTCCGGTTAGTAAATCGTTGTCATATGCCCATTTAAAACAGCTTGTGCATGAATGAATCAACTCCACCACCACTCTTTGTAGCTTTAATTTACAGTGAACATGAGTTTTTGAGCACTCTCATTGTCAATGGGGAAACTTGTTAGATACCATCATTAGACTTTACCTTGCGTGAAAAAACTGTAGGCACTCTTGCTTGCTCATCTACAAAGTTGGCCACCAGCCTCTGCACCCAAAAGCCTCAGGTCTTGTTTGATCACCTGTCCACCAGACTCTCAGTATCTTATGTTATGTACGCAAAATTTTAGACACAATGGGCATTTCTATTGGTCCATTTAAGCACCCCATTTCAAAGTATGGTTTAAGTAACATAAATCGATGGATTGAAAACACAATCTTGTTGAAACTGAGGCAAGTTTATTGTATATAAAAGTCAAGGAGGTTTAGTTGTTTATGTTCACCAAGAAATCCATGTGGGGGTAGAGAGAGCTCTCCATACACATACACACAAACATGGCAAAGAAGTTGATTAGTAGAAGTTTGTCAGCTTTTCCCAATGTGTATTATGAGAGTGAAAGCTGAACTCTCTACTCCTAGAATATGTATAAAAGATGCTGTTTAGCTTTAAAGCTCAGGTGGGGCAAAATTTGTTCACCTGATTCCTTCTTCCTTTGTCAGTTTTTCAAAGAAGTGATCCTCACTCAACCATCACAATATTTCAGGCCTTGTAAATTTACTACATTTTTTTTTTTTTTTGGTTTGTTAATTCAGACTGAAAGAGTGTAGAATCCTACAATTTTAATGTAGGTTGTGTCGGGTGCATCATGATTACATACCCAAAATATTGTATATATAAAGTTTTTTGTATCGAAACATATTTCAACATAGCATTAAAGGTTGAGAATGAAGCAGTCCTTTAGATACAAAACCACAACTTACAGCCACACTAGCGAACTTAAATACTAAAATCATCGATTAATTACACCTTAAATGAAACATTCATGAGGAAGCAAGGAACACTTGGCATTGTGTAAATTGGAACTTGAAAAAATCTTGTGATGTCCTCACTCTTGGTATCTAAGATTTGGTTGAGACCTTCTTTACACTTTAAATCACTAACTAAAGAAAAAGTAAAAACTTTAGAATCTTCTACAAATAATTGATGTTATAAATATTGATGAAAAATTAAAGATTATATTCTCAAATAGATTGTTTACATTGAATGACCACCATTAATCACATTTTGTGGTAATAAAAGCAACTCCATTAAGGATTAAATATGTTTATATATATATATTTTTTTCCTTTTCTATAAAGTTGTTGAATGGCCATCTTCTTCTTTTTAATTTTTTAAAGCTAGTCATTTGGTTTCCATTTTCCGGGCACATCCACCATGAGGCGCGTGTTGCTACGAAGCTTTTTTAGTTTATATATTGAACTGTAAATGTCATGGGGTCCATAATAATACAATTAAAATCCTCCATTACTACAACAATGTAATGATTGATCCACATTTATGAACTCTCAATCCACTTCGAGCATCCAAAATAGTGAAGAAAATGTGTAAAATTACAATGTGGCGCACCAATTCTCTTTCGAAGATTTGAATATTATGCAACTCTATGTAAATTTACAAAACTAATCTCTGTTAGGCACATTTGAAAACCTTTTGCAAATTCAATCTGCATAGTAACCTTAGATTTTTTATTTTTTTTTAAGAATATATTTTAACCTAATTTAATAATTAGACCTCAGAGTAGGTGCACCACCCATGTAACAATCGAACATATTCTTTTCTTGTAATGAGCTATGTAAAAATCTTAAATCGTAAACTTTCTATTATACATTGGTGCAGAAAATTTGCTTAAGTGTGACCTAAAAGTAGAATTTTCTCACAATAAATTGGGAAAAAAAATTTTGTACAAATTTGAACCAAGCACCTAGAGAATTTTCCTTCCCAAACAATCAAAAAATTGTCAAATAAATCTTCTCGAAAGAATTTTTTTTTTTTTTTCTTTTTAGTGTGTAACCAAACACACCCTAAAAATTAAAAGGTTTTTTAACTAGAAAATCAGCTTAAAACATATCCAGTACTAAAATTAACAAGTTTGTTATTTAGGATCCGAAAATTTAGTGATTATAAATGAACTCCCTTGTCTATTTATGATACAAAGTGAATTCCAAGTTTCAACTTTTTTTTAACTGCAAAACACAAGAAGTCTCCTCTGCTCATTACCTGTTTGTGGAGCAGTTCCTCTGTTTCAAACCCACCACTACCACTCCTCTTCACAAAATCTGTTCAGCTCAAATAAATAACTGTAACCCCACAAACCCAATTCATTCATTCAATCAATCAGTGTACACACCATGTTCATGCAAAGTTGCAGCGAAGTACAATAACATGTTTGAGGCTTTATTTGGTTGGAGAAAAGCCTCCAGATGGTAAGCTTGAGATATGTTCTATGTTTGGATGAAAATGAGTTGCTTTCTTGTATTGGGTTTCATTGATTTGCTCTGTTTTTGTGTGTGGGTGTTGCAGTAAGAGATTGATCAAACATATACAGTGTCGTTTGAAGCTGCTGAGGAACAAGAGAGAATCCATCATAAGGCAGTTGAGAGATGATGCTGCTCAGCTTATCAGAGATGGGCATGTGGAGAGTGCGTTTTCGAGGGTGGGTTTGCTTCAAAACTTCTGACTTATGTGTTGGTTTATTGATTTTTGAGTTGTGATTGTGGTTTTTTGTTGTATGGGTTTGGATGAAGTAAGCGTGAATTGATCGAAATTGAAGTTGGGTATGAGAAGAAACAGAAGTTGAATGATCTGTGTAATATATTGATAGTTTTGGATCAGTGGGGTTGCTAGTTTATAAGCAAAATGATCAGTTTGTGTCTTTGTTTCGAATGAATGCGTTGTACTAATTTGGAACATTGACTGGATCATTTTGAGTCTTTTATGCCGTACTGATTCTGGGAAAATTGCGGAAATCTTGGGATGTTAAGACATTTTAAAATTGTTCAGAGGAGTATTTCACATCATCTGTCAGCGTTGCTGTGTGTTTGCTGATTTTATGGCTCTAATACTTATCTTTAGCTAGAGAAATGAATTATGAAACCTCTATGATTTATATGGAAGCTCACTCTCAGTGTGATTGGGGTCTTCTTGTACAGATTGAGCAACTCTCCAAAGATCAAAGCTTAAGGGATGCTTATGAACTGCTTGATCATTTTTGTGAATTCATCATTATCAACCTACCTTACATCCGTAAACAGAGGTAGGATCTTCAAATTAAGTAATGAAGTTAAGTTTGAGGTCTAGTTTTTGTGGTTGGGCTACTGTATTCATTCTTTCTACTTAGCTTTCTTGAAGAATGTGAAAAGTTGGTTGAAATCTGTTATTACATTATTTGTTCATTATGTTTGACTTACAAAGTTCCAATACATTCAGCGACAGTTTGTGCCTTATTGTTTGAAGGGTTTTCATAATCTGATCCATATTGTGAATTGTCGATGTAGGGACTTGCCCAATGATGTTAATGAAGCAGCGTCGACTTTGATATATGCTTCTGCAAGGTGTGGTGAACTTCCTGAGCTGCAACAGCTAAGGAAGTTGTTCGGTGAACGTTATGGACAAAGATTTGCAATGGTGGCCGTTGAGCTATCACTCGGGAATTTAGTTAACCGAAAGGTTGTTTGAATTTCAATATCTTTAAAATGTAAATTAGCAAGTTATTGGGAATTTGTACAGTTATGGCAAGTTGTTGGAAATGCTTCCGTCCGTATCTTGACTCTGCTTTGATCTTCTGCCAATGAAGCTGGAGTTTGTTACTATTGTTGTTCAGTTACATTCTTTTCGGAACCTCAATCCCACGTTGTGTATGCAGATTATAGAGAATTTATCAACAAAGTTGATATCAGATGATTTGAAGCTCAGCTTACTAAAAGAACTAGCAAAGGATAAAGGTCTTCAGCTAGAGCTTCCCGGCTACAATGACAAGTCAGAGCCACAACACCAACTGGTTAGTTTGTCTTGTACAA
Organism: Berberis vulgaris; assembly: GCA_963556465.1. NCBI lineage: Eukaryota > Viridiplantae > Streptophyta > Magnoliopsida > Ranunculales > Berberidaceae > Berberis > Berberis vulgaris. The sequence continues at coordinate 72,968,084 of OY747135.1, forward strand.
TGCAAACGCCCTCATAATTTTTTTTTAACTCAAATAGCCATTTGTATTAGTTTAATTCTTATTCATTTTCTATGCAATTACAGGTAGTACATACAAGTTGTGACTTAGAGTCCATACAGCAATTTCCAGAGAAAGATTTTCAATTTCTGGAAGATGATATTGGTCAAGCTCAGTTGAATGACTTGGATCCTTCAGATGAACCTGAAAAAAGTCACGATAGATCTTCTGGCCAAACTGATCCAAGAAGACACAGCTCAAATTGGCTATCTAGTGTCTCTATGCAACAGAAGTCAGAAAGCCCAAGTCAATCATCTGAGAGAAGTGTCGTGTATCTCGATGACGCGGAGGAGTTCGAGCCTAGTATAAAAGAATGTGATGGTGATAAGGATCAACAATTGTTTATGTTTAAATCAGATGTACCCTCTAGGAAAACTAGCCCTGCAGTTGTTGCCACCAATTTATTGGGTTCACATCACTATCAAACGGGATGTTGTGAATCTTCTGATGGGAAAACAAGCTCTAAGGGATCTAGCAAGAGAAGAAAGTCAAGGAGGCCTGTGATTGTGGAAAGTGAATTGTGCAAGTCTCCAATCATAGATATGAGCATGAAGGATGTTGAATGTGCATTGTACTATGGTGAGCCAGGAGACTTTTCATCAGATGAAGAATTTTACAGCGAAAGATCTCATCTGCAAAGGAAGCATCAGCAAAAAATGTTAGCTCAAGAAAATTTGATTTCTTCAACCACAAATGAAACCAAGAAGCTTGTAGTACCCCACAGCCCGTATCACGAGTTTAAAGTGCCAGACAAAGTTTGGTGTGGGCAAACAGAACATAGTAGTATAGCTCAAAAGTGTGGAGTTAGTCAAAGGAGAAATCACAGTAGTGGTAATTTTAGCCAAGATTGCTGCTTTGAGCGTCCATGTTATTTTGTTGCTACAGCTGACATTGATGATTGGAGAAGTCCATCTCCAATGAGAAAGAATGGAAAGAAGAAATTTTTGGAGTTTTCTTCAGATGAAGAAGCATTCAGCAATACTGTAAAGACCAACTATTTGAGTGCGGCTGCAAAGGTTGCAAGCTATGGCATGAAAAACCAGGATACTGGTTCTGTTTCTCTCCCTAAAAGCCCCCTGGTAAGAGACTACAAAAAGGGTATTGTAGATGTCATAATGCCCTCTCAGAATCACAAGCTGAATGAGCACGGCAATGAAAAGGAAGAAGCAGAAGTAATCGATTGTCAGGTTAGTTGTGCCTCTTCTCATGACTCTTTTTCAAAGGCATCAAGTCCATGGAAGCAGACACTACCACCTTATGTGAGAGCAATGACAATGCCACCTGAAAGGCCTAAAAACATACCTAGCTACCAAATGCCAAGGTCTATTTCTTCACTGTCTCATCAACGTAATGATTCCAACAGGAGCTCCTCCTCATGCTCCTCTTCCGGTTCCCATATCCACCCTAGGCTCCCAGATTATGATGATTTGGCAGCCCATTTCAAGGCAATGAAGAATGAAAGAACATAAAGATCAAAATTATGTGACATTGTGAGTCTCCAGGCTCCTACTTGCCAATACCATGGTACCTTTAGCCCATTGTATATGAACCCGCCATTGCTTGTGTGACGATGATAGTGAGTAGGTCTGATATCGCTCTCTTAGTTTTCTTTTTGAAAACATAGATCTACATTGTGTCACTTGTAAAAAGATTTAGAACATTTTTTCCACTGTACTCATATATGTTAATTTCCATCTTGGGATAGTAACTTGCACTTCTTATAGATTTAAATCATAGCTTTAGCATGATTTTCCTCATTTTAAATCAAATTTGAAAGCCATTGGGACTAGTTTGAAGGGCTTGGAACAAATTTGGGTTAGGCCTGAACTGTCTCTGAGCTGACAGACAATCAGCATGACTTTATTAGCTTCCTCATTTTTTTCCAGTTTGGACACTTTTAACAGTTATGGATTATGAAGTTGTTTGGTTATGTTCCCCCTTGATTATGAAAAGCCTTGCAGTGAAGAACAAGAAACCATTGAATACATGACAGTTGAATACAGAAATCATACTGTTAACAGTAAATGCGACTAAGGAGAAGAGATGTGATAGTCAGAGAAAACAGAAAAGGACAATAAGCAAAATGCAGGCAACTGAAAAAATAAAGCAAGGATAATGCTGGCTGTCGGCACTCGATGTGTTGTTATTTGATCATGATAGAGATCACATACCTAGTAGAATAGAACTGAATGATTAGCACAGAAGGTGATTTCTGATTTCTGTCATTCGAGTAAGACAAGGAAATTGTCAATTATCAACATACTCTGCAGGTAGGAAAATAAATGGTGATATTGATGGTAATGATTCCAATGAAGAAAATTCTATTTCTTCTTGCCAAAAGAGTGCAAGGCTGGGGTCCAAAGAAGACCATGTCAGACCCATGAGCAGGGGATATATCGAATGTGGAACGTTTGAATCAAGTGCATCTCTCAAAGTGTATACAGATCTACCGGAAACAAGAAAGCCAATTCTAAGTACACGATTGATGGAATGACATCATTGAAAATCTGCTTCCAAACGACAATATAGAATATCGTTTAAATTCAGGTGTTTGGATCTTTTCCAATTCCTTTCGAAAAATGAATAGCTTAACTTCCAACATATCCATATGTTATGATTGTAGCCTAAATAATTATTTATTTCCCTCAAAATGCAATTAGTCATGGATTTGGTGCAATATGTAGAGATTGTGCATATTAATCAAATATACCAGTGTTTCAGTTTGGGGTAAATTCTAGTAAAATGCACATTACACCCTATGTATAAAACTCTTTTAAGATACTGCATATTTCAAGGAGCATTCTCGAATTGGTTCATTGATGCAACTTGTGACCGTTCTTTTCCATAATCACTGTGAATCTAAAACATTTCACTGTCCTTAAATTGATATAAGGTTTATATATATAGTTTAAAGACTCGTAGTAGATTTACTGATATACATTTCCAGTGTGTAGAAACTTTCGAACTTGTAATTTATGTGCATGAAATTTTTTTTTGCTGCTATTGCAAAATTTCCACTACTTTAATTCAGCGAAAAGCATTTCGCAGATTCAAAATCAGTACTACTTCCAGTTATAGCATATTTGATTTTATTTCACATTTGAACACTTAAACATAACAATGACATATCTTCTAACGGTGAACTGATGGTTAAACTACATAATTAACATATAAGGAATTGCAAACTTACTCACTTAGTGTTGTTTTAAGGAAATGACAGTTTTCATGTGTCTGAGTTCAACATTTAACTTTTCGTAATCGCAATTGGGTCGGCATTCTTTAAGGGCATAAACGAGTGGCAGGTAAATCGTCTCCTAGAAGTTATTTATCCCTTTTTACAGCGTAGAGGCCTTACAATTCATTCTTTTATTTTTACAGACTTAGCTTTCTACCTCTCATCACAAATACTACTATGTCATGTGACATTGGCTTTGAAATGCCATTTGACACTTCTAGATCTCAAGATGTTCAATGTTTTTCTTTATCTTATCAGTAGTAATAATAATAATAATAATAATAATAATAATAATAATAATCTTTATATATTGAAATGCAATAGCTCATTAATAAATAAATAAACATTTCAAAAAAATTAAAAATAAAGTTAATTACAAAGATATTCAACACTTGATATAATTCTGAGCGAGGTGAAAAAAAAAATACTTACTGCAAAATAGAAAAATGTTTTTAACAGTGTAAGAAACTTAATTTATGATGTTGTTCAATAGCTCAAGGAAGGAGGATTTCATTTCAAATTTGGAGAATGAATAAAGTAGGCCCGAATATATGCTCAATCTAACGAGGCCCAGACAACATTAAGCTCATTATTGGCAGGCTCAAGAATGTGGGATCAAAATTGCAATGTGACACTAAGCCCACATGTCACGCGGTAAAGCTCAATACTCGTAAGTCCTGACACGGCAAGTATCTGGGGAAACGACCCAAGACAAGCAGGTCAGCAATACATTGGTTTCGACTAGGAAACAAATACTAGAGTATAAGTCAAGCAATGAAACTTTCTTGCATGGACAACACTCAAAAAAAGAAATCTCTCCCACAGATTTAAGAGCACAAGTCATGTAGAGAACTATCCCACATTGACGACTCCTAAACAGGAAAGGATCTTAAGCAAAATCTCTTTCCCTAAACTACGCCACCAAAGGCCTAGCCGAACAAAGACTCCTACACTATAAAAGGAAAAAAAAAGGTCAATGAATTAAGGTATGCTACAGAAACCCAATTTACAGCTTTAAGCCTCTCCTAAGCCTTATCTAACTTAAGCATCACAATGTCATCAACCGCCACACAATGGTTTTTGGTTCACGTGTGCTACTTATGCAGGTCTAGGTAAACAGTGAGGAAGGAAGCAGGAATCAATTGCATCAGTTTGGTGCCGTTTGTGGGGAATGACAGAGTTCCTTACAAGAAGCAGTAGTATCATCTTTCGAGAAAACCAAAAAGATGGTGACAACAAGGTCTCGCAACAATGGAAATGTTGCAGAACCTTCTAACGCTCGGACCCTCTCAAACACTGCAACCGGAGGCAAGGAATGTGATTTCTCGAAATCTCGCGAAATTTCAACGAAAAATTTGTTTGTTTGAAATTATGAAAAGAAAAAAGGCGAAACTAAAAGTTACATATTTTCGAGGGTTTTTGGAAAAAATTCAAGATTTTTTCGTTAATTTTGAAATTTTTTTGTAAATTTCATTTTTCTGTAAAAATACAAAACCCAGCTACCAAAAATTACATTTTCGAGAGTTTTTTTGGAAAATTTTGGAGTTTTTTTCATAAATTTTGCGGTTTTTTCATATTATCAATTCTTCTAATTATTTATTGATTTTAAAACCACCCTCCGGATTTTCTAAGTATCATTTCTTCTACTTATATATTAATTTTTAAAACTTTGATTTTCTAATTATATATTGATTTCATGTTTGTTTCATTTCTTGGTATTTAATATGTCTAATAGATTTATTTACTTGCATCTATTTTTTCACGTTTTCATATATCCTCGAAATTCATTATATATTTTTTATGTATTCTCAAATGTTTTTACATTTTTTCTTTATGCACTGAAATATTTCTTAAAATCAAATACTGAAATGAACTCGAAAAACGAAATCTCAATCCTTGGCCAGAGAAACCCTCTCAAACCCCATGTCGGTGGTAGCTGCTGCGGACCTAAGGGTGGATCTACTGACAATCTAGATGCAGCAAATCGCGGAAGCACCAGAGGCACTCAAGCAACGGAATCCTCCACCTGCAGAAGGAGACCGCGAGCAGCGAAAAGCCCAGTCCCCAGTGAGCTTCTGAGAACACGTTCAGGAGAGTCGCGTTGCTCTAGCAGCTTCTCAATGGACCAGAGGTGGAGGAGTGGCCAACAGAAACCCAACATCCAGAGCCAACAGACACATCTTGCACAACCCCATTCAGAACGAGGCCACAAACCCAGATGTAATGTTTAATCTCATGGTCCTCCGGTTCATGGATTATATCATGGACGATTTTCTTCCAAAGAAATACACACCACCAAAGCTGAAGTTCTACGACAAGACATGAGACTCGTCCGATCACTTGCGCCACTTCCAGCACGTTATGGCACTCAAGGAAGGGTCTGATGCGATAATGTGTCGATCATTCTTTGCCAACCCTAAAATGTTAGCGCTAACTGGCTCCACAACTTATCTCATAAATCCATCAATTCATTCCAAACATTGGTGACGGCGTTCATCACACACTTCGTGGGCAACCAATGAATCGGGAAGGGCCCGCATTATCTACTGACCATAAAGTAAAAATTGAACGAGATGTTGAGGTACGTCACTCGTTTCAACGATGAGTTGACCTTCATCGACGACTATAATGATGACACCGTCGTCACAACTTTCACTTCGGGTTTGAGAAGAGGCAAGTTCTATGACTTTCTTACTCTGGACCCCCAACCAATATGATAGACTTGCTTAGGGATGCCAGAGATATATCACTCTAGACGAGATGTTGGTCGCCAAGAGGGATGCAGAATCATAGAAAAAATCCTCTATCCCTAGGGATAAGAAAAAAGAGAAGAATAAAGAGGAGGGCGACAGGAACAAGAGGAAGTGCACTGACAACAAAACCGATTCGGGCCGCTCAAGGCAGGACAAGGCCTCGAATTATGTCGGGTCCAAATTTTTCACCCTCTCAACACAAGTCTGTCCGACATCCTTGATTCCATCAAGTATTGGGAAGAGTTGAAATGGCCACCTAAGAAGCGAGGAGACCCCGCTCGGTACGACAACAACAAATATTGCACCTACCACAAGGAAGGCAGATGTGATACTGAGGATTGCAGAAACCTCAGAGGAGAAGTCGAGTACTGGATCAGGAAAGACAAGCTCAAAGAGTTACTAGGCTCGGACAAGAGGCAAGGCCGAGCAAGGAAAAAAACAAATGTTGTCAAGGAGATTGAAAAAGAATCTCCTGGTATCATTTACATCCTCCACGAGGTCGGTCCAGAAGAGGAGCAATCTAACAGGTTCGCAAGAGGACGTTGACCGGGATGCGGACACCATCTCGATGCGAGGACTGACAAGAGCAACATGCACGAGTTCACAGCCTGATCCCACCATCGACGTTAACGAAAAGGGATCTCTGGGGGTACATTCTCCTCACAATGACGCCCTGGTCATCTCTGTCCTCATCGCTAAGTGGGAAGTAAAAAGGGCCTTAGTGGATACATGAAGTTCACTCAATGTTATATTTCTCAGCGCATTCCGCAACATGCAACTATAAGAGAACGATTTGACCCCCACCAACCACCCCATGGTCGGATTCAGTGGAGATAAGGGTTTTCCCATCGGGGAGATCGATCTAATGGTGGAGTCAGGGAGCCACAATTGCGGAAGTACCTTGTCCAAGAATTTGTGGTGGTTGACGCTTCATCCATCTACAATATTATTCTGAGAAGGTCGTGGCTTCATCGTATGGAGGCATTGGTTTCCACTCTGCACCAATGCATAAAATATACAACCAACCATGCCCAAGGATCTGTCAGAGGAAATCAACCTGCAGCAAGAGACTGCCATTATGCAGCCCTGAAACAGCTGAATCGTTGCTAATTGCAGCTGATGTTCACATAATTATTACATAATATACCTCATAATTTATATTTGTTAGTGTTTCAAATAGTGTATTTTAGTTTAATTATTTTATTTTTTGTATTTTTGTAGGATTTGGAGTTTAAATGACAAAAGTGCATTAGCGTGGCAAATTTGAAAATTCATAGACAAATTGACGAAGTGGAGTGGGAGACACTCAAGCCAAAGATTAATAAAGATATATATGCCCAGCTTGGGTCGACTTTTAGGCAAGGTGATCACTTGGAAAACAACTGAACACTAAGCCAGAGTTCCACTGCATGTGTGCCATAAGTTACTGAAGTGGTTGGTAGAATGTTCACGTTCATTCACAGTAACAACTTTGATTGATGGAAATGTGAATGGAGTTAAGGGATTACATTGTTCATATGGTTCCTAACTACCTACACAATCAACAAAAACCAATCTAATGATGAGGAGACTCGGAGCGATTTCTGAATGCGAAGATATATGTGCGTGTGAAGTGTGAGAAATTCAAGAAATTAATGCTTATTGGGGCCCTTGCTAAAGACAAAACAAAAAGGAAATAGTAAAGATATAGAGGTTCTTGAGCCCACCTTTCAAGGGGTGGGACCCCTTTTTGTTTACAATTTAAACTTGATTTCCAATTGGGCCCAATAAGAGTGTTTTTCTTTACCTTAACTACAACCAAACAGAGAATACAACAGGACGACAGCAAAACGCAAAAGGGGAAAAGGCAACAACAGAGGACGAAAGACGAAAATGACGCAGCAGTGCAGTAGGGAACACAGCAGCAGGGAGTGCGCAGGAGCAGAGAGTGCGTCGCTAATCCACCACGCGCTGCCATGTCGATGAAGCTCCACACCGCTGTTGCTGTCATCACCTTCACCATGTGTCACTAAACCCCACGCAAGGCGAAGATAAGAACTCCTACATGTAACACACTTAATTGGTATTTGATTCGTTTTATGCTTTCACGATGAATAATGATGTTTATGATGTTCACTTTTATTTAATATAGGAGTTTATGTTATTTTAGTGACAAAGATTTCATCAACTTCTTCGTAGATTATTATTCCGGTGGTTGTCTTTTTCTTCTCCATATAAGCTTATTCACGCTTTTCTTATGTGAGGAATTTTTAAGGATCAATTGATTCTGGTAGGTTAGTTATATGTGATCGTCTCTTATTACGTTATTGTCTCCGGATATATCGTAAATTTAAGATATCATATATGACCAACCTTTGTACTTTCTAGAAAAAGGGAAATCTAAAATCCATTTACATTAGAATATATTTATGCATTAAAGACTATTTTTTCGATTATGTTGTTTGGGATGTGAAACACGTAATCGAGTCATCATAGCGAATCAATACTAGTTGGCGTGTGAAATCTAGGAGGGATTCTTGGAACCTTGTGACTTTTCTAAACTTGATTTTTATTAAACTAAATTCAATTTCATATTTTGAAATTGCTAGAATTTCTTACATTTAGTTTCGCGTAGTTTTTCTTCCTTGACCTTGTTTTGTAGATAACTTTTTCTCGTGGGATCAACACCCCAATCTTTACTGCAATTGACCGCTTGTACTGTTTGAGCGTAATCAGCAGCTCGAGCCCACAGAACCAACGTGTTAGGTACCAGGCCTAGACAAAAAAGGATAATCACTCTGTGAGGGCGGAGGAGCCCGATAACCAAAGTGCAGCTATGCGGAGATCAGCCATAATTCAAAGCTAGCAGCGCAGTCCAAACTAATAAAGAGCTAAGTGACTATACTTCAACAAACGGACACCTACTCCAAGAGCTATTAATCAGCATGGAACAGCCCGCCAGCACGAAGTCCACTATCCAGTAACTTCGCTAGCTTTGACAAAACAAGATACTTCACTAGAGAGACTATGCAATCCGAGCCAGGACTATATGCGCATCCTTCAAGGCCGAGTTAGCTTAGTCCCCACTCGAAGTTAAATTATTTTGGTGTTTTGATTTCGTTTTTTGTTTTTTGTTTTTTGTTTTTCATTTCAATTTAGAAGAATTGTTTGTACCGGACACATTCCAGAAATAAAACAGATTGTATTGATTGCAATGAAAATTATTACAAAGCTTGCCGACCAACTAGTACATTAGTTTATACACTACAAGTATCTAAGTCCAATGCAAGTATCTATCCGTTGAAACAAGCGTAAAGATTTCACTCTGCCAATATACCTTCAGAAGATAAGGTGGTGAAAATAGAATGTCTGAGAAAGAAAACGAAAGAGCGCACTCAAATCGTTGCTTTGTCAAATTAGCTCGCAGGATGATTTGAAGGTAGCAAAACGAACTATAATAGAAAAAATTACAGGAGGATGACCCTCAAGAGGGAAGTGTCTGGGGTGCAGCTGAGTTAATGTCCTTGGAAAGAAGGTCGTATTTATCAGAACCCGCTCCACCACCAACTTGCCTTCCAGTTGTGGCGTCACGCGTGAAGCCCAACATAAATAGAGGGAACAACCGCCACAACTAGCTGTAGGTATCATCACCCAACAACAATGGCGGATGGGAACTCGAGAGCCACAGAAGATGGAAGACAGACCTGTCTCCTGAGGAAGAGTCCTTCTTCGAAATATAAGAAGATGTTTTAAGATCTCACGAAATCAATCATTTGCTCACCCAGATCAGTTGTCACCGTATAATAGCAAGTCTTATCAAGATTCATTGTTGCAAATGTCAGAACATTCGAAGACTCTAATGAGGGAGATCTTCATTTAGCCTTTGAAAAACCCAAAGCATACCCTCTGGTAAGATGCATTTAATTAACATGCTCTAATATTCTCATTGCAGTACTTGAACGCAAAATGACCAGCTTATATAGGCGTAATAGTTTACGAAGCAACGCAGCCAACATTTACTTCAACATTAAATTTCATATGGGAAATCGAGAAACGCCGGTTCCAATTGCAACTGCACAAGTCCACATATTTCGAATTAATGACCCTGCAAAGAGACCCATTAACTAGGGGGAGCAATCCATATTGAACCATCTTGCAATATGTGTTGTATCCTTGGCATACTAATCTACAAAGATTTTTCTAATTGGGCTCATCCGCTAATGGGCCCAACCTTATGCCATGCCAGATTCGACCTATCACATGCAAAGGAACAAACAGTAGAAGCCCTGAGCGCCCATGGAATAAGGAGCGCGCCTATAAAATATTATCATTAAATCCAAGGCATCAAATCTATTATTATTTCGCCACTGTTCATTAAAGTCGGTCAATTTATTATTAGTCCGATCAATCAATCCAACTCTGGAATCAGACCATCAGACAAACTAAGTAAGTCAAGACACCCAAGCTTAGTCAGCTCCGACTGATTACAATAGCTTCTGGTCCGCTCTAACACCTAGCCCGCCAAAAACATACGACGATGGGTTAGAAAGTGGGAGCTTAGTTAGTGTTTGTAATACCTGACCGCGATGGCTTGCCAAGGACCATTGTCCAACTATAGATAATGGTCACCGAACCTAACCAAAGCTTAGTCGGTTTCGACCTATGACGATAGTTTCTGGTACGCTCTAACGCCCAGTCCATTAAATTAAATGGGTGTCAACGGTTTAGAAAATGACAACTTAGTTAGCGCTATGATGCCTGATCGAGATGGATTGCCAGGGATCATTGTCCAAACATGGGAATAGTGATCGTACCCGACCAAAGCTTAGTCGATGATGATGGTTTCTGGTATGCTCGAAGCATAGTCGGCCAATAACAGATTCTGGCGGCTTAGAAAGTGGGAGTCTAGTCAGCGCTTTCGACGTTTGATTAAGATGGCTTGCCAGGGGTTGCTACTCATACGCAGACAGTGATCGCTGAAGCTCGACCAAAGCTTAGTTAGTAGCCGCTAATGATGATGGTTTTGGTCTGCTCGAAGACTAGTTCGCTGCTCGCGGATTATGACGGCTTAAAAAGTGGGAGCTTAGTTAGTGCTCATGTAGCCTGGTGAAGACAGCTTGCTAGGGATCATTGGCCAACTGCAGGCAATGATCACCGAACCCTGCCAATTTAGTCAGAACGACTGCTGATGATAACTTCTGGCTCGCTCCAATTTTTAGTCCACCAAAAATGGACCAATATGGGTTGGAAAATGGGAGTCTGGTTAGTGCCATTGACGCCTGATCAAGATGACTTGCCACAGACCACCATGGTCACCGAAACCTGACCCTGGTTTAGTCAGTTATAAATGGCGATAACAACCTCTGGTCTAACTAAGCTTATTCCACGAATAGCAGGTAGAAATGAGTCAAAAATCCAGTCAGAGCTTTGTAAAACTCGACTCAGATGACTCGCGAGGACTATTGTTCGATCATATACAACGGTGCACATGTTGTGACCACAGTCTGACTAATTCGCTTATAATAGCAACAACAGCCGTTGGTTCAACATACAGCCAAGCCGCTAGACAAAAGGTGAATTACACTCCTCGATCTCTAAGAAGATTATGACCAGAATTGCACGAACTATCGCAGCACAAGAAGTCCAAACTCTCACCAGCAGATCAATCATAAAGCATCCTGACCTAGCAGAGCCTCTCGTCTGACAATTAATGTCGAAATAAGACAAAACAAGTAAAAGCTAGCAAAAAAACAAAGGAAAAACAAACATGTGCAAACTACTATTCATTTGCAAAAAGAAAATACAAGGTTCACCCCTCATCAAGAGGAGAGTCAGATACAATAGACCCAAACTTAGCTGGGGAAAAAGCAGAACATATGTACATGTTGCCTCTCGATCATCCTCATCAAGGTCTCCTTCTTCTTCAGACAAATCGGAGGTCACTCCAAACTCTGCGTATGCAATCTCTTTATAATAGGAAAGATCCCAATCAGGATGCAACAACTCCAACCTTCCATGCACGACTCTGCTGAACTCAAACGTGCCTTGGCCTTGAGAAGCTTCTCCTTGCGCACCCTTGATTCAGGAAGTTTCTGCTCCAGCCGCTCTTGTTTGCCCGACAGCAAGTCAGTCTGGGACTGCTTGGCACACAGCTTATCATTGATAGTACTTAGCTCATTCTGTGCCAGAAGGAGTTGTTCTTTAGCGGTTCGCATACTCTTGGCATTAAAATCAACGTCGACCTCCAACTGCTAACATCGGACAGTCCATTCAGACTCCTTCTTGGCCCTCTCAGCGTGCAGAGCCTACAGTTCAGCCTACACTCTAGCCACAGTCTCACGGGCAAGCTCCAAGTCATGACGGACAAGTTTCAATTCATTCTCGAACCAATCCCTCGCGAGTACTGTCCCCGCTAGGTCGAACTTAAGCTTTTCCAAGCGAACCTGCTGAGTTTCTAATCTCATGCACCAGGACTCCTATCCAGTATCCAAGTAAGCTTTGAGTTGCTTCCTCAATGACTCGATTTCATAGAAAGCATCAGAGTATGACTTTTGCAAGTTTGCAAAGACTCGTTCCATAGTATACACTTTCTCACGACTGACCTCGACTTCAGTTCCATCTACGACCACTTGATTCAGGTATGACATCCCCAGCACGAGATATTTCTGTTCTTTATCCATACGCTCTCCCAACTGGCTCCGGAACACAATTCACCAATCAGTCATTCCACCAGCTAATATGCTTCCTCGAAGAGTAAGAAATGTCAACCTCTTGATGTTCAGTTTGGTTGTTCATCCTTACTACGTCCGAACTCCGGAGCAAACATACCGATTTGCGCATCCGGATAGAGATCATTCGGAATCAGAATCACCCCAGCACCGCCCTTGATTGTCTTCATAGCATCAGGGCACTTATTTACAACTTTCCTTTTGCCCACAACAATTGGCTCTTTTTCACATGCCAATTCAATATCAGTTAACGGGGAAGAGGGAAACGAGTTATTCCTTGAACCCATTGTCAATTCAATGTGGGCACGGGAACAAGATGGATGACAGTACAGGGGACGGGGAGACCCCTCAACGAGTTCATGATCCCCAGAAAAGTAGAGCTCAAAGTCCTTTATTGAAAAAGGACAACCAGATGAAGCTTCCATGCCCGCCCGCCTGTAATGACATTTTATTCAGAAACTCTGCCTGCTTGGTACTCAGTTTGGTTACATTTTCCATGCCCACCATTTGCAGATACTCCCTCTTCAAGTGACGAAGGGAAATTGAGGCCTTGGCTTGAGCGTCACGCTCCTCAGAAACAACATCCTCCGCCCCGGCGGACGAATCAGGTGATTACTTGACAACATCACATCCCTTAGACAAGGCCAAGCGCCCACAGACAGGTCTAGACAAAGCACGAGACCTCTTCAAAAGCACAGGAGAAGGAAGTGCCTCATCTATTTATGCCCTAGGGCTTGGAACCTTAATCTTGGGAAGTTTCCTCTTCCTCGAAGTAGACACACATTCGGGTTTTGGCTTTTTTACTCCAATGAGCTTACAGTCCGCTATGCTGGACATTAGAAGACTCAATGACATCCTCTATTGGCAGACGAGGCATGTCGCGAAACACATCCAAAATTGTTTTATCCTCAACAAAAAGTAGCGAAGTTGGGAATTTTTCTACGAAAACCACAAGGTCAATCTAATATACAATTAACACAAGCAAGATCATAAAAAGAGTTGAACTTGCTCAATTGTCTGAATTCACTCTCGATCGGACGACCAACAAGCTCAAAGTACGTCGAGCCCGCAGGAGCCATGAAACATAACTTTTGCCAAGATTTAAAATCATCGGGCAGGTTGCCGAAGTAGTTCGGCGATATTAGCACACACAAAGTGTGCTCGTTTATCCGAGGGGAAGTAAGCAGTTGAAGGCCTTCGAAGATACTCGAACACCAACGTCCTTAGCCCTAATCAGAATGGCAATCATAATTATATACCCATTCGGCACTAATTGAGTGGGTGCAATGCCGAGGTACGCCAGAAACTCCCAAATCTCCTTTACAACAAGAAAGCGAACACCCGATTAAAGCATACCTCGGTGAAGACATATAAACCCCTTTTGGGAGGGGACAATGGCGTTAGATCAGAGCCCAGAGTACAGAACACCAGCTCATCAGGAATTTCGTATGTTTTATGAAGGACTTCCAGATCCAATTCGGGGAGCAATCTCTCATCAAAGAACTTGCGGCCTTAGCGAATAGTTTATTGAAAAGTTGATTTCGACCCACCATTAAAAAAAGCACAAGCTTTTCAATACGAAGGTTAAGCAATGTGAAAAACACAAAATGTGGTACAACAAAGCATAGTCTCTGATATTGAAAAGGTAAAGAAGCTTCACTCCACAGAGATGATATCTATATAGAAAGCATAACTCTGGCATTTATTTCTTTCAAGCTGACGCACGCCAAATTAATGAAGCTGGCCGCTCGAGGAAACAAGTTAGACTCAATCATCATGACTGAACAACGACTTCATGAAATGACTTGGTGGACCAATGAGATGACCTACCCACCCGGGGGAGTAGTTGATGATACATCAAACCATCATCTGATCAACATCGTACATGTGTCATGATAATCTCGTCAACAGAACAAAACAGACCCAATTGCATGCTCAATCCAGCGAGACTCAGACAACATTAAGCCCATTATTGGCAGGCTCAAGAAGATCGAATTCAAATTGCAATATGCCACTAAGCCCACATGTCACGCGGTCAAGCCCAAGTTTTGTAAGTCCTGATAAGGCCTAAGTAAACCCCAATAAGGCAAGTACCTGTGGGATCGACCCAAAATAGATAGGCTAGCAATACATTGGTTCCGACTAGGAAACAAATGCGTACTAGAATATAAGTCGGGACAAGGAAACTTCATTGCATGGACAACACTTAGAAATGGAAACCTCTCTCGCAGATTTAGGAGCACAAGTCATGTAGGGAAACTATCCCACATGGACAACTCCCAAATATGAAATGAGATCCAACAATATCTCTTTCCCTAAACTACGTTACCAAAGGCCTAGCCAAACAATGACTCATACACTATAAAAGGGAGACAAAGTCGATGAATTAAGGTGTGTTACAAAAACCCAATTTACACCGTTAAGCCTTATCTAACTTAAGCATGGGAGTGCCATCGACCGCCACACAATGGTCTTTGGCTCACGTGTGCTACTTGTGCAGGTCTAGGTAAGCAGTAAGGAAGAAGAGCACGAATCGACTACATCATATATGTGTGTGTGTGTGTGTGGGTTCAACCGTTCAAGTGACTAAAAATTAGTTTTCTAATATCAAATATGACCTAATTTTTTGTAGCGCTTCAAAGACACCTTGCAAATGATTTATGTAATTCATTGATCCATTAGAATTGAAATCACGAGGAATAAGGTGAATTATTTTAGGAATAACATGTTAAAATTTACCTTCGATTTGACTACTCAAGATGGGTGCCAAACCATGATTTGGTTGCACACGAACTACGGTTGCATTTGGTAAAAAACAATCAGGGATCTCAATCCTAACTTCCAATGTCACATCATTAGAAATATTTGTTTTCGCTGGTATATGTCAATGTCACAACTTATCGTCCATAATGATAGCAACAATGAGATTGCTAACTCAACACTTCGAGAAGGTTTAAGGAACATAGTTACATCTAACATTACTTCATGGCAGAATGAGATGAATGAAGGTAGGAGGATAAATCATGAGTTAACATTGTCTAACATTCCTAAGATGCTAACTAGAACCTCTTTAGAGCACTACGAAGTTTTTCTTTTTTTCTTTTTTGGGTTATTTAACTTTTGCCCCCAATATTATTTAGGACTATAATAGTTTATCATCAACAATAATTCTCAGTTAAACAAATAACATGAAACTCAATATTAGAGATGATGACCCAAACACATCCCGCAATGCCAAATAAGTGCCTTGATTTCACCCCATAAATTACAACATTTCTTTCTAGTCCCTTAAAAGTTAGATTATTCCTCTCATTCCATATATTACAATTCATAATACGAATTGTCCATCACCACTCGAGACTATCAAGGTCACAAGCAATCAATCTCCTAGAAAATTCTTGAGATCATTATTTATCTCAAAATGCATTTTTGTAATTCTTTTGAATCACAAAGGCTTATATAATTTTGAATGGGAGACTTTAATTGTGGGAGTATAATTTAGAATGGGAGAGACTTTAATTGTGAGAGTAGTGCATGAAATTGGGCCCAATGCTTGCATGACTTTAAAACACATAATACTTTGTAGATCCAAACTTGCAATTATATAGTATATCCCCTTCCCTCCAAACTCGCAATTATATAGTATATCCCCTTCCCTCACCCAAGTGAGGTGAAACTAACCTGGTAGCCTTCCAGCCTCAAAGTCCGCCTGCAGCCCGCCCACATAAGGTAGTCTGCCAGCCTCATAATCTGCCTATACACAGTGTTATAGAAAAACTACGGTGCGACTTAAGGGATTGGTGCACAATAACATTTCAAATTCACATACTAATACGAAGCTAAAAACTTAAACCTCACCGTGACACCATGGGTTTGAAATTTTAGAAAAAAAGAACCGCTTTTTTAAACGACTATTCTGTTCGTCTCCGCTCCTCCATCCCACTAACAAAAGCCTCATCTCACCTCACCGGGACCCCTCCCTCTTCATTAGACCTAATTAACCCTCCTTCCTTTCATTATCACATTTTTAGCGTACACTCTAAATTACCCCTCCTCTCACTTTCTCTCTCCAAAACTCCTTGCCTTGCCGGCACCAAAACCAAATCATACTCTCTCTCTCTTTTATCTTTCTTCTTCTTCTCTCTGCAAGCAAATTTTGAGAGAGAGATTTTTAAAATTAAAAAAAAAATGTCAGAAGACGAGAAGTTATTGAAGGAGGCGAAGAAGCTTCCATGGGAAGATCGGCTGCTTCACAAGAACTGGAAGGTGCGCAACGACGCCAACATCGACCTCGCTTCTCTCTGCGACTCCATCACCGATCCCAAGGACCATCGACTCAGAGAATTCGGTCAGTCACTTAACTATGCCGACTCTTGTTTTCTTTTGTTGCATCTCATCTCATTTCATTTCGTCCGATCGATCGATGCTGCATTGTTTGAATAGCAATTCCAGTTAGCTTTTTAGATCGATTTCTGATTAGATCTCATATTTCTGGTTTGGTTTCGTGTGAATAGCGCCATTTTTCAGGAAGACGGTGGCGGATGCGAACGCACCTGTACAGGAGAAGGCTCTCGATGCCCTAATTGCCTTCTTAAGAGCCGCCGATGCTGATGCTGGAAGGTTTGTTTGGTGGTTTTGTGGATTGTGTGTGTGTGTGTTTTTTTTTTTTTTTGATGTTTGAGGGTTTATGTTTGATGATTTGTTTTTGGTGTTTAGGTATGCGAAAGAAGTTTGTGATTCGATTGTGGCGAAATGCCTCACTGGTCGGCCGAAGACAGTGGAGAAAGCTCAGGCGTCGTTTCTTCTTTGGGTCGAGTTGGAAGCCACTGATGCCTTCCTGGTAAGAGCTAATACTACTAATTATTTTGAAATGTGTTTCGATTGGACTAAGAATGGGTTAGGTAATTTAGGTCTAATGGGGAGTTTACAGTAATTAAGTTGGGGAATGGTGTCATTTGAAAAAAGCAGATTTCAGTTAAGGTTTGTAATCTAGAATAGGACAAATTTCAAAGAAACTAGGAAGACAGAAACTTATAGTGTGTATATATTGAAATCTTATGGTTCAGTCCATTGTTAGAATCCTAAGTACTCATTGTATGGAGCCCTTTTGGCTAGAGTTCTAATTAATTCGGATTCATTTTGAGATGTTGGAAGCATCGTCCCTGTCATTAGTCATTGGCCTGGTATGGCCATTTCTTTGAATTCGTTTCATGAAGTGACACCTTTTGTTGAAAAAATAAAAGCTTGTCACTATACCTTATACATTTGGATTAAGAGTAGTATTTGAGTAGTTGTGAGTGATGATTCGAAGGGATGCTCTTTGCATCAGTTTGGTTCCAATGCTGGCATAATAGGAGGGCTCTTTGGTGGAGCAGACTACTGTGGGTGGCAACCGATGCCTGTGAGATCTTAAAAGGAGCACCATTATGATGGTGGCTTTCCTGGTGATCTATTGGATGGACAAATATGAACAGCTGGCTAGTATTTTTGTTGCAAGAAATCCTTGTGAAGTGGTGCCCATTGACGCAAGGAAGTAGTTTGGAGAAGTTTTTTCCAGTGTATATCAAAGTTGCTGCAACAGTTGTGCATTGAAGGTTGGGCTGGTAATCGGTCCAAGGTGAAGATGATGCAGAGTTTGTTCTATCAAGAGATGTTTGGGATTCAATCTCGAAGTATTAAGGAGGAGAACATGACTAAAATAGCCAAGAACCAGGGCATCAATCTGAATAAAATGACAAGGGCTGCAAGGGTTTGAATTCATAGAATCAGTTTCAATTCTAATATTGGTTTTTGAAGCTACCAAATAGACCCTAAAAAAGAAAATATTATATATGAGGATACGCTTGTTAATTTTGTGCTTTCTTTAAATATGATATTTACTTGAATTAGATAGAAAAAAAATCTATATAACAATCATTAGTTTGCAAGATAGTTGTGGCCTATGGGAGTGTTTTTGAAAATGTGACGATGGATCTTAGGCTGTGTTCATTCAAAATAAAAATATCCATTGGAAAACTAAAAAAAAAGAGAAGGGAGAAAAAGTGGGGAATATATCCACCTTGTGGTTCAAGATTACCATGTATTTTGGAAAAATATTTTTCCTCCTTCCCAAAGCAAACAATTTCAACAAATTTGTGAAAAAACCCAAGAGGAGAAAGATTATCATCAAATTTATTTTCTCCATTTGTCGTTTCTGTTTTTTTATTTTTTTCCTCTACCTATTATTGGGAGAATTTTTTTTGAATCAAACAACTATGAATGCCCCCTGTCGGAATTTAGCCTTGAATCAAGACTTGCGACATGGAAGCAAAGGTACCTTTCAACTGCCTAACTCTTATTAAGTCAACTCTCGCTAGCATTCCGGTTTATTGTCTCTTTTAATGACCGTTCAAACTGCGATACTTGGGAAAATGGATTGAGTTATTAGAGAGTTTCTTTGGTACTTTGGGAGTTAGGTAGTCTCATTTGATTGGTTGGGATATAGTCTATACACCTAAATCTAGTGGTGATCTGTGATTCACAAGGTTGGATCTTTGATGTTGCAGTCCTCGTGAAGCGACTATGGCGCCTTGCCGAGGAAAATAAATCATTATGGGAAAACTTATTTTGTACAAATACAATAATATAGATGGAGTTGGGCACCCAACACTAAATACACGACCTCCCCAATGCAATTTACTTAGCTTTGTTGATGTGCACAACCAACTCAGAGATCTATTAGGATTTGAGTCTTTTATTCTTCCATGCTCTTACTTAGTAGGTGCTGCCGCCCCTACAAATAGTGTGGGATGAGGTGGTAGAAAGAATTGAACGAAGATTAGCTGTTTGAATGAAGAAATATATATATAGATATATATCAAATGTGTGGAGATCATGTTATTAAAAACATGTTTGCAAGGATTCTGATTCCGAATGATGTATTTATATACCATCCTGATATTGGTAGTTAACTGGATCCAGAGGTGCTTGAGGAAGTTAAATAGAATAAAGTTTGCCAACCAAAGTATAAATGAGGGTAAGGCTGAGAAGAGTTAAAGATTTGACCGACCGTTAGTTTTTGAGATTCGGAGGATAAAAAGGTGCATTATGGAGAGGAATACCCCTTCTCCCCTCTTTTCTAATAAGCAAGACAAGAACATTCATATATTAAGGAAGGAAGAAGCTTGGATGAACAAGGCACTCCTTAAGACAACATAACATACAAGAGGTCTCTTTGCTTCGAAATAGTACACTTCGAATTTTTCCAGCCCATGTATTGATTCTCTTTGTAAAAAGAATATTAAGCTTGTAAAAATTCATTTACTATGTTTAAAATCATGCGAAAGAGTGGAATTTTGGGATCAACATTCGCAACTGACAGACCTCTTAAAGATGCTTTTCCTTTAATCTACAACGTTTTAGATTTAAAAGGAGAAAAATTTAGAATTCTTTGTTCATACCGACGAGTGGAATCATGGAACCTCACCTTGGACCAAATGTCTGAAATGTTTGATCTGACCTCTGTGTTGCAATAAAGAGACTTGCACAATCTACAAGACCAATGGATTTGGGATGATAACACACCTCCCTTTCACGGTTAAAATTGTTACAACTTCATGGCGCCTAATGTGTACTACATAATGAACACGGAGCAAAGTTGTGGAAGCTCTTCACAAATTCATATGGGGCAAAAAACTCCCCTATAGTTTGTTTCCTGTTGTGGACAACGCTGCATGGTTGCACCATTGCGGTTGACAAAGTTGCAATCAGAGATTTGGTGATTTTGAACATGTGTAATGTATGGGGAAAAAAGAGGATTCACCTGACCACCATTTGTTGTTATGCCCAGATGCTAATGAGCTGTAGAAGAGGGTGTGGACTGAATGATTTTGAGCCATTCATAAGTCTGGTTTCTCAATGGAACAATACTCAGAACTTTGAGTTGGACTGGCCTCTGAGAGGGAAATGGGTATGGTTATGTGGCAGGTTGGAGTATGTAGTGGTATGGGCCATTTGGAAGAAAGAAACAACCGTGTTCTTTTCACAGCATTTGCAAATGGCAGTAATTCGTCATAGAAGCCAAGTTCATTTGTGGATATGAGCATGTTTGCAGGGTACATTCAAGTAAATCCCTTTCTCTTCTTTCACCTATGGTTGACTGATACTGTAAAGAAATAGCAGATGGTTTGTACTCTTTGGTGAGTGCAATGACTCTCTCACTACCATGCTCTTTTGTGATTAATGGAATATTCATCCTATTACTATTTATCAAGAGTGGTGTTGAAGGTTGGCTCCCTCCCCTCATTTGCACTTATTGAACATATGTTTGAGGAAGCATTTTGTTCTTGAGAAAGCGATAAACCCAAGTTTTATTTTTTGCACTAGTGATGTATGCGGTGGCTTTGAAAAAAAATAGGTTTCCAAGGGTGTTCTAGAGAGTTTCAAAGGGAAATTGGCAAGTTCAAGAGTTTTCACATGGTGTTAAAAGGGGTGATGTTGTAACTTACATCTTAGGTGAGACTTGAATGAATGGGAAGTTGAAGAAGTGAGAAGCTCGGTGGTAGTAAGGCATATTGTGAATAAACCCAAGTTTTATTTTTTGCACTAGTGATGTATGCGGTGTGTCACGTGCTGACCTTTTTCCCTTGGCTAACACGCTGCCTACTAGCGTCACACTCCCGTCGGATTAACTAGTCAAGGCACTTCGATGCTTGGCTAATGCTAAGTGATGCTTCGAAAGCTTAAGTGAGGAAAATGCTAAGGCACAAGTGTTTGGGCTTTTGAAAGAATGCTTTGTATTGCTTGAGAGAGTTGTACAAGTGTTTGATGATCTCTACAAATGAATGCCAAGGCCTATTTATAGGCCCTTAAAGTCCTAGAGGCTTCTAGTCTAGAACTTTCCACAATCCTCCTTCAAAGGAGTATTCTCTATGCATCTAGAAAGTTCCCACCTCCAAAGGAACCAGAAATTACAAGGAGGCTTCTAGAAAATACTACACAATTTTGTACAAGGGTGTTCTAGACTCATCCATGCTAGAACACTCTAGAGAAAGCTAAGCTAGAATGTCCAAGAGCACTCTAGAACCTTCCGGAGGCATCTAGAGAAAGCTTGTTGCTCCTTCGGTCCTTTACGGGCCTACTGCCAGCGTCCATATAATGCTTTGGATGCCTTGTTGCCTTGGTGAGGGATATTTTGAGAGATGGCTCGTGACAGGTGGCTTTGAAAAAAATAGGTTTCCAAGGGTGTTCTAGAGAGTTTCAAAGGGAAATTGGCATGTTCAAGAGTTTTCACATGGTGTTAAAAGGGGTGATGTTGTAACTTACATCTTAGGTGGGACTTGAATGAATGGGAAGTTGAAGAAGTGAGAAGCTCGGTGGTAGTAAGGCATATTGTGATGGTTTGAGGCAATTTCATGGTAGTGAGAAACATATCGTTATTGTTTGAGGCCATTTCAGCCATGCGGTGTAACTTTCAGAAATACCAAATTTATGGCATAGGTGTCTGTCGTTTTGCTAACATTAGGGGTTGTAATATCGGTAAGCTCTGTTGCAAATATAGGTTTGCCTTTTGATGCTAAATTCAAGCGTTAGTATGTATGGGAGAAACCGACGACCTATAAACGAAAACATTTGTATCAAAACCATGGATTTCCTACCTAACATTTGTATCAAAACCACGAGTTTCCTGAATCAATCCCAGTGGTTTACAATCATTGAAGATAGAGGAGATGGTGTAGCTCGACGAGTAGAGCTTGGGGTCCTCAACAGTTGGCCCTAGAGGATTCACTTCTTCTTCAACAGTCAATCCATTACTTGATCTGCTTTGCCTCTTTGATTTGTTTCCATTTCTTTTACCAAGTAAGGATGCACGAACACGAACACGATACGACGACTTGACAATTTTCAAAAAAACTGAGACTCGGCGACACGTCAAACTTTACTATTTTTTAATAACTCGTATGAATGTCAAGGACGAATAATTTGGGCAAGAATGATGAGGACATAGAAAGGAAGAGGTTATAATGGGCCTATGTGACTAGCCCAAAAATGCAAACATCAAATTGGGTTGTTCAACCCTAGATTCGAAACCCATCCCACATGATACACTTTTCCAAAACCTTAGATAGCCATCTTCTTCATCACTATATAAACAAAATCCTACACACACTCATCTTTGACAACCTTCTTCCATTCAACGACCCCTCTGTTGTTGCAAAAATCCTCACAGCGGTCGTTGCCATGAAGTACAACCCTCAAGTTTCCTCATCAAGGAGGAAGAACCACAAGGCGCACTTCACAACCCTATTGAGTGTCGATCGAGGGATCATGAGCGCCGCTCTCTGACCTGCGGTTCAAGTACAACTTGAGGTTTGTCCGCATCCACAAGGATGACGAGGTGTAGGTCATCCGCGATACCTACAAGTTGCGTGAAGGCAAGGTGGTCCAAGTGTACCGTTGCAAGGGGAGGGCTGCTACAGATAAAGATAAGAGGACCAAGTTCACTGCTGAGGATATCATACAAAATGTTGATCAGGCGAAAGTGATAGTGGTAGGGGCGGACCTATAGAGGGACCAGAGGGAGCAGTTGCTCCCCTCAATTAAAAAAAAATAGTATATACCTAGCATTTTCGAATTTTTTAGTCATAATCGTAAAAATACAATATTATAAAAGTTTATTCAATAATAGATATATTATTTGTTTAGTACAATGGTTGGTTTTTAGTACTCTATTACTAATGACCCGTGTTCAATCCCCTTCTAGCGTAATAATTTAAATTTTTTTAACATACACAGAATTTTTTTAGTAATTAAAACCCATGAAAATGTAATTAAAATCTAAGATAACAAATGATGCAAAAAATATATATATATATATAATTATTCGACTCATAAAATTTAGGGGTTAGATTGGCTCGTAAACCCCCTACCCCCGCCATTTTTCTATAAACTTGTAATTATGATCTTAATATGTTCGTGCATTTCAGATTTTTTCAGATTAAACTTACATATATTAATTATTTTACAATTTTAATATGTATTCTAGTTATTAGGCTTGTTTGCCTTTGTTAAATTGTCGATGACTTGACCATAATTTGGCTTAAATTGTTATACCTGATTTAGTTTGATATATACAATGTATTTTTTATATTTGTATAGATAAATGCACAATACTAGATGAAGTTCATGAAATACAATTAGAATTATATTTTTGATTTTAGTGTTTACTTGTAGATGTTAGTAGAATTTTTTTGTTAAATTGTCAGTCTGGAGCAAGGATTGTAATTTCGTTTTTCAAAGTAATTTTGATCTATTGGTCTTATGAAATGTTTTGTTGTATATAGAAAAACTTAAATGTTTTGTGTGTATGTCAAACATATATAAATATGTGGACAAGTAAGATACAAGTAAGTTAACTTAATAAATACATTAAATACATAAAAGGAAGTTTAAATACTTAAGTTTATCTGTAAATGTAATTTCCTTCATAATTTTCTGGGTTTTACACGAAAATATCGAAATCTACGAAAATTATAATTGAAAAATGTAATTTGGTTCATAAAATTTTGGCTTTTACACGAAAATGTCAAAATTAAAAAAACACGAAATATTTCGAAATAACTCGTTGAAATGACACTTTAAATTTTGAGAACTTAAAAAAGTATTATTTCGCAAAATTCAGTAAAATTTTGCGAAATCTCAATCCTTGGTCTGGAGTAGAAAAGTTTCTAGCTTTGCCCCTGATAACTCCTATTATGAATCAACAATCCCTTACCATTTCGTCACTTCTTGGCTAAAATCCTAAGTCCGCAACTGATGGTAGTGGAGATGGTCGAAAGGTTGGTATCTACCCTTCTTTCTTCTTCTTTCTTCAACAGATCCCCTTGAACTCTAGCAGGGTGGAGAAGAAGACCCAATTTGGGTGCTATTTACACATAGGCAAAAAAAAATGTTGTATCCAGACCGAGTCTTGACCGTGTTGGGCATGTGTCGAACAAGTCAAATGCCCTGACACGTTGATCCCGTGTCCGAGTCAAATACTGCGATATTTTCTAAAAGTCCGTGCATCCTTAATACCAAGGTATCCATGTCGATCTCAATATTTTGTTATTAATCAGGAAAGTTTTCATGTGGCTCTAGGGGGTCCTGTATCTTTTAAGTTTACCTACGTGTCTAACACATCTATCTCATAAGGACACCAATAATTTGAAGTGTCAGACATGATTTTTTAACTTGTAATCAATATCTGGGACATGTATTACTAATTTGCCCTAATATATACTCCAAGCATTGATAAAAAAAATTGCATCCTTCCATAATATCTGAACAAGTCGATGCTCTAAGCATGAAATGTCCAATTTTTTATTGTTTTTTTTTTTTTTTTTTTTTAAAAGTGTCCTTGTTAGTTGTTATTTATAAAATATTGAACATCTTCCTTTCTAGAAAAAGAAACCCTACTATAGTGAGCACATTTATAGGGTCTTCAGAAATGCTTTCTATACTTACCAATTTAATCAATATTTCACATGTTGTTAAAAAAGCTTTTGAAAAGACCAGTTCTACTAAAGATAAAATTTCTCTCTTCAACACTAGCCCATTCTTCTCCAACGCACTCTTTTTTTGTTCTTTACAATGTCTACAAAAGATGTAAATGATTTAGTTTGGGGAACCAATGGAAAAAACAACTGTACCATATATATATATATATACACATTTTTTTTTGGTGAAGTCATAATATTTGGTTGTAAGTTCCCTAACGTGAGCAAACCCGGAGGCCATGTTACCTATGAACTTATGTGTTGCTAAGTAAAGATGTATAATGATGTTTGACATTTCCTAGGATCGAATCTTCATAATTTTTTTTATCAGAGAGATCTATTTATTTATTTATCTTTTCTGGTGGAATTTCAGGATGCTATGGAGAAAGCAATCAAGAACAAAGTTGCTAAAGCAGTTGTGCCTGCTATTGACGTCATGTTTCAAGCCCTAAGGTTTGCATTCAGGCTGCAGATGGAAAGTTACTGATATTATATACGATGAAATGATCTAAAGGTCTTAACAACCTTTATCTTTTATCTTTTTGTATTTTTGGTTTTTTGTATCGGGTATATGTAGTGAATTTGGCTCAAAGATAGTCCCTCCCAAAAGAATTTTGAAGATGCTTCCTGAACTTTTTGATCACCAAGACCAGAATGTCCGTGCATCCTCCAAAGGACTGACACTAGAACTTTGCCGATGGATTGGGAAAGATCCAGTAAAATCCATCTTGTTAGAAAAAATGCGTGACACTATGGTAACCGTCAACCTTGATGTATTTATGTTTCCTATTTGCTTGTTTTGTCTGCTTTCTGAGCAATGAGTTGTTTTTTGGTTTTCTAGAAAAAAGAACTGGAGGCGGAGCTTGTTAATGTCACGGGAACAGCAAAACCAACTCGTAAAATAAGGTCCATAATCCTACCTTTTGAAGAGAATTACTTTCAGCTCTTTTGTGTCAACTTAGGGATACTCCAAGGTTTGCAATTTTGTGGCACATTAGTGCGAGGTTTTTGCTGGGGGAATTTTGTTTCCTGTTTTGAGGTCAACTATACTCCTATTCGTACCAATCCTACCTTTTGAAGAGAATTACTTTCAGTTCATTTGTGTCAACTTAGGGATACTCCAAGGTTTGCAATTTTGTGGCACATTAGTGCGAGGTTTTTGCTGGGGGAATTTTGTTTCCTGTTTTGAGGTCAACTATTCTCCTATTCGTACCAATCCACTTGTGCAACTGTCTGGTTCTGATTCTAGACCACTTGTCAATAAGGGCCTTATTGAAAGCCGGTATTCATTATTTGGTAGAATTGATTATTTTTTGATATTAGGTCTGAGCAAGACAAGGAGCCAGAGCCAGAATCAGTCTCAGAAGCTGCTCGGCCAAGCCCAAGCGACAAATCTGCAGCTGATGGTATGGCATCGTCTTTATGTGACCTTTTGCTGCTCCAATGCGATAATTGACGTTCAGGATGCTTCTGATGGACACAACACTTTTGTTTGAACATATTTGCATTGTATTTCATTTGAAAAACCTACTTTTTTTTGGTAATTCATTCGAGCCTTTTTTGTCAGTTCCCCAGGAAATAGATGAGTATGAACTTGTTGATCCCGTGGACATTCTGAATCCTTTGGAGAAGTCAGGCTTTTGGGATGGAGTGGTTAGTGTCGTTCCTCTTTAGTTTCGAGACATTTGATAGCTCTCTCATCATACTTTCAACTTGATCTGAAGTCATATGAAAAGTTAGATCGTGATTTTTATAATGTTTGATATGTTGAATACTCTTTTATAATTTCAGAAAGCTACAAAATGGTCTGAAAGAAAGGAGGCTGTGTCAGAGCTTACAAAGCTCGCTTCAACAAAAAGAATAGCTCCTGGTGATTTCAGTGAAGTTGGTCGAATTCTTAAGAAGGTATGAACTTTTCTCATTTAGTTTAGACCCTATGTCACACATAAGGTACCTTTTTTGTGTTATGTTATTGTTTGTCTCTGTTTATTCTTCTTATTTTAGAGAGTAGCTGTAGGGTTTTACTGTATATCGATGTATAAGTAATGAGCAACATATATATGAATGGATTCATCAAAATTCCTACTAAGACACCTTTGACGTGATTAGGAAATTTAAAATCCATTAAATTTGTGTGCAGATAATCCCGTCTCCATAACCTCCCTCCAAAATCAGCCGCTTTGGAAATTTCTAACTTCATTAATTTAGGTATACCTTTTTGCTTGCAGCTTATTATGGATGTGAACATAGCTGTTGCAGTTGAAGCTATACAAGCTATTGGGAATCTTGCTAGGGGACTGAGAAATCATTTTTCTGGAGGCTCACGGTTTCTCTTACCAGTTTTGCTTGTAAGTAAAGTGAAACATGCTCTATTTACTATGTAATAGGATTATTTATAATATTGCAGTGGTTTCCCTGATTATCTTTTAGTTAAAATCTATGAAATGCTAGTTTTGAGGTTTTAACTGAACATAATCATGTGCAGTGATACTGAATTGTATCCGACATGTCTAGTGTTTTTTCAGTATGGTTTTTACTCTTTTTTTTGTTCTCCTTTTTGGTTATTACTTTTTTATGTTTGTCTACTTCAAGTTGTTACTTTACTAGATAGGATTGGCTCACAGTATTTTTTTCTCTTATGAATAGGAAAAATTGAAAGAAAAAAAACCAACTGTTACAGATGCTCTTACTCACACTCTCCAAGCTGTGCATAAGGCTGGGTGCTTAACACTCATTGATGTTATTGAAGGCAAGTTTTTTCTTCATTCCATCACTATCTCCAATAGTGCGCATGGTATTTCTGGTTGGGCTCAGGCTCACCTAAAGTAATGAGTTTTGTTATTCTTAGACTAATGGACACACAAGAAAATCTTTGCTTCTATTAACAGAATATTCCTCTTTTCTTCTCTCTTCTGGGACCTTTTGAAAGCTGCTAGATTTTTATGTTGTGGGGGTAGCTAACTGGATGGTACACAACTTGGTTGCTGATCTAAAAAAGATCTCATCCCATGGGCATTAGTGAACATTTTTCATTCTTCACTCGGTACTTAGTTGGAGTGTCATTTTATTTATTTCTTATTATTATTGTTATTGCAGTTTAATCATATCAAGTTTTTTCATTTTCTTTGTGTTGACAAGGGGTAAATGTTAGTTAGAAAAGCTAACATCTCTCATGAGAGCATTAATATGATTAGAAAGGGTCAACGGGTATAACATTTTGTGCTCGATGTGATGATCGGTTCTTGAGATTTATAGTGAAACCAGTAGGTATGTTTTGGTTGAAGGCTTCGAATTTTAGTTTGCTCCATTAGTATTTAATAAACTTGATTTGTTTCTGAGAAAAAAAGAAAGTGTTAGAGAAACCTACCGTTTAGAGACCATCTAAGAAGATAGAAATAGACGAGAAATCACATTGTGATACTTGAACCGTTGAACATGATCCTCTTCCATCTTAAACCAGAACTGTAAATGGCACACCATTCAGCAGCTCCATGATTTGGCCGATCAAAATAAAGACTTTTGATACTTTTATAATCTGATAGATGCTAAGGGGGAAACTACTTAGTTTTACCAGACTTGGAGTTGGTCCAAGGATTGGTGGTTTTAGAGGACTACATTAAATTTTCTGGTGAGGACTATGAGTGGTTTCCCTGTTAAGCTTGTGTGGAGGTTTCCCTGTTAAGCTTGTGTGGAGGTGGCTTTGAATCGCCCTTGTCCATGGAATTTTTGCTAGAAGGATATGGACATTGATTTGGAATGTGCGAGTTATAGTGAGGATTTAGAACCTCGGATTAGATGTTCTCGATACCCAGCTTCATCATCATCATCATCATCATCAAAGCCCATTCCCGAGATTTTCGGGGTCGGCTACATGAATTTTGGTTCTCCAAGCAATGCGATCTTCCCACATTTCCTCACCTAATCCAAGCTCAATGATATCTTCATTCACCGTCTTCATCCAAGTTTTCAACGGTCGTCCCCTCCGTCTACACCCTCCATTAACTTGCCAATCTAAACATTTTCTAATTGGCGCCGTGCTCGGTCTCCTCCGCACATGACCAAACCAAGTTAAACGTCTTTCTCTAATTTTTTCCTCTATGGGCGCTACACCTAAGTATCTCCTAATTCTTTCATTTCTAATCTTATCCTTACGAGTTTTACCACACATCCACCTTAACATACGCATTTCTGCTACTGCCATCCTATGCGTATGTTGTCCCGTAGTAGCCCAACATTCTGAACCATATAGCATGGCTGGTCGAACAATTGTCTTATAGCATTTCCCTTTTAGCCTTGCAGGCATCCTTCTATCGCACAATACTCCTGACGCCATTCGCCATTTCAACCAACCAGCTTTAATCCTGTGGTCTACATCTGCTCCAATAGCCCCATTCTTTTGAATTATAGACCCTAGATATCGAAAAGCCTCACACTCTGGGACCTCGACACCTTCGATCTCAATTGCATGACTTCTCCCTCTTGGTTCACACCCAAAGTTGCACACTAGATACTCCGTCTTCGAACGGCTAATTCTAAAACCTTTACTCTCTAAAGCCTCCTGCCACTTAACTAATTTCTGACCTAAACCTGCACTAGTCTCATCCATTAAGACAATATCATCTGCAAATAACATGCACCAAGGTACATCTTCTTGCAGATGTCTCGTCAACTCATCCATGACCAAAGCAAAGAGATATGGACTTAACGCCGACCCTTGATGTAGTCCTACTGTCACTGGAAATTCACTAGACATCCCACCTACTGAGCGAACACTTGTTACAACCCCTTCATACATATCCTTAATGATATCGACATAACATTGAGACACTTTCTTCCTTTCAAGCACCCACCAAATTAACTCCCTGGGGACCCTATCATATGCTTTCTCCAGATCAATAAAAACCATATGCAAACTCTTACGTGCCTCTCGATATTTTTCTACAGTTTGCCTAAGCAGGAAGATGGCCTCCGTAGTAGACCTACCTGGCATAAATCCAAATTGATTCTCCGAAATCGTGGTTAAACTCCTAAGTCTTTGTTCTATAACCCTCTCCCAAAGTTTCATCGTATGACTCATAAGCTTTATCCCTCTATAGTTCGAGCAATTCTGGATATCCCCTTTGTTCTTATAAATTGGTACCACAATGCTATGCCTCCATGAATCTGGCATTTTTCTAGTTTCCAAAATCCTATTAAATAGCTTAGTTAGCCATTGGATCCCAACTTCTCCCAGACATTTCCATGCTTCAATTGGTATATCATCCGGTCCAACGGCCTTCCCTGTCTTCATTCTTTTTAAAGCTTCTCTCACTTCTGTGGCACTAACTCTGCGATGGAACACGCGATCTCTCCCTTCCTGTGAAGCATACCCCTCCAAGTTTAACTCCCCTACATGTGTTCCATTGAGTAGGTTCCAAAAGTAATCCTTCCATCTATCTAAAATAGCTTTATCCTGCATTAAGACTCTTCCATCCTCATGCTTAACACACTTAACATGACTCAAGTCCCTAGTTTTTCGTTCTCTAGCCTTCGCTATCTTGAAAATATCCTTATCCCCTTCCTTCGTACCTAGCCTATTATAAAGAGCATCATACGCTCTCTTCTTAGCTTCCCCTACTGCTCTACTACTCAACTTCTTAGCCTGCTTATAAAGCTCATAGGACTCTAGGCACCTATCTTTTTGCCACGCCTTAAAGCATTTTTTCTTTTCCGCAATGGTTTGTTGCACATCCGCGTTCCACCACCATGTCTCCTTACCATAGAAACCTCCTCTTTTGGCCTGTCCTAACTCTTCCTTCGCACATCTTCTTATGCGGTTTGCCAAATGTTCGAAAAGATCCGCGCTACTAGTCTTATCCTTTGGTTCTAGATTCTCCCCACCCTCTGAAACTGACTGGCCACCCAAAATCCTCTTTCGAAATCTTTGGCACACATCTCCCTGTAAGGTCCACCACTTAATTCTCGGTCTAACCTGTTCTATAGCAATACGACCCCTACTCTTAAGACAAAAATCGAGAACTAACAGCCTATGTTGGGATGTCAGACACTCTCCTGGTATAACCTTACAATTTTTACACCTACCTAAATCGTGTCTCTTCACAAGAAAATAATCAATTTGACTTCTATTATGCCCACTCGCAAAGGTCACCAAGTGATCTGCCCTCTTCTTATAAAAAGTATTTACGATCCCAAAATCCTGAGCTAAAGCAAAATCTAGAATAGAAATCCCCGCAGTGTTTCGATCCCCAAAGCCTTGACCTCCATGTACCCTCTCATACCCAACTCTATCCTTACCGACATGGCCATTCAAATCCCCGCCTAGGAAAACCCTATCGGAAGAGGGAATTCCAAAAACTAACTCCTCTAAAGAGTCCCAAAAATCCTTCTTAGTCTCCTCGTCCAAACCCACTTGGGGTGCATACACACTAATAACATGCACTATCTCTAGTTCTAAAGCTAATTTAATACTTATGATTCTATCCCCAAACCTCCTAACGTCGACTACTGCATCTTTAAAAACTTTATCTACCACTATTCCCACCCCGTTCCTAGTGCCATCTTTACCAGAATAGAAGAGTTTGAACCCTCCTCCTAAATCTTTAGCCTTGTTCCCCTTCCATTTTGTCTCTTGAAGACAAACTATGTTTACTTTCCTCCTACGCATGACATCCACTAATTCTATTGTCTTTCCCGTCAAGGTTCCTATGTTCCAAGAGGCTAATCTAATCATTCTATCTCTAGCTCTAACCTGGACTAGCTTCTTTACTCGCCCCCGTCCAGAAAGGTGCGAGAACCCTTGCCTATTTAACACTACAGCCGGGCGCCGCTGCAGCGCGCCTTGCTCATTTGTCACTACACCCGAACGTAGGTGCAGCGCGTCGCTTATAGCGGGGGACGCCCTATCCTTCTGCATTAATCTTTTTGAACCAATATCCATGAAAAGGGATGTGATGGGTTTTTTACGGTTGGCTATCACAAGCCTAACACCAACCCTCCTCCTTTATCCGGGCTTGGGACCGGCCGTTGCAACGGGCGGAGTTTCGATACCCAGCTTGCCTCACTAAATTTTGTTTCATTTATGGAAAGGTGCAATTTGTTTTTTCCAAGGTCCAGTGTTGAAGCTTCATTAAGTTGGCATTAACACACCTTTCAAGGGTTCGAAAAGAAGTTCTTCGCTCTCTAATCCCTTGTGCCATTTTCTGGGATATTGACTCGAAAAGAATGGTTGCTTTTCAATAACAAGACTTGAAGATTTGAGTGCCTTATTGTTGACATTGTGGCCGTCTTGATGTTTTGGTGCTTGTCATGCATGCCGTAGGTTTTGAACAGTGTTCTAAAAATCGGTCTAGGCGGCGCTAGAAGGTGGAAAACCGCCCAGATTAATGCCTGGGCGGGCAGTCTGGGCGGTCTGGGCGGGTCTGGGCGGCCTAGGCGGGCTAGGCGGTCTAGGCGGCCTAGGCGGGGTCTAGGCGGACTCTAGGCGGTCTGGGAGATTTTTTTTATTTTTTTATTTTTTTATTTTTTTATTTTTTTATTTTTTATTTTTTTATTTTTTTA
Organism: Berberis vulgaris; assembly: GCA_963556465.1. Lineage (NCBI taxonomy): Eukaryota > Viridiplantae > Streptophyta > Magnoliopsida > Ranunculales > Berberidaceae > Berberis > Berberis vulgaris. The sequence goes on from OY747135.1 coordinate 73,000,908, forward strand.
TTTTTTATTTTTTTATTTTTTTTATTTTTTAATAAGGTTGATTGTGTTCTTATTTTATTTTTCTTTCCTATTTTTTAGAAATAAACTATTTAATTGTTTTTTTAGAAAATCTCGGGAATGGGCTTTGATGATGATGATGATGATATGTCTAAATGTAGCGAAGGATGATTACTTAATGGAATTCTCAAAGGATCTGCCGGTACCAATTTTACTAATGTAGATTTTATCAAACATAACTGAGGTTATTCATGCAATTTGAAGAAAAATAAAAGATTACACAAATTCAAATTTATATAAAGTACCCATCATGACCAACTTCAGTCATTTGAGTTTTAATAAATTTTGTTCACGATTGTTAATTTTTCATGTTTTTAAATTTTGCATATGTATATTGACATTAAATTGGATGTAATTGATAAGGTATTATGCTTAACTTTTGTAAATTATTAAAGTTATAATACAAAACCTAAGACCGCCTAGGCGCCCGCCTAGGCCCCTGGGCGCTAGGCACCTGCTCGCCGCCCGCCCAGCGCCTAGCGATTTTTAGAACACTGGTTTTGAACAGTTACATTTGAACATCTTGCTGTCAGTTGGGTGTTCTATGTGTCAGACATATAAATCCTTATTATGGTTCTCGACTGTGTGTTACATTAGTGATTAATTGCCTTCTCACTATTAGATTATAATAGTGTTAGCATTTTTTAATTAACAGTTATGAGCAATCTCTTTTTCGAAAATCTTAATTGGTCTTTGACAGTATGTTATAAATAAGTGCACAAAATTGTTTTTTTTTTTTTTTTTTTCATTATTTGTCATCTGTGTTCTGCGTGCTAACCCTGCTGAGTCTGGTTGTTCTTACAGATGTTAAAACAGCGGTGAAAAATAAAGTGCCACTTGTCCGCTCTTTAACTTTAAATTGGGTCACATTTTGTATCGAGACGAGTAACAAGGCTGTTGTGCTCAAGTTGCATAAAGATTATGTTCCCATCTGTATGGAGGTTAGTGAACTTCCTGTTGATCATGCAATTTCAGCTTTGTTAGCAGTGAGATAAAAACTTTTTTTTTTTAATCTACTTGTCTGATGAAATTTGTTTTGGTCAGTGTCTGAATGATGGAACTCCGGAAGTGAGAGATGCATCATTTTCTGCTCTGGCAGCTATAGCTAAGGTTATCTCACTCTCTCTTTACAGGCAGACATCACATTGTACATAGCACCTATATGAAGGGGTTATTGTTTTTGAGAAATATTTTGTGCTAAACTTCAACACCAGACTTATTTTCCTTGCACAACTTTTTTTCCCTAGTCTGTTGGAATGCGGCCTTTAGAAAGATCACTGGAGAAATTAGACGAGGTTAGAAAAAAGAAACTTTCGGAAATGATTGGGGCTTCTGGTGGTGGCCTTGCTGTTGCTGGCTCAGGTTTGAATATATATATATATATATTTTTTTTTTCAGGTGTTCGTAATAACTTCAAAACAGGTTTTTGGTATCTTTACTAAGCGTGGAAGTTTGTCATTATTTTGGCAGCACAAGTGTCAACTTCAACTGGTACCCTATCAGGTTCAGAGGTGAGCTAATTTTTGGTTGCTCCATCCTTTCACGAATATCCTAAAGTAAATCCATTCTATATTGAATAATAACATAGCTTGCTTTTCCTCAGTCCTTATGAGCTTCTAATAGACGTTCTGCTCTTGTGATTGCACATCTAATTTGGAATACCAACATGTGATTTCTGATTTTTTTTTTTTGTTATTAATAAAATTTGTCAAAGACAATGATGTTACTTATCAAATGCATTGAAGTTTGTTTGGTGGTGTAGACCCTGCTGATATTTCGTAACTTCATGGTCATAATTTTTTAGCGTTGTCATTATATTCAAATTATTAGGACTTCAATCTTCATGAATTTTTTAGAGTTCAGGACTGTTAGTAGAATGAATCTCCCATGAACATCATTTGATGGGAAAACTATCTTTAGACTGCTTCCATAGTTCAATAGAATTTGACCTTTAATAAAAAAATGCTTCCATTGTTATTTTCACACTGAGCCATACCTGGTACATTCTCCCTTGATATCATTCTCATGGATATGATATCTTTGAGCTTTAGTGCGGATATGTTCTTCAGAACTTAGACTTGATTCCTGTTCCTGTTTTTGCCACATTATTGCCTGAATGTGATGTTTGCTCTTCCTCCCCCCCACGATTTATTTATTTTCATACTATAAACAATTCTTCTTTTGCAGGTTACAGGTAATACATTTGTACGAAAATCAGCAGCAGGCATGCTTAGCGGAAAGAAACCTGTCCAAGCAGCAGTGAGTATCTCTTCTTTTTGTTTCTAACTTTTATTTTTATCCCCCAGTTTCTAGTTTTGTCATTTTTTCGGTATTAACCTGTTCATGTATGCTATTGTCTTTCTCAATGTCTTCGTTGTAATCCTTGTTTTTACATTTTTGGTATGCTTTGACAGCCAGTCAGTAAAAAAGGCGGTACAGTGAAACCCGTAACCAGCAAGAAGGGAGTTGGAGGTGGACAGTCAAAGGCTTCGGCTTCAATTGAGCCTGAAGAAGTTGAGGTAACTATTGTTAGTTTTTGCCTTTTAATTTGAGTGCCATCAGTGATTGTTGAGTCTGTCACTTTGATACTCACCTTTTCACTGGTAAATCTTTTCAGCCGGCAGAAATGAGCCTTGAGGAAATTGAAAGCAGATTAGGTTCTGTGCTACAAGCAAATACAATTTCACAACTGAAAAGTGCTGTATGGAAGGAACGTCTTGAAGGTTTTTTAAGCACTATTTCTTACACATGGTTACCATGTACTTACGTTTATCAGTGTATATAACTTGTGCATTGTACTATTATGTATGTACTTGTACATAATGCTTAATTATGCCTAAATCTGATATATTATACACTTTCATTTTGTATTCTCCACTGTATGATTATACTCTAGCATAATTATGTTACTCGAGGCTTTGGGCTTGTAGTGAATGATTTCTATGTTGCTGCAGCAATTGTCTCCTTGAAACAGGAGGTAGAAGGTCTTCAGAATCTTGACCAGTCTGCGGAGATTTTAATCCGTTTGTTATGCGCAGTTCCTGGGTGGGCTGAGAAAAATGTTCAGGTATTTTAATTTTGCAGTAGAATACTAAAACTGAGTTTCATTTCTTTAGGATATTACTCAACTTGCTTGAATATGTGCAGGTCCAACAACAGGTTATTGAAGTAATTACTCATGTCGCTGCAACTGTGACAAGATTCCCCAAAAAGTGTGTGGTTCTCTGCATCCTAGGTTAGTAGTCAAGTACAAATTGGAAACACCACCTCTCTTTACCAGATTGTGGTTTTGTTTCATTTTGTCTTTGATGTGCTGTTTCTGAAGTTTATAAAAAAACCCAATGAAATCTTGAGTGTTGTATTAAATTATTTGTTAGGCCCCACAATGTAATTGTGTTTTGGTCATGCTATATAAAAGTTTTTCTCCAGATTTAATACCAGCAGGGAGGATTTTACTTGTGTTGATTTTGCTTGGATGTGTTTACTTTGCAATGACTTTATTTCATACTATGTTATTAAATTGGTGATTAATCTTTTCTCACTGGTAGAATGTTACGATTTTTTAATTAATCGTTTGAATGATACCTTGGCCGAGTAATCGGGGATATCTGGCTGATTCACCGATTAGGGCCTGCTTGGTTTGCCGTAAATCCACCATAAATGCAATTGATTTGATTTGGCATTTTTTTTCTCAAAACAAATGCATCTTCATGTCCATTTTCAATATGCTTAGTGGTGATGGTGAATGAAAAAATGTCGTGCAATTTTTTTCTTGTCTAGTGGTGATTTACTAATTACTATATGCAAAATAGAACTTGGCAAAAATTGATAATTATTCATCTGTATTTCCATGATAGGATCATATGGCATGCACGTTACCATAAATTAACGTGCGAGTAAATGTGGTCAAGGAAATATTTTATTAGTAAATTGATTTCAGTGCCTTGAGTGGTGAAGTTGTTTTGCTAAAACTCTTTACATATATGGTCATTCTTTCAAATCAAATTTCCATATAAAAATTTTTGTGACATGTGAAGCACCTGTAAATGAAAATTTCAGCAAAACAATTGCGTCTACAGTGGAGATATGGCGAATCAAGCAGGGCCTTAATCACGATTAATCGCTTTCAAAACTCACCAATTAATCGGACCATGGTAATGTGTTATATATTAATGAGAATATTTTTATTTTTATTTTTGCTTTGACCTCATCTATATATAACCCATAAGGCAATACGAAGAGTGTGTGAAGAGGCTAGAGAAAGAAAGTTGGGAAAAAATGTACATATAGAAGAGAAGATAGAGGAATGACAAAAATATAGGCTGATTAATTTTGATTAATTTCATATTGCTCCTTAACCAATTAGGGTTCGATTAGCGATTTAACTACATGGGTTTCATATCCAGAACACTATCTTACACCTTGTGGTGTTTGTTTTACAGGTCTAAGTGAGCGGGTGGCAGATATTAAAACTCGTATCCATGCCATGAAGTGCCTAACTACCTTTGCTGAGGCTGTTGGGCCAGGATTCCTTTTTGAGAGAGTACGTGTAGATGTTTACTGGAGCATTTTTGCCCCAATCGGGGCTTTCCATCATCTTTTGGAAATGACATCTGTTCTGGTTCTTTTGTTGCATGGGTAATAATGTTGGTTTCTGATGCTTGATGTAGCTTTATAAAATCATGAAAGAGCACAAAAATCCGAAGGTTCTCACCGAGGGAATCTCATGGATGGTTTCTGCAGTTGAAGACTTTGGAGTTTCACTTATAAAGCTGAAGGTGATTTAAGTTTTTGACAACAGTTAATTTTGCTGTGTGCTCTTTTTTCTCATGTTTGGTATTAGTATTCTCAGCTTCTGAGAATTAAAAGGTGTACTTGTACTTTATAGGATTTAATTGAGTTCTGTAAAGACACTGGGTTGCAGTCCAGTACTGCTGCCACCAGAAATGCTACGATAAAACTTATAGGGGTGTTGCATAAGTTTGTTGGCCCAGGTTTGTTTTAGTTAAAGTTGAGAATTATGATCTCTTATTTTGGCGATGGGATATTTCATGTTTTTTGTGTGTTTCAGATATCAAAGGGTTTCTTACAGATGTTAAGCCTGCACTTCTAAGTGCGCTTGATGCGGAGTATGAGAAAAACCCATTTGAGGTACACATGTTCATAGCATTATGTATAGTTGGCAGTTATGTGCTATTTCTTGTACTTATCTTTCTCTCCAACAGGGTGCAGCTGCCGCTCCAAAGAAAACTGTCAAAGCCGCTGAATCTATTTCATCTGCATCTTCTACTGGTTTTGATGGTCTGCCTCGTGAAGATATAAGTGGGAAGATAACACCTACGTTGCTCAAGAATTTGGCTTGCTCTGATTGGAAGGTCTGCTTCTGAACATCAGTTAGCAATTACTTCTGAACATTTGTAGCTCTATAGAAGGGTATTGTATTGTGTTCAACGATTTTTAGCTTTGTCTGTTATCTGAAGCTTTTAAAAAAAAAAATCTCAGATCCGCATGGAGTCCATTGAATCCGTCAGTAAGATTTTGGAAGAAGCGAATACACGCATTCAACCCACTGGAACTGGTATTCAATCCTGTTGAAGCTATTTGTGCATTTTAATGCATGTTTTCTACTCATTTTTGTGACTGAATTGTTTTCAAACTTCCAGTGGAATTATTTGTTGCTCTTAGAGGCCGTCTGTATGATAGCAACAAAAATTTAGTGATGGCAACTTTGTCTACTATTGGTGGAGTTGCATCTGCAATGGGTCCTGCAGTTGAGAAATCAAGCAAGGTACAGAAGTCGCTATTAATGATCATTTTTTTTATGCAATGTCTTTCACTAGTTTTCTCTTCTTTTGGTTGGAGGTGTTAGCTTAACTATTTGAAATTTGATTACTTGCAGGGAATTTTATCAGATATTTTGAAGTGCCTTGCTGACAATAAAAAGCACATGAGAGAATGCACTTTGAATACTCTAGATTCATGGGTTGCAGCGGTTCACCTTGATAAGATGGTAACTGCTTGGTTCAACTTGGCTTTGAAATCAATTATATTTCTTATTTTTTGGGGAAGGTCTCAATTCAGGATGATGCACTTATTTGGAATTTGTAGGTTCCATACATTACAACTACTTTAGCGGATACCAAGATCGGTGCGGAAGGGCGGAAGGATCTTTTCGATTGGTTGTCGAAGCAACTTTCTGGACTAACAGACTCATCTGATGCCTTACAGTTATTGAAGCCGACTACGTCTGCATTGGTGGTATGTGAGCATATGACATAACTTTTTAAGTTTCCTAATCTACTTCGAAGTTGACCTTGTCTTTCTAACATTCAATCTTTATTTAGGATAAATCGTCGGATGTTCGGAAAGCAGCAGAGACGTGCATAAGCGAAATATTGAGAGTTTCTGGACCTGAAGCAGTATGTCATCTCGGCTATTCTTTTCAGATTCAGTCGGTTTAAAATCAACTATTGTTAACCTGAAAACTGTTTTCTGTTTATCGTTCCAGGTGACAAAAAATTTAAAAGATATACGTGGGCCAGCTTTAGCTCATGTTTTAGAACGGTTGCACCCATCTGGGGCTATTCAAGGTGAACCATCACAACCATGGCTGGAACGTTGTATTTTGCATTCATGTTATCTTTATGCCGACTTTAATTGTTTTTAGAATCATTTGAATCGACAAAAGGGGTTTCTACTGGTGTGGCTTCCAAAACCAGCTTGAAGACTGCAAAGTTGAGTTCAAATGGTTACACTGATCGCTCACTGAAGCAAGGAAATAAAGCTATGTCTTCGGTTTGTATCTTACTTGAGGCCCTTCATTTTTTCTTCTTCAGAAAATATGATCTTAAATTGAATTTCTTTCCCCCCACAACAGAAAGGTTATTCTTTGAAGGGACCAAGGCCAGAATCTATGGTGTCAGTTCAGGATCTTGCTGTACAGTCTCAAGCCTTATTCAATATCAAAGATTCAAACAAGGTATATAATGGGTTGATCAGAATTTTGTGTGTGCAAGTTTAAAGAATTTACTATGCAATCTCCATCTAGTTGGTTGCTTGATTCATCAACAAATTTATGCAGGAAGATAGGGAGAGAATGGTTGTACGGAGGTGCAAGTTTGAAGAACTGCGATTGGAGCAAATTCAAGATCTTGAGGTTTTTGTGCTAAATAATAACAATTAAAGGCTTTGCTTGTCTACATTCACTTGAATTTAATCTCATGGTTAGACCTCCTGTGCAGAATGATATGATGAGATACCTTAGAGAAGATGTTCATAGGAGGCTTTTAAGCACAGATTTCAAGAAGCAAGTTGACGGGCTTGAGATATTGCATAAGGTTTTATTTATTAGCATCTACGTAATTATACTTGTTTGATTGTAAATTCTAAATTAGTTTAATATAAAGCATCTGTTTTGTCGGCAGGCTCTTCCATCCAGTGGAAAGGAAATAATTGAAATTCTTGATATACTTTTGAGGTGGTTTGTTTTGCGGTTCTGTGAGTCAAACACAACTTGTCTGTTGAAGGTATTTTCTCCTTTTGTTAATTGCGTTTGCATACTATTTGGAAATACTTGTACTGACTTATTTTGGAACAAGCAGGTGCTGGAGTTCTTGCCTGATCTATTTAATGTGCTGAAGGATGAGGGTTATACTCTAACTGAAGCAGAAGCTGCAATATTTCTTCCATGCTTGATGGAAAAGGTTTGTTTTTGACATTGCTTTTGGGTAGACTTCAATGCAGGTGCGTTGTTTTATTTTTTGCTTTTATTGCAGTCTGGACACAATATAGAGAAGGTTCGAGAGAAAATGCGGGACCTCATGAAACAGATTTGTTACATATATTCAGCACCAAAGCTATTTCCTTATATTTATGAGGGATTACGCTCTAAAAACAATCGCACTAGGATAGAGTGTGTTGATCTTGTTGGCTTCTTAATTGATCATCATGTACCAGAGGTAAGCACTTTGACTTTTGGTTGATATATCTTTTCCTGAATATAAACATTATTCTATAAATTGGTAACCCTTTCTGGCAGATAAGTGGGCAGTCAAAACTATTGCAACATGTTGCTAGTTTAACATCAGAACGAGATGGTGAACTTCGAAAAGCTGCGTTACATACACTCGCCACTGCTTATAAGAATCTTGGTATGCTCTGCAGTTACTACAGGAATCTGGTGTAATAACATAGCGCACTAAGTTTTATTATTTCTTACGGCATATCTCTAGCCCACATATCTCATAACCTATGACTTTTTTTTTTTTTTTGCTACCTTGGATGGGTTTCAGGATTTCAAGATAAAAAAAACTCATTCCCTTTCACAGACGTATATGATTTTCCTGTTTATTTTATGTTTTGATTGTGATAGCTTCCAAATTTAATGTTTTGCGATGACAGGTGAGGACATATGGAGAATTGTTGGGAAGCTGTCAGATGCCCAGAGGAGCATGTTAGATGATAAATTCAAGTGGAAAGTCAGTATACATACATCTTATGCTCTTTGAAACATTTGTTTTCTCTCTGCCTGTATTTGATGCTATTCTTCTGGGCAGGCAAGGGAGATGGATAAGAGAAAGGAAGGGAAGCCTGGGGAAGCTAGAGCGGTCTTGAGGCGTTCGGTTAGAGAAAACGGGTATGTACCTTCTTTTGAAGCTGTGAGTGTCGTTCAAGACACTTTCTCTTGTTTACAAGTCTCTTCCTCTTGATTGCTATTTGAGGATGTTGACATTTTGGAATTTTGGAAATTGTTGGGTGTCACATCTTTTCCTTTTATTGGATTCTTTTTATGTATCTTTATGACCTCTGCCTCCTGGTTGACAACTTTAAAGCAATACTTTTACTATTTTTCACTTATTGCTTATAAGCAATAATTTTATTCATTGTTGATCTATCAGATCTCACCTGTGTCTAGCTTCTGATATGTTAATTATTGTGGGTGCCAGGATAGATGTAGCAGAACAGAGTGGAGAAAATTTATTAAGATCTGTGGCTGCCCCAGTCTTTTCCAGGTATTCAACATTCTTACATAGCTAGTTATTGATGGCTAGCTTTCAGATTATAAGATATTTTCTTATCCATCAACTGCAGATTCTGTTTTAACCCGTGCTCTAGATAATAACTCATATTTCTTGTCTTCAGAGAAAACCCTGTTCACTACGAGCCTCATGTGGACAGGCATCCATTATCTCGCTCATTAGCAAGTCCAAATGCCCCGACAGATTGGAATGAAGCTTTGGACATTATATCATATGGGTCTCCTGAGCAGGTTCCTGTTACTTACACATGGATTTTTGTTATTTGATTTGTTGGTAAAGAATTTTGTAGGTTGTGTGGTGCTTTTAGAGGTATGTTTTGTTTTAGTCTTCTTTGTGTTTGGCTTCTCATTTCTTTTTTAATTTATTTTTTGGGAGGGGAGTTGTCTGTGGTTCTGTGCGCCTCTTGGTTAGCTTAATCAATTTCAACATTTATTTTTGCCCGGTAATGAGGTTGCTTGGGGTTTGATTTGCCTAAGTCCGTAACCAGATTCTTTTAATGATGCCTTCGTTCTTCTTTATTTGTGTGTATTATTTTCTTAATCTTTTTTTTTTTCCAGTTCTGTAGTTTCATACTGTGAATTTGAAATCCGTCAGTTTATTCCCTTAACTTCGTGCAACTTCATTTGAAATTGAGCCAGTATTTGACATTCTTTTGAGAAAGCAACATGCTCTCTTTAAAATTATTTTTTAATTTGTAAAGTCCGATTAGACGTCCATGTGCGTGTAGCTTCAACTTATCATTTCACTTCCATTCTTTTTTCATAGTACTGAGTTAAAGTTGTATGCTTAAAAGAGAATGTTGTTGGATAAGATTTTGTGCTATATTGTGATGTTACGGGTAATTTCCTTTTTTATAATTACAGAATGTTCGAGTTACACTAGGTTTTTTTATTTTTACAAATTCAGATTAAATCATGGTTTGGATCAAAACACACATTTTGACAAAATTCTGTCTATATTTTTTGAATGAATTTAAGAAACAAAGATCTAAAATTTTGAGTTATTTTCTGTGTAGTCCGTCGAAGGCATGAAGTTTGTATGCCATGAGTTATCACAGGCTACCAACGATCCTGAAAGCACTGTAATGGATGATCTTATCAAGTATGCCGATAGACTTGTTTCTTGCCTTGAGGCTAAGGTTGAAAGATATTTGAGCTTCCTAGTGAAAATAGTTTTCTTTGTTCCTTGTGTATTTAAGATTTACACTTAACCTTTTATCAATATTTCTTCTAATAGGTTGCCAAGACATTTGACTTCAGTCTGGCTGGAGCTTCTTCCCGTTCTTGTAAATATGTATTGAACACACTCATGCAGGTAACTTTTTTCAAATGTTTGAGTAGCTGTTTCTTTTGCCGATTTCCTTCTTCTTGCATGTCTAATCTGTGTTTTCCTTCAGACCTTCCAAAACAAAAAACTTGCTCATGCTGTAAAAGAGAGTTCTCTTCACAGCCTCATTGCAGAACTTCTTCTTTGGCTTCTAGATGAACGAGTTCCATTGATGGATGATGGCGGCCAGCTATTGAGAGCATTAAATGTTTTAATGCTTAAGATTCTGGTGAGTTTATTGTCAAATACCTAACTGCCTTTTCCTTTCAGTTGTTTAGGTTATGGTTTGGCTTCTTGTAACATATTGTCATAAATGCAGGATAATGCAGAGCGGACATCATCTTTTGTTGTACTAATCAATCTGTTGCGTCCATTGGACCCATCTAGATGGCCAATGCCTGCATCCAACGAGACTGTGACAGCTAGGAATCAGAAGTTCTCTGATCTAGTTGTCAAGTGTCTTATAAAATTGACCAAAGTAAGATTCATTCTTTGCCTTGCTTACTCGTTCTCCAGAAATTTTATGATTGATAGACATGGACCTATTTCATGAAAGTAAATATATTTAATGTTTGATTTATTTTTTCCTTTTCTATTTTTTTTACAGAGAAAAATTACGGGTTTTAATGTACATGTACAATGTATAATACCCGTATTACAAGTTGTGCTAATTGTTCTTGTAAATATATTAAATTAGATGATTTATATTCTAATTACTGTGGGAAAGAAAAATTACAGGTTTTAATACCCGTATTACAAGTTATGCTAATTGTTCTTGTAAATATATTAAATTAGATGATTTATATTCTAATTACTGTGGGAAACATGTGATAAACAAATTAGTCTTTTTTGGTTATTCTTTCATAAATCCCTTTTTTTTTTAAATTTAATTTTTGGACACTTTTAGGATGCTCTAGAAGTCTCTAAATGCAGTCCTTACATGCACAGGAACCTGCCATTAGGGATCGGGTTTTCAAAGTTTTACTCAGTTTTGGAGTTGTTTGATAGTTCTCTTTATAAATAGATTCAATTATTGTTCTCCCTTGGACAAACTCTACAGAGAGAGGAAAGAAGAGTAAGAAGGGAGATGTCTAAAGCCAAGAAGAAAGGAGTAGCATCTTCACATAATAAGAAGAATAAGAAGGGATAAACTTCAAGTATCTTGTTGTGTCATCTAAAATTTTTCTCTGCAATATATACAATCCATATAGTTGAATGGTAATCGAATTCATTTTAACAGGCCACATTTGTCTTTGTTGTCCATAAAGTAATTCTCATATGCATAATTACTCTCCAATGGTGTTCGGATTTGCTGTGACAGGTGAAGCACTTGTTTCTGCTATAGCTAATATATTGATTTTCCAATACCGTACAGGTTCTCCAAAGTACAATATACGAAGTCGATCTTGATCGTATCCTTCAGAGCATCCATGTCTATTTGCAGGAGTTGGGAATGGAAGAGATAAGGAAAAGGTACATCAAGTTAGATCAATCTTGGGGTCAATTTTTTTTGCCTTCTTTCTTGAACTCTGTAGTATTGAGTTTGATATTTCCTGACTATATAAGATAAGGTGACCATATACTGAAATTTCTTCCATCTTGACATTGTCAGAGCCGGAGCTGATGATAAACCATTGAGAATGGTGAAGACTGTTTTACACGAACTTGTTAAGCTTCGTGGTACAGCGATAAAAGGTCATCTTTCCATGGTTCCCATAGACATGGAACCACAGCCTATTATCCTTGCTTACATTGACCTTAATCTTCAGGTATGTTTTTGAGGTGGATAATTGACCAACTTACTTTGGGATATTGGTTTGCAAAGATTGACAGCATTTTTTGCATGTCATGTACCAGACTCTTGCTGCGGCCAGGATGCTGACTCCATCTGGTCCTGTTGGCCAAACACACTGGAGTGATTCTGCAAACAACAGTCCATCCCCTGCTACACATTCTGCTGATGTCCAATTGAAGGTTATATCTGCTCTTTTTTTTTTTTTTTTTTTTTGTCATCGACTAATTGTTGTCATCATCGCTTACCTGAGACTCACACTCACATGTATCAATGTCACAGCAAGAACTCGCTGCAATATTCAAGAAAATCGGTGACAAACAGACATGTACAAGTGGACTATATGATCTATACCGTATAACTCTACTATATCCTAAGGTAAGTTAACTTCTTTGCATCTGTTTTTGCCAAGGTTAGAATGCCTTGTACTATTGCATACCGGTTTGAAAACCCTTCAATATAGACTAGAACTTGTATTGGCTTATTGCTTTTATCCTTTCATGTCTGAGATTTTTCCGGTTGCATTATAATTTTTCCAGGTTGATATATTTTCTCAGCTCCAGAATGCTAGTGAGGCTTTTCGGACATACATTAGAGATGGATTAGCTACGGTAATCATGAATCTGTCATGACTGATTGTTTTATGAGTGGAAACAAGTAAATCTTAGTAGTCATCTTTTGGATTGTCTTCAATATGTATGCAGATGGAAAAGAATGCTGCTGCAGGAAGGACACCATCAAGTGTGCCAATGTCAACTCCGCCCCCTGTTGCTTTAAACGCCCCTTACCCAAAATTAGCCCCTATGTCACCTGTACATACAAATTCCTTAGAAAACATGCGACCGGATTCTATGTCGCATTTTCATACAGAAGATGATAGGGCGGATGAGAGGAATGATAGATATCCATCCGGAGGTAACATCTCTAACTCTTTATATTTGTTGTTTATTAGTTTTCTTGCTCATTTGAAGGATGACACTAACTGATGGAAGGGACAAAAATGTTTGTAGTAACCAGCGGGACACTGGATGCAATTCGAGAAAGAATGAAGAGCATTCAGTTGGCAGCTGCTGGCGGGAACCCAGATTCTGGAAACCAGCCGTTAATGTATATTAACGGAAATGTAAATCATGGCCCAGAGAGTCAATTTTCCTATGCAGCCGACCATGTCAATCAAGAGCATCTTGCTCAGACAGGTGTTCTTCCTATGGATGAGAAAGCATTATCTGGGCTTCAAGCGCGAATGGAGAGACTAAAAAGTGGAACACTAGATTCTTTGTAGAGAAAATACTGTACTAGCTATGTTTTTTACATTCACCCCATGGTCAAACACTCATATCGTGTAAAGAGATGGATGGTGTGCAGAATGATGGTGATATTATCGCAATAATTGCACCAGGACTGAAGACTGAATGTATTAATTAGGACATATCCCGAGTTATTATACGGTCCATGTGGATACAGAGTAGTAGCAAAGAGTATTCGGCTATTTGTTACATTAATTTTGGTAATATTATCAAATATATATCTGTTTCTTAATTTTGAAGTTGTGGTTAATCTAATGTGTTGAGATTTTCATCTTGCGAAGTTGTTTCTATTATTGCCCCAAGTAGCGAGTTGGGGTACAAGGATGTTTGTAAACTATATTTTCATAAGTTTCTTTTGTAAACAAATTGATGAGATAGTATCATAGTAGGCTTGTGGTAGATGGTATTACATGTGCAGGGTTCAAACCCCGTCTTTGGTGATTTTGTTTGTTTTCTTGCTCAAAATAGTCTTCAATAGGTAAATTTGGTCACCTTGAATTGGATATGCAGGAAAGGATTCCAAGCCTATTGCTTCATGTGTGGTGTAGGAAGCCATTGTTGAGGTTTGACATTTGTAAACTTTGAATAGACCCAAACCAAACCAAACCTGGAAATGAATAAAATATGAACTCAACCTATTGCCATCCATAAACTTGTAATCAAAGTGACTGAAATGGAAATGTGATGTTTCAACAACAACTACTAATTGGTTTTCTTATCATTTTCAACCAAGTGCAAAGGGATGTCCAAGTCTTCAAGAATGCGTCTTTTGGCCGAAGTTCTTTGTTCAAACACGTGTTTAAACTATTTTTTGCGTCTCATAGAAATATTTTGAACACAAGTTTAGGTTTCCTTTCACACCTAAATCTCAATTAAAATATAACATAATTATTATATGGTTGTTGCTAAATAACATCACCATTTCTATTGAAGGACATCACCAGTGTTATACTTTTTAAAATATGCCACCACCTTTTTGAATGACACCTCCATCTGTTGAAGGACACCATCAATATAAACAAAAAATCCTACCACATCTCCTTTAATTTCTTTATTTCTTCTCCTCTCCTTCTCCCTCACTTCACCACCACCACCCCGCCACATCTCTTCCTTCTTCTTCTTTCTTCCTTTTCTTCTTCTTCTCCATCAATCCCCACCACCGACACCTCTCATCCTCTTTCCCTCTTCTTCTTTTTATTTATCAACCACCACCCCGCCACCTCTCCTCCTCTTCCCCTCTTCTTCTTCTTATTCATATTTTTCTCCTCCTCCCCATCACCTGTTATTTTTCTTTTTTTCTTTCTCTCCATCAATCCCCACCACCACCACCTCTCCTCTTCATCCTCCTCGCCTCTTCTTATTATTATTATTATTATTTTCCTCCTCCCTTTTTTTTTTTTTTTTTTTTTTTTTTTTTTTTCTTCTCCTTCAATCACCACCACGTCTCGTCGTCTCCGCCTTCTTCTGCTCCGTGGTAGTGTTGCTCCAGTGAAAAGAAGATGTCCTTTAGTAGATTAAAAAAAAATGCTAGTGCCTTTCAGCATAAATAATGGTGTTATTTAGCAACAACCTTGTCACGTTATTATGCATCTCTAAGCTGGATAATGTCAACCTTTGATATTCATGCCACATGGATAGCACTAATAGCCCCACTTTATGAAGAAAGATCTGCTTTTAGCTATCCAGCTGTTTATATGCTTGTTTTTTTTTGGAAAGCCAGTTTATATGCTTTTACACTCTTTCCATGCGTTTTCATGTAAAGGGAGATAGAGAGATTGTTGAATGAAAGCTTGATTCATATTGGGATTTTTAGCCTTTTTCGCTATTCAGTTGGTTGCTTTGCCTTGTGTACTTCTGCTTCCTCTTCTTGTTCTTGTAAGAGTGATTGTATGAGTGACTAGGGTGGGGTGGTGGGGGTTGACATGGCTTCAACACTGGTGTTGGTGGTGGCTTTCGTCTTGGATCTTGTTGCTTTTGGTCTGGCTGTTGCAGCTGAGCAGAGGAGGAGCACTGTGAGTCTCCCTATTTCTTTGTTATTCCTATTAGTTATTATTGAGTTACCAGTCTTAGTTTCTGCATCTATTTGATGTCTTTCATCATATACTTAATAAATATTGAAGGATTGATGGTTTCATCTTCTTTTTTTTTTTTTTTTTTTTTCTCAAACTTTATAAGGGGTTTAATTAGATGGTTGTTTTGATTCACCCCATGTTGATTTGCTGCAAGAATTGGAGTAAAGTTGATTAATATGGATACCCGATTGAGGAAAACAGTGTTTTCATCATTGAGGTTCTTGCAATCTTTGGAGTTGGTGAGAATCTCAAACAATGAAAAATACATGGAAGCTAAAGAAACAACACGTTGGCAGATAACACAGAAATGAAATTAAAAATAAGTGTTATTGAGTATCAACACCTTGATAATTTTTAGCTATTGAACCTATTAGGCACTTTTGGCGACTGGTTATTGTTTCATTTGGATGGATCTCATATAATTAATTTTGAGCATGCGAGATTTAACGGATTTTCTTTTTTTGTGTAACATTGACCAAGAGCTCATGACATGCCCAGCTCTTGTTTAAATCAAGTGGACAATCTATTCAGTTCGGTAGAATTAAGACCGAGCTGAAGAACTTTTCGGTTCATAGATGTGTCTCTCACAGTGAAAACCATTTGAATATTCTTTCATGTTTGACATTTTAATTTATTCAACAACTGTGCTCAAGAAAGTTATTCAAGTTGAAGGTGAGCCAAGCAAAATCACTTTCATAATCAATCGGTGACCAAAGCCCACAATACATGCTAGAAGTAGAGCATTTAAGATATTATTTGATGACATTTATGTTAGATTTATTGAATTGACTGGATGAATAAGAATGTTCTACTCACTAGGTGGTTAGGATTGTGCAAATGCTATTGGGGAATTGGGATTAGTTTTTGCACCAATAAAGGTAGTGCTGCAAATTTTGATGTAAAAAACCAATGGATAATATGCAATAATGGGAAGTAACCATTAGAAACTAAAGATTCATCTCGCACAAGGCCCTAAAAATGGTTGTAGCCAACCCAATTGCAGCCCATTTAAGCGCAATTGCAGCAAAAAAAGGTTGCAACCCACTCTATAATAGAGTTTTATGTTTCTTGGTGTAATATTTGATAAATTTGATAAAAACAAGATAAAACGTTTTAAAGTTATGATAAATTTGTCACACTTTTATTTTTTATTTTTTATAGAAAACATATCATGTTTTGATCAGTCTGTGATTAACATCAATCTTGATTTTTCAAAGCATAGTTCAATGATTTTTGTACTTTTGGAATACCAATAGTGATCATACTTGTGGATTTTTACTAACCATTCCAACAATTTCTTCCAACAAATGCTCAATATTCCCAAGTTTCTATTCTTTCAAGATTATTGATTTTCAATAATTTAGTAGGTGTCTGCAAGTTATTTGACATTTATGTAGTTCATCTTTTCGCTATGCTATATAACTTTATTATATTTCAATTTCAATTTTAGGTAGTCATGTCACTTTTTGTACATATTTGCTTATGATGCTTATCAAATTGATGATGTATACTACTAGGCTAATATGTTTTAGTTTATTATAAAAAAAAGATTTAAAAATGTTAAGACCGCCTCACTTCATTGAGGCGTCCGCCTCGCCTCACGCCTCAAACGTTTTTAGGCCCGTCCGTCTCAACGCCTTAACTACAATGGGCACAACAAGATGCATGGAAACCCCCAAAACATAAACAGGTGAAACATCCCAATATGTCATGAAGAGTTGCAATCATGGGTTGGCTAAACACATAAGCTCACAAGTGTAGTCCAAAAACCAACCTGAAAACCCGTAGTCATTCTCCAACTTATAGAACTGTCTCTACCATATTCTTCGGCATCTTAATGCTCTCATGGTCATCATGAATGAGACTTTTACGATCATAGTTAAATGGTTATGGGTTGGTTCTTAATGATTGGTATCAAGGCTAACCCCCATGTGCATGGTTCGAGAGGCAGCCTAGAGTCTGGGTTAAATGGCTAGGTATTATGTATGGGTATAATGCTAAGTTGTTAAAGGTGTGGGAAGCTACCAAAGGGGAGAGGGTTACCATTGATCCGTGTTGATAGACAAAGACGACGACTTCGAAAGCATGGTTGTTCCACTCCTTAACAACATAATTTTTTAGGAGTGGCAAGTTCCTGCTACAAATTTCTAGTAGTTTTTCTTAAGCTAATATGTTCAAAGGATGTGTTGCTCTATTGCACTATCCATTATACGTGCTAGCCGAGTCAAAGCCGTACATTTTTTAAGTTATCAGTGAGGGCAATACATCCCTTAATTTCAAAAATCTTGACAAGTTTTTATTGTACGACAAACAGTTCCCATTTCCCAACTCACCAATTGTGCTTTGTCTTGTAGGCTAAAGTCATCACAGATTTTGGTGATAGCAGAAACCACTGTGTCTATGACTCTGATAGGGCAACAGGTTATGGTGTGGGCGCACTTTTGTTTCTCTTTGCTAGTCAAGTGCTTATAATGGTTGCAAGCAGATGCTTTTGCTGTGGTAAGCCTCTGAGCCCTGGGAGTTCAAGAGCTTGGGCAATTTTCTTGTTCACCGCATGCTGGTATGTGCTACAACTTACAAAAATTAAGCTGATAATCACTAACCTTGTAATTCTAAGATCGAGTGGTTAATTCCTTGACTTCCGAGTATTTGGATATGGGTAGTTCAATATTCCCGTTGATTTGTACCTTTACTTAATTTTGCTTTGCAATCATAGGTTGACCTTTTTTATCGCGGAGGTTTGCTTGTTGGCTGGTTCATTGAGGAATGCAGTGCATACCAAGTACAGGACCTTATTATTAGAAAATCCTCCATCTTGCCAGACCCTTAGAAAGGGTGTCTTTGGTGCAGGGGCAGCCTTCATCATCTTCACGGGCATATTAACTGAACTCTATTATATTAGCTACTCAAGGGCTAAAGACTTCTCGAAGCCTTATGCTAGAGGTACTAGAGAGGCAGGCATAGGGATGAGTACTTACTAAGTTACTATCTTCTGTCATCAGCATCATTGTCTGAAGGAAAGAAAAACCGTCTTGTCAGTTTACTAGCTTTCCGTTTGTTTTCAATGTATATGACATGTTATACATTTTTTCGCTCTGTTTTATAAATAGTTTACCTTATTAGCAGTCGTTCATTTTATTATTCGTATTTTTTTATTTTATTTATATTACATATTATGCGTTTTCCCTCTTTTTTATGATGTTGTTGGCAGAAGTATTTCCATTGTTTACAACGTTGCACCACACCATAGTTCTTGTATCAACTAAACAGAGGATATATACATTCATTCTCTGCTAAGAGACTGTTGCGAATGTCCTTTTTTTCAATTACAAATATATCCATTTCCATTGTTTGCTTGTGAAAAAAAGAAAACAAGATTAGGCTGGGCGAGACAATGATTTAAAGAATCCATTAATGGGAAGAACAATGCCATATGCCATATTTAGAATGAGAATGGAGCTCCTACGTCGGAATTATCATGAAGAAGTTATGTTTTTGAACATAGGACATTATTCTAAAGGATAGGAAACATCTCTAAACCATCCTTGAAAAGGAGAACAATGAGCAATGCATAAGAATGAGACAGGGCATAAAATTTTGTGTTTCATGCTTCCTGCGGCCCTGCCCATAAATCTCAGGGGGCATACAGAGGCTTGGTGTTGCACCTAGAAAGAATAAGAAAACATGTAGCTGCATTATCATACACTGACCTGTAGATAATAAGTAAAGAGGAAATGTAGTTTGTGTCGAATCTACCCATTCACTAGAACACATCAAATCCAGTTAACTGCAGTAAAGCTTTTGATTTTATATCGAAGTTCCAGATAGTGATCTTGGGAAGAAATGGGAGTACTTGTCTAAATAGTGTCGTACTCCAAGCAATTTAGTTTGTTTGAAACAAAATGCTTTCTTTGGAGAGTTTGGGTACATAATTGACAGGAAAATGGTGCTACTAGTAGAATTTGAACCATCCTAGGCGCGTGATATTGTGATATATAGAGGTGATGCAACTATATAAATATATATATATATTTTTATTTTTTTTTCTTATCATGCTCGTAATCATCTTTATCATGCAAAGCATGTTACGTATCAGGTTTTAAAAAAAAAAAAAAAAAAGGTGTTGGAGCTTTCTCCAATCTCAGGTGAAGGATCAATACAATGCATCCTTGTGTGTAGTTGCTTGAAATAATGAAATGTGACAATTAATTGTAAAACTGACATCCATAAACGAGATCATCTATAGATAACTTAGGGTATGTTTGGTTGCATGGAATCATATGTCGTAGAAATTCATGAGGGACCCCTACATTTTAGGCTAAATTGATGTATCACTCCACATCCACCATTTGATTTTGTGATCAATGGTGGAAATGAAAGTTTCATGAACATGTGAATTCCACTCCTTGGTCCCCAATTGATTTTGTGATCAATGATGAGAATGAAAGTCTCATGAACATGAGAATTCCACTCCTTGGTCCCCCAAGGCACGTGATTCTCATGTTCATAAGACTTCTATTCCCACCATTGATCACAAAATCAAATGGTGGATGTAGAGTAATACCTCAAATTAGCCTAAAATATAGGAGTCCCTTCATGAATTCTCATGGCATATGATTCCATGCAACCAAACATGGAATCATATGCCATGAGAATCCATGAGGGGACCTCTACATTTTAGGCTAAACTCCACATCCACCATTTGACCATCATTTGATTTTGTGATCAATGGTGGGAATGGAAGTCCCATGTACATGTGAATCTCACTCATCGGTCTCACAAGGCATGTGATTCTCATGTTCATGGGACTTCCATTGATCACAAAATCAAATGGTGGATGTGAAATGATACATCAATTTAGCCTAAAATGTAGGAGTCCCCTCATGAATTCTCATGGCATAGGATTCCATGCAACCAAACACACCCTTAGAGTTAAATGATGCACGGATCAACTGATTTATAACATAATATTAGTGAAAGAAAACCAAACATTGAGCTATTCTTGATATTAATACAGATCCAACGATCAAGCAAGAAACCAATGAGCTTGATTTAGGCGCAAACCATGTTACACTACTAGAATCAAAATGAAGACAATCTCCTTGTTCAATGCTTCCATCGTCAAAATTGAAGGCATGTAAGTCGCTCTGTCCTTCCGAACTATTGTAGTTAATGAAATATATGTTTGCTTGGTAGTCGGGCACATCTATCGCCATGACACAGGCTGAAGGATCAAAAGTTAAAAGCAAAATCTTATGGTGGGAGGGGATTTCAATGGAATGACAAGGGTGGATGAAACTTTAGGAGGATTGAAACCGAATATGTTGAGCATGCAAGAATTCAACAGTTGCATCTCACAATGTTAATTACCAGATGGAGGCTATTTTAGGTCTAAGTATTACTTGAGCAAAGAACTTGAGCACTTTTTGACAGAATTTTCATTAATACAACATGAGGAACTGAAGCAACAAACATCCACATCAAGTTCTACCAAGATTGTATTCTCATAATTTGTTGGGATAGTGTTGGCTTGAATAGTCTCACATAAGAAGTTGCGACGGAAGTTTATAAAGAGGTAGACCACTCGCTAATAACAACAAGACCTTTTGGAGAAAACCTCACACCACCTAGGCCCGAGATGGGGGTCAAATATGGTGGTGTTTAAGTTGTCAACAATATTGTTGCTATGTATAGTGGACCAAAGGGTACGCGACACCCTAACATAATTCTTATTTTATCAATCCGATGGGCAGATTATAACTTCCCTGATGTCTTCAAAACAACAAAGGAATAAATCTTAGGTAGCCCTATGCCACTGACTTTTAGATCAAATTTCATTGCAATGATCCCTAAAACAACACCTCGAAATAGATTTAATGAATTTCGTCGAAATAACTTATGTAATATTAGCTCAAAAATATTCACTAAAGTTATTTGTACTAGACTTGCTTATACATATGTTGGGAAAAGTGTTGGCTTGAATAATCTCACATCAAGTAAGGAAGAGTTGTCACAAATGTTTATAAGGAGATGGTTCACTCCCTAATAGCAACAGGGCCATTTGGGGAAAACCCACACCACCTAGGCCCGGATGGAAGGCTCGATAGATGGTGTTTAAGTTGGGGACAATATCATTGTTATGTATAATGTACCAAGAGGTACGCGCACGCGCTCGGCGCGCCAACAGTTGATATCAAATCACTTATAAGGGAAATACATGCTAATGCAAATAATTCCAACACAAGTCCTGGACCTAGGTGGTGATAGTGAATGGCTAAAAACGCTATGCAAGTAATAGCAAAAAACAAACAATATGCAGAAAATAAAGATGATGCCAAGATTTACGTGGTTCGGCTTTGCCTACTCCACGGACGACGACTCAAGAACACTCGAAATCACCTGATTCCAATCTTTATACTTGGCTACTGTTTCACGCTGAACTCGCAACCTATTTCACGCCGTGCTCACCGGTTTCATGCCGATTTCGCAGCCTCTTTCATGATGCGTATGCTGCAGTGTAGGACTTTGAGTCCCACACAAATTGGGAGCCACAAAGGAATCATCCTTGTCCAACTCTTCCCAATAAATTGGGAACCAATCACACAAGGACTTTGAGTCCTTATTTGTAAAGGACTCTGACTTTGATTCTTCCACAATCACACAAGGTCTTTGAGTCCTTATCATTGTCTCACAATCTCCACCTTGGCGAACAATTTTAGGCTACCACACAAGCATCACAAACAACCACATAAGCATCTCCACTTTGGCATGAAAAACCGCCAAGACCCATTACTCACGAGAATCGTCGTCATGCCTCTAAGGGCCCTGCCCCCTTGGGGCGTCAACACTGAGAGAGCCTGATCAAGTTAAGACAATGCTCAAACTTGATCCCTGGAACTGCTTTTGTCAACATGTCAGCTGGGTTGTCTTTAGTACTCACCTTCTCTAAGACAACCTCGCCATCCTCAATGACATCCCTCAGAAAATGATACCGCACATCAATGTACTTCGTCCGGGCATGATGAACCTGGTTCTTTGCCAAATGGATAGCACTCTGAATGTCACATCATCCTGAGTAACACCCAAATCACTAACCAAGCCTCGAAGCCAAATGGCTTCATTCACCACCTCTGATAGAGCCATGTTGTCACGCCCCGATTTTCGAAGAAAACGAAAATCCCAAAATCCACGTAGGATTATCCGTTTCCCCCAAAACTCGGGACGTGAAAATTCAATAACAACAGAAACAAATAGCGGCAACAACTAAAACATCTGAAACAAATAAAAATCTAACCCGGATAAGACTGTCATGGCTAGCTCACTAGCGGAACTCCAGTAACGCAGCTTAAAATCTCTAAACCTGAAAGGCTAATCGGCTACATTCCAAAAGGAATGTACCCAAGAAGCAAAAGCTCACTTGGGTCAGCAAATAAGCTGGTGTGAGAAATCTTCATCCCAAAAAAATCAATAAATCCACACGTGATAACATCAAACTAAACAAAAACAATAACCAACCACACCAACATAAAGTTCCTCAATGAGGCAAATGTGTCATCATCCTAATAAATAAATATGCATTATTTATTACTAATAAATAAAATTTATGAGTTATCAATCCTCGTAAATGCAACAACAATACAATTCATACTCATATTAGACTATTATTGAAATATTAACAAAACACATTTTTCTACCTTTAGGAAGACATGTAGTTCTCATTCAATGGTTGAATGAGCATTTAGTTTCTTCCTTTAAGGTAATTATGCACATACACCAAAAAAGAAATCTCGCTTCTTTTCCACAATCGCACTATCCTCCATGTGCCGAACACACCTCACCCAAGTGTGCCTCCCTTGCCATCAAAGCCACTCGGAGCGTACATGACCCAAGTGGGGTGCCACATCGAGTGTCATGTCATCTCACCCGAAGTTCGATCACTGGCAAGTACTCTTCCTAAATATACACGTACAACCGAACACACATGGAACGGTGCACCGATATGCAAGCAAGTCTGCATACCATAATAATATCACACGTATACAAGCAAGTCTGTATACAAAAATTTCTTTTCTTTTCACAATTTTTTTTCTTCGGAGTTGTGGAAAAGAGCATAAAAAAAATATATCAACTAAAACTCAAAACTCTTTTATGGTGACACTTTGTCAACCATAAGTAAATCAACCACAGTATCCACCATTCTTTTTGGGGAACAAGAAATATTTGACACATTGTCAATTCACATATCTCATCTCTTTGCATCATATGGAAAACAATATGCACACCAATTTGCATAACAATACAAATACTCAAGCTAAAACAAGTGCTCAGTTAAATTCCAGCCAATATCTATTATTAGACTTGTAGCCTAAGGACAGATCACCAACATTACAACCCTAACTATTTATTACTTCTACCATCACCTCTGCAACACTAATATCAACTAGACCCGTTTTTATTGTTTTGAAAGTTTTGATTACTTTTCTATGACCAAGTTACACTCTGTAGTAGTCATCTTGTATTTCACATTTTTTCTTCAAACTAAACACAGAAGTTTGAATGCTACTACACTTTGTTGTAGTCATCTTTTATTTCACATAGTTACTTTCTCAAAAATTTATCGTAGCCTTTAAATTAATTTCCCATGGAACCAAATATATCTCTAGCGTAAACAATTATGAGGCCCTTTTGAAATCAGACAGTGAAGTGAAGCAAATTATGCAGGTCATATATAGATGCTATTGATCCACTTACTACTACTGAAATTTGAGTTCCATAGTATGAATTGGGATTAGCTTCATCAATACTATGTCCTGGCAAAAGTCAATTGTTGGGTTGAATCATTCCAAAAATGTTTAGTAAATCAAATATCAGAATGTGAGGTTGGTTAAAGTTTCTGCCATTCCTTTTTTTTTTTTTTTTTTTAGGGAGTTCACAGTTTTAGCAAGAGTGGACATAACCCAACAATAACATTTTATTTGACTGCGTTTTCTTCATCTTCTTTCGAGATTTCAAAAGCATCCATAATTCAAGTGGGTTATGGAAAGCTGTAATGTAAAATTGTAGACTATATTTTGTGACAAAAACTTTAAATCCAATATGTCATATATATTCTGTAAGAATAGTGATCCTGGCAATATTCAACTATGATCTTTTCCTTGATGTAGTGCAACATCAGAACAGAGTAAATTACTAAAATTTATACCATTAGTTAAAGCCTAATTGCACAACCAAAATATGATTATTCTTAGACAACCAAATTGACAGAAATACACAAAAGGAAAGGAAGAGAGAGAGATTTCAGGTAGCAACACAGATTGCAACAAAATAACACAAACCCAGAAACCATTAAGAGAAATGAAATAAACGTAATCAACTTTTAGCTCTAGATCTGAGAAAAGAAGCGAAAGGTTGAATTTTTATGGATAACAGAAGACACATTGCAATGCAGTTGCAAGTTACAGGGATTAAGAAAACTCACCTTTAATCCAAGAATCGAAACTCAATCAACACGCGCTAACCATCTTGTCGCAGCAATCATCTCGCCACAACCACTGTCTTGAAACATCTCAATCTTGCTTCCTTCAACACGTCCGTGAAATCAGAGTCATCTGAAACAAGTACCAAACACTCTGCCCGCCTATGATCCATCACTTCCACCTCTATTTTATCCTCTCTTCTTACATCTTCATCTTGACAACCCACATAATCAACCATCTCATTGTCTCTTTCTTGTTCAGAAACTAACACAGCCAATCATCTTTGGCTTGTAAAACACCACTCAGAACTTCCAAGAAGATGTCATCACTGCTTGCAGAAGTAGATGGTTCTGCTGAAACTCTTTGGAGGACTTCCACAGCAGAGTCATTAAGTTGAAGCTGACCAAGAATAGAGACAACTTTCTTCTCCTCGTCCTCAGACCATGGAACAACTTCTAGATACTCCAGGCATGACACAATTCCTGTATCAAACTGGATAGCAGCCGATACCTTAAGTATCCCCAACACCTTGCCAACCTCCTCTTTCACCAACCTCTTCATTAAATCGTCACAATACATCAAAACTACAGTCTCCACATAAACCTCAACATCATCACAATCACAAATGTCCACAAAAATACTAACCCTCTCATCCCCAAGCTTCTCCCTAAATCATCCCTGCAACACGCCCTGTCTTACTCCCATCTCGACTTCCAACCAACCCTCACCAACATACAGCAAAGAGAGGAAGGAAAATGAGCAGTTTGGGGCGGTGGGATCGAACTCGCCGCCAAGGAGAAGAATTTGTGAAAAAAGGGGAAAAAGGAGAAAAGAAAGAAAAAAGAAATAGGGTTATTCTCTTTATAAGGTGGGTGGCTATTCGCCCCCACCGAACTTCCGAATGCACCCACCCTCTTTCACAAAAATAAAACCCTAATCAATATCAAACCCAATGAAGACCTAGCTCAAGTCCAAAATATAAATATCAGCCCAAGCCCAAAAAAACAATAACACCAATTTATAAACTACCCCCACATTTTTATTCTATTTAGTAATGGCAAACAAAAATCTTTTTCCCAATAAATGAGATTACAATATACGCCACAATTAATAACTAAGAAACTTTTATATTTATTCAATTAGGCGGGTATTACAATATATACAACTCAAAAGAATCTCGTCCCGAGATTCGGTAGAGGAGGGTAAGTAGGAAATTAATTCTTAAATAAACAAACTTCACATCACATGGACAAACAAATAGCTCATACGTATACCCATAACTTAATGAAGACAATCACACAAAAATATAAAAAATTTCAGTAAGTACAAAAATTACAGGGTGCTACACATGTACTATGCTTCAGTAGTAGACAAAGAAATTGTAGACTATGACTGAGACTTCCAACTCACTGGACCCATCGCCAACGTAAAACAATAACCTGTAGTCGATCGGCGCCTATCAAGATCATTAGCAAAATCCGAATCAACATAACCTCGGATCGTATTTGATACATCTCCTCTCTCATATATTAAACCAACATCCAGCGTACCCCGAAGATATCTCAATATCCACTTCACTGCCTGCCAATGTTGTTTTCCTGGGTTTGACATAAACCTACTAACCAGACTGACTGCATGAGCGATATCCGGACGTGTGCAGATCATGACATACATAAGACTACCAACTGCACTAGCATAGGGAACATGTGACATGTATTCCCTTTCATTATTTGTGCTAGGAGACAACTTACCCGAGAGCTTAAAGTGAGCAGCCAAAAGTCTCACAATATATACTTGCAAAGATGATCTCACTAGAACAAGGGGCATTCACAAAGGGAAGATTTATAACATAAAATGTCCCATTGGCCCAAGCGATGATACAATTTGTTGGTAAGCAAATCTTTTTTGTGGGAAATGTGGTATGTACATCCTTATGAAAATTTGCTTACACAAAATTTTCAAGGCAAATTAGATGGAACTTAAAAGAAGACAGATAAACTTACACCATTTTCGCCACCACAACCTCATTGGAAGTGCTCTAGAAAATTAAATAAAAACTAAAATGTTTAGTCATCTATTAAATTGTGGTTATGGGAATAAGTTTAGAAAAATAAATTCGTAAATTTTTTTTATCAATAGAGTTAGAAATCTCACTCATTCAACTTTGGTAGTGTGAATTGAACTGACACGTGTTTGCATTTCCATGTTCCAATCCCACCGCTGCGATTTAATAAAATATTTAATTAAAAATTAGAAAATTTTGTTTTTCCTCCCTTCGACCTCTTCCTATACTCACTTAAACCCTAGCCAACAACCATGGGTGTGGAACCACAGTGTAGCGGGGTGGGGCAAGTTCGCCACTCCAAACTATGAAAGTCTGTTACAAGGATTATGATTTTGTTTTTCAAGGTAATTTCAGTAAGTTGTTTTTAAGAAATATTTCTTGAAAGCATGTTACAAGGATTATGGGAATAAGTTTAGAAAAACAAATTCTAAAAAAAAATATTCATCAAAGAGTTCTATCTCACTCATGAAAGGGATTTCACGAATATATATACATATACACGAACCCTTTTTTCCTTTGGTTTGTTCGTGACGTAAAGTCTTTACGTCTATAAGGGGGCTCTACTTGATAGCTCAGCTATATGAAAAGAAAGAAATTTGTTTTCATTCAAGAACCACTTTCTTTAGACAGATTGACTTGCAAATTCTCATATGGAGTCCCATATGCTTAGCCCTCAGCTGATAAAGATTGATACCAAGTCGGAGCATGTCCCATTCGAGGGCTACACTTTGAATCTTGAGTAGGGGACTTACCCCGCCCAACTACCAATAAAAGAGGTTGAGAGTAAGCGTAAGCTCAAAGAGCTTTCTCCGCCAGAGGGAGTGGAGAGGGGGATAAGCGATTCGTTGTAGAAGCTTCGCTTCCGAGATGAAGCCAAGCCTAAAAGATCGACTTGGCCTAGGAGGCCAAACATTCTGGACTGGAATGAAATGTGTGTGTGTGTGTGTGAAAATAAATTCAACTTTGTTATTCAATTGAAGTGACACCTATTTGCATCTCCGTGTGCCAATCCCACTGCTACGATTTAATAAAAATATTTAATTAAAATTAGAAAATTTTGTTTTTACTTCCTTCTCCCTCTTCCTATACTCACCACTTAAACCCTAGCCAACAACCATGGGCAGAATCACAGTGTAGTGGGGGTGGGGCAAGTTCGCCACCCCGAACTATGAAACTCTGTTACAAGGATTATGATTTTGTTTTTCAAGGTAATTTCAGTAAGTTGATTTTAAGAAATATTTCATGAAATATTTCGTTGTGTATAGAAAAAACGTAAAACTTTAGGTTGTAATTTTGAAATGATCAATAATTTAAGCGTTTTAAACTCTTACATACTACATAAAGAGTCTCATAAGAGTCATAATGTCATACAAACTACATATTGCATAAAAATCACTAATATAACAAATTTTAATACTAAATTAAGGTTATAATGAGTTAAAACGTAGGAAAATTGAGATTGGCCTGATGAAAGAAATATATATTTCGGATTTCGAAAGAAATTTTGATAACTCAAAAAAAAAGTAATAATATATATATATATGAAAGCAATCATGCCATTTAAGTAGCAATTGAACATGAAAGCTTCATAATATGAGTATGTAACCTCTCTACCAATTATCTTTCACTTCAATGAGATTTTTGTGGGTTTGAAACTCAATGAGAGAGAGGAAGGAAGGATGAAAAGGTGGGTTGGGGAGAACGAAGGATGAGAACAGATAGCAGGTGAGAAGAAGGGTTTAAAAAAATTAACTGTTTTTTAAAATAACCGGGTCGGGTCGGTTAACCTGTGGATTCTGGGATCTGAAACCGAGGCCCGAACCAAAAATTCAGTCCAGTCCGGGTTTTGGGACCGACAATTAAATTAATATTTAAGAAATCGGATAGAACCAGCCCGATCTGTCCAATTTTTCGGTCTAAGCTGCCCAGCTCTAATGAGTATATACACATGTTCTACGCATGTGGGGCACAAAAGGCAAATATTTGTGTGATGTGAGGCACCCTTATAGTATATTTTGTTCATGTGGTTTTGTGTAAGGGTGGGCATACCATCCCGTCCCAATTTTTTAGAGTCATTTTGGGATTGATAAAACATGATTAAATTACTGAAACAAATAAAACTCCAACCCGGAAAGACTCTGACGTTGCTAGCCCCACTAATGGAACTCCAGTAACGCTATCCAAAAATCTTTAAACCTGAAAGGCTAATCGGCTACATTCCCAAAGGAATGTACCCAAGAAGCAAAAGCTCACTTGGGTCAGCAATAAAGCTGGTGTGAGAAATCTTCATCCCAAAATCAATAAATCCACACATGATAACATCAAACTAAACAAAAACAATAACCAACCACACCAACAGGTAGTTCCTCAATGAGGCAAAAGTGTCATCATCATAATAAATAAATATGCCTTTACTAGTACTTACGCTGTAGAAGTTGACTATGACAAGTCTGACCTGCAGAAATATAAGTGGACTTGCCATCCTTCATGAAAATGTTAGAAACAACCGGATAGTATTTCTAAGTTATCAATCCTCATAAATGTAATTTATTTTCAAACTACGATACAAATCATAGTCATATCAGACTATTATTAAAATATCAACAAAACACATTTTCTACCTTTAGGAAGACATATAGTTCTCATTCAATGGTTGAATGAGCATTTAGTTTCTTCCTTTAAGATAAGCATGCACATACACCAAAAAGAAATCTCGCTTCTTTTCCACAATCGCACTATCCTCCTTGTGTCGAACACACCTCACCCAAGTGTGCTTCCATTACCTTCGAAACCACTTGGAGCGTACATGTTCCAAGTGGGGTGCCACATCGAGGAACATGTCATCTCACCCGAAGTTCGATCCATGGCAAGCATTTCCTAAATCTACACGTACAACCGAACTCACATGGAATGGTGCACCGATATGCAAACAAGTCTGCATACCCATAATTATATCACATGTATACAAGCAAGTCTGTATACAAAACAATTTATTTTCTTTTCACATTTTTTTTTTTTGGAGTTGTGGAAAAGAGCATAAAAAAATAATAAAACCTCAAAACTCTTTTATGGTGACGCTTTGTCAACCACGACAAATCAACCACAATGTTCATTCATTCTATTGGGGAAACAAATAACAGTTTCATAATTACCAAGCCTCAAGTTATACACTTCACAACATTGCGCACAAGTCACTTATATCACATGTCAAATGAAGTTCACAATTAGAATGTGTTTGAAATAACCATATACATATTGTCATAAAACGATTAAACTTTATTAATAAACAATAGACAATAAAGTTATGTACATTACAATAAGACTAATCATCAGCCGAATTGAAAAATCCCATATATCCCTACAATATGCTTAACTATGAAAAAAAAACAGAACGTGATCATAACACAGTAAACATCAAAACCCACCATATAATATAAAAATTAAACGAAACCCATTTCTCAGAAAGACACTCATAGATTTCATATCTAATCAACAAATTCAACATTGTTAAGTTCATACAAAAAAAAAAAAAAAAAAAAAAAAAAAAAAGGTATAATGAATAAAACTCACAATATGACTCCCGACCATGCTCACCCATCACAGTGAAGAAGATTATGTGTCATTGTTTTTTTTTTTTTTTTTAGAAAACCAATCACATAAGGATCAACTTACATCCAAGTCCATACCTCTGTTCAGTTCATAACATTATAAGCTTATAAAAATTATAGATATTATAACATTAAAAAATGAAATGTTAGGAACTCAACCGTATTGAACTTCAATTAATACATGCACAGTGACTTAGATTGATAAATATGTTTTATGTACCTTATGCACCAATGGAAAGATAAATTATCCCTTATGGATAAAACTAGTATGGGTTCCCATCCCTTTTTTTTTTTGCACCGCAAATTAGGAATGTTGAAATACAGGGGGTAGGTTCAACCAGAGTGTATTTGTGATCCACAAGGAATTTACATCATACATAAAACAAACTTGATTGTTATACTAATAAAGCAAATAATATTATTATGCACAAATATCTATTACTCTATCAAAAATAAAATAAAATGAACTAATATTAAAATGTACACTGAGCAGTAGGCATAGCCACATACTCATATGATGTCATGCAAACTATCCCTATAAGGACAATAATTTTTTTTTTTTTTGAACAGTGACGTCAAACAGGAACAATGATTTTAAACAGGAACAGTGAACATTGATGTCAAATAGGAACAGGAACAGTAATATCAACATGAACAGTGATGTCAATTCGTTTTTTTTTTTTTTCATTAATGATTTAAATCAAACCAAGATTTCAAATCGATTTTTCATTAAAGATATAAATCAAACCAACAATGTCAAATCGATTTTTCCTCCATTAAAGATGTAAATCAAAGCAAAATGTCTAGGGAATTGTATTTACATAAAACAAATATTGAAGAGAGATAGAGTTTGACTCACCAATGTTTTTCCTTGCAAGATCCCAAAACCCTTCTTTCAGCGCCTCCCACTTTTCAACGTAAGTTTTTTTTTTTCTTGTGTGTGTATGCAAAGAGAAAAACAAAAAGAGCTAGGGTTTCTCTTTATAAAGTAGGTGGCTATTTGCCCCCACTGAACTTTCGAAAGCACCTACCCTCTAACTTCACAAAATAAAACCCTAATCATTAGTTTAATAAAAGCCCAAAGCCAAGCCCAAATACAATTGAGTAACAACCCATCAACATTAGGGTTTACAAATTTTTTGGCTAAATACACACACACACACCTTATCCTATTTAGCCATGGCAAACAAAAATCTTTTTCCAAATAATTGAGATTACAATATATGCAACAATTAATGAAGAAGATTTTTTTGTATATTTATTTAATTAGGCGGGTATTACAATATATGCAACTCAAAAGAATCTCGTCCCAAGATTTGGCAGAGGAAAGAAAGTTAAGCGAATTTTGAAAAAAATACAACTTGTCAAACGAAAGAAGATTTTAAAACAAAATTTTCAATTTAATTTTTAGTTGCATAAATTTTAATTGTCATTGAAAAAGTAGGGGTGTTACATTTGGTTAATGAGTAATATTTTTCATTTTTGAACTTATATTAAGACAACTTGAAAACTTATATCATTATATTCATATAAGATACAATTAAGAACAATGTGAGATAAAATTTTATATTGTTATGATGAACATAAATGATATTATTGGTGTGTGAGCGATGTGAGATGAAATTGTTTTATTATTTTTCATTAGAAGACTATTTAGTACATGTTCATCCCGTCCCGTCCCAAACCCGTTTGGAATGGGAAAAGGTCGAGATGAGGTCCATCCCATCCTGATCCCGAACAAACGGGATGGGATAGGGATGAGGTCCATATCGTCCCATCCCATCCCATCCCGTGCCCACCCCATATTTCTGGACTTTTTGGAATATCTATGTAGAAGTGAAAAAAAAGAAAATAGAATGAGCGTAGTAATGATTTGATTAAGCACATAAACAATATAAGAATGTTTAATCTTTTTATTAGTTATAGTTAACCATGGATAAAAAAAAACGGTGGTCTAAGAGAGTTGTTCCACCCCTGCCAACAACCAACATGGAAGACTTGAAACCCTAACCAAAGACCAATAGGAAGGAACAAGATAGGAGTGGTGATGGTGGTGAGCGGACGGTAAGGTGGTGGCAGATTTGTGAAGGGCAAAGTGGTAGCAGGGAAAAAGAGGAGGAATGGATGACGAGGTAGTTGCAGGCGGATCTATGAAAGACAGGGTGGTGACAGATCTGTGGAGGGCGAGGTAGTCGCAAGTGGTGGTGGGATCTGTGGTAGCATGGAGAAAGATGTCGATTTTTCTTTGTTTATTTTTTATTTATTTATTTATTAATATTTTTTTAGTTTGCTTACTTTTATCCATGGGATTGCTCGTGGTCCCTAATAGATATCTAACATAACATAGGGTTAGTTTTTTAGGATATTTTTTTAGGTAATGATTGAAAGTTGGGGAAGATGTTGACGGTGGAAATTTACTATAAACAATTATATGTTTATAAATAAGTTACAAGCAAAAGGCAAAAATATGAATAAAAATGTGAAAAAGTTTGTAGAATCCATATGGTGGAAAGGAGAATTTTTTTGTGTTTTTTAATGAAAATTGTCATAACTATATCTACTTAGTTGTCATAATTTAGTAAACTTTGTACGGTTAAAATGCAATTTTGAATATCTTTCCAATGGAACCCGTGGGAGCAAAAAATAACCCTTAGCCCAATAGGATAGAGAAGCCCAAAGATTTGGGTTGTTTCCGAAAAGCCCAAAAATTACCATGAAAGGGACCCAGTACAGCTCAGCAGAATATTCTTTTCTCAGCAGAGAAATAGTGTTCAGCGCTGACCACCATGCTCAGCTGAGTACACAAGCTTGCAAGAGAGGTATCACCAAACAGGAAGTTACAACTGCCAACGGGAGGTTACAACTACCTGAGAGAAGTTACATGTAGTTAAGAGAAGTTACAACTACCTAAGAGGAGTAACAGTCGCTTGCAAGCAGATCATTCCCTCATCTGCCACGTGACTCACTCATCTGCCAGTAGTTTACTTGATCTGCCTCTATAAATAGCCAAACACAAAGCCATCTGGAGGTAACTCTTTCTTGATTCACAATTTTCTATTCAGTTATAGAGAAATAAATATTTTCCTAAAGACATTGTTGTAACTTTGGCATCGGAGTCCCCGTGGCAGACACCACACCGGTGTCAAGAATTCATTTCGACCTTGTGCAGATTACTTCGCGTGATCAGCACGTGATTTTATCTTATGCAGATTGCTTCGCGTGACCAGCTCGTGATCCGATGGAAATTTGCAACCACAAATTGGTGCTTTCAATAAGAGCTTGAATCAAACTCATTGCATGTTCTCTTCCATTCACAAAAAACTTTCATTCATTCAGTTTCAATTTCATTCACAAACACTTTTATTTTCAATTCAATACAATGGTGGGAACTCGAAAATAAACTTGAAAGAATACTGTTACAAGGTATTCTGCTCGTACTAGGCTGCCATCGTCATCACGGGTTCAGACATTACCGGCTGGACAGCTACTGATAGTGGATCTGCCACCACCTGCTGACCATCAATCGCAATCTTCTGCCACAAGCCAAATGGAGATGACACAACAAGAAAATCTTGCAGGTCAGATCGCCAATCTAACCAAAATATTGGAAGAACAAACCCAGGTGGTAGAACGATTAGTGAGCGAACAACCAAGGCAGAAGACACATCACCGTCTACCAGCAGATCATGCGCATAGAAGTGGAAGTAGTCATCCATCAAAGGGAAATAATCCCTCTAGAAGCATTCATTCGAGATTAGGGTCACGAGTAAATGTGCACTCTAGGCTCGAACCTCAAAGGGGAGTCTTCTCAAGGTTGGGATCCCAAGCAACTGTGCACTCAAGGCTAGGACCCCAAACTACACCCAATATAAGTGGTCAGCGCAGAAGACAGAATCCCGATGCATGCGAACAACGCAGGGGACCTGATCTAGATCACTACACTGATTTGTCCCATGTCCCACATTCAGAGGCTCGTCAAATCAAGAGGAGCCTTCAGGCGAATCCCATTGAGACTCTACTTCACTCACATGTAGGTAAGTCACAATCATCTATCGCAGATAATCAGAATCGAAATCATCATAGGGTCGATCAGCAGGATACACACAAGCCCTTGGGAGTAGATGATGTGGCACGAATGGTCAAAGAGCAGTTGATGAATTTACAAGTTATGAGAAATCCAGATGATACTCTGCGCAGAGAAGTAGCCTTGGTGAACACTTCACCTTTTACAGATAACATCGACGAGGCTCCTCCACCAGCAAGGTTTACCACACCAACTTTTACCCCTTTCAAAGGAGATTCTGATCCTGAGAGACACTTGAAGCATTTTCGAAGTGTCATGACACTGCACAAAAATGATGATCCGCTTATGTGCAAAATATTTGCTATGACTTTACAGGGAGTAGCCCAAGATTGGTTTCACACTTTGACCCCCCAGTCGATCAACAACTTTGAAGATCTATCCCTTGTCTTCACAAAAGAATATTCATCTTACCGATCTGTCAAAAAGCATGTTGACCATCTCTTCAACATGAAGAAGAAGTCAAACGAATCGCTCAGAGACTTCATTAAAAGATTTAAGGCAGAAAAAGATAGCATAGTTGGGTGTGATGATCAAATTGCGTCCTTAGCTTTCAGGAAGGGTTTGCCCGCAGATCACCCGTTGTATGGCGAGCTGACCATGAAACCAGGTAAAACTCTTGCAGAAGTCTTCACCATGGCAGAATGCTATTCATTGTGGGACGATGAAAAAATTATTGCTAAGGTATCTGATGTGTTCAAGAAGGATAGCCAACCTACACAAAAGAATACAGATCAAAAGGAGAGTAAGAAAAACAGGGGTGACAAGCGTAAAACATGCTCTCCAGCAAAAGACTCCTCTACTAGTAGAGCATACACATAGTTCTTGGTTCCAATCAATCAAACTCTCCAGCGCAGAAAATTTTGATAATTGTGGCAACCGACCATTTCACAAAGTAGAATGAAGTTGAGGCATCCTAGCTTTTTCATTTTTAACTTCTTAGGAAAAATAAATGCAATGTACATGTAAGAAAAACTTGGTTGTCTTTTATCTATTTATTGTATTTTATCTCTTCAACAAGAGACTCCTCATCTGGTAGAACATACACAGTGTTCTCCATTTCGATCAATCAAATTCTCCACGAGAAGAACCAATCTTGGCCGAAGAGACCGCCATCAATGAAAGAAGACCTGCAAAGAAAAGATCTGAACAAACATTTACATATACCACAACAGATGATACATTATTTTGCTTTTCAGCAAAGAGCACGCATTCCTCAATTGAAATAGGGAAATACGAGAATTCGTTTTACATGTCATACAGCAGAAGACATTTAGAAATACAAATATTTATGTACACCTCAGTAGAGAATGACACTCTACGCGAGTAGATAATTCAATGCATAAGAAACATCTTACTCAGGACTACTTAAATCCGTTTAAGTTTAGTCAAGTGGTCAGCAGACCACACAAGCAAAATGCCTCAGTAGAGAATCACACCTAAGTAGAGGATGACACTCTCAGTGAGTGGGTAATTCAATGCATATAAGCATCTTACTCAGGACTACTTAAATCCATTTAAGTTTAGTCAAGTGGTCAGCGGAGCACACATATATAATGCCTCAGTAGAGGATCACACTCTCCGTGAGTAGGTAATTCAATGCATAAAACTCGGGACTATTTAAATCCGTTTAAGTTTTGTCAAGTGGTCAGCAGATCACACAATATTTCCATGCAATTTCCAAGATAAACAGATTTGAATCCATGATTAACTTTTTCAAGTTATGCTTAAATTCTGACTTAGCACATTGGAAACTCATGAATGAGGCCAATAAAGCGTTTTGCGCTCTTAAAGAAAATATTTCTAAGTCAGCAAGCCAACAAACATACACAAAGTTTGGGGATCATAAAAGCAAAGAATAACACTATTTGATATGAAGTCACCATCAACTCCAAAAGAAATTCAAACTCTCACTAGTAGAGCAACAACTTTGGATTGATTCTTGGGTAGATCAACAGACAAATCCAGGAGAGGACCTATACATCTGCTTGGCAGTTTCAAATGTAGTAGTTAGCTCAGTTTTCATTAGCGAAGAGTTAGAGGACACAACTTCATCTCGGATGCTTGTCAAAAACTCATGAAATGAGCGATAGAGTTGAGCCAATATGACTTAATCTACCAACCGATGACAAATATAAAGGCTCAAGCCTTAGCAGAATTTGTTTCCTCCTCAACCTGGGAAACAAAATCGTCCAGCAGATCAGTGTCCCGTCCTTCAACAAATGAAGACTCATCAACTCATGCTGAAATAGGGGCAGGTCAGTCCAAAGATATGACACTCCTCAACTTATGCTGAAACAGGGGTAGGTCAACCTAAAGATATGTGAAATTTATAGGTGGATGGGTCGTCAAATCACCAGAAAACCAAAGCATGACTTGTTTTATTCACGTAAGAATGATCTTCTATTTGGACAAAGTCCAAGAGCCCATGAAATGACTGTGTATGAGTTACCCGGTAGATCATCTCATCTGCAGTAAAAGCCTCTACATGCAGATCATTTTGTCTTCAGCATACTACATTTGAACAACAACAGAAGCCTCTACATGCAGATCATTTACTTGTATCAATAAAGACAGATAAGTCAGCAAGATCAGGGGCATTCTACTGCTATTTTTGGCGAGGCCCCTCAGTGAAAATACATCTCCCCTGCTTTTAAGTAAGAATGAAAAGAAAACGGCCAGCTCAAAAGCAAAGGAGATGAGGGGCATTTGTGGGAGCCAAAAATAACCCTTAGCCCAACAGGATAGAGAAGCCCAAAGATTTGGGTTGTTTCCGAAAAGCCTAAAAATTACCCATGAAAAGGGCCCAGTACAGCTCAGCAGAGGAGTAGTGTTCAGCGCTGACTGCCATCC
Organism: Berberis vulgaris; assembly: GCA_963556465.1. NCBI lineage: Eukaryota > Viridiplantae > Streptophyta > Magnoliopsida > Ranunculales > Berberidaceae > Berberis > Berberis vulgaris. Next base: position 73,038,583 of record OY747135.1, read on the forward strand.
TCAGCTGAGTACACAAGCTTGCAAGAGAGGTATCACCAAACAGGAAGTTACAACTACATGCGAGAAGTTACAAATAGTTAAGAGAAGTTACAACTACCTAAGAGGAGTTACAACCGCTTGCAAGCAGATCATTCCCTCATCTGCCAGCAGTTTACTCGATCTACCTTTATAAATAGCCAAGCTCAAAGCCATCTGGAGGCAACTCTTTCTTGATTCACAATTCTCTCTTTAATTATAGAGAAATAAATATTTTCCTAAAGACATTGTTCTAACTTTGGCATCGGAGTCCCCGTGGCAAGCACCACAACGGTGTCAAGAATTAATTTCTACTTTATGCAGATTACTCTGCGTGATCAGCACGTGATTTTATCTTATGCATATTGCTCCGTGTGAGCAGCACGTTATCCGACGAAAATTTGCATCCACAGAACCAATCATTAATACAAACACTTAAAGTTATGTATTTAAGGCCGTATGCATTTTCCCAAAAAATAACTTTAATCTAATGCACTTCGTGGCGTAAGTATTTTTAATATTTAGACACATTCAAGCAAAGACCATGAACTCCATATTTTGGAAAATCAAAGTTTGGGGAGGATTAATTGACGGATTTAAAATGTGTTTTTTTTCTTCTAATTGTTTAAAATTTTAATCGAATTTGACCTATTGCTATGACTCACCTTCTATCGTGCCAATGATACAGGCAATACACTAGTACATATACATAAGACACTTATATTTATATAATACATATACATAAGACGCTGACATACTGCTTCCACTAATCACACTATGACCATATTTCACAATATTCAAAATATTAGAGGTTACATAGCCAAACATTTCTTCATATCATCTTCAAAACATTCAGGAGCTCTAAAATTACAGTATCAAATATAGAAGACATTAGGAACTTGTGAGTTTGTAATCTAAACTTTTTTCTATCAAAACCAAACAAGACAAAAAATTAAAACAATTAAGATGAAATTTTTTTTGTTATTGAGAAGAGAATGTAGAGGTTAATTAGGACTTAAGAAAGTGCACAACTAAAGTAGTACTATGTGACCCCGTGAGATCCCTATGAAAGAGTTCTAATTAATAAATTTCGTAAATGGTATTATAATTTTGGACAATAATATTGGTCGCCAACTTTCTAAATGCACTTAACACCTGTATAGCCACGCATCACATTTATAGCGTGCCATGTTACAACAATGCATGATGCCATATTTATCTAGTGCCATGTTACATCTACACAACAACATTGTCTTTCCAAATGCCATGGTGCTATGAGTTACATATGCATGCCACATTACAAGGACATTCATAAGGTGTTGTGAAGAACAGATGGTGTTTGATCTGTGGAAGAGAGATCGTGATGGAACAGGGAAAAAGGAATTGAGTAGGGAAATCGTGACAGTGTGGTGGAGGTGTGATGGCGAGAGACGAAGGTCTCTATGCTCTGCCAAGAGAGGATGAAGAAGGGATCGAGATGGAGAGGAAGGGTTGTGGTTGCCAGAAAAAAAGGAGGCGTCAAATAGAGAAATGAAGGTGAAAGGGGCTGCCCCTAGAGAGAAGGAGAGGGTTGTGTGTGTGGCAGGAAGGAGAATAAATAGGTTTTGGTTTGGCTTGGGCTTAAGTTTAGGTTTGATTCACATGGATTTGGGAATGAGTTTCTATTGTTGTAGCACCTTTCAAATTCATCGAAACTGTTACTTTTGACTTGTTTTTTCAAACTCGCCACGTTAACGCAATTTCATCATTTAAGCTCAAATTCCTACAAAATACAATATTCAAAACACTAACAAATATAAATTCGAAGATATTTTTTGTAATAATTATGTGAATATCAAATACTCCAAACCTATATTTTGCTAGTCCTCAAGCAAAACAAAAATAAAATCCTAACTCACTTTCGCAGGAATATGGTGTAAACAAATCAGAATGGTGTTTGGGGTTGGAGATAAAAGAATGTCGGGATTGAAAGTTGTAGAAGATGTTGATGGTGGAGATTCACTATCAACAATGGCATGTTTGTAAATAAGTTGCGAGCAAAAGAGCAAAAAATTAACAAAATGTGAAAAAGTTTGTAGAATCCATGTGACGAAGAGAGAAATTTGTATTTTTTAAATGAAAATCGTCATAACTATTTACTTAGTTGTTAGATTTTAGTAAACTCGATCGGTACAGTTGAAATGCATTTTTGAAGTCATTTACAATAAAACCAATCATTAATACAAACGCTTAAAGTTTTAATTATGCATTTCACGCCAAACGCTAAAAAAATAACTGCAATTTAATGCACTTCACGGCGTAAGTATTTTTCAATATCAAGACACATTGAAGCAAAAACCATGAACTTCATATTTTGAAAAATCAAAGTTTGTGGAGTATTAATTGTGGCGGTTTTAAAATGTGTTTTTTTTTTCTTCTAATTGTTTAAAATTTTAACCAAATTTGACCTATTACCATGATCCACCTTCTATCATGCCAACTATACGGGCGATACACTAGTACATATACATAAGACAATATATTTACATAAGACATTTATATTTAAACGCTCGCGTACTGCTTCCACTAATCACACTAGAACCATTTTTCAGAATATTCATAATATCAAAGTTTATATAGCCAAGCATTTCTTCATATCATCTGCAAAACATTCAGGAGCTCTCAAATAAAGTTTTTTTTTTTTTTTTTTTTTTTTTTTTTTTTTTTTTTTTTTTTTTTCTATCAAAACCAAACAAAACAATTGAAAGGAAAAAAAAATGTTATTGAGAAGAGCATGTAGAGGTTAATTAGGATTTAAAAAAGTGCAGTATGTGACCTCGTGAGATCCCTATGAATAAGTTTACTAATGCCATCGGCTACATGAATGCAACATTAACAACTTATGTTGTTGCTTTGTGTTTCGGTCTGCCAAGCCTACATGAATACCATATAACATATTTATTTTGTTGTCTCACATATATATGTTACATTTCTCCAAAACCATCTGTCGTCCAGATAAAATCTTTCCCACCACTACATACATCCCTACGTAAGAAAAAGACTCTTAGGGTATCTAACAGCATTTATGTTTGAGTGTGACTGAAGTTGATAAAACAACATTTACATTGCTTGAAAAAGCAAGATAAATTCTGTTCACTCTTGATATTTGACCATGCGAGGATGTTCCTCTTGACCCATAATTTAATTTATCAAGTCTATCAATGTGACCATAGTTCTATTTTGTATTTTTGCTTTGTTGATTTTAATTAGATAAGATTTTGTCTATATAACAAATCAAAATTGAACTTTTAGGTTGGAGATAAAAGATGGTTGAGATTTACGTAACATAAAAATCTAACTAACGGATCATATAGAGGGGGGGGAGGGGGTGTTTGGCTAAAATTTATGTTCGCATGGGACTTAAATACCCTGGCCAAAGTTGAAAGTTCTCCTCCTATCAAACAATTTGAGTGTCAAAGGCACGGAAAATACCCTAATAATCAAACAAGTCAACAAGGTCTTCAGACCCTGACTCTCAGGACCCAAACTTGAAACTGGTATAAATTATAAAACCCAAATACAAATAATTAAACCCATAAAATATACTTGCGAGCTATCCCTATCCTTTTCCACTTGGAATTTTTACCATGATTTAAGGGCATTTCAAACGTTTCTCGATTTGGAGACTTCGATTGAGGTATACCTTGCGCTTATGGTGCCTTTTCCATTGACTTCTCGAATGCTTCATCGGAGGAAGAATCAGGTGAAGTATAATTTTAAGTGATTTCAGATCGGATTCAGATTATATTTGAACTATAGCACAACTTACTGGATTTATATTTGGATTGGTACTATCGGTAGGAATCGAATTCGGATTCAGATTTCAGACAATCCGATCCGTTTACACCATTAGCTGCTATACTCTAATTTTGTAGTGTTTTTATTAGAAGGGTGGGTGAGAATAGAATTTCCCATGATGGGTAATCGGGTAGAGAAGCAGAACCAATAAAGAAGATCTGTTCAATTTTTTTCAATTTTCCAATTCAAAGCCCTAGAATTCCCTAAACAATTTGAATTCAAGCAACTCCACCTCTCTCTTTCAATGGCAGCGATTTACAGTCTCTTCATCATCAACAAATCTGGGGGTCTCATCTTCTACAAGGTAAAGTCTCCATCTTTCCCATTTCCTCCTAAATCCCCCCATCGATTTGGTCTAATTTTCAGCAAAATTGATTAACTTTTGCCCTAATTTTGTTAGGACTACGGATCAGCTGGACGAATGGATACAAATGACAGCTTGAGATTGGCGAGCTTGTGGCACTCAATGCACGCAATCTCTCAGCAGTTGTCTCCTGTTGTGGGTTGTTCTGGGATCGAACTCCTCGAAGCTGACACATTTGATCTACATTGCTTCCAGTCACTTACAGGTGAAATCCAATCTCTTATTGGTTGGAATTTGAGTTTTTTTGTTGAAAAGTAGTGAATTTATGTTGAATTTGACAGTTTTTGCTCAATGGATATCTCAATATCAAGATTAAAGATTCATTTAGAATGTTACACTATTTTGCTCCAATAATTATCTTGAAGTGCATTAGATGATGAAGTATAAAAGCTTGAGTGAATGGGTATTTTTAATTAGTCGAAAGCGTAGATTGGGTTAGAATGTTATCTGTTACTTTTGTATGAATTCTAATTTGCTAGTTCATTAATTCGTCTTGTCACGGATACTCTTCTCATGAGTGAATTGTCTCATTCCTAGCTAGCGGTATGCAAATAGTTGTTATAGAACAACTTGAAGTGTATTTTTAATTTGTTCACTTGATAAGGCTGGGGGGTTTTGTAGGTTAGTCTTCAACATCGATGCCACCTGATCATGTCACATTTGTCGGAGGTTTAGATTTGTGAATGGTTTTCTTCAGAAAGTTGTTTTCCTCTAATGATTTTGATTTTTGAGTCAATTTAGAATTTTAGATTGATAGTTTTTTGTAAGTGTAGTGTATTAGCACACTACAAAGGTGAATGTGTTTTAACAAATCCAATAAGGTGGAATTAGATTAGTCATATTGTTTGAAGTAGATATTACGTATCTGGCGAGTCGTGCTATTAATGTGCTGGCGAGAAATTGTTTATCGGGGGGTGACTGATAAGAATTGCGATAAATCGGCGAGAAATTGGCGAATCACCAATAAATCGGCTCATTCAACTCGCCGATTTATCGCTACATAAAATAGACTAATTAAATCCGATTAATCGTAAGTCGATCTTGTACCGTGAAAGGTCCCTTTTCCGTTTTAATTACATAACTGACAAGGAATCAAAATGGTTAACACAAAAAACAATGCCATGCATAGTTGAGTGGATGAACTGAATGCAAAACTTGAGAAAGAGTTGGTTAAATAAAATGCGTTTTGATGTTAGTTCGCCAAGTTGGAGAATATGATCGAATTATTTTGTGCATAATAAATCCCGACACCTCCTGCATGACCCCCTGTCTCCAGACTTGATTGAACTTAATGATGTACCATTACGAGCCGATGGTGTAGGCTCATCCTCACCACCAACAATGTCACTAAACCATGTTCCCCAGCCACCGGGCAATTTGTCAAAGCCACATTGGAAAAGTTTCCTCTCGCTCACCTCCTAACCACTCTCTTTCACTCCCAGTCGACAACACTAAGATGGACAAGGTCTTTGAAAGCAGTTCGGTGTGCAAGACTAAACCCGGTCGACCACTCTGTATGGTTGTAGCCTTCCCGAACATGGTCACAGAAAAATTCTTCCTTGCTCCAGTTTTTGATACCCCTTACCTCGTATTCCTTTCGATTAGATGTCAATCAAATATGTTCCTCACAGCTCTGACATAATTGAAGATGATATTGTTCAACAAATTTGTGATGGTTGTTATAGGAACCTTAGGATTCATCTTTGTTGGGTTTGACTTTGAAGGTGCACTTGGACAACCACAGAGGATTAGCAACTACATAGATTTGTTACATTTACATGCTCAATTCTATTTAGGGTTGGCAGTGGGGCGGATTTCCACGGATATGCACTCTGCCCCACACCGAATTGGGCGGTTTGGGTTTACCTTAACGAATTTCGAGGATCCAAATCGGGGCGGATAAGGATTTGGTCATATCCGACCCGCGGATATTCGTTTATTTGTGTAGTTACTAAAATGCCCTTATTCCCTTAATACAAAAACCCTAAACCCAATGTACTTAAGGCGTTGAGGCGGAGGGGTCTGAAAACGCCTCAGAGGCGAGGCGGACGCCTCACTTCACTGAGGCGGTCTTTAACATTTTTAAAAAAAAATTATTATAATAAGAAACAGTCTTAACAATGCTTTATTTTTTCATCTTTTGCTAAGAACTTGTATTACCAACAAAGCATGCATTGTTTATACTAAAAACAGTGTTAACAATGCTTTCTTTTTTCATCTTTTTGCTAAGAACATTGACCAATTTTTTATGTGGGGCGTGTTGGGGGCTCATTTCTATCGATGAAATACATGGTTGAAGTTGGGAAGTATTTAGAGCACTATGCGCCCTAGACTCCTCACATTAAAAATCTTTTGTTACTGACTTGAGTTTGGGCAGAAAAGAATAAAAAAAAAAACAGATCAGACAGGGAAGGAAAAAAAAAACAGAACAGACAGAAAAGAAAAAAAAAACAGATCAAACAGGGAAGAAAAAAAGAACAGATCAGATAGAGAAGAAAAAAAACGACAGCATTATACAAAAAAACGATCATCAAAAAGAGGGAAGCGGAATAAAAGAGAAGAAGAAAAAGAACAGATCATCAAACGACAGCATTAAAGAGAAAAAGAAGAACAAATCATATAAATTTAATAAAAAAAATGCAGCATAAGAGGAAAATGGAAGAAGAAGAAGAATAAGAGAGGAAACGTACCTGATTTGAAAGAGACAACACCAAATTTGAAGGAGAACCACCTCATCTGAAGGAAAGGAACCTGATTTGAAGAAGTCTCTGAAAACACACACAACAGCAACCACCAAGGTCATTCTCTTGTCTAAAACTCTAAATACCCCCCTCTTAACCCTTAAAGACAAGTGGGTTGCAATGGGCTTTTGATTTTTAAGCTGCAAATGGGTTGAGGCGGTCCGAGGCGTAAGGCGGGGCGAGGCGGACACCTCACTTCACCACTCCCCTTCGCGTCATTTTAAGACGTCCCTTTGCAAAAACGCCTTGAGGCGCGCCTAGGCAACCGCCTTAACAACACTGCCTAAACCTAATCCACCCATCTCCATTGCCTCTCCTCTCCAGTCTCTATTGCCTCCACCAGGACCACGACAGCACCACCAGCCATCTCCTTCAAATGATACCATCTACCACTACCAGGTTTCTTCTCTTCCTCCATCTCCTCTTTTTCATCCTCTTATCTTCTTTTTCTTCCAAAATAAAAACTGCCAATAATCCAACCACATTTGAGAACTCATCCAATCATGAAAAGTTGGAGACATGCTTCTCCTCCAAGAAGACATGTTGGTTGGAGCCCCCCCCCCCCCCCCCCCCCCTAGCAACAGTGGATGTCCTACAAATCCATTATTTATCCCAATTCCTTATTTCCAGTATCATTTTTTTTTCCATTTCTTTCCCTTTCATCAATCATCTTCTTTGTTTTATTTTGATAAAATAGTTTTCTTCTTCTGTCAAAACCATTTATTTCTCTTTTACCACCAATCATCTATGAAGACCCAACAAGAAATTCCATCAGTAGAGATCTGGGTATCAATCAAATCGACTAAAGATTGAAAATTGGATCATCAAGGTTTTGAGGTTTGAGGGGAGATTTTGATTTGAAGTTGGGGGTTTTATTGAAAAAATGGTTTTTTTAGTGACTATGTATTGGGAGGTGTTTTTGTAAAGAACCCATTGTAATCCAATTTAGGATTGTGTATGGGGTACTGTTGTTCGGGTGAAAATTTAGGAAACCATGAGATTTCTAAGCGGGGCGGTGTTGGGATTCGTCATCCACCAGGAAAACCGCAGCTAATAAATTGATAATTCGGGTGGGTGGATATCGGCCAATCTGTGCGGGGCGGGGATGGTTTTAAAAAAAAAGTTCTTTAGGGCAGATTCGGGGATCCGCGATCCTTGGCGGGAACGGATTTTGCCCGCCCCGTTGCAATCCCTAATTATGTTTTAGACACCAGTGATCACAGAGATTTAGGAACTTGACCACGAGTAACTATTTTGTATAGATTTCATCGTGAAGCCTATATTTTGTGTGGCCTTGAAAGGGTACTTGGTAAGTTCTGCCAGCATATGTTACGCACATGTTTAGCAATATAGAGGAACCACAATGCTTTTTCTTCTAAAAGTCATTTTGTATTTTAGTCCAGCCTTATTCTTGCAGCTTTCTCCTTGCTATTGCTTTCAACTTATATTTATCATTATGCATTTGAAACCCAATCGAGGAATGGGAGCATTAAGAAAGGATATCATAATGACAGGAGGAACAGTAGAATTGAACAAGTAGTCACAAGAAGAAAAAATAGATGTAAAAAGAGAGATATGAAGAGTATGCATTGTTCCAGCAGAGAGAATACTATACATAGACTTGATAAAGAAAACTGCCAAGAAAGTAAAAAAAAAACAATAGAAAACGCTACCCTACTAGAAAAGCAAACTAAGACTTATTCTGCGTTTGACAACTGAGAAGTATGCAAGAAACTTTATGTTTTGTTATTCCACTTGGTAAATCTGCAGTTTATGTTACCAATGAAATATACAATATGGATGCATTTTCTTCATACATGCTTGTTTGTATTACACAGTTTTCGACAATATAAATGTCATATATTTGAAATTTTGAAGCACGCTTTGAGGCATTAAAATATCTGTATTTTATGCTTCCAGGAACAAAATTCTTTGTAGTTTGTGAGCCCGGGACACTGCATATGGAAGGTCTTCTGAAAGTTATCTATGAACTATACACGGATTATGTCTTGAAAAATCCCTTCTATGAGATAGAGATGCCAATTCGATGTGAACTCTTCGATCTTAACCTCTCACAGGTGATCCAAAAGGACCGTGTTGCATTGATTGGGCGATGAACCATAAATCCTGGTAAAGTCTTTGCTTGTATTACTTTGGTTGATAATAGAACTGTAAACACAACAATGTTTTGGGGTTCCCTAACTTTTAGACATTGGGATTTTGTGTATGTATTTTTTTTTAACCATCTTGAAGTTGCATCTCAACAACAGGTTCTAGATAACCATCAGTGTCATCGTTTAGCAGTTGAATAACAACTATCTTGAACTTATTAAATCCAGGAGAGAAAAACATACAAGCTTAGTGGTCAAGTTGTCGCAACATACATTTAATCAAGTAGTGTACAAGTCTCAGAAAGCTGCTATTGCTTTCAGAGCATTGCAAAATTGAGTCCACTAGTCACCTTCTCTGCTAATCCTGGTCTCTTCATATTCATGCAGAGCAAATGTGAGAAGTTTTGTTTTAGATGTTATTAATATGATCATGGCTACAAAATCTTGCAAGTTATATAAAATATGGAATTCTAGCTGAGGTGTATAAGATGCAAGCTTAAATCAAGAATTACTTTTCGTTTTGGACTTGGCTTGATCAAAAGCGCGTATATGTAGAGCACATGAAGCACCACTATCGATAAAAACCTATTTAAACGCAAACGTGCAATTGCACGATTATCCATTAATCACCTTAAGAAATGAACTTAAAAGGAGATTTGTGTAAAGCCAAATTTGACAGACTCATGGATAAGTAGTGGAATGCTTATTTAATCAAGTCCTAAGTGGTATTTTACTAGGTCATGCTTATGTTCTCCGCAACACCACCTTAGCAATTGGGTTTGACTTTCTTCGATAAATTAATTTCTTAGAACAAAGGAGATTTCTCGACATTTTCAAGGTTACAAGATAAGCATGTTAGACAATACACCAAGGGCTTTGCTAATTGGAAAGAATATTTTAAAGGGGTTTAAGATATAAAATAATATGTTCCAAAACCTTATTTAAGATAAGAATGGCCACATAAGCTTCAACCCATTCGTCCTTTGATTTCGTAATTAGTTGGTTTAATTGGTACGACTTATCTTGGTGGATAGTATTGCTTTATTCAAACAAAAAAAAAAATCTAAATAGGACACGTGTCGTGTAAGAATTGGATGTTGAATTACTTAAAATGATGAGAAAGGGGATGACACGTGGCAGTGTGTGCCGACAATTGGTGGTTTGGTTTGACTTGTTTTTAAAGACAACAAAGTGTGACTGTAATGGTGGGCATCACCGAAAGTGAGATTAAAAACGTAAGCTAATTAGCTGATTAGCTAAAACACCAAACCCTAATCTCTAATTTTTTTTTTTTTTTTTTTTTTTCTTTCTCTCTTCGCATCTATTTTGGATCAAAATTTGGTAATTTACTCCACAAGAAATTTACTTCATTATGTGCTCAAGCGTGCCTTTTCGCGCATCCTTGGTTTTTCACTCATTAACCAAAAAACCACGACTTCGACGCTATGGTGCAAACGATCATTGTTATGGAAGAAATGTTAAAATCCAGAGATTATTAGTTTTTTTTTCTTCCTTAAGACTGTCGTCTCAAATATCGGTCTATCAAAGTGGTCAAACAATTTTTTTTCCTACTTGATGTAGGATGTGATTTTTAGGAATAAAAATGGGTGGCATACAAAACTTTGTGAAGGATCTAGAAATACCTATAAATCAACTTTATTTCATGTGTTGAAACTTTTTGTTTTAGCCTCCTTTATTTTTTGTCTCGCATGATTTGGATGATTTGCCGAGAAAGTTGATTCTCTTTTGAGCTGATATGCATATTTCAACGAAATACCTTGGAAAAAAAAAATTCATAGAATAGAATCTAATCCAAGCAACTAACCTATCAAGTTGATAGAGGAAAGATTTTATACATTAGTGAAAATACATTTCAATGCTAGACGGAATTAAGTTGGGTTTGGGTTTGGGTTTGGGTTTGGGTTTAGGGTGTATGGTTTATGGATTTTGCATTCTATAAATATAAGCACACCCGAGTATTCATTTTGACTATGTTTGATCAAAAAACCTGAACCAAACCTAACCAGTTGCTAAACCAAAACAATTTTGAAAATGCATATTCCAATTCCAGATGAAATTAAGTAGGGTATGGATTTAGCGTTTAGGGTTTAGAGTGTAAGGTTTATGAATTTGGCATTCTGTAAACACACCTGAGTATTCATTTTGATTAAGTTTGATCAAAGAACTATAACCGAACCCTACCCATTGCCAAACCAAAACAACTCGATATTGGTGGTGAAATGTAGGCTTCGCTTGGTACACCGTAAAGTAATGTTTTTGCATTTTTTTTACAGGCGGTTACATAAATATAGGTGCTTGGTATGATTTGCAAAAAATAGTTTGTGAAATTATAATTTCACGCCTACGTATTTTGTAGTTAAGTGGTCCCGCAAATCTTTATGGGTTAAAATCTCCAGTAAAACTTTGCAAGTCTCACTCTTTCCTTCAACTTCTAGTTAGACAATCCAACTTTATAAGGAAACAAGTTTTTTTTATAACTCTTAGCTTGTATGGAAACTGTGAATCAAGTAACTCACGTATTTCCTTCTTTTTTCCTTTCTCTCATCATGGTTTTCAGATATTATATATCCTTCGATTTTGTTAACTCTTCTTCTTTTTCTCTGTTTTTGTTTTGTTTTCAGCAAACAATTACTCTTTGATTAGATTTTTGTTAGTGTTTGATAGCATATTTTGACATTAAATTATTAGTCATTATTGATTAAAAAAAATTATGTATGTACATCTGTATATTATTATTATTATTATTATTATTATTTAAGAACTCTTTTTATAAAACTAATGAATAATAGTAGTGGGGAAGAATGAGTTAATTATAATTGTTTTTCAATTTTTATGTAATTGATGTTTGCATAAATGCAATATTCAGGCTAACAAAGCAAATATTGGGTGTATGCATTAATTTTCATTATTTGTTACTAAATAGTTGTAAAACAATGCATTGCAAATTAATGCATATGTAAATTAATGTAAATGCAAAATTTGAAGCCAAAAGATTGGTCATCTCCTCCTTGTAAAGAATGCAAAATTTTACGGTGTACCAAGTGGAACCGTAGGATAGTGGTAGACTTTAAGACAAAGAAAAACCTAGATAATTAGAGGGAAACTCTGTCACCGATCGGTTGAATTTGAAGCCTACGAGATTGGTCATCTCCTCCTTGTGGGCCTCGTCAAGATTAGATCTTTTTCTCCTCTCTTATATAACCTTCCTTTGTCTCAACTCTCCCACCAAATTCCTCTGCTTCCAGATTTTGATTCTCTTCTCTATACAGAAGAAATATTCAAAGCTTGCATCCTTCTTTTTTTTCTTTTCTGGATTCTTCAATTTCTCAATCTCATCTGTCTCTGCTCACTTTCTCCTGGGTTGCTTGTGTGATGTGTTGTGCATCCGATTCTGTTTTGTGTGATCGGATAAGAAGAGATTCATTCAAATCCACCCCAGATTGTATTTTAGACCAATTTGTGATTTGGGTTTTATTTTTTGTTCACTTTTGATCTTGTTTTCGATCACTTTGAATCTTCTTTTTGTTCATCCTCAACAACCCGTCTCTTCTCCTCTCCTTCCCATAAAGTTTCAGTCTTTGTTGTAGGAGAAAGTGAGCAGAGCAGAGCAGCTGTACATGGAAACAGAGAACAAACAGGGGAGTAGTAGTAGTGGTGAAAAGAGAGAGATGCATCAATGGAGGCCAGTTTTTGCTGAGACTTCCATATCTCCTAGACCAATGAAGAAGATCAGTAGCCCTGAGCATCAACCCCCATTTCATCCTTCTTCTTCAGCTTCGCTTCCGTCGACTTCTCGAATGGTTTTCCCTTTCTCATTAGATGACTCTCAACCCTTCCATCAATTCACAACAACACCACCTCCTCTGTTTCGTCAACAGCCACCACAAACACAGAACCAAATGATTTCATTCTCTCCCCACCAACATGAGATCTTGCCCACTTCTCAATTCCTTCACCATCAGCATCAGCAGCAGCTTCTTCGTCATTGGAGCGACGCGCTTAATCTGAGTCCTAGAGGAAGAACAATGATGATGAACAGGTTGAATCGGGATAGAAGAACATTACTTGCTCCTCCAACTCCTATAACACCCACTAAGTTGTATAGAGGAGTTAGGCAGCGGCATTGGGGGAAATGGGTAGCTGAGATTCGTCTCCCACGTAATCGAACTCGTCTTTGGCTAGGCACCTTCAATACAGCCGAAGAAGCTGCCTTGGCTTATGACCGCGAAGCATTTCGATTACGAGGTGAGAACGCTCGCCTCAATTTCCCTGATCTCTTCCTTGGCAAAAAGAATACCAATAGAGATGAAGCTGCCACAACTACTCCTAGTTCATCCTCCGTTACTTCCGTGAATCTACCACCCCATGAACCCCAACAACTTCATCAACCTCCACTTGGTCTCAATTTACAAGATCAAGAGATGGAACCCACTTCTCTAAACAACCCCGTTGATGATCCGGATAAAGCCGATATACAGGGCAGTTCAATTTCCGGATTGGAGTCTAGTGAGGTTTCGGAGGGCAGTGAAGCTCATGACATTACAATAAAAGGGGAAGGCCTTGCGTGGTCTTCGGAATTCCAATGGGGAGCCACAGAAAATAATTGGTTCGATTCAATTCCATCCGGTTGGAGTCCAGGCGGTGCAGTTTGGGATGATCTTGATCTTCTACTTCAATCCCATATCCCGAGTCTTTCAATTCCGCAAGATCAGGGGAGCTCTGTTTTCGGCAACCCTGCCCCCGAGAAGTAAAAACCTCTCTTTTCGCATACATATTAGATTAGAAGACTTAGGATCGTCAGCCATAGATTAGGAGCTTTATTAACTAGTACTACTTTTACAATTACACCCAACCCAACCCCCTTCGTCTTTCCAAAACTGATCATTTCATTTTGCCATGCAACATAGGCTGAGCATTTTTTTTCTAGTCCTTGTTAGCACTGGCACTTACACCCCCATTTCTCCTTTGATTCCCAAGCATCCATAAGATGTGTTAAACCACAATGGTAGTGTATAATCTTTGCTCAAATCTTGTACAAGGTATGATGTTTGGGTGGAATTAGGGATGGGACCATAAGACAGGAGACAGTTTTGTGATCTCCTTTGCTTTGAGTCCATCACAAGTGGTTGAGTGTTGATGCTTTGTTGTATATATGTTTATCACCATCTTTGTAAAATTGTAGTTGGTATCTTGTTGTCTATTGCTTTGTTTAGAAGAAGATGTGTCTCATTTATTTTAGAAGATACATAAAAAGTGCTATCAATCAAAGTAATAGTTTCAGCCCTGATTCTAGGGAGCGAGGCCCAGAGAGCGAGGTGGGCGCAAGGCCCGCCCACCACTATCCATCATTCCTAGAGATGGATGCATAGTGGGCATCTCTAGAATGATGGATGGTGGTGGGCGGGCCACCTCACGCTCTGGGCCTCCCCCCCTAGAAGGGGGCTCTTTAATTCTTACTTTTGTATTGTTCTTTGATGTTGTTCTCTTGATGGAGATGTTAGATCTTTCGTTAAAAAATGTTCTTGTTATAATCTTTATACAATGATAGGAGCATATGTTAGGTTCAATAGATTCGGTATTGACCTTTCGCGAATTCAGAAGGGTTCTTCCTTTTTGCGCCACAAGAAGTTATTTGGGGACCATTAGGCTAGATAGAACATGTTTATATAGCACGGGGTGCTAAAACTAAGTTTGCACTTAATGAATAGTAACGGCATTAGTTGGTCATCTACATAAACCTCCAATGGAATCAAAATTTCTAGATCTTCATAAACAATCTGGTACGTAAAAGACTGGATGAGAATAAATGATATGTTGAGGTAACAGCTTGACAGAGTTCATTGCAGTAATAGTTCATCGACAAAAGGGGCTCTACCATTTGATTTGATCTTATGCAATACAGTCATGTTTTCAGATATTATCCATTTAGAGAGTTTTTAATACGTTTGGTCACGGTTTATTCAATTTCTTTTTTAATTTATTATATGAAGAACTTTAAACAGCATGAATATTCTATGGTTTAATCAACTGCCGTCCCGTGAGATCAGCTTATGATTTCTTATTCGCTACAAACCACGAGTAGAACATTGAGTTTATCACTAATCACCCAGAATTTGAATTTTTCTATGTCTTGAAACATGGAATTTGGTGGTGGACGGCACAATATTGATTAATTAGGAACTTCATTAACTAATAATCAATGATTAAAATTGTGGTGGGGCGATTTGGGGAGGGTAGCTGCCATTGATGATCAAATCCTCTGTAAAAATAAGCAGTAGAATGATGTAATGATGCACTCTCCATGTAAAAATACATGTAACTATGAAGTGGTGGGTGTTAGGATGTAGGCTTATTTGTTTGTTTAGTTAAGGTCAGACTCGGATTCGAGTTTCCTTGCAATGATATTTTACAGTTAATAATAAATAAATAAAAAGTTTCCAATTGGTCAGCTACTTGATATACAATTTGAACTTAGCTTGTATAAAAAATATGGACTCTGCATTGAACTCGGAGAGAGATCATCTGTAACTGAGTAATGGTTTATGATCTAACTAACAGTTGAGATAGGAAATGTTGTTAAGCACTTCAAATCCATGGACAATGGTAGACATTGCATGGGGTGATCAGAGATACTGGGAAGTCCCTTTGAAGATATTGCCGAGGGTCAAATGCTTATCACAACTCCATAGCGTTAAGTGCTTTTACTAGTGACCTATAGTAAATCTTGTACCCATTAGGGCCCAGCTGGGCTTGAGGAATTCCAAGAAGTCTGATATCACATTCAGAACAAGAAAACGGACTCCAGTATGGAGCATCCCGCGGTGCAAGCAGGTGAACCCCACCGGTGGCAACATTGGCGTCTGATCGTCCTTCAAAACAGTCAATGGCAGGTCCTCGGGGACCCCGAATTTCGTACGAATTTCAACAAACCCAGATTCATAAAGCAATCTGTCTTCAAAAAACTCAAGGCCCCTGACCAAGGTTGCGTAATCAAGAAGGTTTTGTTGAGCCATGAAGAAAATGAACGATCTTTTCAATCAGAAGATGAACCTAGCAATATCTTTAAAAGCAAAGAAAATAGAAGAGTTAGTTTCCACACAACGGATGACCTAAATAGAATGGGATTCTCATCTCTTCTCCGTCGAAACGACACACGTTCAATTAATGAAGCGCACGAGTCAAGCAACGATTCAGACTCAATCATCATAAGTGTCGTATCTTTTCAAGAAATGACTTAGCGAACCGATGTGATGACTCACTAACTCAGGAGGAGTAACTAATGATACACCAAAACGGTCACAACCCTAAGCCGAAAGATAGACCATAGCGTCAACCCAACACTGATTCAGCCCAAGCAGTTCTAAGCCCGCCCAACGCAGTCCGTCAAATAGACCCGAACTCTTACAGCTCGCTAAGCCCACACGTCTCACAGCTCGCTAAGCCCACGCGTCTCACAGCTATCTTCAATACCCGTAAGCCCTGCTAAAGTAAGTATATCGATGATCAGCTTTAGACAGACAATTACAGCAGTTTTCTGCTTTCAACTAGGAAACAAATACCAGAGTACATATCGCACATGAAAACTTTCCCCTACGGATTACTCTCTGATTGGGAACTATCTCCCGTGTATCTAGGAGCACAGGGCTAACAAATAAATTCTCCTTTACAGCACAACTCCTAATTAGATCATGATCTTCACAAAGATCTCCTTCCTAAACTACGTCATCGATGGCCTGGTCAAATCAGGACTTCTACACTATAAATAAGATATGAGGTTGATAAGCTAAGGTACGCTACAAATTCTTTGTTTACAGCATTACGCCTTCCTCAGATCCTTATCTGACTTTAGCATCGGAGTGTCATTGGCCACCACAACGGTGATCCGTGGCTCACATGCATTCCTTGTGTATGTCAGCAGATTTGCAAATCAAGATCAAAGCAGGGAACAAAAAATGACTGCAACATTAATGATGGAGGTAAGAAAAAAAGGGTATTAGAAATGTCTTAACAGTGGGAACCAGTTTTTTCATATCAAATAGCATCCAATTTGTTTTTCTGATATTAACATTTAGATATTGATGTTTGGGGGGGTTAAAAAGAGACATTTTATGTTGTTGTGGCCTAGCCAACTCAGGATTATATAATTCATCTAAAATGGGTTAGTTTAATTAAATACTCATGTTAGAGCACCTTCAACCATATCCCTTAAAATCGTTACATCTATATTTTGTATAGTTAATGAGGACGCCAAAGAGAGTGGCACAAGATGGATGAGCAAGACTCTATTCAGTGCAAATCAAATCCACAAAATTAATTTCAAAAACTCGAATGCTTAGACACTCCATACTTTGAGGAATACAAATTAGAACTTCCATACCTAAGTTATGTGGCTTTTTACAGTTTAATTAGTACATATCTTGAGAACGCGAAATGTAATGTAGAAACATACGTAGTCACAAGAGGTTAACCTCGTGATTAAACCTCTGTGTATATAGAAAACGCCATTAATATTGGAACAAGAAAAACTGGGATGTACCTCAGAGAAGAAACATATATAGTAAGCCTCTTTCCTGTCGAGCAAAAGAAAATTAGGAAAATAATTCAAAACAAAAATGGCTCCATCACTCTTAAATACTTTTGTGTTTGGTTAAATAAGGTTCTTAATTGATTTACTTACCAATCCATTTTATTTATTGGTTCAACTCATATTATTCTCTCAAAAGTGGATTTTGTAATAACTCCGGATGAGTTTAATTCATACATCAAAGCTACGAAGAGGCTTCATTATTCCATAACAACCAAAGCACTCTTTCACTCTACTTAAACAAAAGCTGGAAAAAACTAGAAATCGCGATTTAAGTAGGTTTATTATGTGAACCAAGAGCCCTTTGTTTTTCTCTAAGTGATAAAGAGACATGCTGTGAGACCCTGGAGTGTGCGGACCTGAGGGTGAGGGTGCGGATGAGGGTTGGAGTCCAATAGGCCCAACAGGCCCAAGAGGGATTAGACGAGCTACAAAGGGGGACATAGTCTCACATCGCCTGGGTGCGAGAGAAGGATGTGCTACTTATGTGCGAGGTCAAATCTCCATAATAACAACACGTTCTGGAGCCCCAGTAGGTGGGTGGAAAGAGCAAAACCATGAGGGGGAGAGTGAGGGTTGGTGCTCAACAGACTTGTGAATTCCAAAACGGACAATATTGTGGATGGGTAGGGCCGGTTGTAGGCCGTTGTGCTGCACTGTACATGTGCGGATCGAGTCGCTACACATGCTTTATGGTTACCTTTTCTTGAGGTTGAAACGCATGTCTAACGCCACAACGCAAATTGAAATTAGTAGCTATTAAGCATCACTAATATTCATGCACAAGTTGTTAAATCTAAAAGTCTATGCTGAAATTTAATAAATCCGTCATCGACAACCTATATTCTATATTAAAGTCATGCTTGGCGGCAAATGAACTCCTTGACTTTTAACAAAAAAAAAAAATTTACATATATAAACAAGAAAAAGAAAACATGAATCTGGTCCTTTGAAGGTTTAAATAATTGTCAACTATATGGTTCAAAAGATGTACTCACTTATGGTTGAGCATTAGCTTTAATTAGTTTCTTTTGATAAAGCGAACAGTAGGTTTAGTTGTAATTGATTAATATGAATGTGATTATAGCAATTTGTAAGGACAACAACATTTTCGGCAATCTATGATTGTCAATGATGCAATCAATTTAAACCTCAATTCGGAATTTTAATAGATGCCATCTGCTATCTACTTAAATTCCTAGAACTCTCGGCACATCAATTTTAGACCTACATTTGTGACCAACAAACAATAATTAATGGTCATAACTACGAAATTTGAGAAAATAAAAATGGTTTGCTGCAAGCCAATAAATACATTCGAACAAAGGTCAACTGATTTTGTTAGGTTTTGATTGATTTTGAAGAATCCAAAGAAAATAGTGAAAAGGAAAAAAACATAAAGAAAGAAAATATTAGAAAGCCAGGTTTTGCAATAGGGTGATCTTGAAAGAATAATGAAAATTTCAAAGTATTTATGTGTATCTTGAGATTGTAAAAAATTTCTCTGATGATGCCACATCATTCTGATTGCAAAACCTAATTTTCTAACCTCACTTTGACAGAAAATGTGGGACATGATAGTTTGAAGTCGAAAATTTGTCTCAATATCATACACGTGATTAGGGATGGAAACAAGTCGACTCTACCTTTGTTATTTACATATCATCTTAAAATATTCAAAATGCTAAACTCATACTTCCCTCATATCACCTTTTTTGAGCTTGAGATTGAGCTCTCGAGAGATGCTCTTACCACAAATTCTTTATTAACACACATTTCATATTGAATGATGCTAACCTAGTTCACAATGACAGACTAGGGTGACATGACGCTCATTGGGGAGGATGATGGCTTTTTCGAGATACACTCAAAATAGTTGAGTATATCTCGAGAAAATCACCATCCTTCCCAATGTACACCACATCACCCTGGTTGCCAAAATCTCGGTTATCTAATATTTTTCTTCAGAGAAATTCTAGCTGGCCTGGGAAATCGGCCTGGTTTGCTGCCTGGGTGGGGCGAAAATACATTTTTGCCCCTCCTCCATAAACACTTTTTGGAGCTGTGTGTTTGAGGAGGAGGGGCAAAAATGTATTTTTGCCCCTCCCAGGCAGCAAACTAGGCCGGTTTCCCAGGCCGGCTAGAGTTTCTATTTTCTTCATCATTATTCCATCGCAAATCTTATAATATTTTTCTTCATCAATATTTTTTGGCTTATTTGTATTTTGTCTCCTATTATAAATGTTTTATTCAGCTTTACCCCCAATTATTAATCGTATTGTATTTACCCCCTAAGACTAGCAGTTAACGTGCATTAACTGTCAAACACCTTACGTGTCATGATAAAAATATCTCTCACGTGCATATCACGCCTAATGTGAGAATCAGTTGATCCCAGTCGTTCGTTACTTGAACCACACACGTGGACGCCCAAATATTACATTTGATTTATCATACCCTTGTAAAAATGGAGAGTTGAGGTATTCAACATGGGAAAGATGAAAGAGTGGTTGGCTTGAGCAAAGATATTCAAATTCAAAGCTTTTCATGACATTCAAATTCCTCACATGTTGTAGATCAAAGGTATTTGAAGTGGAAAAGCTTTAGCAAACCCAAGTTTTGAAGTATTGGTTTCATTACATAAAGGTAACCTTAGATTTGAGTTATTTCATTTATAGATTTTAGTTTAGAACACCATCATAGAGGTAAGTCAAGTCAATTATTTTCATTTCATTATTTCAGTGGACATTTATTGAGAACTACAGATCATCTTCAACCTCTCGCAAACCATGTTCTATTTCAGGGGGCATTTTTAAATTCAAATTTATTATATGGTGTTAAGTTACTGCCGGTAATTTATTATAAGGGGATATAATTAAAAAAAAAATTCCTTGCAGATTTCATGCTTGCATTGTCATTCGCACAATAAAAAAAGTGAATAAGGGATTTGAATTATGCAAGATTTTGAAGCTATTCTGAAGGAAACCATCTAAGAAGTCCAAGGGATCTAGATTCAGGAGAGTTGGGAACAACAAGCCACGGGTAGGGATGGCAACGGGGCGGATTTGAGCAAATCCATCCCCGATCCGTTAGTAATAACGGATCCCCCAATCCGCCCCGTCAATCCGTTTACAATTTTAATCAAAATCCATAACCGCCCCGTGCGGATGGGCGGATATCCGCCCCGCCCGCCAATCCGCACAAAATTATATCAAAAATTTTAAAAATCAATCTCTGAATTCGTACAAAAAATTCGGAATTCTCTGAATTACAAAAAATTCTGAATTACAAAGAATTCGTACAAAAAAAAAAAAAAAAAAATACAAAAAAAAAAAAAATCAATCTCTGAATCAGATTTTAGATATGAGATCTGAGTTATCTGATTTCAGATCTGAGATCTGTTTTAACTCAGATCTTTGTATCTTGAAGCTAGGGAAGGGAGGGGAGGGGAGAGGGAGGCGGCCGACAGAGAGATGAAGAGGAGACCACGATCCATGATGGAGACGACCTTCGAGTGTCCGTGAGAAGGAGACGATGGCGCCGAGGTGGAGAGGAGACCGAGACAGAGATGGACTGATGGAGAGGAGACCGAGAGTTTTCTCTCTTCATCTATGTGATCTGTGACCGAGAATGGAGGGGAGAGTTTTCTCTCTTCATCTCTGTGGAGATGGACTGATGGAAGGGAGAGTTTTGTGACCGAGAATGGAGGGGAGAGTTTTCTCTCTAAACTCTCTTCATCTCTGTGGAGATGGACTGATGGATGGAGAAAAAAAATGAGATGGGAGTGAGACAGTGGCTCGCTGCTTCGAGAGAGAGTGGAGACGAGAGTGGGGTAAGGGGAGGGGGAGAATGTGAGATGGAGAGATAAGGGTTTAATTTCTTTATATAGGGGAAGGGTATTTTTGTAATTTCTTTATATAGGAGAAGGGTATTTTTTTCGGGATAAGGGTTTAGTTAGATTTCTTAGGTTTAGTTAATACTTACTTTAGGGATAAGGGTATAGTAATTTGAGCAGTATAAACGGATATCGCGGGGCCTGCGGGGCGGATATGGCTAAGACCGTATCCGCCCCGAATAGTAAACGGATGTTTTCTGGATACCCAAAACCACCCGAAAACCCATTCAGCCATATCCAAATCCGCCCCATACGGATTGGGTGAGGCGGATATCCATAAAAATCCGCCCCACTGCCAACCCTAGCCACGGGGTGAAAAAACTAATAATGGAATGGAAGATGAAGAAGTGAAGCTCCAAAGGAAATACCCACAGCTCCTCTACAACAACCAATTTTCCACCATGAGATGCCTACAACTCCAACTATGCACAACATTCAGACATCATGTTTCCAACTCAGCCATTTGCACAAGGAGTTAGGCCCCCACCAATGAGGTGGACAAACTCAATTTGCAAGTGGACAAGGTACTTGGAGTAAGAGACCTATTGGCCAAGAGGATCAAACATATAAGTTAGTGGAAGATTGTTTTTTTTTTTTAAAGACCGTTTAATGTGATCAAATTTGGTTTGTTTATGATATTCTCATTTTTTGTTGTCTGATGGATTGTGTGATACAGTTGGTTGTTATGTCATACTTACTGCTATCAGACTTATCGATATGGAATGTTAATAATACACTTTTGCAAGTTATGTTGAATGGATTGTATTTCAAGTTGGTATGGTATTGAATGTTTGTAACTTCATATTGGTTTTGTGCTATGTCAGGATGTTAATTGACATTTGTGATATCATGTATTGCAAGGATTTTAAGGTATTTGAATAACCATTGTTCTATGTCAGGTTTTGCAAGGATGTTGTGTCATTTGAATAATCATTGTGCTATGTCAAGTTTTGCAAGGATGTTGTGTCATTTGAATTGAATTGTGTTATATCATATTTTTGCAAAGATGTTATGACATTTGATTACAATATGCTATGTCAAACTTTGTGGGAATAACATCTAATGAACTTGGCTTGTCAAGATCATACAATATATTTACATTGTGTTTTACATGTACTTCTTTAAAATCTTGCATACTTCAAACCTCCTTGTGCGCATGACAACATGGGATCTGCAAGGAAAATAATTAAGTGTTATTACATTTCCCCCTTATTACAAACTACTGGCAGTAACTTAACCCCATATAATAAATTTGAATTTAAGATTGCCCCCTAAAATAGAATAAACCTGCGAGAGGTTGAAGATGGCCTGCAACTCTAAACAAAGGTCTATAGAAATGAAAAACAACTGACTTTACTTACCCCTATGATGTTGTTCTAAACTGAAATCTATAGATGAAATAACTCAGATCTAAGGATTTATCTAACCATTATGTGATGAAACCCTAATTTCAAAAAATGGGTTTGCTCAAGTTTTTCCACTTCAGATACCTTTAATTCACAGTGAAATAACATGTGACGAACTTGAATTTCAGGGGAAGCTTTGAATATGAAAACTTTTTGCTCAAGCCAACTACTATTTCATCTTCCCCATCGATTATCCTAACGGCTAATGGTAGTTTGAAGCTTACCCCTTAGATTATGAGATTTTAATTGCATCTGGCTACTTCAACTTTGAATTTCAGCCTTCAGATCATTAAATGATATTTTGGGCAGTAAAATATGATCTTTTGAAACTAGCACGTGTCTTGACAGTCAAGGCACGTTGACTACTAGTCTTAGGGGTAAATGCAATACGATTAATAATTGGGGATAAATCTGAATAAGGCATTTATAATAGGGGAAAATGCAAATAACCTTTATTTTTCTCTCAAAAATATTTTTCTTCATGAATCATTAGGGTTGAAAACCAAACCGACGGTTCAATTTTTCACCTAAACCGTGAACTGAACCGACTTTAATCGATTTCACCTAAACCTAAACCGAAGCCAAACCGACCCTTAACAAAATCGAACCGATTCTAATTTATGCAATTCGTAACCGAACCGAACCGACTAAACCGAAATAAAATCGAACTGGCCGACTATTTTTAACATATTATATTGTTTTTTAAATATATATTATTTATTATATATATTCGATCGGTTCGGTTTTGTCGGTTAAAATCACATAGAAATCGAAAATTGAACCGACCACTTCGGTTTTGAATTTTTTTAAATCGAAATCGAACTGAACTTGAATCGAACCGATCGATTCGATTTTGGTCGGTTTAATCGGTATGATCAATTTTTTATTCAACCCTATGAATCATAATTGTCCAGTCGTCTCCATCCATAATGCCCAACATTAAACCTCTTTTCCCTTCCCTTAAGACATAACGACCAATGGCAATTTGAACCTTACCTTTTAGATTATGAGATTTTAATTGCATCTGGCTATTTCAACTTTGAATTTCAGCCTTCAGATCATTAAAGGGTATTTTGGATGGTAAAATATGACCTTTTGAAACTAGCATATGCCTTGACAGTCAAAGCACGCTGACTGCTAGTCTTAGAAAATAAATGCAATATGATTAATAATTAGAGATAAAGATGAATAAAGCATTTATAACAGGGGGAGGGGGGGGAAGAAATGCAAATAACCCTTATTTTTCTCTCAAAAATATTATTCTCCCTGAATCATAATTGTCCCCTCTTTTCCATCCATAATGCGCAACAAAGAAAGGAATAAAAATCTACACATTATCATTTGAGCTTTTAACCGCTCTAACTGTCTTTATGTCACACCCACCGACCACTAAACCCCAACAACTAATCAATTGACTCCAAATCAAAATAAAAATCAAAACCAAAACAGTGCATAGAAGAAGAACCAACACCGCCATCTCTTCTTCTCCTCTGTTCTCTTCAAACAAAACTTGTCTCTGTTTCTCTCCGTTTAATCTTCTCTTCTTCAAAACCCAGATTTCAATTTCCCGTTTTACATCTGCAATACCCCAATGACCCCTCAAGACAAAGACGAGGAAGAAGAGGAGGCAGAGGAGTTCTTCGAATCAAACGATCGACTCCTCTCCTCTGCTTCGGCCTCTGCATCCTCTGCTGTTTCAGAAGAAGATGAAGAGGCCCTTTGCTCGAATTCGCAGAATGGGAACTTTTCCTCTCCCCCCTCTCTGCCAATCCCCAAATTCCCTATCTCCTCTGTTTCCAATTTCGACATCTGGGTGTCTGGCCCCCTGTCCATCGAAGAGCGTCGCAAGCGGCTTCTTCATGAAATGGGGTTGAGCAATGACCCCTTGTTATCTAGAAGAGATAGGATGGTGGGTGGGAAATTGATGAGATCGGGTTCTTCTAATCATCTAAGAGTGAAATCTTGTGACGAATTAAAGTCTGAGAGCGCGGAGAAGGAGGATCATCCATGTACAAGTAGTTCTTCTGCTTCTTGTTCAGTTGATTTGGTTCCAATTAAATCCCATGTGAAAAGGAATAGTGGGTGTGTTGTGGTTAATGGCTCTGTTAATAATTATAAGCTCCCCACGGGGATAAATGGTTCGAGGAGGAGTGAAGAGATGAGGCCGGATTTCGGAAATGTGAAATCGAGAAAGTCGAATTCTTTGCATTTTATTGCGAATGGGAATAGTGGGATGTTGAGTAATGTTTCGGATTTCAATGGGGTTGTTGAGGAAATGAGTAAAATTAAGAATCTTGATGATGGGAAGGAGACTGTTGGGAATGGGGTGAGAAATGATGGGAATTGGAGCAGAGTGAAGGAAACTGGGAGTGGGTATCAGCTTGCAATGGAGGAGTTCGAGATGCATCTTGGGCATTCTCCGATTATTCAGGAATTGTTGCGGAGGCAGGATGTGGAAGGGATGGATTCAAAGAAAGACGGGTTGGAGACAATTGGGAATAGAGGTAATGAGAGTGGGTTGAAGTCTAAGAAGAAAGGTTGGTTTAAGAGCTTGAGGAATGGTAAGGGTGCTGGTAATAAAGAGAGGCGGAGCAGCAAAGAGAGGGATAGTTTGTGTGATAATAAGAGTGGGAGGAGATCAAGCTCCGCCACTGATGATAGCCAAGACGGTTCGTTTAATGCCCATGAGAAGGTTAAGGTTCGGTTGCATGGGAAGTCTTCGAAAGAGCTTACAGCACTTTATAAGAATCAAGAGATACAAGCGCATAAGGGTTCTATTTGGAGCATTGAGTTCAGCTTAGATGGTAGGTACTTGGCAAGTGCAGGTGAGGATTGTATCATTCATATCTGGCAGGTTATAGAATCAGAGAAAAAGGGCGTCTTTTTATCAGACAAACAGGAAGATTGCAATTTTGGTTCGTGTGGTCTGGCAAGTGGATCATCAGATCTTATGTTGGTGCCACCCAACATGGAAAATCATCCGGAGAAAAAGAGAAGAGGTAGACCATCTATTAGTCGGAAATCTGCCAGCTTGCCTCATTTTGTTGTGCCTGATAGGATTTTTAGTCTCTCAGAGAAGCCTGTCTGCTCTTTCCATGGCCATCTTGATGACGTACTTGACCTCTCATGGTCCAAATCTCAGGTTTGTTCTAACATTTTTGCTCTTCAATTTAAAGGTTTATTTCTGTTGAAAAACTAGTTGATATCCTTCTGAAATTGAAACTTCATGGTCATCTGTACCCATTGCAAAATAAATAAATAAAAAGTTCACAAAACTAGTTCATGTTATGTTAAATGAGGTCGAATAACATAGTCAGACCTTTCAATTACACATTGTTTGGGCCCTTTGTGAACTGTTTGTTTATTGGATCCAATGATTCTGATTTCGTTTTTTTAGTTAATTTTGGTTTCTGATTTAAGAAATATTTCGGTGTGCAAAGAAAAAACGTAAAAAATTCGAGGATAAATGAAATATATATAATGAAAAATTTTGAAAAAATCCCGAAATTTTTTGAAAAAAAATGTAAATTTTAGTAGCTGGTTTTTTGTATTTTTACGAAAAAACCTCGAAATTTTTTGAAAAAAATGTACTTTTTTCTTTTCGTAATTTCAAAAAAATGAAAATTTCGTATAATTTTGCAAAATCACAATCCTTGATTGGATCTGAAGGTAGTCTGTGTGGCTTTGCAATATTTGGTTGTATTAGTTCCCCTTGAGAATTAAAACCCCACTGCCAAACTTGATGTCAAAATTAGTGCAGCGTGTTACATCTTCGCAATTATTTAAGGTGAAGGTCTCCCATCCATTAAGTTATCCACCGCACTTCCAATGTCTTTCACTACACCAGCCATGAGTAAGATAACTACTTTGACGAAACTTTCTTTAAAAGGCACCTCTCCGCATCAAATATCATGCCAATACTTGATCTTGTTCACTTTGTCATAATGAAAAAACGACAACCCTTTCCAAACAGAAAAAACTTATGAAGTTTGCTTCATATGATCATCGACTAGTATTTGTATTTGGCTACAGATATCTTTCTCTGGACGATATTCTCGTACAACTATGCTATCAGTTTCCTCATAAATGAACATCGTATCTGATAAAATAAACTCCTTCCATCTCAGCATTTGCTTTCATCGTCCATGGACAAAACAGTTAGGCTGTGGCATATGGCTAACACATCTTGCTTGAAAGTTTTCTCACACAGTGATTATGGTAAGTGTAAAATGTCTCTTGTACCTTTCGTTTGGTGGAATATCTGTTTTTTTAATGTACTTTTATGGGACTTGACTCAGTTACTTGCATCCAGTTCAATCCCGTTGATGATAGATATTTCATTAGCGGATCTTTAGATGCTAGGGTTCGCATATGGAATATTCCCTCTCGTAAAGTTGTTGATTGGGATGATCTACACGAGATGGTAACCGCTGCTTGCTATTCACCTGATGGCCAGGTCTGTTTCATCAGTTCATGATATGCCTTTGTCAACCTATACTTTTACATGTAAGGTTTTTCCGAGAAATATTGTATTGATAGTGATACTCAAGCTCAAGGATTTTATTTTATTTTTTAATTTTTTTGGTAAACTTTTCCAGACTGCATTAGTTGGTTCAAGCAAGGGGAGTTGCATTTATTACAACACATCTGGTATGACCCCGTTTCCCATCAGCTATTCTCTTCTTCATCCTTTCGCCTGACTTTCTTCTATTATTTTTTCACTGATTCTTAAAATATTAGGTGTACTAATTTTTTTGTACAAAAGAATACCTTTTAAAACCTGTGAATTACTACAAAGGTGCTTTTGCAATTTTTAAAAAAAATTGTCACCATTAGTTTGTGGGTGTTTTGTTCTATAAATCATCTTACCCATTGGTTAGTAGCTATGAACTCATGTTTTTACATCATCTATGTTGTCTTTCAGAAAATAAGCTGCACCAGAAAAGTGAAATTAATCTGAGAAACAAGAAAAATAGATCACATCTGAAGAAAATCACTGGTTTCCAGGTACTGCTAAACTTGCTTTAGTATGTGTTTCTCTTCATGTTTACTTATATTGCTATTAACAAAACCTGTGATTGAATATAGAAATACACACTGATCTTGGCAAGTCTTTTTGTTTCCTATAGATAGGATATGTTTCATTTTAGCTTAACGTTTGCAAGGCACTCAGCTTTCTATGTTTCTCCCATTTCTGATTAGATGTATTAAACAGTTTGTCCCAGGAAGTACTTCAGAAGTGCTTATTACCTCAGCAGATTCACGAATTCGGGTGGTGGATAGTATTGATCTAGTTCACAAATTTAAAGGTATTACTGGAATCGATGTATTTGGTTTCCTGTCCTTCACTATAGAACTTAATGTACTATCTTGAACTGGTCTCTACATTCCTATTGCTTTCTTGCTCTTGTTTATTTTTTCACACGCATCCTATGTAAGGGTGTACATGGTTCCGTTTGGATAAGTTTTAGTGAAAATAGACAGCCATCGGGTTTGATATTCTGTAAACCGAACTATAAGGGGAAACTGAAATGAGACGAATCGAGATTTTGGTGCTATTAACCAATGATAAACGTACTGATGCAATTTACACAGGCATTATTCGCTACTCGTTCCATGAACGAGTAACGAGTCCTTGAATTACTCAGGGAGTAATCGGGAATTACTGCCAATTCACTTAACTACGGGAAAGTTGGATGATTTTTTTTCCATGGAAAACCATGAAAAATAGGAAAGATGAGTGCATAAGTGAGGAAAATTTTCATCCAATGATGTTGAAGATAGTCATTTTTCTTGAGTTTTCCATGAAAAAATATTCTTAGCCCTCCCTAAAATTCATTTCCATGATTTTGAGAGAAGATAGGTGGTGGGAGTGGGAGGTCACAAATTCCATGTTCACTCCCCTCTCTGTCTCCTCTCTTCCATGATCTATCCATTAGACACACCATAAGGTTTTGCCCAACCTCTAAATAACATTTAATTGATAAAGATAAGCATAATATTAGGGTCATTACGTATCAAACAAGAAAGCATAGACTCTTCGAAAAACTTGTCGTATGTGTGTCCAACATCGACACTTACTCAACACGCGTCAGACATTTGGTCAACATGTTGGCAGGTGTCAGACACATGGTCAATGTGGTCAACGTGTCGGACACGCCTCCGATACATCTGAAACTTGGTCAAGACTCGAAAATCAACTTCGTTTCATTTTCTTACTTTTAGATGTTTGCAAATAACCACCTAATTTAATGGTTGTTGATCCATCTAAAGCGAAAAACTCTTTCAATTGCGATTTAAGACAAATAGGGCAAAAAGTCACTAAAGCATAGAGATAGTTTATTTTCTTTCTCAATATTTGCTTCTTCTTCTTCTTTTCTCGTTTGCTTTTTCTATCCTCTACTTTTTCTCTACTTTATTTTTTTCTTACAACGGAAGGTCTTTTTCATAACACTCTAAGAAGACACTTTATTAGATTATTATTTATTTTTATATGACTTATTAAAACAAATAGTATGACGTGTCCTTGAGTCCTAGTTTTTGGGAAATTGTCATAATCGGCGTGTCGTGTCCGACACGACACGCGTGTACTGGCACGCATGTCCGTGTCTATGCATCCTTGTTATCAAAGTATCAACATGTGTACTGGTATAAAAAGACTTAAACACATAACAACCATAACAAAGACAAACAATTTAACAAAGACGAAAGATCTAGTGGGAAAATATTAGTACATGAATCCTCAATATCAACATCGACGTTTCCATTATAATCACTCAATATCAACATCAATGTTGCCATTATCCTACTTCCATCCACCATGTTTGAGCATTCACCTCTTCATCTATCTATGTAGTCCAATGACAAAAATGTTTTTATTCTAGACCCCCTAAACTACAGTAGCAAAGGGCAATGTTGAATGTGAATGTGATGGAAGTGGTGATGTTGATGAGAACGATGAAAGAGAAGATGATGGTGAGAGGGAATTCTTGGAGGACTGCAACTTAGATACTCACAAAAAGCATTGTAAAATCTCAGTGAAGATGAATGTGAGTAAAGATGCACGATTAGAGACAAGGTCACTCTATCGCCTATACCAATGATTGGTTCGGGTACCTGAAGGAGCTCAAACCAACATTGATAAATTAGAGAGAAAAAAATAGAGAGGTGGGTAGATCAAATGCTTACCTGCAAGTGTTTTAAACACATACAACTCAAATATTAAACATTTCATTTCTTATGTACTTATTGCATCATCAAACATTTCCATTGGATGTATTCATGTTTCAGTAATTGAGTTGATATCCATTAAGTTTAATTGGTATGACTTCTATGGCAGGGTTTCGCAACACAAACAGTCAGATTTCAGCGTCAATGACTGCAAATGGGAAGCATGTGATTTGTGCCAGTGAAGACTCTTATGTATATGTGTGGAAAAATGAAAGTTATTCCCAGCTTAGCAGAAACAAAGTCGTATCTGACACACACAGTTACGAATATTTTCAATGTCGAAATGTGTCAGTAGCCATTCCTTGGCCTGGCCTGGTTGGCACTGATGGCATGCATAATAGTGATATTAGGAAACATAGATTGAATGACCACCGTGACATAATTTCTGCAGTTAACAATTTGGGTTCACAGGTTATGGAAACTAATTTAAACAGCGGTTACTACTTCAATAAGCTATTGGTGACTTGGCCAGAAGAAAAGCTACCTGTAGCCAACAGGAGCCGGAGCTCTCCAGGCAGTTTTGGTTCTTCTGGTGGGGTAAAGAAAGACATGTCAGCTTGGGGCATGGTCATTGTGACTGCTAGCCTTAAAGGAGGAATCAAAATATTTCAAAATTTTGGACTTCCAGTTTGAATATAGGTATTTCTTGTAAAAGTGATGATTGCCTTGGCATGTGATGGTAACTTGCTTTCACACTCTGACATTGAATACTACATATTCCATAGTTACCGGCGAAATGTTCAAGTTTTGTGTGAAGAGAAGTATACTCGTGTTGTGCTTTTACCTGTCAAATGTGAGTAGGAAGAAGTCCAACAAGGTCACATTGTTCATAACAAACTGGTTACTTGGAATATCAGCAGAAGTGAACGGCATGAGAAAGAAGATATATTTCAGCCAATTCTTTTACCGTTAATGTGATTGAAAAGAATGCTGTCCGAACACTGTCGCTGCCAATAATCAGTTTGTCTTGCCACAGAGGGATCTTTGAGTTCAATACAAAATGTATACATAGTTCATTACACCAAGGTCTACCTGTAATAGTAATACAAAGGAACGAGGAGAAGATGATTTACTTAGCATTTGATAAAGATAATACAGTTGACCTTGAGCAAATTTGTGTCACCTTTGACAAGAACTTCAAATTCGACACAGCCACTTCTGACAGGCTGATACTGCATGGTAAGGTCACGCGAAGCATACAATTCACCAAATTGTGTCAGAAGCATTCAAAACCCAGAGCTCTTCATGAGATCACCTGCAAGAAACAAAAACAAAAGCCTCTCAGACAGCAGATTTAGCATAAATGAAAAATACCTATTAATGCAGACCGATCAAAGAGCATGATCCTACTCACATTTCTAATCTATGAACCATAAATTCGAGGGTTTCACACAGGCGTCTGCAAGTGACAGAAGCAGGGTGGGATGCAAGTAAAACACTGCAAACAAGCTCAGTCAGGTAACTTGGTAGAGTGCAGAGAAGGATAATAAAGACACCAATTTCATTCAACAACATACACAATATTAATAAGAACGATAATAATAACAATAAATAATGCAAGAAACATATCAGTAAGTTCATAGTTCTTTATCCTACACGTAATCCTCAAATCGATAGTTATACCTGGATATCCTTACAGTCCGCTATGGGAAGCTTTGCATTGTCAGCTAGGTATATTGCAATCATGCCCCTGTAACTCTATTTTCGCAGCTCAAAATCATGCAGCTAACATGACTATTTTGTTTTCACGGAATTAGGTCCATGTAGCTCTTGTTTCATTCTTGAGAGGTTTCCGTCGTGGTGATCTCTTTGCCATAGATATTGTTGCCATCTGTAGGTCACTTATAATCGTGCTATCCATATCATAGTGCATTTTATTGTGAATTGATGTAATATGAACCTATCGTCTTAATGCATTCTAAAACTTGTCGTCGGGGTAATGGAGTGTGAGTCATGGTATGAGTCAGACTTTCATGAATCCATTAAAAGAAAAAATGACTTAATGCTACTATATCGTCAACTACATATATCCCATACTCGTTAATCTGAGTTTCCACAGTTTTCATTATCTGTAAATTTCCTTGATACTTACCACTTATCATCTCCTTTTCTCTCTATATCCATTGTCAATCTTCAGCTCAATTCAAAACCAATGGACTGTAAATGGTTTAAAGAAAATTGTTGGTCCCAATTCTGTTTTGTTTTTTACTGTCACCGACTCCAAACTCAAACAATAGCATTGAAACCAATAGAAGAACTCAAAATATTAAACAGCAGGAGGAGAAATTCCTATGTAAAAGATTAATACATGCAAAGATAGAATCATGATGATATCAATAAAAACCTACAGAAGAAACCAAACTTATTGAAGCTGAAACTAAAACCAACAGCTTCAAACGACCCATGTGGAACCCTTCCAGATCATCCACTGAAACGAATCAGATCAGATTTTGGCACAAAACACTCCCGTGAGACTAAAAACCGAAGAAGCAAACTAAACTTGATGATGTTCTTCGGTCTGCAATTGCAGTTCATCCCATTGTTGGCTGATATCAGTAGAAGATGTAAGCTTGTTGAAATCATCCCAGTAGCTCCAATCATTTGAATAACCCACCAAACTGCTTGTTGAAGGCAAGCTCCACGACGACAGGTCAATAGCCTTCTCTCTTGTAGTGCAGCTAGTGATGCTTGGGTCTACAGATGTTTGGATTAAATGATCAGTCATCTCATCTGAATTCAACAAGTTAAACTGATTGGTGTCAGTGAAGGAGAATGGAGAGACGAAATCTTCAAAGGAGGTTGAGGGGTTGTAGTGAAAATTGTTTGGATAAGGCAAAGCCAGAGGAGTTGAATCCATTAAGCTTTTACTATCAAGATTGATGTTGTCCTTGTTGCTTGTCTTAGCTTGTTTGTTCCTTCTTCGTGATCCACCAATGGGTACATCTCGAAGAGTGCCACCTTGAGTCCAGTGTCTCTTGCATGACTTGCAGAAATGACGCGGTTGAGTCTTGTTGTAGTTGTTGTAGTAACAGAACTTGGTGTTGATGGAATTGCATCTTGGACAGTTCAATGGTGGCTGATGATTGGATAACTTCTCGCTGGGTTCTTGAGTGTTCCCTGAGACTTGTTTCGAAGTGAAGTCCATGGTTGAGATGTTAGAGAAGACTATAGGGAGGAGAGATGAGTTTAAGGTGGCTGAAGGTGGTGGTGATGCTTTTGTGGCTCTCAGATGGAAAAATGAACATGTCCAACTCTCTATACGAACACATGTACACTAACTTCTTTAAAATCTCTCCTAAACAACCAAATAAGGAATAGTAGGTATTTAAGTGTTGTTTCTCTATTTGTTGAATAATCTCTAAAGAATGGTAGTGAAAGAAAAAAAAAAAAAAAAAAAAATCAGTATGCGCCGCACTTTAGTACTCGAGTTTGCTGTTCCGCATTGCAAACTGCTACGTGTATTCATCGAAAAATAACTCTAAGAAGCAAGTACATGAATCGAGTATTGCCATGCGATGCGCGCCTCATAGACTAAACACACAAAAAAAAAAAAAAAAAAAATGCCCCACATACTAATAGTTTTTCAGGAAGGTTGGCTGAAGATGAAAAAAAGAAGAGTTGAT
Source organism: Berberis vulgaris (assembly GCA_963556465.1). Classification (NCBI taxonomy): domain Eukaryota; kingdom Viridiplantae; phylum Streptophyta; class Magnoliopsida; order Ranunculales; family Berberidaceae; genus Berberis; species Berberis vulgaris. Next base: position 73,072,410 of record OY747135.1, read on the forward strand.
TACTTGAGGGTTAAGGTGATGGTGGAAACATACAGCATGGAATGAAAATGAGAGTTAGAAAGTGATATGTTTGATGTTCCCACAAGGCTCCTTAGTGCTTCAAGTGGTCCAAAAAGAACATTTTCCATATTTTAATTATTCTTATTTAAATGGTTTTTGTTTTAAATATACCAGAACATGTTGCATGCATGATTATGTATGGTGATCTATAGAATAGAAATTAAACCCTAATTTGATTAAATTTGTTCAAAATGGTATCATTGGCATCTATTCAATATAGACTTTGTAGAGTCATGAAGACAATAGGGTTCATGATTTTTTGACAACCAATTTGTGATAAAAAGTGGACCTAAGGTCCAAGGTCGGTCAGTTAGGTAGAACTCTATATGACTATTGACTTGATGTTTAAATTCTTGACATAATTGGCACATTCGTGTAGGGTACAAACTTCTCACTCCATTCGTAGTAAATTTACTTTAAATATTTCTAAGTTTGACAATTAACCATAAAAAACTAACGTTGCATTTTTTTTTCCAATGAAATAAAGTTCAGTGACTAAATTTTCTTAGCAATCCTCCGAAAAGGGTGATTTACCTCAGTCGAACGCCAGGGATACTTTGTTGTGCCATTGCTAGCGATATGTCACAGTCCTAATAGCAATTCTATTAGGGTTTAATAACAAGAAGAACCTTTGACACCTAGTTAACTAAAGCCATTGCCGACATTTAGATTGATTGAAATGTTTGAGAACATTTTTCTATATTTTGCGAGCTTGAATCATCATTCTCTAGTCTTTGAAAAAAAAAACTTACCTAATTTTGATTCCTCTTTTGACTAATTAATAAATTCCATTGATACCAAGTTTCACTAATCTAATCACATTCTTTGTTCTTGATTCGGGTGAGCGGATTGATTCTGATTAATTTAGGATAATCCATCATATAAACAATCTATGCTTCACGTATGGATGAATCATGACTTTGGGTCTATAAGGAGAATTGAGAAGAAATTTTGATTTTAAAATGGTGATAAACTATTCATTAATATATGCACAAAGACTTGAACTAATCATTTGATTTACATCAAAATATTGAGGAGGGTAGATGAGTGGGGGAACTCTTTGACACTCCATATTAGGGCAATCCACCAAAACATTTCAGTATCATGTGATGTAGTAAACTTAAATATGTTTAGTGAAGTGTACAAGTGACCCATTCACTCACTGACATGAACAAGTTGGATGATCAGGTTGAGGTCTCAATCACTTTATCTATGCTGGTAACATTATTGGAGAGTTAAGAGCATATGGAATCTATATATAACCTAAGAACAATTTTCAAAGTGGCTTGGAATTTTGTATTTTTTCATTTGAATAGTTCTGAAAATTTGAGTAGGAAAAAGAAATTTACATTTGAGCTAAAGAGAAAAATCTAGAGAATCAGTTTTAAAAAATCAAAAACAGTGTTGTGACTCAATTTTTGATACTATAAAATTTGTATTCAATGACGTGGTAACATGTATACCAGACAATTAAATATCACATTGTAATGATAGCACAAATATTATCACATCATTGAAAAAAATTATAGAGAATATGGAATAAAAATTGTAGAATTTTTCAGGTTGATGCCCTTATTTTCAAAAATATAAGAAGGGTTAATTTACGCAAAGGTTCGACAACTTCACGCAAGGCATCTTTTCAATGAAAAACTTCAAAAAGTACTCTCCAACTCTCAATTTTCTTTTGCCCCGCTCATATTTTTTGTTTTGTAGCTTATGGAATTCAATTATCCTGATTGTGATGCCCTTAGACTCAGCCCCCCTAACTCTATAGAGGGGATATAGTTATGCTCCCCTTAGAGACCCTAATGTTCTTTTCTTTTTTTTTATTCCCTTAACTCCTCCTACCCCGAATGTTGTCGGTAGGGTTTTAACCCTAGACTTATAATTTTATCTGCAACAAGTCTATCGCTAAGCTGGTATCCTTGACTTATAGTAGATGTTTTTATGATTATATGTATTTCTATTATTCTCGCTGCACATGTACTATTTTAAAATTGTTCAAGCTCAAGGGAATTGTTTCTTAGTTGAACAATAGTAGTACTAAATGCAGCAATAGGTCTGCTACATATGGTCCTAGATTTTGGTCATGTAATAAACTTTCAGATGCCTCTCTTTTATCATGAATGAAATTTCTAGTTTACTGATAAAAAAAATTATAAAAAAAATAAATAAAAATTTGCATTACTTACATTAACTTTCTAGCTCAAACTTCCATTGAGCACATAAATAAATTGAAACTAAAGAAAATGAGTTGTAGTATTCTGTCTAAAAGCAGAGAGAATTAAAAAAATTTGTCTCAGAAGAAAAAAAAATAGTATCGCCCACCGTGGAGCTCGAACCCACGACCACAAGGTTAAGAGCCTTGCGCTCTACCAACTGAGCTAGACGGGCTTGGTGAGCACTAGCTCAGTCAAATCCTTACACCATATTTTGTAAGACCCGCATAGAAATATACCATTGACATCAGTAAAGTTAAATCAATAGTAGTATTTACATCATTCGTGAGTGTGGCTAACGCCCGGGGGGGGGGGGGGGTGTAAGATTTTCTGAGGTAAATAGCCCTTGACCAAGCTATATAATTCTTCTTCTCACCAATGCACACACCATCTTCACCCATCTGGCCTACACTACTATCAACCTCACTTCATCTCCTCTTTATTGCCATTTTCCAATCCAACACCTATTTTCGTCGATTACGACATCAAATTGGAAAGAACCCGTCTAAATGGCCAGGAAACCAACGAGGGAGGGGGATGGAGGGTTGCACCCCCTCCCTCGTTGGTTTCCTCGCCATTTAGAATTTTTGAATTGGAAAACCCAAATAAATTGAAGTTCAAATCATGGAGAGGAACTTGTAGTGTGTCACATATACATTAATGGTGAGAGATTTGATAAGACAAGATGATGGAGATCGGGAAGAACAACATACACAGAAGATTCATATGTTTCTTCGACTTCTTACTTGGAATTAGTGTATTACTCGTGCCGTTGGCATAATAATAAGTGGGTCTTGGCATTAGGGTTAAACTCGATCGAAAATTTTGAAGAAAAAAAACATTTTTAGGTTGCGGAAGTGAGTTTTCCCCCAACTTTGACTTCGTCATAATATGAAGTTCGAGATCTTTGTTTAAATGAACATTAAGATAATTGTTTCGTTCGAAAAAATATTTAAAATACTTACGACGTTAAATGTGTTTGACATTTTATTTAACATAAAATACATATGTTAAAATTTTAAGTGTTTGTATTGATCATTGATTTAATTGAAAAGATCTTCAAATATGCATTCAGATGATACCAATTTTACCAAAATCGATAAATAAGTATATATTTTTATAACAATTTTCATTTCGAGAACACAAATTTATCTGTCCGCCACATGTACATCCCACTCATTTTAAGTTTTATGTTTTTTTTTTTTTTTTTTGCCCTTCTACATACTTCATATTTACAAATATATCATTATTGAAAATGAATCTCAACCTTCATCATCTTCCTCAATTCTCAATCCTAGCCCTTTTTATCTCAAATCTTTATGGATAGTAAAACATCTAGCTGATTTGTAATATAAATGGAAAGATGGAGAAATAGGGAGATGGTACAAAAATGAGATCTAGGCATATTAAGCATTTATGTTTAGTTTACAAAGTCTAAAATACCCTCACAATAAATAGAAAATGATAAAAGTGCCTCGCGCAACCATTACACATGTGGGGTCACTATAGAAACAACCCATCACTCTTCACAATAATAGATATCTCAAAAACTATATTCTCAAATTATACCCCAGGATTCTCATACTACTTTCATTGTTTTACATCTAGAAAATTCTTCGTCAAACTCGTTTTCTTCTGCATCTCATCCATTTATTGTACAAGTTCCCTCCAACAAGCAAATTATATTTTAGAAGCATTGAAAGTTTAGGAACAAAAAAATGATTTTTACTAACCTAGAAGGACTCCCTTAGTTTTTATTGTAAATTAAGGATCTTATTAAGTTTTTAAAAGTTTAATATTTTATTATTTTGAGTTTCATTTTAGCTGAAATTTTAAGAAAATTTATGGATTAACACCAGAAACAACATGCCAAATTTTCAGACTCTTCAACATTGTTTCTCGAGATACGTGTTTATGCATTCGCCATTAAATATCTTGATAACTATCTTTGTGAGTGTTTAAGGATCGCGCTTTAGCGCAACGGCTTTCGCGCATCAGCGCTCTATCAGCCTGTCATCCATAGTACTTCTAACGAGCTGCCTACACAGGGAAAACGAGACAAGCGTTATAGGCAGCATTTGACCTTGATGCGCTATTTTAGTAGCACACAATTTAATACCGTGCTTTGTGATTGTAGTATAAAATAAGTAGGGATTGTTCTGGACCGGGATTAGAGGGCTTACCAACTAGCACTAAGAATAACTAAAAGACAACTAACAACCTAATTAAGTAAATATTGGGGGATTGGATTTTTTTAAGTTAAACTATGAAAATAACTACGAAAATTACTGTAAAGATAATAGAACTAAAGGGATGGCAAAGATGAGAAAATAGCTAAGGGTTTATCTCTACACACCAAACATATGCTCATAAATCAATCTTCAATAATCACTTGCTAATTCGTGAGTGATAATGCTCAAGCTTAACTGTTATCAGCACTGCATTAATCTTATTGTTTTTCCAAGTTCGTTGAATTAAACTTAGCTTTGCTTTCAAACTATTATTATCATGCTATCTAATCAGGAATCGCAAGTTAGATAACAATCTAAGATCATTAAGTTTTGTGGAAAATATGAATATTGATTAGGCAATTACAAGTATGATCAACATCTTGTTCTTACCTAGGTTTTTACTTAACCTTACCAACGTTCCTTGGTATTTACTACTTGTGAGTACAAGATTATAACGATTAGGTGAAACTCTCTTATACTTTAGCCCCAGATCCTAACATGCTTACTAAGTTGGTCACCTTAACAAACATACAAAGAAAAGTTCTCTATAAAGCAATTAAGCAAAACACAATCACTAATAGCAAGGAAGATTAAATTCAATTAATTCATAAATCACATGTTTGGGGTTTCAAATCCACCCCTAGCTAAAAGGGAGTTTAGCTAGACATATTAATTATGTTCAAACAGTAATCCATAATCAATAATCAAGCGAAATAAGAAAAAGAAAGATTTAGAGATGAAAAACGTTGTCGCCATATCCACGGTGGTACAGAATGGACTGCGGGGTACGGATAGCAGAGAGAAGGGACGACGAACGATGAAGGCAAAATAGAGGGAGATCAGGTTGGCGAATGTCGACTGCTTGAGTGAAAATAGAGGCGCAAGAGAGAAGTCTGGACGATGGCATTGTGGAAGGGTTTGGTGAGGTTGTTGTTTCGAGGAGGAGGGTGAGAGAGATGAAGATGGTGGTGTTTCGAATGAAGTGTTTGATGGAGTTATTGTTTCAAGGAGGAGGGTGACGGCTAGCACGAATATGGGTTTGTGGTGAAGTTGTGATATGATTGTGAGTGAGGGTTTCGATTGGGTTGAGGGTTGGCTGCGACAGAGAAGGGATTGTGTCTGGGTTTGTGAAGGAGAAAGGGATGATGGTAGAGGCTTGCTGCGGTTGTGGATTGTGAGGAAGAGGAGGTTTGGATAGGTTTGCCAGGAACAGGAGGTTGCGGTTGTGGATTGTGAATGCGAGGATGCATGGTTGTGGATGGGTCGATGAGGAGGCTATAGATGGGTCCTCTCTCCAAAGCAAGGTATCGTCCCTTTTTATACTTGTTTTTTTCTAGATTTCCTTCTTTGCATGGTTTCCTTTTGCAATAAGTATTTCTAAATTGTCAATTTGCTTCACTTAGCTTCTATTTTAGAATCTTGTAATTGAAAACCTACACAAACACGAAAATATCAAGTAGTACCATAATTAACAAGTAATTGCCAAAAATATATATATAAATATGGTACTAAAAATAGCCTAATTATGCTCCTATCAGACCTCTCTTTCCGTGTGACTAGGAATGTTCAGTGACAACCTCTCAATTGTAACCCCCAATCGGCCGCAACCTCATCTGGGGCGCACTCGTCGCACGGCATCTGTAAGTAGCGAAGAGATGAGGATTTTGTGTCCAATGGATTTGACCTTCGGAATGGGACTTCCTCTTTCTATTAATTGCTCCTTATAGCTACGCACCTTATTCAGCTTTTGGATGGTCTTGGACAATGGGCGTTAGTCAGCCTACCGGCAGGCTTGTGTTGAGCCCAATACCTATTATATATTTTTTATAATAAAAATGATAAGATAATCATTAATTAATCATAACTATCACGCCCCAAATTTCGAGAAAACGAAATCCGTATATCCACGTAGCATGGTCGATTTATAAAAGAGAAATAATAATCAACCCTAATAGTTCATTAAAATATTTTTTTTAAAAAAAAGGTAACTAATGTCGAAATCTCGTGGATCCAACTCTATCAAAGTTCAACTAACCAAAAACATAATTCTTATTTAAAGACAAAAATACACTACTAATCGTTTTATTTCAATAGAATAAAACAATCACCTATGAAAATGAATAAAACTCTTGATATAACGCACAACTCCTTATCAAGGTCCGCTCCTCATGAAACAAACTCCTATAATCTCGCCCAAAACTTATTGGTCATGAAACAAAGCTAGCTAGTTCCACTCCCATAGAAATATACCCACAAAGCAAAAGCACACTTGAATCAGCAATTAAACTGGTATGAGAAATCTTCATATCTAAATAAACCACAAATGAAATAATAATAATAAATAAATAAACAAAAAGTGCAAAAATCTCATTTATTTCCTCATTGCTTGATAACATAGTTGCAGTTGGAAACTTGTAGTTCCTCACACCATGTGAAAGCAAACGTCTCACATTAATTGGATAAGTAACATATAGTTAACTAGATAAAAAAAAAACTTACCTATACTTACCAATAGGAAATTATATGGCAAGCCAACTTTGTGAGAAAATGTTAGTTATCTTGCCATACTGCATATGAAAAGTTAGAAGGATAAAACCATTTGTATTCGAGAATTCTGGCAGCGTCATAACTCTGGCATTTCTAACCAAACAATTAAGAATTTGGGTGAACTTAAAGCACAAAAAGTGTTTAGAAATCATTATCTACAAAAACTCGCGAAACTAGGTAATTAAGGCGCTAAGAAAACATCGAAAACTCAATTTCCTACAGATTGTCCAGTCTGCTTAAACCCTGATTATCTCACTATAGATGTAAATTTTCAAAAATATATATTTCACAAAACAATCTATAGAATTGTGTCTTTTACCTGATAGTGAAAAATTGTACTAAACAGAGTTAACAGTTGGTCAAAATTCATATTAAAATAGTTGTGTCATACATTATTTGTCTTACACAAATTATTCATTTTCAATAAATTGATCAACTTGGATCATACTACATTAACACCATCTCCATGCCGAACATACATGTTTGTATGACTCTCTGATATAAAGAAGAATTTTTCCGGCATCCATGCCTAAATGGGAATGTCATATACGGGCATGCATCACCAGACAACCCTAACTATATGAGTACCATTGTCACGCCCCGATTTGGTTGTGTTGCATTCCATGACGTTATGATCTTTGGAAAAATCGATGAATCTCGTGGAGCAAGATCATAAAACCAAATGGTATCTCTGAAATCCCAAACATGCGTCTGTAAGACTTGATTGTGGTTGCATCCTATTGGTGATCGTCAATGTATTCATAAGACTCATGGAACAGAGCACTTGGTTCTTGTCGGTAAGTCTCATAGGAGTGCAGTAACTTAACCTTGCAAGGTTGTGGAATGTTGATTGAGAGTAGTTAAACAAGTAATAGAAGTTTGTGGTTTGCGAGCCCTTTTCATAGAAAAAGTAACTAGTTGGGGCCGGTCAAACACCGATTTAGGTGAACCTCATTATATTTATGTGATATTATTTTTTGTTATTTCTTTACATTATTTACATGTTTGTTTATCTTACTGCTTTTGATATCTTATCTTGCATGTTTTAATTTTACAAATCATAGTTTAGCTCGCTTAATTTATCCATTGAGTCTTAGATCTAGGGTTGGGTACGGGACGGATGAACCTCATCCCTATCTCATCCCATTCGTTCGGGATCGGGACAGATAGACCTTATCCCGACCTCAACCCATCCCAAACGAGTTCGGGACGGGACGGGACGGGACAGGATGAGCATATACTAAATTTTTTGGATTGAAATTTTAACATGCAAGATTGAAAATTTTGGATTTACCAAAGACACAACTCAACTCTACTTAAGTTTTCATAGTGATGGACTTAAAGGTTTTGGGAAGGGATTATTCTTTTGCAAATCTGTACGCACAAACTAAATTCAAATAAATTAGAGGCTATTATTTTCAGTATATTGTTCAAGATGCATAGTAAAGTCAGGATACTGCATAGTGAGCTTACATGTTCAAGACTACTTGGCTTAGTTTGGTGGATGGTCATTGAATGATGTTAAGTCAGGAGGCAGCTCTTAGGGTAAACAAAATTACTCCAACTACAAGCTCACTTTTCTGAAGAGTTCTTATTCGGGAACAGAAATGGTGTGGCTATTATTTGTAATTTTCTTAATTAGTTGCATTTTTCCCAACTCTCTAATGTTGTGTGAAGGGTAAGAGTTGTTTTACTTCTCTATGCAGTTTGTTCTTAAAAGATCCACAACTTAGCAAAAATTCATTGCTTCTAAAAGTTAAAAGTCATTGCTTAAAGTTATATAGTTGCTAATATTTTAGAAGCAAATTCCCATCTACAATAGCCTTCTATATATTACATTTAGACTAGCACATGGAAGCTCTCTGAGATTAAAATAGCCATATCAACAAATAAAACAGCAAATAAAATAGCCATGTCAACAAATAATTCATACTAAATATTAAAAAAATCAATTCGAGATGAAAGGGGGTTGGCGGGATTGAAAATCTTTATCTCAATTCCATCCCACTATAGATCGGAATAGGATTGATCAATCCCAATAAGACACAAAAAAATATAGACAGGATCGAGGTCGCGGGATGGGATGCCCACCCCTACTTGATTTACTTTCCAAAAGTATTTCCTTAGATAAGATTTTAGATATCAAGTCTTATGAGACCAGTAGACCTACAATTGAATCATTTCAGACTCAACAAAGAAGATTATTTTGAACACATGGTAACAATGAAGTGTTCATATAGCCTTTTTATCTTGGCATTCTTCGGCAAAAGTTTTTTCCTATTCTGATTAGTATGTGTTTCATATATTTTTTTTCTTAGTTTTAAATCTCAATAACTAAATGTAGAAAATTTAGATGAAATTTCACCTCAAGATGCATTTTGTTAAGAATGTGGTTAAAAATATAATAAGTGTTGGCACATTATGGACAAAAACTGACTTTTACTAACGCGGGAGGACGCCCTTAGTTTTCATTATAAATTAGGACCCTACATACACATGATTAAATGAAAACTACATCATTTGAGCTGAAATTTTGAGAAAATTTAAAAAAATCAACAAAAGAAATAATGTGTCAAAGTTTCAACTCGTTTTAACATGCATGCCTCAAGATCCTCGCTAAGTAGGATAAAGGGAATTTCTATATTAATATCATGAAGCTAGCCAGGGCCCACCTTGGGCGTGACACAAGCTGGCAAATATGCCGACTAGTACCCATTGTCCAAGACCACCCTATGGGGTAGTTCTTATACACTCACAAATATTGTTTATCAAGATATTTAATAACGGTGACCTAAACATGTATTTCGAAGAACGGTGTCAAACAGTTTAAAACTTTAGCACGTTGTTTGTAGAGTTGATTGTAATTTTTTTGAAATTTCAGCTCAAACAGAGCTCAAAAGAATAAAAATCTATTTTTTAACTTAATAGGATTCTATTTATAATGAAAACTAATGGGGTCCTGAAAACCATTTTTTATCCCTAAACTCCAATATATGATAATAAAAAATTTTAAAAAAAATTAAAAAAAAAAAAAAAATTTGAGGTCGTATCCTACCTGTACCCACATAGGTGTCCGTACAACCCAGGCTTCACCAAAACCCGAGTGTCAAACTTCACCTAGCATGCTATTTTGGTTTGGGCTCACATTGATAAAGTTACTTGATAAAAGATTCTAAGAATATCCATCTCCAAGCCCATAACTTTTGGAAAATACAGATACAACGCTTTGATTAGAGGAAATCCAAAAGGCTGAACCCCATTGGCCAATGCACCTTGATGTAGCACCAAAATTATCTTATCCTCCTCTATCAAAATATCCAAACAACGCACTCTCATTTGTCCCATACTTTGCCACTTCACAATATATAACCAAACCATTCACATCATATCTAAGCTCAACACTAAGCCATAAAAGACTTGAAAACAATCTCTCATTTGTGCTTGCTTGCTTGAATTCCATGGCTCTCCAAGCATCCTCTATCCTTCCATCTTCCCTCTCCATCCACAAAGAGGTTTGCTTTGCAACCATTTGTTTTGGTACAATTTTGTTCTTTATATGATGTTTCATAATTGGTTTTTGAATTGTTGTTGCAGGGTAAGTTGAATGTGGGTGGTCTGAAGGACAATGGTTTCATGGGAGTGTCACTTACTGACCATCTCAAGTCTGAGTTCAATCCTCCTCTTGTCCTCAGGAGCAAGGTAAACTTTGGTGTTCCATTCTTCCTTGAGAACATTTGTACAAATATATCCATTTGGTTGGTTTCGGTCGAATGAAAAAAATGTAAAGAAATAATTATGATAAGATTGGGAGCAAGGATTGTAATTTTGTTTTTCGAGATAATTTTGGTAAGTTCATGAAATATTTTGTCAGTGTATAGAAAAGTCGATCGCAGAGTTTTGAAGTTATCAATATAATTTAAGCATTTTAAACTCTAGAGTATCATTAGACACAAGACTCGTAATGTCATACAAAATACATATTGCATTAGAATCACTTGTATAACAAAATTTTAATATTAAACTAAGATTATAACGTGTTAAAATGTACGGAAATTGAAATTGGCCTAATGAAGAAAATAAATTTTTCGGATTTGAAAGAAATTTATTTCGTAAAATTTTGACATTTTTCAAGAAATCACATTTCTTGATTGGGAGTGATAGTGTGTTTTAATTCTCTATTTCATGCTTGGAAACATTTCTAAATGTTTATTACATTTGCACAAGTAAACTTACATGAAGCTATTGACTTTTGTTAAAAATGGTGCTGTCATCATACATTGTTTTCTTATCTTCATGAGAAATTTACTTACTCATCAGTTATCCCTGTAAGAAAACAATGCTATGCTCATACAAATCATTTTAAAAAATGTTGATAGCTCATTTTGAGATTTGTCCTCTAAAACCAACACAACCCAGTGAAAAAAAAAGAAGTTTACAAAGGGGTAAGATAGTTTGAGGAATAGTTGATAAGAAATTAGACAAACAACCAATCATTAATTATGTGGAGGATGAGAAGCACATGAATACAGATAACTAGACATAAAATGGACCACTAAGCTTGATTAGGCAAGTCACTAGTTTTTGAAATATCAGAGGAGATTGCAATACTTATGGGCAAATTCATTTCTTGATGTATCTGTAACTTTGTTGTAAAACCTGATGTCATTCTATCGGAAAATTCGTTGGCCAATTATCACCCAGAAACAATATTTTGAAAAACCGGATATAATTGAAGACTTCAGCACTCCCTACTCAAGGCTAGAAGTGGATTTTTTTGTGTTCATATGAAACTTATGTTTCAACTACTAATATATACGAGTTAACTATTGATTCATGTTTTGATGATACGTATGGTCCAAACTTCCAGAGGGAATCAAACCAAAGAAATACATCAGTTGGATCCATCAGAGCACAGACAGTGTCAACAACACCAGATGTGAACCAAGCTAGCTCACAAGGGAGGAAAACATTGAGACAAGGCTGTGTGATAGTTACTGGAGCTTCATCGGGCCTAGGTCTAGCCACAGCCAAGTCTCTTGCTGAATCAGGAAAATGGCATGTTATAATGGCATGCAGGGACTTCCTCAAGACAGAAAGAGCAGCGAAATCAGTTGGCATGAGGAAGGAAAGCTACACCATTATGCACCTTGACCTCTCGTCACTTGACAGTGTCAGACAGTTTGTAGACAACTTCAGACGCTCGGGCAGGCCACTAGATGTTCTAGTCTGCAATGCAGCAGTTTACCAGCCCACTGCTAAAGAGCCAAGTTTCACTGCCGAAGGATTTGAACTGAGTGTTGGAACTAACCACCTAGGACACTTCCTACTATCTCGGTTGTTAGTAGAGGATTTGAAGAAATCTGACTACCCATCTAAGCGTCTCATTATTGTTGGCTCAATTACTGGTATATTCCTTTCCAACAGTGTTCCGCAATCAAAAGAGTAAATTTACCCAAGTTCTTTGAACTGACCAATTTTATGATTGTAGGTAACACAAACACGTTGGCTGGTAATGTGCCTCCAAAGGCAAACCTCGGAGACTTGAGGGGGCTAGCAGGAGGTTTAAATGGGTTGAACAGTTCATCCATGATTGATGGAGGGGAATTTGATGGTGCCAAGGCCTACAAGGACAGCAAGGTCTGCAACATGCTTACCATGCAGGAGTTCCATAGGCGTTTCCATGAGGAGACTGGCATTACCTTCGCTTCTCTATACCCTGGATGTATCGCTACCACAGGCTTATTCCGGGAGCACATTCCCCTGTTCAAACTTCTATTCCCTCCTTTCCAAAAGTACATCACCAAAGGTTATGTATCTGAAGAAGATGCTGGCAAGAGACTTGCACAGGTAAGAGAAAATGCCGGACACAATTTAGATCAATTTATTGCATTCTGCATATTTTTGGTGAACTTAATTGATTGTGTAATGGCAGGTTGTGAGTGATCCAAGCTTGACTAAGTCAGGTGTATACTGGAGTTGGAACAAGAACTCGGCTTCTTTCGAAAACCAATTATCAGAAGAAGCTAGTGATGTAGAGAAGGCCAGGAAAGTGTGGGAAGTCAGTGAGAAGCTTGTTGGCTTGGCTTGAAGGAACATCTATGGAGAAAGTTCATGTTTTTTGTCATTGCCTACAGAAAGGATTAACAGAGCAGCTGGTGCAAGTGAGTATTTAGGCCACACGTTTGTGCAGACTGTGCTTGTGGCGTCTCCTTGTAATAACTTCTCATGTAAATGTTGAAAATTTCTCAGAAGAAAAATGTTTTGCAGATAGTGTAACGTGTGCCACCTAGTGCAAGGTTCAAAGTTTTGAATATTTTGCAGTAAGTGTTATTTTCCCCCTTTTCCGAAATTGATATTTCATGGATCAATACACATGGCATAAAAGTGGACTAAACTCAGCAACATTTAACTAATGTCCCTGGTGCGGAAAGTAGAATCAACCCACATTTAAGATGTTTCAAGGAGATATAAAATCTCTCTCGAATTCAATATGTAAAACCTTGGTCTGATGTAGTTGCAGTTTTGACTATTGTGATAATGAACATAGATTAGTCCACAAATTAATCATCCTACTTAGGAACCCTTAAGATAGGTAGTGTCCCATTGCAATTTAGGATGATAAACCAGTGCAAAGATGAAATTTCAAATTAAGCTACAACGTTGCAATTCATTAAAGGATGACCAATCACTATGAAAATGTCACGAAAACAAATAACGCAAGGAGGGGAATACCTGAAATCTTTCTTCTTTGATTTCCCATCTTTCTGCTTCCTCTTTCTTCTCATTCTGCATAATTCCGTCTCAACTATTAAACAACTTGCTGGTGGAACAATTTGCAAATAAATCTTAAAAGTAAAAAGAAAAAAAAGAATATGGGGCAAATTGTACCTCAGCATCCATGTCAGTGAAGTCCTCCTGCTGGCTACACAATTTCTCCTCCTTGCTTCCTCATATCTGTGAAGTACTTACTCTAAATAAGACACTAGTAGTTTGAAAACTTTTGCCCTGAGATTTTCTCTTAGTTAGCAGCAAATACAACGTTATCAAGATTCTCCCGGTTCTCCCACTCTTCATTTGGCATCAGTTTTGGTGATTTGTGGCTCAAAGAAGATCAACCTGTGCAAGATGTATATTGTCGAAAACATTAATTCAAGAAGAAAGAATGCAGAACGAAATCTGTGGAATCAGGGAAAGATTAAGCTCTAGCAACAATCACATTATGGCCAACTGGATTCATCATGAAGCAGTTGATGAGCCTAAGTCACTAGAAGGTTTTGGTTGAATTGAGAGTAGCACCAAGTATTTGGTCTCGCTGATTTTCCACTGAACCACAAACGGTGCTGGAATACATAATAGCAATGACTTTTATTAACAAAGGAATAAGATATGTAAAATCTACAATGTTGTCAACCATCTCTATCTATGCAAGATGGTCTAGTATCAACCATGAGCAACACAATGGAGCTGAATTAGCATTCCATGAGTACCAATCTAATTCAACTGACAACTAGTACCAATCGCCACACTCACATTCGAATAGGATCAAGAGATGTTTTTTTAATCAAAGGCCATGTTTATCAAGTCTCCATGCTGATACACTAAGCATTTTTCCCAAAAGACCATATTCCTTACAGTTTTGACGCCTGCCTTGTCCTGGGTGCCAGTGACAGTCCCAGAGCCACCAACAACAACATACCTACAATTTTAGTAAAAGCTATTAGATTATGTCCAGCTTCAAAAGCATATACCATAAAGTAGGAATTGCATTATTGTTGCACCTTATTGCGGAAGCAGATAGACACCAACAATTGCACACAAGAGACACAGAGTTTACGTGGTTCGGCGAATTGTGCCTATGTCCACGGTGAGGTGATTCCACTATATTCAAGAACAAGGTACAAGAAGATGACAATTCTCACACAATCTCTCAACAAGAGATGAAACAATTTCAGCAATTATCTTTCTCTATTCCCTGTGCTTCACAGTTTTTCTACGTGCAATAATAAAACAGTTACAGTTCCTAGTATATATATAGGAACAGCAGTTTCATGTTTCCTAGAATTTGTTTCCTGTTCAAAAAACAGTTTCCAGAAGTCCAAACAGTTTCATGTTTCAAACAGGAGTCCAAACAGTTTCCTGTTTCACAAAACAGTTATGTTTCCTGTTCCTATTTCACAATTCTCCACCTCGGCGAATTTTTTATAAGGAAAAAATGAGCCGAAACAAGGCACAACACTCCATCATAGCTTTGTCACCTCACAAAACCGCCCCGAAGGGCAACGCCCCAAAGGGCCCTCAATCAACATGAGTCAATGTGGAGTAAGTCCAAACAATGTTGGAACTTAACTCTAGGAACAACCTTTGTCAACATATTAGCATGGTTGTCTTTTGTGTGTACTTTCACCAAAGACACATCACCATCCTCAATTACATCTCGAACAAAGTGATATCGGACGTCAATATGCTTAGTCCTTGCGTGATGAACCTGATTTTTAGCCAAGTGGATGGCACTCTGACTATCACAGAGAACCTCAACACTACCTTGTTCCACACCCAAGTCATTTACAAGACCTTGAAGCCCCAATGCTTCTTTTACAGCTTCTGTCAATGCCATATACTCTGCCTCTGTAGTAGAGAGAGTCACTGTATCCTGAAGCATAGATCTCCAACTAACCGGAGCACCGTATATCTGAAATACGTAACCAGTAGTAGATCTTCGTCTATCTAGATCACCTGCATAATCAGAATCAACAAACCCACGAACCTGACATGAATCTCCACCGAAGTCCAAACCCACATCCAAGGTACCTTTTAAGTACCTAAGCATCCATTTCACTGCCTCCCAATGTTTCTTCCCAGGGTTTTCCATATACCTGCTCACAACACTAACAGCCTGTGAAATGTCAGGGCGTGTACACACCATAGCATACATTAAACTGCCAACTGCACTAACATAAGGAACATGCAACATGTATTCCATTTCTTCCACTGTGACTGGAGATAACTTTCGAGAAAGTCTAAAATGTGAAGCCAAAGGAGTAATAACCAGCTTTGCGTTTTGATATTCACATAATTATTACATAATATATCCCTTAATTTATACATGTTAGTGTTTCGATTATTATATTTTATAGTAATTATTTCGTTTTCATGTCTTTGTAGGAATTTGAGCGTAAACGATGAAATCATATTAAGGTGACAAGTTAAGGAACGACAATTAGTCGATTCTAACGGTGGTATAAAGCAGATTGTCACAAACCTAAACCCAAAACCTAATTCACAAACCTAAACCCAAAACCTAATTCATAACCTAAGCCCATAAAACTCATCTCATCTATCTTTTATTTTATTTTTATTTTTCTTATTTTTAATTTATTTTTAGTTTAGTTTTAAAAAACACTGTAACCCCATTTTCCATTTAAATTAGTTTAGATAATTTCTAAAATTCAATTTAATCCACCTTCCTCGTGGGATCGACCCGTACTTACCGTTGTCTACCAGTTAGGCACCGTGCACTTGCGGTTATTACAAGTGGGCTGAATTAACCTATTTATTTAGGTTAGTTAAAAACCTGCATCAAGTTTTTGGCGCCGTTGCCGGGGAAGGTTGCGGTGTAATTGAATTTAAGATTTATTTTCACTAATTATAAAAAAAAAAATTTAATAAAAACAAAACAAAAACAAAAAAATTCAAAAAAAAAATTTATTTTTATTTTATTAAGTTCTTTTTACACTCATTTTGTGTTTGATTTTGCAGAATACACGCTTCTCAAGAAAATTGGACGATCCTGCAAACATCAAGCAAAGTTTTTTTTTAATTTTGTGAGGAGAGTTTTAATTTTATTTTCACCTCGTTTTACGAGTGTGTGGTGTAATAATTTTTAAACTTTACTGTTTTTCATTTTGTTTAATCACAAAAAAAAAACCCAAAATTTTCTAAGTCAAAAGAAATTATAGGGAAACAATTTTAATTGTACCCAATAATTTCTTGTGATTTAGAAATCCGACTCCTAAGACCAAGACCAGTAAATTTATTTGCATGTGCTTGTGTGTTGAGTGAAACAAATAAAAAGATGTCGGACATTTTTTTTGAATTGTGCTAACTTTTTGTGTAAAACGGAATACGCACACTGTAAGTATTTCTATCACACGCAACGTATTAGCGACCAGGGTGCTTGGTGTAATTGTTTGAAATTGTGTGATTGGTTGTTAAATTTCTGTAATTGTGGATGCTAAACTTTAGTAATTCATAATAAGCAGACCCAGCTTATAAATAGAAACTGGTGGGACTTGATATCCCCACCTCATCACTCCAGCTGTGTGCAACCAATATCCTAACATAATTAAAATCAATTAGCAAGTTAGATAGAGCATCTTTTAGGTACGGTGTTCATAGGACAACCAAGACCAAGGTGAATCCAATAATTTTTGTGTTGACCAAAGCTAAAAGTGACGATGGGTTTAATCATTCAATGAACTCCGAGAGGCCACTACCACAAGGGTAATTTACCCGATACGCCGAGTCATAAGTAAGCTACGATCCACAAGAAGGATTGGTGTAACTAACAGTTTTGGGTTAGGAACACAAGCCTCAAGTGTACATTTAACATCACATCGTTCTCACATCTATTGGCTTACAGAGCGGTAGCACAAGGAAGTACTTAATTGGACCATTGTGACCTCCTTCTCTTGTGCGATAATCCGATTTCTTTGAAACAAAACTCTAGCCTACTGATTTTGAACTTTGTGGTGTAAAGTATACACTCTTAGGATCAACTTGTAGCACCCATTGCTTTGTCATAAAGTTTTCATAAGAAATAATTGTCCCCCAAAGATAAAAAGATAATTGATATAAAAAACGTTGATTGCTTAGGGAGGCATGTTTCTTGTGCATTTATTGGTTGCTGATTGCGTGTGAGCCTGTGTATACTTTTAGAGTTAGTGCTTTCAAAAAAAAAAAATGAACACAAGGGATTATCCAGCCTATTTTTCCGAGCAAGTCAATTCATTTTATGACATGCGACGACCTGAGTATGATCCATATTTAGATTATTACCCAGGTCTAGCTTATCATTCTGACTTCTCATGGGCTCATGGTCAGTACCATGAAGGCCCTTTAGACACTCATCTGACTCCTCAAGCTTTCATTCCTGATAATGAGTCTCAATTTCATCGAGTTGTTCCTCCTTCTAACACATCTAGTTTAGAGGACGCCTTAACTCGTGTCATGCAGCGAACAGGAGCAATAATTGAGCAAAATTCTCAGGACATCACAGAATTGATAGCTAATTCTCAACAAAATGCTCAAGCTATCAAGAAACTTGAGATGACTTTGAGTCAGATAGCTGAGTCACTTCCTGAGATAGAGTCAGAAAAATTCCCTAGCCAACCTATTTTCAACCCAAATGGTCAATTTGAACTTAGTGGCACATCTGAGTCGGACAGTGAAGATGACCAATCCATTACTACCCTTAGGAGTGGAAAATTGGTTGACAATCAGGTAGGAATGTCTGACATAAGTGTTATTATACCCTCACCCAATTTTACACAGGTTGCATCCTCCTCTCATAAGAAGGCTGATAAAGCCTCATTTATTGATGAACCTGTAGATTCTAAGACACTACAGACATCTCCTTCCCATGTTGACTCATGCCTTCCTAGTGACTCATGCATCGAATCAAACTGTGAACATTTTTTAGAGTCTCCCCTTGACTGTTTTCATGATACACATGACCATTTAGAGGCTTGTTTGACTCATTTTAGTTTAGATTTTGATGTTGATGATTCCATTAGGGGAGTCAATGATTTGCTTGACTCAGTCCCCATTGTGGATCCTAGTTATAAATGGAAGTCTAAAGTGAAGCCTTTTCCACTCAGTGAGTCAAAACTAGTCCCATCAGTTGAGCCACCTGAGCTTGACCTTAAACAATTACCTGACACCCTCAGGTATGCATTTTCAGGTGATGAGTTGTCTAGACCAATATCTCTATATGATTCATGTGATGAGCCTGTACCACCTGATATATCCATCGTCTCATCTACTTGCATCACATTCCCATTTACTAAGGCTACTTTCACTGATCCCTTGTGTTGTAGTGAGGATTTCAATTTTCACCATCCTGTTGTGAAAATTATTCAATCTTCTGATTTGGAACCAGACATAGGATGTTCGCTTTTTGGAGCACGCAAGGATCATTTGTTGTGTATGACTACTGGTCACTTTTGGAATGTCCTAGTGTATTTGGTGCCCCATGTGATTGCTATATTTGGGTGGACTGATCTTCAACTGTTCAGGTTGTTGATATACGACCATAGACTAAGTGTTTGTCATGTTCTTCCTCTCCACTTTTCGATACACCATTTTTTAGGAAGAATATTTGTCGGGCTGATGACGGAAAACCAAGCGCTCCTAGGAGGCAGCCTAGCTTTAGTTGTGTGTCTTTGCTGTTAGTCTGGATTGATTTTCAAGTACCCTATTTAGTTGTGTTTCACTCATACTCGTTAGCTCCATAACAGTTTTGACTTACAACTTGCCTTCTTTTTAGTTTTCTTTGTTAGTGTCGAGTCTGCATTTTATCGATTTCTAATGAAAACTCCACGATTCTTATGTTTGTGAGCCTCATTGATGGATGACTTCTTGGAAATTGGTAAAATCTTCACCGCGGTAATACTGTTCTAACCTCTTCTCATGTACTTATTTCATTCATTTGTCAGAATTATTTTGTTAAACATTGAGGACAATATTTGGATTAGGTTTGGGGGTATGGTTCATGAGTCGGTGAATTTTTCGTAGTATTTTCTTTTCTTTTTCTTTAAAAAAAAAAAATTCGTAGTATTTTCTTTTCTTATTCTTAAAAAAAAAAAAAAAAAAAAAAAAGCTTTTCTGTCAAGACAACTTGGTCTTTTGTGAAAATGGATTTTAAATGTTTTATGCTCAAGAAAATGCAAACCAACTTGACATATTGGTATATTGATAAAGACTGAAAGTTTATTAAGATCCTTAAGTTAGATCTAGTTCATAAGATTTTTCAACTCGATTATCTTTGCACCATGAGCCATATTAGCATAACTTGAAGTTGATAAGTGAAATATGCACTAGAAAACCTTAGAATAATAGTGGAGACTTAACCCTGAAAGTTTTGAACCTTTCTATTTTTCTGAGGGTTATACATAAGCTCTGATTTTTCTTGAGTCCGTATTATCTCGTTGATGATCTCATTATTCTCATTTTTCTGATCAATTGCTTTGGGAATGACATCAAAATTGAATTATTACACTAGAACTTCTTGGCTTATTCAATTAAGATATCATAATACTGACCCGAACTTAGGAAATGATCTAGGCATTTTTTTCTTTAGACCATTAACTAGCCTTTTAACTTACCTATAACATTAACCTTTTTGTAGCCTTTTGAGCCTTAGAATAACTTTTATTTGTTAACCCATTAACCTTTACACAACATTTCTGGGAATGTGTATGGATGGATATACTTGGTGTAAAAAGGGCATTAAAGAGCAAAATATGAGATATTTCATAAATCCTCTATAAAAAAAAAAAAAAAAAAAAAGGTTGAAGAAAAGAAAATAGTAAAAAAAAAAAAAAAAGAGAAAAAGAAAATTGATTCGTCAATGAGGATAAAGATGTGAAAATGAAGAAAAAAATTGATGGTGCGCAACATTGATTTATTCTTGACAGCCCTAATTGTTCGTATAATGGGTGTATACATTCCTAGAAATTTTTGTTAGAATCCTTTGACATTCCTTATTAACTATTACCCAAGCCCCATTACAACCCAACAAAGTCCTAGTTGATCTTAGGTAAAGGTTGGTTTCGTAGATGTGGAGATTTAATAACCAAGACCTATGGTGTTTGATTCAACATTCCCAAAAGTAATTGATATTCCTGTCCATGAGATCATATTTATTCCATTTTTGAAAAGTCCGTTCTTAAGATTACTATATGTGAGATGTTTGTTTTCCATTATTTACTCTTTTCCTCACATATAAACTGAGTGAAATACCAAATCTCTGAGTGCTTTATTGTGAGTGACATGAGAGGTTTGAAGTCAAAACAAACTTTCTACAGGAGATTTAGTCATTGTTTTACTCTGAAATGAAAAGTTATGTTGATAGTGCCATCCACACACACACATTCAGTTGAGGATGATTGTGAATTTTTCTCTAACTTGTGGAGAATATTAAATTATTTGGAAATTTGTTGATACACTAGAATGACACTGTTGGTTTATTGCATATCTTGAAGTTTTAAAATGAACACTGTTTGACCAAGTTTTTTTTGAGTCAGTAATGTTTGTGGGTAACATTTCTGGAAACCCTCACGAGACTATAACTCGTCCACTAGAGGTAATTTAGGGGTTCAAAGCCTTGTTGCACGTTTAAGGTAAGTGCAACCGATGATATCTGCGAAAGTGAGTTAGGATTTTCTTTTTATTGTTTTGCTCGAGGACTAGCAAAATATAGGTTTGGGGGTATTTGATATTCACATAATTATTACATAATATATCCCTTAATTTATACATGTTAGTGTTTCGATTATTATATTTTATAGTAATTATTTCGTTTTCATGTCTTTGTAGGAATTTGAGCGTAAATGATGAAATCATATTAAGGCGACAAGTTAAGGAACGGCAATTAGTCGATTCTAACGGTGGTATAAAGCAGATGGTCACAAACCTAAACCCAAAACCTAATTCACAAACCTAAACCCAAAACCTAATTTATAACCTAAGCCCACAAAACCCATCTCATCTATCTTTTATTTTATTTTTATTTTTCTTATTTTTAATTTATTTTTAGTTTAGTTTTAAAAAACATTGTAACCCCATTTTCCATTTAAATTAGTTTAGATAATTTCTAAAATTCAATTTAATCCACCTTCCTCGTGGGATCGACCCGTACTTACCGTTGTCTACCAGTTAGGCACCGTGCACTTGCGGTTATTACAAGTGGCCTGAATTAACCTATTTATTTAGGTTAGTTAAAAACCTGCATCACGTTTTCCATACCAAACTGTGATATGATCTTCTCAAGGTACCCCTTCTGTGAAAGAAATAATTTTTTATTCTCCCTTTCTCTTCTTATCTCCATACCAAGAATTTTTCTTGCAGCACCCATATCCTTCATCTCAAACTCAGATGCAAGTTGAGACTTCAATTTATTTATCTCCACCATACTCTTACGGGCAATGAGCATATCATCAACATAGAGCAAAAGATAAATAAAATCGCCACTACGAAGTTTTTTCAAGTAAACACAACAATCATACTTACTTCGTGTGAACCCATGTTTCAACATAAAAGTGTCAAACCGTTTGTACCACTGCCTAGGTGACTACTTTAACCCATAAAGTGATTTCCTCAAACGACAAACATAGTCTTCTTTTCCAACAACCTTAAAACCTTCCGGCCGATGCATATAAATTTCCTCCTCTAAGTCTCCATGCAAGAAAATTGTTTTCACATCAAGTTGTTCAAGCTCAAGGTCACCATGAGCTACCAAGCTCAACAACACACGTATAGAAGTGTGTTTTACCACAGGCGAAAATATCTCATTGTAGTCAACGCCTTCCCTCTGAGCAAAACCCTTAGCTACTAATCTTGCCTTGAACTGAGTACCAGACTCTAGAGTAGTCGGTTTCTTCTTAAACACCCACTTGCAGTCAATTGCTTTCCTTCCATTAGGCAACGACACTAGATCCCAAGTATGGTTCTTCTGGAGAGACTCCATCTCACCCTGCATAGCTACTAACCAACTCTGACTATCTGAATGACGAGCGGCCTGCTTGTAAGTAGTTGGCTCATCATCTTCCACAGATTGTGCATATGCAACCAAATCAACTGTATTCAACTGACCATAGTGCTTCAACGGTTCTTCAAAGACAAAATTTTGAACTTGCTTAACTGATCGTTTTAACCTAGTTAAGGCCAAAGGTTGCTGCTGGGATTGATTATCTTCAACTGGTTGTTGTTCCTCATGGTCTTCAGGCTCATAATTCAGATCATGTGTGCCTGCTTCAACCACTTGTTCATCTGCTGCATCCACAGACGCTTCAACTTCCACTTTCTGAGTGTTACTAGATTCACCACCACTATCAACCAACTCCTTAGCTTTAGTACAAGCTAACAAAGAATTCTCATCAAATGTAACATCTCGACTGATCACAAATTTATTATCCTCTAAACACCATAGACGATAACCCTTCACGCCTTTTGCATACCCCAAGAAAATGGCCTTCTTAGCCCTAGCATCAAGCTTATTTTCTTTCACATGGTAGTAGGCAATACAACCGAAAACTTTCAGTATACTGTAATCAGCATGTTCACCTGACCACACCTCATAAGGTGTTTTGCAGTCTAATGTAGAATGTGGCGATCTATTAATCAAGAAACACGCGGTGGCTCTTGATTCAGCCCACCATTCTCTGCCAAGACAAGCATTGGAGCGCATACACCTAGCTCTTTCAAGAATAGTACAGTTCAATCTCTCAGCAACTCGATTTTGTTGTGGCATGTCTCTAACAGTCCAATGTCGAACAATTCCTTCCTGATCACAAAACTGTTTGAAAGTACCCTCAGTATACTCGGTACCATTATCAGACCTCAAAGTCTTCACCTTTCTTCCAGTTCTATTCTCAACCATTGCTCTCCACCTTTTAAATATCTCAAATACTTCATTCTTAGACTTCAAAAAATATACCCATGTGTAACGGGAATAATCATCAATGAAGGAGACAAAGTACCTGGAACCTCCCTTAGAGGCGACCTTTGCTAGCCCCCACACATTTGTATTCACATAGTCTAGAATACCTCTGCTCCTGTGCTTGCTTGTACTGAATTTTACCCTGCATTGTTTTCCATATACACAATGCTCGCAAAACTCCATAGTCGGTTTCTGCATACCCTTCAGTAACCATTGCTTGCTCAGTATAGACAATATTTTTTCTGTCATATGCCCAAGTCGCATGTGCCATAACCTAGTGCTTTCCGATGAAGAAGTTCCCACTGCCACATTTCCTGTTACCGTGTTACCCATCAAGGTGTACAAGTTACCTTGTTTGATCCCTTTCATGACAACCAAAGACCCACGGACAACCTTTAAAACTCCACCTACCGCTGTAAACTTACAACCATTGGAGTCTAAAACACCAAGCGAGATAAGGTTCTTTTTCAAGGCTGGGACATGCCTCACATCAGTTAAGGTTCCCACAACACCATCATACATCTTAATCCTCATTGTTCCAATTCCAACTGTCTTGCAAGCGTAATCATTACCCATCAGAACAGTATCACCATCAATGTGCTCATAGGTAGTGAACCACTCCCTGTTTGGGCACATCTCCCAGAGATTTTTGTGTTTTCACCCGCAACTGAATAACATTCTTCATCCTTTTCTGTACTAGATGCATAGCTTGTTTTACTAGTATCACCCTTATCTTGCTTTTTCTTGCCCTTCCAACTGTTATCATGATTACTCTTATCTTGATTTGGACAATTTTTTCTAATATGCCCCCACTCTCTACATTTGTGACATTGTGGACCTCTAGACTTTGATCTAGATTTTCCACTCTTTGAAGATGATTTCACTTGAGACCTTCCTCTAGCAACCAACCCTTCAGCTTGATCTTTCTCACTACCACTTGATGAAGTTTTCTTCCGAATCTCATTGGACAAGAGTGCACCGGTAGTTTCATCAAATGTAAGTTCATCTTTTCCAAACAAAATTGTTTGTACAAGATTTTCATATGACTGTGGCAAGGAGTAAAGCAATATAATTGCTTGATCTTCATCCTCAATCTTCACATCCACATCTCTCAAATTTGAGATAATCCGTGTAAACTTGGCGATATGATCACCAATTGGAGTGCCCTCATCCATTGCTAGTCTGTACAATTGGGTTTTCAAGTATAACCTGTTTTTTTTTTTTTTTTTTTTTTTTTTGAAAGGCAAGCGCGGGGTGTAAATGGGCTCCCCAGACCACTGAAATAAAAAAACGAGGCTGTTACAAGTTACATTCGAGTTCACTCGTTACAGCGTCCACAGGACAATAAACTTGCTTCAAATCTTCAACAAAGAACCTAAGTAGTTCTAGAATCACCGTCTCCAAGTTGGGGTGTAACCCTGCAAAATGATCTGCTACTAAGGTGGTTGCATGAGAGACCTGCCAGAACTTTTCTTCCTCATAAGTACCAATCAATCCTTTAATCACTCGCATGACGTGAGTTATACCTAATGTGGGCCCTTGGATGTATGAGAAGTCGTCGTAAGGATGCGATCCACATTGAATCATGATATAAAAACCATTGAATGCTAGCACTAATCTAGCATCCATACAAGGTGTTAATAAGCAGTGGCATTCTACTTGTAGAATCAACATCAGTTACTTGAATTTAGGATTTGTCTTCTTGCTTCGAGAGGACCTTCGAGGAACATTTGTCGTGGAAGGCTGGATTGTGGTAACCTCACGTTCTTCGTCACTAGTGGGTTGCCCCACCTTTGCTGCATCCTCTTCAAGTGAAGTAAGAATTTCAGCGACCAATGCATCCTTGCCTATTTTTGCAATTGCTGAATGCAGACCCTTAACGGCTTGGGGTGTTAGGCAATCCATGAGCGTTGTGGGATCTTCCCCCAGTCCTCGTATACCAGCGATTGCGTGAAGCACCTCCACTACTTGCATTGGGTTTTCCTCTGAGGTAGCTATGGGGGTAGACAGACCTGGTTCTGCGTCTACTTCAGTGTCTGAAGCCACAGCCTGAATCGCCGTTTCAATCCCATTGGGTGAGTAACCTGCATCCCTACAATCATCCCGAAATTCTTTTAAGTGTTGCTCCTGAACAACAGCAACCAAACTCTGATTATTAATGTTAGCTTGAGTCCGTGGATGCTTGAAAGAATTAGAAGTATTGTGACGTTTTTCTCTTTCGTCACTGGTGTCTGCGGTATTGCTTAACTTGGGATCTATCTCCTTAGTACCGTTAGACGTGTCTGTCATCCTGGTGGTCTCCATTGTCACTGTCCTGCCATTGGAGTCTCCGTGCATATCATGCTCAGCTGGAACATTCAGAGAAGCATTAGTAGTAGTCGCAGATACATGTGCAGTCCTGGCTGTGTCTTTGAAAGTGTGTCTCCTTGATGGTGTTTCCCAACCCTCGTCTTTCTCAGAGTGCTCTCCCGTGGATGCTGGATCATTGGAGCAAGGCGCTGGTTCTCCCGCAGAAGCTACATTGGTGGTAGTAGCTTTCCATATCCTAGTAGTTTTGCGGCTAGTTTTCCAAATCCAATTCTTCTCATTCATCATCTGACATGGTTTCAGCCTTTTTTATCCTTCCCTAGTAATGCCTTGTGTAATTTCTGAGAAATAAGCAAATTCCTCATTTGTATTCTCCAATATCCAAAATCGTTTTTACCATTAAATTTCTCGATTTCATACTTCCCCACATGTGCCTTGCTCACCTTAGATGCTATTGCAAACAAAACCTGTGACTTTCTAAACAAGAAGCTTCACTACGATTTTTTTTTTTTTCAAACAACTTGTGCACAAACAAACCCTGGCACTTTTGAATCTTCACAATCTTGAGTAGAACAATTCAAGATCAATTTCCCTTAGTGCTCTGATACCAATTGTTGCGCCCTATTGCGAAAGCGGGTAGACACCAACAATTGCACACAAGTATCACAAGGATCCAATCAATTAAATAGAGCAACTAGCAATGAAAGTAATTAGAGAAAACCAAGAACATACCACAAGAGACACAGAGTTTACGTGGTTCGGCGAATTGTGCCTATGTCCACGGTGAGGTGATTCCACTATATTCGAAAACAAGGTACAAGAAGATGACAATTCTCACACAATCTCTCAACAAGAGATGAAACAATTCCAGCAATTATCTTTCTCTATTCCCTGTGCTTCACAGTTTTTTTACGTGCAATAATAAAACAGCTACAGTTCCTAGTATATATATAGGAACAGCAGTTTCTTGTTTCCTGTTCAAAAAATAGTTTCCAGAAGTCCAAACAGTTTCCAGAAGTCCAAACAGATTCCTGTTTCAAACAGGAGTCCAAACAGTTTCTTGTTTCAAACACGTTTCCTGTTTCACAAAACAGTTATGTTTCCTGTTCCTGTTTCACAATTATGAACTAGTAACTGCATTACAAACTTTCTGATAAAGACAAAAAATACTGCATTATAAATTTGGTTTTTCTCGCTAATCAGAAATCAAAATAAGTTGAATACAAAAAAGTGTCCATTGTTTCAAGTAAGGTTCCAGGAGCAATTCTTTCTTCTTTTTCTTTAAGCGCATGGCAGGAAGGGTAAAAGTGTTATGATCTACAGGTTGGAGCAAATCAGATCAAGAATACTTGCAGTAAGTTGCTGAAAGAACCTTGCAGAATCAGGGACTGGTAGCCTAGAACAGAGAAATCAAAGCAAGAATACAAACAAGAACAATTCACACTAGAGAATGAAATCTACGAATGAAATGTAGTGTATTGAATGTAAGGCTATTCGAGATGCCTTAATCTCCTAAGAGCAATTGCTCAATGTACATTTGATTACAGAATGAATGAATCCATGTTTCTCATGTTCTGCTCTTATTTATAGAAGTATCTCTACTTAATCCTCAACTCACCCTACAGCCACTTGCACAATACAGAGCAACTAACAGCAACTTGCAACTAACAATATAGCAACTTGCACTATCCTAATGACAACTTGCATTCACTTATTCTTTCTTCTTGTATACGTAAAGGAGGCCTATCAATACCCCCGCCCCAAAAACGCATCTTGTCCTCAAGGTGAAAAGAAGGGAATTGGTGTTGTAACAAATTGAAATCCTCCCAAGTCGCTTCATAAGCAGGTAATCCCTACCATTTGATCAAAACTTCCAAAGCACCGGGCACCCCCTTAACCTTGTGACGTATGTCCAGCAAGGATTCAGGTTGGACCATTAATTCGCCATCACAGCTAAGCTGTGGAGGTAAAGGAATAACCTGGAAACAGACCCCCCTTGGCTCTCCTTAGTTGTGAGGCATGGAACACAGGGTGAATCTGTGTGGTAACTGGTAGGTCCAAGTGATACGCCACCAACCCCACTTTTGCTAAATTAAACTTTATAAGGCCCATAGAATCTGGTTGATAATTTTTTATTAGCTCAACATACCAATGACTTTTGACTATAAGGTCTTATCTTCAAAAAGACTTGATCACCCACCTCAAAAGACTCATCTCTCCTCGATTTATCAGCTTGAAGCTTCATACGTTGTTGTGCACGTAACAAATGTGATTTGAGGGTCTCCAAAATACTATCCCTATCCACTAGTAGTTGCTCCACGGAAGATACAACGGAGGAGCCAGCTGTATACCGCAGTAGTGGCGGTGGATCCCTGCCATACAGAACCTTAAACTAAGTGTACCCAGTCGCCGAATGCACTGAAGTGTTGTACCAATATTCAGCCCACGAAAGCCATTTATACCACTGTCTGGGTTTATCTGAAGTAAAGCATCGGAGATATGTTTCAAGGCACCGATTGAGCACCTCAGACTGTCCATCAGTTTGAGGGTGGTATGTCGTGCTATGCTTCAAGGTGGTGCCTTGCAGACGGAACAATTCACGCCAGAAATTACTGATGAAAATTCTATCTCTATCTGATATAATCAATGTCGGAGTCCCATGTAGCCGAATAATGTCCTTCAAAAATACCGAGGCCACCCCCGCAGCTGTGAAAGGATGCTTCAACCCCGAAAAATGAGCGTATTTACTTAAGCGATCCACCACAACCAAAATAGTGTCAAACGCTCCTGAACGCGGCAATCCTTCAATAAAATCCATGGTGACTTCATCCCAGACGTGATTGGGTAAGGGAATGGGATGAAGCAAACCCGCTGGTGAAGTAGCCATCGTTTTGTTGCGTTGGCACTCTTAGAATTCACTGACCATCTTTTTTATATTTGATTTCATCCCAACCCAGTAAAGCTCTTCAGCTATTCTCTGGTACGTTTTTGTCTCCCCAGAATGCCCCCCTATTTTGGAATCATGAAACTCCTTGAAGAGAATGGGAATGAGAGAAGAAGATCAAGTGATGACTAACTTGTTTTTGAAATATAACATGTCCTGAAAAATCACATAACTAGGATGGCTTGAACCTTGTAAGACTCTCTGTTTCAGTTGTTCTATATCAGTATCACCCAATATCTCTAATCGTAATACTGACCAATCTCGCCAAGTAGGCAAAGTCATTTGGGAACAGGATGGGGAAGGAAGAATTCGTGATAAAGCATCAGCCGCAGCATTGGAGGACCCTGGTCTATACTGAATTTCGAACTGGTAACCCAATAATTTACTTACCCATTTATGATATTCTGACCCAATTACTCTTTGCTCCATTAAGAACCTCAAGCTCTTTTGATCAGTACGAACAACGAATTTCCGTCCTAACAAATACGCTCGCCACTTTGTAACCGCCAAAACAATGGCCATCAACTCCTTCTCATAGATAGGTTTGAGCCGAGCTCGTTGCCCCAACACCTGACTAAAGAAAGCTACTGGCCTTTGAGCTTGCATCAATACCGCGCCCACTGCATAACCTGAAGCATCCATTTCCACTACGAATTCCTTAGAAAAATCGAGCAATGCTAGCACCGGAGCCTGAGTCATAATCCGCTTCAAATTTTGAAAAGCATCATCTGTCTCTTGATGCCAATTAAAACCATCCTTCTTCAGCTGAGCTATCAAAGGCCAGGCTACCTTACTATACCCCCTTACAAACTTCCTATAATACCCAGTGAGACCCAAAACCTCACGTAATTCAGTAAGAGTCTTTGGTTGTGGCCACTCTAACATAGCTTGAATTTTCGATTGATCCATGGCAACACCATTCACCGAGATGATATGTCCCAAATAACTCAACTTTGAGCACCCAAACTCACATTTCTTCTGGTTAGCATATAATTGATGTCTCTGTAATAACTCCAAGACTGTCTCCAAATGCTCTAGATGTGCTTCAATTCCTTTACTATATACCAATATGTCATCGAAAAATACAAGCACGGACTAACGCAAATAAGGCCTGAAAATGGAGTTCATCAGTGCTTGAAACGTTGTCGGTGCATTTGTAAGACCAAAGAGCATTACTAAAAATTCATAATGCCCCTCATGTGTACGAAAAGCAGCCTTTGCTTCATCCCCTTCTTGAAGTCAAATCTGATGATAGCCTGATTTAAGGTCCAACTTGGAGAAAATATCCTCTCCATGAAATTCATCTAACAATTCATCGATGATAGGAATTGGAAAACGATCTGGCACTGTCTGTTTATTCAGTGCACGGTAGTCCACACAGAAGCGCCACCCTCCATCTTTCTTCTTAACTAACAGTACCGGACTAGAGAAAGGACTTACACTATGGCGTATAATCCCCGCATCCGACATTTCAGATATCAACTTCTCAATTTCATTCTTCTGAAACTGAGGGTAACGATAGGGACACACATTGACTGGGCTTGATCCTTCGTGCATAACAATAGAATGCTCGTACCCTCTTTTTGGAGGTAACCCTGATGGTATTTGGAAGACGCCTTCATATCTTTTCAAAACTTCAAACAATACCGCCGGTGTCTCTGAGACCTTCCCCAATGGTACTGACATACTTCCCAATTCCACCAAGTACCCCTGCCCTTCATGCTTGATTGTGCGTAACATAGATTTTAATGAAACCAAACTCTTCCCTAATGAGGGATCGCCCTGGAGAGTGAGGGTTTCAGACCCAACTCGAAAATGCAAGCTTTGTTCCTTCCAATTTACCGAGATGGTTCCCAAGGTCTCCAACCATTGAATCCCCAGTATGACATCTGAACTGCCAAGTCCTAATGGAAGGAAATCCTCCATAATTTCTTTCCCTTGTAACATTAACCGTACCTCTCGACAAACCCCACTCCCTTGGACTGAATCACCAGATCCCATGGTCACCCCATAACTTCCCGTAGCCGTAATTGGTAGCTCCACCTGTTCCACCACTTTTCGAGAGAGGAAATTGTGCGTCGCCCCACTGTCAATCAGAACCACTACTGGCTGATTTGCAATCTCTCCCTTGATTTTCATCGTTTTTGGAGTTGTTAGACCCACAACTGAACTCAAGGATACTTCCACTACTTGGCTAATCTCAGCTACTTCCAACTCTTTTTGTTCCTCCATCTCATGAACTCCTTCTTCCTCCATTTCCCCTTCCTCATGTGTAATAAGTACACTGACCTCTTTCCTTTTGCAGCGATGACCCGAAGAGAATTTCTCGTCGCATCTGAAACATAATGTTTTTTCTCGCTTCGCTTGGTATTCGGCATCAGACAACCTTCTGGTTTCTCCTCTCTGGAACGAAGCTCTCTCGAAGTCTTTGGAATTTCCTGCTTGGTGGTGGTTGTAGGAGTCTTTGGCGAGAGACTTGTCAAAGTCTCTAGAGGATGCGTTTAAGGGATGCCCTAATGGGCTCTGTTCATTTGGCTTTTGTCCACCCTAGGCCCAATTGGGAGTATATTTGAGGCCCGATCTTGTTAAATCGGTTAAAGCCTGCTTCTCCTCTACTCTTTGGGCTAGCTCCATAGCCCGACCCAGTTGACCCAGCTCCAACATTCTCACTTCCGCCTGAACAGAAGGCTTCAAGCCATTGATGAATTTGCTCAAGTAAACCTCTTCTGTCATGGTTTTCAAAGGAGCTGTCAGTGTCACAAACTTTCGGCGGTAATCCGCTACTGAACCTTCTTGCCGAAGAGCAAGAAATTGCTCGCACAAGGACCCTTCTTGGTTTGCTCAAAATTGTTTGAGCAATAACCCTTTTAGCTCTTCCCAAAACAGAAGCGGTCTTCTTTTACTCTCCCATTGATATCATAGAAGTGCATCTGCTTCAAAAGAGATTATTGCCGCTTCAATTCTTTCTTCATTATTGTATCTTTGAAAAGAAAAAAATCGCTCGGCCTTCAAGATCCAGCCATCTGGATTTGCCCCCTCAATGATGGGCATTTCTAGGGGTGGGCACGGGACGGGATGGGACGAGATATACCCATCCCTATCCCATCTCGTTCATACGGGATCGGGACGGGACGGGATCAGCGTGCCAATCTGGACATATCAAATAGAAACCTGAAACTGCTAGACTGCTGGGACGGGACGGGACGGGAAGTTAGAGCATCCTTCAACTTTGAACAAAAGGTTTTTCAGATAACACAAGATACACATATCCTTTAAAAAAAGGTGTATGAAGGAAATTTCAAAACATACTGTGTATCATGTTAATGATCTTTTTGTGATTTGAGACTAGATTATCTGTTCAATGAGCAATTGTGCCTTATTCATTTGATAATTTGAATCTATAGGACCTGCTTGGTTCATGAAAATGGTGCCAAGAAGACTTCAGATGCCATTTTTTTTGTTGTCTATGCTTCATGGACAACGACATAAAATTCAGATACCGTCTTCCTAGACCTTTTAGTTAATGAAAACAAAATATTTCATTGGTTTGAAACAGGATAAACATGACAAAGAAGGGACAAATCTTACAATGATCAAGAAGTTTCGTCAAGACCTGCTATTTAAAAAGTGCCAAGAATTCAGATTTAAGCAAGCAAAGAATGTGTACATTAATAATTCCATTTGATAATTATTTTCAAGTTCTTTACCATCACATGAAGTAATTTAGTTTTTATATAACTTAGGAAATTTCTTAATAAATAAATAAATAAGTAAATAAAAATATTAATAATTAATATTAAAAAATTAGTTCGGGATTGGCGGGATTGAAAATCTTCATCCCATCCCATCCCATTCTAGATCGGGACGGGACGGGATCGGAATGACATTATTCAATCCCATTAAGACCCGGAAAAATCGGGACGGGACGGGACGGGATCGGGATCGCGGGATGGGATGCCCACCCCTAGGCATTTCCAATCTTCTGGCTTTCTGTCAAATTGATACCCCTGTGAAGAAGATCCTCCGCCACCCATACCATTCGAATACCAGATTTGTTATGATCTATGAACATTTACGTAAACATCTATTATTATGTACAAACCGAACCTCACATACATCATCAGCATAGTTGCTCTGATCTATGCTCTGATCTGCTCACTTCTAGAAGCTCTGAATATCCAAAATGCTTCTTGTACCTATTGGGCAAAATTCTATGAATCCACAGTTGTTGAAGGTAAGCAACACAAAGAAACTATTTGAACATAATTCCATAATTAGAAAGCTATGCAAAAGTCCAACCATTTATTAAGGACCATGAAATTGTACAAAAACATAGAATTTACAGTTCCTCTGGAACAATATTTTGAGGAAGAAGAAAAAAATTGGAACACTCAGAATCCTGAGCCCCTTGTGACCCCCCCTTCATATTAGATACACGAGGAGCGCACCTGGTTATATCTTGGTTTCAACCTTCAAGTAACCCTATAATTTAAATAGAAAACGGCATCCACTTGCAAGAGTCTTGTGAATGATGGAACAAGGTAGACCATGTAAATTGAGTGAGGTAGAGATTTCTGTACTGCACGCTTACAATTGCCGGAGTACGGGCCAATTACCCACCATCCTTCAGTTGCAAAAGTATATTCATTCCTGAAGGACAGAGCAGTCTCCAAAGTTTGTAACCCTGCCCCGCCACCGTCGACTAAGTTGAAGATTGAGTAGCCACTAAATCTTTACTTTAACTTCCTAATTTGAAAGCATCCACAAAAAGACCCAAGCACACCCCAGCTTTCCAGTAGTTAACCATGACTACCAGGGACTTGAGCCTTCCATTGGAGGTGGAGAGAGGTTTTTTGTACATGAGCATCCCAATTCCCTCAATAGCAGCAACCACGACACCAGCTACCAAGACATCCCAGTCACCAGTCTGACCGAGAATAGTAGCCAGTGCATTTGCTGTATAGAAACCCAGTAGAAGGAGGAAAATTTTCATGGGGACATTTTTTCTAGCTGCATTCAACTTCTCCAAAAGCAGTTTGCCTCCAGCACCGACTATTCTTCCCAATCTAGTCTGGCCTAGACCGGCGTTGTTTCCATTGAGTCCGTCTTGATTTCCACTGTCTGGAGTTCCTCCTGTGTCTAATGCAAAGGCTATAGTCCAACTGTGTCTTCTTGTCTGAAAACTGTTCAAAGGCACAAAAGCAATCAGGATGAGTTGGTGTTAGTTCAAATGAAGAAAAAAAGACGAAGAAGAATGAAGATGGACCATAAAGCGGTGTTTGAGGTTGCCAAATCATCATATTTCAAGTTTGATAAAACGATATGAACATGAAATTCGAATGATGGAGGATTTTCATTACCAGATTTAACCATGAATCCATTGGAGGACCACTTGAATTAATATGGGGACCATTTATGTTTAAGGTAAATTTGATCAAAATGTGGTGGACCACTAATCACATGAATGTTAGATTGTGAAGATGTGATCAAAGGTGGAAAGTTGAACTCCCATAAAATATGAGAATCCAATTCTTTGGGGAGAGTAAGGAATTGGGATTTTCATGTTTCATGGGAGTTCAATTCCTCCTTTGATCAAAATATAGAATCCATGATAAGTGGGGTCCACCACATTTTGATCAAATTTAATTTGTATTAAACACAAGTGATCCCCATAGATTCCATGGAATTGAATTCCATGCAACCAACCACACCCTAAATGGAAGCAACAAAGAAGAATATTGAGTATGTTGAGCTAAACTATCCAAAGAGCAACACCCAAAGGAAAATCTAGAAGATGTAAAAGCCCTCCTCTTCCTACTAAAAATAGAAGAGCTCTAATGCATTATAAATCCTAGTTCCACCACCATTGAATTGAGCACCCTTTTCCAATGCCAAGTGCTTCTTAAGGGAGAAATTCATCAAGAGTTGAACTCTCAAAGGCACGGATATTTCTAGGGCTAGGCCTCATAAATTCATGGGAGCAATCCTATAGCTCAGCATGATGGGCATGACGTGCAGACCAACCAAATTTTATTTGTTTGATGGAATCTTGAAGAACTTCGACTGAAGCTCTAGAGTAAGCCAGAGAATCCTAGAGAAATCCATAAAGTCAATAAGCAAGGATAATCCATAAAGAAACTTCCTGATAAACGTTGGATATTATTAATGTATACTACTGATGCGGACATGGAGAACTATCCAAGGCAGTGTGTATGAGCATGGATGCACTCATTGCGCACAACAAGCCATTGGTACATCCGTAGAATGCCACATCCTTTTCTAATTAATTTCCCACTTTTATGGCTGCCATAACCTCCTCTCATGCAATTATGTGGTTCAGACTTAAAAACATGTTTTAATTAGTTGCAGGTTTCCCTTGCAATTAACTAATGGAATGACAAAGACTCCATTCAGCTTATGCAGGAGATCCGTTGTCTAAAAGGATAAGTGGTGGATGTATTTAAGTATTGAAGTGTTCCCCTGATACTAGCCTCAAGGCATTAGGAGTCTGGATGCCCCACTTCTTTTAATACTCCATTATGAAGTTTCACCAAGTTATCAAAAAAAAGCGAGTATTTCAAAAGAAATAAGGTTTACAATTCGATTTTCTTTTGACAACTTGGTGAAACTTCATACATCTTTCAACAAAAAGCACATATGTTGAAGAAGGTTAGATTTTATTTTTTGTAAACCTTATTTTTCTTGATATCATGAATCATGATTCAAAAGATGGATTTTCTATTTGTACCCTATAACGCTGGTGGGAGGAACAACGAAAATGGTACGTGTATGATAGAGAAATTATTATTTTTGAGAAATCATTTCATTCAATAAAAAGGGATTTATAAGCTTTAGTGTATGGTAGAGTAGACAATTTATTTATTTCAAACCTAACTACTTGAAGTGTTTATTATTTTTTGTAATTTTATATATTTGGAATCCCACATATTGAAAATGTTTATTTTGATAATTTATGGAGTCATTTTAATCAGTGTTCTAAAAATCGCTAGACGGTAGGCGGGCAGCGAGCACGGGAACTAGCGCCAAGAGGACTGGGCAGAGTCCTAGGCGATTATTTATTTATTTATTATAATCTATAATTTACAAAATTCAAGCATAATAACATATATATTACTTCCAATTCAACGCCAAGATACATATGCATTTGAATTGAAAATAAAAAAAATTAAAAGAAATTTCAAAAACCTGCCTAGGTGGCCGCCTAGACCGATTTTTAGAACACTAATTTTAATACATTGTTGGAGACTAGAAAATGTGAATTTATAAGTGTTTGTAAAGGTTCCATTAGGTACATAATATTGATATATGAAATGTGTTATGTTATAATAGTTTTGGTTTGGACCGAATTTATGAAATGTGAATTGTTAGGTTTTAATGAGTTGGTATGGTGGTGGGTTGGTAACCTAATGTGACCATATTGAGCTGGTTGGCAATTAAAAAAAAGAAAGGTAAAATCAATATTGGTAGGTCAATGAATAAACATTAAAGAAGAGGGATGAAAATGTATTAGTTGGTTGAAAATGTATTAGTTAGTTGGTTGTATTAAAAAAGAGAGATTACTATGCGAGAGGAAGGGAAATGAAAAGGGAAGAGAAAAGTAGAGAAAGTGAAATATTAGAGAGAGAAAGAGAGGTCAAAAGAGTGTGAAAAGAGAAAAGACAAATGAGAGAAAAGAGCATTTTCTCCTTTAATCAATTAAATCTGAGCCATCGGTCCTAATACATGTCATTGTGAAATCTACAAAACTTCTCTCGTATTTTCCCTATCTATAATAGTATGATTTTGAATCATCGAGAGAAAGTTCTCATTATCTCAATCCCCCATTCGTTGAATATCCAACCATGTGGCTGGGAAGAAGAAGTCCCCGGAATCCACCACCCAACCATTTTTATTGCAGCACGCCTTAAAGAGGGCAAGGAATGCATTTTAAGAAACTAACTCATAACACAATTTATCGGTCCAGAATATGGTCGGCTATCTTGAACCAATGATATAGGAGATGTAATTTTGGAAAATAAAATTCGTGGCCAAATTTTTTTTCCAGAATCCACATCCTAAGGAGGAATTTTGGTGTGACATTCCCAAACTTCCTTGGTGTCCCATACTGGGTAGTTAAATCGATTCGCGGTCCAGGAGCGATTTTCAATTAATCGGGAATAGTCGGAAATAATCGGGATTTAATCGGTATATTTTTTTAAATCATATATTTTTAAAATTTAATCATAGTCATATACAAAAATAAATAATTAATCAAAATAATATAAATTTATAATTATATTACTTTACTAATTCATACTGATTGCTCCTCTTCTAAATTATCTTCTCCACCCAACAAAATGTCGCCCTCAAGAATTTGTGCAACTCTAGCCTTTTCAATTTTTTTCTTTTTTACATTTTGTAATGCTTCGGCACACTTCATTCGCACATCATTTTGCACATCAAGACATGATCTCACATTCCCTTTCTTATGCGCAAGATGTTCTTTAAATCTTGAGATTCCAGAACTAATTTGTGTTTTGCAAAACTTGCACCATATCAAATTTTTGTTGCTAGGTACTATGCATTCTCCCCATTCCCATGCTATGTCATCAGATGCCCTTTTCAAGGTACTTGATTCTGATGTTGAATTGGTACAAGGGTTTGAATTACCTCCAGAAAACATGTCTATCATAGTCATTAGATAATTAGTCAATTTAAAAGCCAAATTTGAAGAAAAACAAACACAAAATTTCAAAATCCAAAAATGAGCAAATCGGAAGCCCTGCCGATTTTTGGCCGATTTCCTGATTTTGCTGAGTCCGCGAAGCCCTGCCGATTTTTACACAAACCGGAACGGTCAAGTCTCGTTTTCCGATTAATGGGTGATTTAACTACCCAGGTCCCATATTTATTTTTCATAATGCTCCACAACAACTTGCCATCAATGCATTATTGAATGCCCTCATTTGACGTATTCCCCAACCTCGTATATCATTTGGGAAATTTCCCCAAAAGATCAAATGGATTTTCTTTCGTGATTCGAAAACCCCATGAAAAATATCCCATATTACTCTCCATTTTTGAGACCTTCGACACTGGAATTTAGCCAAGGAACAAATATAGGAATACTTGCAAGGTTGGATTGAATGAGAACAACCCACCCTGCTTTGGATAAGTATTTGGTTTTCCATGTCGACAAGCAACTCTCCATTCTTTCCATGACTTCCCCCAACACAATCTCTAGTACCCAAAGGAATGCCCAAATATTTGCTAGGGAGATTTTTTGAATCCATAATCTCAATAAACTCGGGCAAATTTGGCACTAAACCAATTACAAATATGGAGGACTTATTACGATAAATCTAAAGTCTTAAAACAGAGTTGAACCACAACAATATTCTTTTTAGAACCCTAGTACCTGCATGCTCTCATCCATCTTATCCATTTGCTATTGGATCCTATTTTCTTCATAATGAAGTCAACATATGACCACGTTTCAAAAGCTTTTGCAAAGTCAAGCTTAATAACTACACCTGGACAATTCGAGCATGTGCTTGAGTCGACCAACTTATTAGCTAGGGTTAAACAAAAAACCAATTAAACCGACTGAACCGAAGATCGATTTAGTTTTTGAAAATTTGAAATCGATATATTTGGTTTGGTTTTCGGTTGTTTAGTGAAAATAATATAATATGTTTAGTTTACACAGCCAGTTCGATTTTATGTCGGTTTTAGTAACATTTTAGGCGGTCGATTCAGTTTGTGGTTTATATAAATTAAGATCGGTTCAATTTCGGTCTCGATTAAGTTTTCTTGATGTTTGGTTCGGTTTTGGTTTGCCATTTTATCAAACCAACTGATTCAGTTCGGTTGACGATTTCCACCCAAAACCGAACCGAACCGAATTGTGAACAATCCTATCATTAGCAACAAGAGGGTAGTCCATGATCTGTCTACCCAAGTTTGACTTTACCAAACTCTCCACATCCGGATATCTATCATTAAATCATAATCTTTTAACTTCAGATGGTTCAGTATCCACTTATCATCCTATTTCACCAAAAAATTCAACAGCCTCCTCTTCCCTAAGAGCAACCAAAGTGGTTTGTCATCAACTCATCATACTTTCTAAAAGAGTTTCCAAACAATTGGAGCATTCGGCAATCAAACGTCAATTGCATAGACATGTTCACGAAGTTGTGTACATGGTACAAGTATAACCACAAGGCTAAGGAAATCTTGATTACCAAATGTTGTTTGCAAATTCATAAGGCTCCTTATTTCCTCAAACTAGCACGGGTTTGTATTCAAAGATTTAGCCATTTTCTTCATCTTGAATGTCACTCTAGTCTTGTTGATTACTCTATGTTCACGTTTCAGCATGGTGCCATCATTTTACTAATATATCTTGTAATGTTGATGAGTTATCCACACTGGAAGTTCCCAACTGAGCACTAAGGACTTTTTTTCTTTTCTCATTTTGTTGTAATAGAACTCTCTGATTGAGGTTTTATTATAATATTATGTAATACATTATAAATGAATGAAATAGATAAGAACATTATTCGGGTAGTCTTAGCTTTAATATCTAGTATTGAGCTTATATCACTTCTTTTAACCGATAAAAATTTCCTTATCGTTATGAATTTAGCATTGAGCCTAAAATTCATTAACCGTTATGGGTGTAAAAATAAGGTTCTAAACTTCAGAAAAATGAAGAAAGACAACATACCTTTTTCCTGGGAGATGTGCAGGCGTTATGCTAAGTTTGGGTAGCTGTCTAGCTAAGCTTGATCTGAAGTTCCATCTTTCAAGTATCCGAAAAGCTGTAAGCCTGATATCTGATCTTTCAAAGCTGTCATTCTCCGACGCTGACATAACAGATTGCATCATGATTGCTCCCATTCTACATGCCATAAACTATAAATGGAATCAGTTAACTTGCAATGCGAGTAAAAGCTATTAAAACCTATTTCTTATATGTATGATTGTACGAACAATACTTTAAAAAAAAGGAGTATTTCTGAAGCCCTTCCAGCATCCACAGTATGCCAAAAAAAATAAAAATTGGGGTTATCTTTTTTGTTTAACCCTATGGGATTAAAACCCGCTCAAAAGTATCCCAAAATATGGAGATTAAAGTTA
The DNA here is from genome assembly GCA_963556465.1 of Berberis vulgaris. NCBI lineage: Eukaryota > Viridiplantae > Streptophyta > Magnoliopsida > Ranunculales > Berberidaceae > Berberis > Berberis vulgaris. The sequence goes on from OY747135.1 coordinate 73,112,580, forward strand.
GCCCTGGTGTTAGAAGGGATAAAACTTTGTACCCCTCTAATTCCATCCTATGTGATTAGAACCTGAGCAATCTTTCAATGGGTGCCTTGTGGCATGAGATTAGGCACCCTTTCAAAGGACATCAATTTCCAAGAGGGATAGGAGCAAGAGAAGGAAGAGGAGGGGAGGCCAGGGAGTGTGGTGGCGATGGTGGCGGCATTGCTCGCATGATAAAGAGGATGTGGAAAAAAGAATGGATGGTTGGTAAAGGAAAGGGGTAGTAGCAGTCATTATGAATTATTGTGGGGTTATTATTGAAATGAACTTTTATTAAGCACTCGGTGCTAAGTGATCAGCACCATGGGGGTGCTTACTCCAATCAGAACTTCAACTTCTAATCAAAACTAAAACAAACACTCTAAACAAAGTGTCTCACTTATTATTAAGACTTCTGACTCTATCTAGAAGCAAAAACAAACACTCTCGCTAAAGTGTATCAGCTAAGTTGATAAAGGTGTCGCAGATGAAATCACACGTCACGGGTTCAAACCCGGCCAGCGGAATGGGTTGGGGAGGATTAACGGTTTTAAAAAAAAAACACCTCTAAGTCGTCTTACTTAAGACAAAATTGCCCCTTATATATTTTAAAAAATAAATAATAATTTGTTTGGTTTAGCATGAAACACACCTCGAGACATCAACTCGTAACTCGAAGATTTTCCTAATGGAAGTTTTACCAAATCAAAGCAGTTATGTATGTGGAATGTTTTGGCGTTATTAACTCGTCCAAGGTATTGATTTATCATTCTTCATCGGTTTAAAGGGCAGCTCCAGGTGGAATATCTCATGGTACTAAATACACTGCCAAGAACCAATCTAGAAAGCACTAAACATATCTCTAATTCTCAATTGATCAACTTTACAAAATTCATGCCTAATAAACAAAAATAAATCAAAATTTACTATTAAAAGGGGTATTTCCTCTAAAACCTAATCTATATTTTACCCTTTCAGTATTTAGAAAAGAGCATTTATCAAACACCAGGTGGACATTCGTCACCCACTAAAACCCACATTTAAACAACCCACTTTACTACCACTCTTGAACACAAAACCCTTTTCTCCAAAGATCTAAAAAAAAATAATTCATCCACTCATAAGTATATGTAAAAGAAGAGACCATTTATCAAACACCTGGTAGGCATTAGACATCAAAGAGAGAAATAGGACTTACAGCATCTGGTTTGCCAATGAGCTTGGCGACAGTGAATGTAGCTTCGGAGAGGATGCAGGAGGTTTCGATGTCCTACAATTTTGTAATTTGGTGGTTGGAACAGAGATGAATGAGATGTACTGCGGAAGTAGTGTGGTTGGGAGAAGAAGGAACACCACAGAGAGAGAAAACCGAGGAATGGTAAGCCCAGGTTCTTCTGGTGGAGGCGGAGAGAGTGGCGGAGGAGAAGAGGGCGGAGAAGAGGAGGACAGTGGAGAGGGAGAGGAGGAGAAATCAAGAAGCCATGGTTATGGATTTTGGGTTTAGTGATGATGGTGGGCAGTTTGAGAGAGGGGAAGACTACTGAGATGAAGATGAGATCATGACTTCACGAGAGGGACATGGAGGATACTTTTGGGTTTTTGTTAAAAGGCGAGAACACTTGCGGGATGATAAAAATTGGATGGATTTGCGGAACTCACTGTTCGCGGAAAAATATAAAAATGGGATGATAAAATCCTTGAAAAAATGTATTTTTTTTTTTTTTGCTCGGTTTTTTTTTTGTAATTTCAAAAAAAAATTTAAAAATTTGACGAAATTTTATATAATTTCGCAAAATCACAATCCTTGCCTCGGCCAAGTTTGTGCTATAGGTGTAAAAGCATTTCTAAGGGTTTGTGCTATAGGTGTAAAAGCATTTCTAAGATCCTAAAACGTCCTTGAGTTCTATATTCCATTATATTTGGGACATCCATACAATCACCAAATCCTAAAGAATATTAAAGTATTCTTAACTCTTTTAATTTCCCAATTTAAAAACCAAAACAAATTAATAATAATATTTAAAAATTAATTATTAATACTAAAAATTATTTAAAAACTCTCAACTCTTTTAATTTTGAAATTAATAATAGTAAATATTTAATAATAGTATAATTGAAATTAATAATAATATAATTATATTAAGTTGAAATTAATAAGAGTATAATAGTATAATTGAAATTAAATTGATATATAAAAGTAAAAGATATATTTAAATAATGATGAAAAAGTTATAGGAAATGTGATTGAAGTGGTGAAAAGATAAATGATCCATAAATTTAGCTTTTGATTAAAATGGGAGATGATTGATCCCCCATTTTAACTTTTACCCTTGGAGATGCTCTATGTGATAGTGTGACAGTAAAGTTCTAGAATAGTTTGTCCATTGCATATAGTTTATACTGCATTGCGAATGTTCAATTTTAATAGACGAGGAATTATGATTGATTTCGGTTTGTGTAGATAAATAACGCAGACCAATGGATGATGCAAGCAACATTATCAGCTTACCGGACATGTCTGGAACAATCAATTCCAGCCCTCCCACTGGCTCCACTCCAACATTCGAAACAAAACATCCAATTTATTTTGTTAATCCAATTTATTTTGTTATTTTAGTTTCTAATCTGGTTGTTTGCTTTTACGTTTCTTTGCATGGTATTCAATGTTGTTTTGTGGATATCTTTCTAAGAAGCAACAAGCATTCGCAACTTTCATGGACAATAGATCCTGCCCAGGTACATCTCTTTGCATTTATAGGTCGAAATATATAATTTGGAATACAATTTTGTGATATGACAAGTTCTTAGAATATGCACATAAGCTACATCTGGTAAGATTTATTTCACAACCCACAATGTTACATCAAGGCTAAGCTATTTTAGCATTGAGGCTTAAGCTAAAACGTTTTGTGTGTTTTTCTAGCACTAGCTAGTAAGTTCAAAGGATATCAAAATAGAGACGTCAAACTACAAACTGAATGCTATCTCCTGCTGCTACGATTCAAATGAACAGTATTTGATGCTGCATTACTGGAAGTGTTTGTATGAGAATAGCCTTCCATTGCTGATGGTGGATCCGTATCCATATTGAAACAAGAAGAGATGAATACTCCTTTGGAAACAGAATATGCGACCCTCTTAGTAAGCACTTCATGGTACCGTGTTTCAAGTACCATACCGATAAAGCCATATTTTCTATTAAGAGCCTAAAGTTCAGAAATTCAAAAGGATTTGTCCAGCACTAGTTAAATGCCCTCTTAGGAGTCAAAAGAAGTCCACGCAGTGCTTCAAGTGGCAAACATACAACACTTTCTTTGTAGCACAAGTCGAAAAGTGTATACTTGATCGCACAAGATCTTGGTTATGTAACGACAGCTTAATTAGCATCTGCTTGTTCTAATTAAGGAGAGATCACACTAAGAGGCAAGAGCCCAAATAAAACTTACTAACAGGGAGCAAAAGTTGAAACACAGTGCCTGAGCAACAACATTAAGCTCTCTCTTTTCCATGAAGGACAAAAAATTTGAGCACTTTGCAATTGTCTATCAGAGTTTTCAGTTGCGCTAGTATAAACCCAAGAATTTGCAACAGAAAGAATAAATAAATAAATAAAAGGCCTGGCGAGGCTAATAACCTTTAGTAACTAAAAATGTCGCCAACCAATGACACACTTCATTGATGGATAACCCTTTGGAAGTTTTTAATGTAATGGTAGAGGTAGGCATTCAACCAAATCACATCCTAGTATTGCCTTGAACGCACAAACATAAACACATTCAATAAAAAATTCTTTATATTAATGTACACCACCTGTTATTTCCATATTTAAAAAAAAAAAACACACACACAATTCAGCTTACTAAATCACCCAATTTAGCTTTTTTCGCCTAGAGAGGAAACTTAGTTGCCCTTAGCAGAATGAAACAACACCAGCTCTGGCAAATAAGATCAGGTAATGAGATTGACTTATGAAATAATTGTTGGGTCAGACCAGGTTTTATACTGGCAGATTACCACAAACAACAGATGTCTACGACTTCAATTCGTAGAGTTCCGAAGCTCTACCCTGGTCCAAATTTGTTCCTTCAACCTGTTGCCAAGAATATCCTTGACATTGTTATAAGACCCTCCAACTCCCCTGACTTATCATCTGGAAATTGGATAAAAATTATCTTTTTTCAATCAATAGTGCAACAAAAGCCTTAGTCATGGCAGCGCTGGAACCCTCCACCTCATCCAGGAATCCTACACTCTTTACACCAAACCAAAATTGCCCGAGAACTTTGGAGAATTAAAGCTCCCTCCAGTGCTATTTTTCTCCTTTGGAAAGTCTCCCAATATCTCCCTCCCACTATGACCAACTTGTCTAGGATCCATGTTCCTATTGATGATTGTTGTATTTTTTGCCGATGGCATAAAGAAGATGTCACACATTTTTTTTCGCTGTCAAGTCATTGATAGACTCTCGGTCTTGTCCCTCATCCCTATCAATTGGACCAATGCCAATGTTACAAATCTCTTGCCCCCCAGAATATTCCAATTCATGTGGGACACGCTTCAGCCCACCCCCAACTCTCAAGGAAGAAGTGCTCTCACAATTCACCATGGTCCTCCACTCTATCTGGCTCTTATGTAACAAAATCATTTTTCACGAAGTAAAGTTATCGACGGAAACCTTCCTTCGTACCACCCATTTCATGTGGTCTAAGCGGAGCAAACAATGGTTCCAAACCCCACACTCTGTTAGAAACTCATCGAACCCAGTATCCTTGTATCATATTTTGGACACTGCGGTTGTGGCCCAAGCTCAGCATTACCCCACCCCAATTGGCCTCGAAAATCCTCTGGCCACCTCTGCTAGTCAGGATACAAGACTGCATCTCATTCAGGCTCAATTCCTTGCTACCAAACACCACAAACTCAACTCACTAGCCAAATGCCCTGACCCTATCTCATCCATGTTAGCTGCTGATACGTTGATAGTTACTTACCAGCTTCTATGTTTCTTCTCAACAAGGTGCTTTCAGCATTTTTGCGATAGATGCTCAGGGCAAGGTTGAAGAGCGTATTGCAAAAATTATTCCTGGACGTGTATTACAGCACCATGGCAGAGTGTCCGGCAGGTGAAACTGCCTTTATCCTCATCCAAGCTCATAATTGGAAGGCTGGTTTTTTGCTAGGGAACTCTGGAGCTCTACGTTCTATCTTGCACACTGATTTAAGGGATGGTAGGATTAATTCAGGAGAGACCCATGCAAACTTTTGTTGAATGTGTCGTCTGATTATATGTAATATTAATTCTCTCCTTTCGAATTTTAAATGGGTTTGTAAGTTTATTCCTCGGGACCTCAAACGAGAGGCTCACAAGTTGGCAACTATGGCCGGACAACGTTACTGTACTCATGTTTAATTAATTAGAATGCATTAGGGGTGGGCAAGAATTCTCGACCCGTATGGTGTCGATCCATACTGGTATGGTCCCGACCTGGTTTAAACCGGGAGCAACCAGTTCTTGTCTTTTTTATCTCGAACTCCAGTTCCTTTACTTATTTATTCATTCAAAACTAGAGAATGAGTTTTGTTCTTTATGGATTACAAATGTATGGTTTATAACCTTACTATCTTCTATTTAAACAAATTGAGTCTTCATGATGAAGTTGGTTCTGCTTTAATCTGACACATTAAAAAAAATGAGGAAAGAAAAAAAAATGAACAGGGAAATCATGGTCCCGACCCGGACCGTCCCGATTCAAATCGGTCCGGGGCAAACTAGGTGAGCCCAAAAAAAAATTGCTTTCCCAACTCGTACCGTTCCCGTTCCACTATACTGGGACCGAAACCAGGATTAGCCCACACCCAGACCGACTCAGACCGTGCCCACCCCTAGAATGCATCATGCTATCAAAAAAAAAAAAAAAACAATAAACAAGAACCAAATCCATATTAGCAATCCACAAGGGAGTGTATTTGGCTCACAACCAAGTACAATCATCTACAAGTAGCTTCAATAGTAATAACTCAGAGATTGAGCTAGTCATACATATTTGTTTACGAAATGCAATTAGCAGACAATCATGGTGACAATGTACTAAAAACATTAATATATTCCCATCTCAATCAAATGCCTGACGAGTAATTAATCCAGAAATATCACTACTGGAAGCAAAAAGGAAAACTTAAACAGACACATACTAACTGAAATATTAAAATTATCTTTTGGTAAGGAAGAAACTTTAACATTCATTTGAGGCCAACCCACATAATGGAAAATATAAATCAAAATCATTCCGCAATCCAAAGATGGCCCCTGGCCAATTCTTGCACCTAGTTAACAAAATTCCACCTACTACTCAGTTTGAGACACACATCTTTCAATAAAAGAAACCAAGAACTTTACCCCCAACATTCTTTCTCCTGGCTTCCTCATGGTCCATGATTCCAGCAGATGTAGTCAAGACAATGTAGCCAAACTACACACAACAACAAATCAAAGTCGCATTCAATTTCATGAATTAAGAATGTTGCATATAATTATAATCATCAGTTGCCTAATGATAGTGCCTGACCTGTCTTGAAGGGAGCAGCCTTGCAGTCCATGGCTCAATGTCCTTGACACCAACATCGAAACGAGGACTAATGACACCGCACTTGTTCAACCTGCCATTGAGCTCAACAACAATCTTGCCAGATCTGTGATCATCCACATACTCAAACTCTCCAATATAACCATGCTTCTGCATGACAATCAAGAACTTGATTATGACCTTAGACGAAGGCCTTATCATGACCTGCCTCTTGCCAATCTTCTCAGCATTGTACATGCTTTTGAGAGCATCGTTCAGGACACTGATTCTCACCATCTTTCACCTGCTAACATGTTGAAAGTTACTTGTCTATTCTTCTATAGTTATAATTTCACAAATAATCAATACTAGGTCATAAATATTTAATAGATTCTATCAACAATGGCAGTGAATTAAAGAAAAATTGCTTAATAACAGTTTCGTTTAAGACAGTCATGGATGGATTAACCTAAGCCAAAAAAAAAAATCTGTAACACTACGCCCTTCGCCTCTAATTCTTGAGAACAAACTTTCAAACAGCAGTAAGGAAGGAAACACTAATCGAACTATGGCAGGGTAGACCGAAACATATAATAATAGATGAAGAGCCATACAACAACAACAATAACAAGTAATCAAGCCAGGGAACGAAGGAACTCGACATGATTTGATGCTCTACTGTGTAGTTGTAGCAAAATAAGAGAAGAAAAGATGCAGAGAGAGAGAAATACGGTACTAACCTTACCTGATGTGCTTCTCGGCCTCACTCGCAATCTCCTTTGCCTTGGGTCGTCTGGAAGCGGAAGAGAAAAAAACGACCAGGGAAGTAGCGAGTTTTAATACCTAGCGCAGCCTCAATCAAACCCTAGTCTTCTTCCTGTATTCGGCCCGGCCCATAGGTCTATCTCATCACATTGAGAAATTCTAGCTGGCCTGGGAGGCGCGCCTGGGTCGCTGCCTGGGAGGCTGCCTGGCACGTGAATGGGTTTTTTGGAGGGAATTTCAGCAGCCAAAAATTGAAGCCCCAAATTCGATTTCGATTTTCATCAAATCCTCCCTCCCCAATTGAAGAAGAAAACCGATAAGAAATCAAAGCTTGGTTTATCCTCCCTCCATCGCATCTTCCCTCCCCATCGAAGAAGAAGCTCCATCACACCCTCCCTCCCCATCGAAGAAGAAGCTCCATACCCTCCCTCTCCATCGTCGACTCCACCGAGAGAAGAATCGAGAGAATCAGCGACCCATTCACGTGCAAACCAGAGAAGGTAAGTGCCAAACTTGATTTCTTCTTGTGGGGTTCTAGATCTAGATCTAGGGTTCCTGACAATTTTTATTTTTTTTTTGTATGTGGGTTTCCGATGAACATTGTTGTGAACTTCTCTGTGTACAGTTGTTGAAGTAGGAACAAAAAAAAAAAAAAACTCTGGTTGATTTGAAGAATTCAAATTTGTAAAATTTGTAAATTTCACTAGATTCTTTGCAAAATTTGTAAATTTCATTTCAAAAGAATTCATGACTTGTGATGGACTGAACTGCAGCTGCGTGTGTGGAGTATTGATGGATGGGAAAAAAGGAAAGCAAGGTTCATACAAGCACCAGCAGGACGATCAACTCCGATGACTGGTGAAACTAGGGTCCAGTTCCATAATGACCAGATTCATCTGTTAGTTTCTCATGAAAGCCAAATTTCTGTCTATGACAGCAAGCTCGAATGTGTACGCTCGGTGAGTAGACATTATTATGGATTCACCTGATTCTACTTTCTTCTTTTTGGTTGTGGATTTCGGCCAATCTTTCTTTTTCATTAATTAGTAGCAATGCTTTTGTAAACTTGAAACAATACTACAAGTTGTTTGTCAAAATTATGGTAATGCTGTGGTTTGGGTTTCATGGAGAAAAAAATGATATTACTCTTTTCCATTGCCTTGTGACCTTCTTGGACAGTATGCTCTTTTCCATTTTAATGATATTGCTCTGATCCAAAACAGAAGACAAAAAAAGGTAGAGAGAAATGCAAGATAAATTCTAGGTAAGATTTAATTGTAAAAAAACTAATACTACATTTTGGACATGAGGTATTCTTCAAGACACATCATTCTATATATGTGAGTATGAGTGGGATAGGGTGCTTCAGTTGTAATTTGATCTTTCATTCACCATGGGCCCTTTTGGTTTATCTCTAGAAGTAAAAAATAAATAAAAAAATAGATAAAATATATAAATAATGAGTAAAGTGCATATATTACTTGGTATAAGTAGTTGATGACTGCTCAAGATTCATAGAGGTTTTAACACTGTAATTATTGATGTAATTATTGACGGAAGAAGAATACAAACATCATTATTGGGCATATAAGTTATTAGGATCTATAATACTCCGAACAATGTGAAGAGTGTGAAAGGAGAGCTCAGGGAACGATGGAAGTTTTTTGTTCAAAAAAAAGAAAAGATGAAATTAGAGTTCTTGAATAAGACACACCGAGGATGAAACGAGAGTGTTATGGAATATGACATCATTGTTTTTATGTGGTTTCAATTGTCAAATGTCAACAATAAAGTTGATAAGTAGTTGCAGAAATATGAGATTCCGTTGATGTTAGGTGTTGCAAAACATAAAATTGTTGTTGTATTGTATTTTAGGACCATACTAGTATGCTACCATGATATGGCTTTATCTGAGTTTGATTGTTGGCCAAACTGATCGAGTTGTCTTTGCAGTGGTCACCAAAAGAAGCACTCTGTGCACCTATTTCAAGCGCAATTTATTCATGTGATGGTACGCTGGTGTATGCTGGATTCGGTGATGGTGCAGTTGGAGTCTTTGATGCAGACAGCTTAAGGCTTCGTTGTCGAATAGCTCCCTCTTCTTACATACCTCCTTCCACTTCCAGGTATGTCACTAAACATGTCTTTGATTTCCAAAAATTAACTGTATAGGTATCTCTACAATCAAAACTAAATTTTTGGTGGAGCATAGTTGTGCGATGTATCTATTATCACAAACACCCCCATATCCAAATAAAATTTCTCGACCCTATCCAGATAATCTTGTGAACTGACTGTGAAGCTAAAATTCTAGAGGACCACTCTACTCTAATAGCAATAGCCTTTTGACACCTTGGCATCTTAGTTTGAACATTGATTTCTTTTAGTTTTTAATCTGGTGAGTTCTATTTTTGTAAATTGTCACAAGCTCCTAATTTTGAAGAATGGCAGGAGAACTTTCATCCTGCAGAATCCACACACTTGCCCACTGTAGAACAAGGATCTTAATCGTGGAACACTAAAACATACAATGAAAAACTAAGCTGCTTGTTTTTTTTATTATCTGATATCTATGCAGTGCTATGATAAATATTTTCAACAAAATCTACGGAAAGCAGCAAAACTGCGTGGACATTCACTTTGGGCAAGGGGACCTGATAATGCTGATCTCAGATCTTGATCAATCAGGGTCGAAGTCGAAGTATTTTTTGTAATTTTTTGTTGTATGGTCGTAGTCGAAGTATTTTTTGTTGATCCACCTTACAGACGAAGATCTTGTTGTATGATTTTTTTTTTATATATAATTTTTGTACATATGAATGAAGTATTTTTTTTTTTTACTGTACGAAGTATTTTTTTCTCTTATGACCGAGACCGGCCCGTAAATCGGTTAACCGGGACCTCGGTTACCCGGTCAACTCGGTCCGATTTCGGGTCTCATAAACACGGGCTCGAATTTCTCGGGCTGGTTTTCGGTTTTTAGCTTTTGGGCCGGTTACCCGTACTTGCCCAGCCCTAATTCAAATTGTATATTGATTAAGGTATTTCTCATGTCTTCGGCACTCAAATTGTATGATAGAATTAGAAATTTTAACTTTGGCCAACGGTATATCAGTCTTATGTGAACATAAATGTTACCAAAACACCCTTCCCTCTCCCCCTATGTGATCCGTTAGATATTTATGTTTGGGTAAATTTCAACCGTCTTTTATCTCTAACCTAACACACTAGGGGTGGACACGGTTCGGATCATTTTCAATTTTGGAAGAACCTAACTCAAATCGGTCTGAATTCCCTCATTTTGAATATTGAGACCGAACCTAACTCAAACCGTTTAGAACGGTCTGATTCCTACGGTTTCACAATAGTAAAATCATGACAATTTCAAAAACAAAGAAATGTTAGAGACAAATGTTAAAACGCTTTATACACTTGATAAAAAAAATGCACACTAAGTGCTTATGTTTTTTCTTCATTAAAGGCAAATTGAACGGAGATTGAAGGTTTAGTCTAACAATCATAAATTACAACAAAAATCACTCCTTTTGATGTCTAAAACCCCCAAAACAACAAAACAACGTAATTTGTTGTAAAGTTCATTCATTGCTTCGAAAAAGATGAAGTCGCTTGTTGTTGTTGCTGCTTACCCTTGCGATTCATGAATTGAAGCTCTTATTTTTCATAGATTTCTAGCAAGAAGTCTCTGAGCAACTGAGTGGTAGTTATAGTTGTAACATAGAAGTTTGAACTCGAATGAGCAAAGGTGGAAGCTTGAGGAGCATAAATGAAATAAATAGAGTGAGAGTGAAGAAGGATTTGGGCCTTGCAGTTTTTAGGGTTCAAGTAAAATTACACACGCGTCAATAGTATTAATAAAAAAAAAGGTTGGAACCGAATTGTTTTAATTCAAATCATTAGAACTAGACTCAAACCGTTCTACAACAAATTTGGACCGTTTAATAGTTTAAACAATTTAAACTAGACTGTTTGGAGTAAAACGATATAGTTCGGTTTGGAACCGCAGTTCCTGAACTCATTTGTCCACCCCTATAAAACACTATTCTGATTTGTTATACAGGTGGTGGTATCTTCAACAAGTAAGGCAATGTTGCTGTCATTAAGCATAATTGGTGTTGTCATTTAGTCACTGCCTTATACTGAATAGTCTTACAAAAAGATTATTTTGGAGAAAATATCACTTTGGAGTTTTAATTATGTTTTTTTTTTTTGCTAATTAGTGTCGACAATTGGTGTGATACACACTACAAAAAAAAGTCAAATTAGCAACGGCTAAATTGTCAAAAAAAAGTCAAAAACCGTTGTTAATTGTCAAAAACCGTTGCTAATTGTCAAAAAACCGTAACTCAAAGGAAGCAGCAACGGCTCAACAACCGTCACTAGAGGTGGGCATGGGACGGGATGGGATGAGATATGCCCATCCCTATCCCATCCCGTTCATACGGGATCGGGATGGGAAAAACCTCATCCCGACCTTGTCCCATCCCAAACGGGTTCGGGACGGGACGGGACGGGATCAGCGTGCTAATCTAGACATATCAAATAGAAGCCTGGACTGCTGGAAGCCTGTTGGAAGGCCTGCTGCTGCTGGAAGGCCTGCTAGGCTGGAAGGCTGCTGGAAGCCTGCTGCAGCTGGAAGCCTGAACATTTTATGCAAATGTTCATAAAATAAATAAATAAGTAAATAAAAATATTAATAATTAATATTAAAAAATTAGTTCGGGACGGGACGGGATTGGCGGGATTGAAAATCTTCATCCCATCCCATCCCATTCTAGATCGGGACGGGACGGGATCGGGATGAAATTATTCAATCCCATTAAGACCCGAAAAAATCGGGACGGGAACGGGATCGCGGGATGGGATGCCCACCCCTAACCGTCACAATATCGTAGCTATTTCAATCGTCGCTATTTGAATCAGCAACGGTAAACTATCCTGTAGCTAATTCGCAACGGCTAAAAACCGTCGCTAAGTCGAAAAGTTCCGTCGCTAAAGCTGTTTAAAATTTTGGCTGAAACTGTCGCAAAATGAAAAATAGTGACGGTATTTGCCGTCGCTAAGTTGCAAATCCAAATGAACATTAGCTACGGTTTTAGCCGTGGCTATTTAGCGACGGCAGGGAATCCCTCGCTAAATTGCAAATCCAAATGAACATTAGCGACGGTATTTGCCGTGGCTATTTAGCGACGGCAGGGAAGCCGTGGCTATTTAGCAACGACAGGGAAGTCGTCGCTAAAGTGCAAATCCAAATGAATATTAGTGAAGGCTTCGTGCCGTCGCTAAGTTGCGAGTCCAATTGACAAAATAGCCACGGTATTTGCTGTGGCTAGTTAGGGACGGCTTCGAAGCCGTCGCTAATCTGCAAATCAAATTGACAAAACTGTGACGGTTTTTGCCGTGGCTAAAAAAATTAAAAATGAAAATTATTTTTTTTATAATAAAATTATATTAATTTTAAGATTTGGCATATCCTTTTTTTGTCATTCAGAAGAAACATCTTAAACTTGAACACAATTATATTAATTTTCGTATAATCAATAAATTGTCCATCACAAAAAAATACAATCCCAAAAACTCTGTCAACCTCAAATTGAGATATAACTCACTTAAACTTAAATAACTACATAAATCATAGTGATCGTCTATGGGATATACAAAAAAATGATACATACAACAATTCAGATGATCTTGCATGCAATATAGATCATCCAACAAAATGTCTTCTACTTCAAAATTTCATATCTTCTACTTCAAAACCAATATCAATTCAGCAACACCTAAACCTGTAAAATTTGAAGGAGCAGTGCATGAGAAACGTATTGAATGCTTAAACTATGTAATACAAATCTCATAAAGTTTCACATTCAAATGGAGACTCTAAGTTACAACTAAGATGTGTTTTTTACATTACTAATGAACATCTTATTAGATAGAATAAAATATTATTTTCTATTTTGAGTTGGTGCATTTGTAGGATCGACAAAGGTAAGCGGAACATATTAACAAGGTGAAATAAAGAAATTTAAACGTTACAATGCTGAAATTTAAACGCTGAAATGCTGAAATAAATGTTGAAACGCTGAAATAAACACTGAAATAAATGCTGAAATAAATTCAAACAACATACTGCCATTTCAGCATTCAAGCATTAAAATTAGCAGCATTTCAACATTCAAATTAGCATTCACCATTTAAGCATACATTTCAGCATTCAAGCAAACAAATTAGTAGGGGTGGGCACGGGACGGGATGGGACGAGATATACCCATCCCGTTCATACGGGATCGGGACGGGATGGGAAAAACCTCATCCCGACCTCGTCCCATCCCAAATAGGTTCGGGACGGGATCAGGATGCTGCCTGTGACTGCCGCGAACATTATCATCATATAAGAGCGTGAAAAATAACTTTCTTATAATTAGATATAGATGTGGCATGCAAATATAAGGGTAGCCACTAAATCCCCTAACAATGAAGTCGAATGAGCTTGACTTTTAGAAAATGACATGATAAATGGAACCCACTAAGAGTATTGTGTCGTTGTGATGGCCTCCCAACTGATTTTACAATTTCATTACTGTGGGAAACAAAATTCATGGTTCATTGACAAAATGACATTTCATCTTTTGTTAGGGAAGAAATATAGACCTATTGGTGATGCTCTAACATATTCATAATGGTTTACCATCAATACATATATTGTAATTAAAAAAAATTATTTTTACAGCCCGGGGCATCTCAAATTCTTGGCTCCGCCCCTGAATGTTCCCTTCTGAATATGTATTACTCAGTTAATTGTCATTTTTCATCTTCACCTGGGTATTATCAATATTTGAAAGTTAAATAATTGGAGCCACTTTTATTGGGAATCCAAGCAATAGTCTGTTATCTTTCTCTTGCTTAATGAATATTTATTTCTTGAAGTAACATTTCTGTTACCACTGCAAACACCATGAGTTTCTGTCAGTCATCTGTAAGTTTATATGAATAAAAATAAATAATAAATATTAAAAAAATAGCTCGGGACGGGATTGGCGGGATTGAAAATCTTCATCCCATCCCATCCCATTCTAGATCGGGACGGGATCGAGATGAAATTATTCAATCCCATTAAGACCGGGAAAAATCGGGACGGGACGGGATCGAGACGGGATCGGGATCGCGGGATGGGATGCCCACCCCTACAAATTAGCATTCAAGCAGCATTCAGCATTCAAATGCCGTAGCTAATAGAATTTTTTTATACAGCTTAGCGACGACTCATTTGCCGTGGCTAATGCTTTAAGTAGTGACGGTGTTTATGCATTTAGCGACGGTTGTCCCGTCACAATCACAGTTTTTAAAATTTTGTGGGTTTATAGCTACGAAAACATTTAGTGGCGGTTTTTCGCCGTCGCAAAGCTTTTAATTAGCGTCGGTTTATTGATTCCGTCACTAGTTCTTGTAGCCATTCAGGCTTTTTTTTGTAGTGATTCACTACAGTAACAGCCTCTGCAATGGATTTTTGGAAAGAACTTTATCCAACTGATCTAGAAAAATCATAATACCATTTCAAAAATATTTAATACATTTAAATGAAGGGGAATAAATAATCATATTTCGAAAGCAAGTATCCAATTCAGGTAATTACGTAATAATCATCTTTGGAAATCATGTATACACTGGGGTAATTACGTTTAACCATTTCTTGTCATGCTCAGAAATGCTAATGTACAGTGCAAGCTTCATCTCAGTTTTGAAGAATATATGTAGAGAATAGTCCATACAAATTGATCTAGAGAAGCTCTTATTTATGATCTCTGTGATTTAGGATTTTTTTTTTCATTGCGTTCAAAAGTATGGATATTGAAAGTGTTATTTTAAGAGTAACAGAAAAGAAATGATAAATCAAATTTACCATCTTTTACCATGTTACCTCATCTTTGTCGTCTTCATGCAGTATTCATATTTGGTGCTCTGCATGTGCCTTTAGACTGAAAACTTAAGTCCTTAAATAGAGGCTTCAACAACCATTCTTTCCCGTCTATGTCGGTCACCTTTATCTCTTTCAAAGGCCGGACCAACATCTCAAGGTAAGATGTCATCTCCCAGCATTGTTTTACCAACTTAAAGAATATGCTAGTTTGCAAAAGGACTACAATTTGACAAGGGACAAACTTTAAAAATCAAGAATTGAATAGATTCCGAACCAAGTGACAAAAATTAAACTAAAAAAGAGTATTATCGTTAGGTAAAATTTGCAAAACAATATAAACCTAAGTGAGAGATTTGATTTTTACTCACCTTGAACCCTTAATAGAGCACAAAAACCCCAAATTCCCCCCATCTCGAAGTTGAAGAAGATGAAGAAGGAGATGTTCTTCCTAATTCGCGCCCAAAGCTTGGATGAAGAAAGAGATTAGGCCCCTCAGCAGGTGACGCGGTGCGGGTTCTTCCTCTCAGAGCTTATTCCTCTCAAAATCAAGGGTTCTTCCTCTCAGAGCTTCTTCCTCTCAAAATAGGGTGACGCGGGATGTCAAAGCTTCGTCCTCTCAAAATCGCTCTTCCAAAGCTTCTTCCTCTCAAAATAGGGTTCTTCCTCTCAAAGCTTCTTCCTCTCACTGCTTCGTCCTCTCAAAGTCTTCCTCTGAAATACGCTCTTCTCAAATACGTGGGTTTCCCATTTTTATTCGCGCCCAAAGGTTTTTATTTTGTGTAGTTTTTTTTTTTTTAAAATCGATTAGGGACGGCAAGAACCGTAGCTAAGATTTGTAAATCTTAGCTACGGTTAATATACCGTGGCTAAGTAATTTTTTGTATATATTATTTTTTTCAAATCAACACTTAGGGACGGCATAAAGCGTAGCAAAGTGTTTTTATTTGTAAATCCTAAACAAGTTTATACTCTATCAACCTGAAATTGATATTATATATATATATATGATTCAGGGGGCTACATAAGCAGAAAACTTACATGGATTTACAATCAAGGACAAATTAAAACTGACCAATTTTGAATCAAGGTTTAACAAAAAACAACAAAAAGGATTTTTGGAAAGACAAATTCAGAGTGTCCATGCCTTTTCAATCTTAATAAATATTTCTCCCCGTCCAAATTCAAAGCGTCTGCAAGTTTTAAAGAAATGAAACAATCTTTCGGCCTGAAAAAAATGAAGGCACTTCAACTAGTCAAGATGAGTAAAAAAATGACTGAAAGGCAGTAATAATATCAAATAGGATATGGGTAAGATGCAGGAGATGATCCAACAAAAAAAATTCTAAATCATTCTCATACATGCAAGTGGCTTTTAACATGGGCAATGCTAAGTCCTCTCACATTCATTAGTTGAAAGATTAATTTGGGAGTTGCTTCTGCAACAATCAAAGGAAAAAAAATGATAAAGAGTTAGTAATCCTTGATAATTGTTGAAATGCTCCGTGAGCTTCTCATATGTTGTCTCTCATGAAAGCCCTCCGATGAAGAGCTTCTGCAAGTTTTATAAAAATCAAACAATCTTTCGCCATGCAGAAAAACGAATGCACTTCAACTAGTCAAAAAGAGTAAAAAAAATGACTGAAAGGTGGTAAGAATATCAAAGTGAATATGGGTAAGATGCAGGGACGGCTTATACCGTAGCAAATAAATTGTAGCTAAAAGAATTACTAAGCCTTCTCTTTCAAAAAAACTGTTACAAAGAACATTTCCCCTCGATGAACCTCATTTGCTTAAGTTACACAGTGAAGTAACAACCACCATTATATAAGGTAAAGAGAACATTCAACAAATGTATGCCATTTTAACATTCGACAAATGTTAGCCTTGTTTATGAATTACTAAAACTTATCTCTCACCTGAAGAAGAAGACGCACGCAGGAGATGGCGGGGTTGGAGTGGGCGGAGGCGATAGAGAGTAGAGAATAAGGGACAGATAGTACCACCATGGCACCACCGTCCTCCTCCTTATATCAAAGAGAATATCTGAGATCTCTGATCTCTGAGATCTCTGATCTCTGAGATCTCTTGCAGCTAGGGAAAGGCAGGGAAGGGAGGCGGCCAGGATGGGTGTCGAGTGAGAAAATTTTCCCGACTTTGGGTTTCTTCTCTGATGCTGGGGTCTTCTCTGCCACGGCGGACTTCTCCTCTGTGGGTTTCTTCTCTGCGGGCTGAGAGAAAATTTTTGGTTGAGTTGGTTGGTAGAGAAAATTTAAATTTATATAGAGAGAGAGGTAATTGAAGGGGATTAGTTGAGTTGGTTTCATGCGGATCAGTGACGTGGTTTGGTTTAGTGCGTTGGATTGAGCTAAAGTTTTTAGGTGTTATTGACAGTTGAGATGAGGTTCTATTTTTGTGTAAAAATAAAAAAAAATCAATTAGGGATGGGTTTTTTGCGTAGCTAATAAAATAATCTTTGTAAAACTTAGCGACGGATTTTTGCCGTAGCTAAATATTTTTGTGTATAATTTTTTTTTTCAAAAAATCAATTAGGGACCGTTTTTTGCCGTAGCTAAATGTTTTTGTGTATAATTTTTTTTTTCAAAAAACATTTGGGGACGATTTTTTGTCGTCGTTAATAAAAAATATTTGTAAATATTAGCGACGGTGTTTTGCCGTAGCTAAATGTTTTTTTGTATATTTTTTTTTCAAAAAATCAATTAGGGACGGTTTTTTGCCGTCTCTAATAAAAAAAATATTTGTAAACATTAGCGATAGTGTTTTGCTGTAGCTAAATGTTTTTGTGTATATTTGTTTTTTTCAAAAAATCAATTAGGGATGGTGTTTTGCCGTAGCTAATAAAAAAATCTTTGTAAAACTTAGCGACGGCTTATGTGTCGTAGCTAAGTTTAAAAAAAAATCTAGGGATGGCAAAAACCGTAGCTACCAACTTTTCTTTGTAAAACTTAGCGACGGCTAAGAAACCGTAGCTAATAAAATAAATAGCGACGGTTTTGTGCCGTCGCAAAATAATTAGCGACAATATTTTATGATTATGGGTTAAATCAGCTGTCAAAAGCATTAGCGATGGTTTTTTGCCATCGCAAATCTTTTAATTAGCGACGGTATCAAAATACTGTCGCTAGTATCTGTAGCTATTGAATCTTTTTTTTGTAATGACAATTAATTGATGTACTGAGAGAGATGTTGGGGATTAATGAGTAGAGACGTGTTTTTGCATTTTGGGATTTTGAGGCATTCCAATCAAATTATAAAGAAAATATTAGAAGGTAACAACAAAGTTTAACTCTGTAGGTATAGGTGATAGATAATCAATAGGGATAGTGTCTGCATGGGCCGAATGAAATAAAGTGAGTTGTGGATGAGTTGATGGTGCCTATATGAATGCTTATAAAAATATTAAAATGATACTTCCAATTATGTGCAAAGACCCTCTAGATTGGTTATTTTTGAATGAATACAAAATGTCAAATTATTATTTAAAAAAAATATACATGTTTTTAACATTTGATGCTTATTTAACCCAATTTTAGCATGTTTCTCTACAACGAGCAAGTCGTTGAGACTAAAGTCTAGCGAGCAAACTGGTGGAGGCTCAAATGAATCTTTTACATGTACTGAAATACACCAACACAAATGTGATGTTTTCACGTATGGCATGGTATGGAATTTAACAAGAGGTGATGGTAAACTGCATATGGTATCACCAGATTTGATTCAAAGGTAATGCTTTTTGGGTACTTTTTTGTGTGACAGTTGATTTTGAAATAGATATATATGTATATATACACACACACACACACATACTAGTGTATCATCCGTGTCATTGACAAGACTACTCACTTTTCACAATGTATAGTCGTGCCTACAACACGACTACCGTGTTATGAAATTTAACAAGAGGTGATGTTAAACTGCATATGGTACCACCGGGTTTGATTCAAAGGTAATGCTTTATGAGTACTTTTTATGTGACGGTTGATTATGAAATATATATGTACACACATGCTAGTATATCACCCGTTTTGTTGACAAGACTACACACTTTTCACTTAGTGTATAGTCGTGCGGCCTTGGGTCGTGCCTTTGACTCCCTGCCACGCTTGTGTTTATTTGAAAATTGTAATGTTAGAAAAGACATGCCACTTGGGCCGTGAGGAATGCCCATCCTGGTCATGTCAACTCTCAATGTTTATATTTGAACCAGTGTTCTAAAAATCGGTATAGGCGCCCGCCCAATCGGGGGCTAGGCGCTAGGCGACTGGGAGCCGCCCAGGCGGCCTTCTGGGCCGGTTTTTGAAATTTATTTTTTATTTTTTATTTTCAGTTCAAACAAAAAAAAATTTAAGGCTACGTTTTTTTAATATACATTTTGTATATGTATATTGCCATTTAATTGAAAGTAATTATATGCTATTATGCTTAACTTTTATAAATTATAATAAATAAATAAATAACACCTAGGCCCCCGCTAGTCCTCCGGAAGCTAATCCCCTGCTCGCCGCCGACCTACAACCTAACTTTTTAGAACACTGATTTGAACTCAACAAAATTATATTTTTGTTTAAACTCGAGGAATTACAAATGAGAGAACATATCACAACTAATTTTAAAAATGAACCTAAAGCAATTTTCCCATTCTTCCCAAGATATAAAACCTGGCCGTAAGTACATTTAATACCAACATAATCCAAATGAATAGGCTATATTGCTATAAGGATCGGGAAAAACTGGAATTGTTTTTGTTGTTGTTAAGAACTACTCAAATGCATTAATAAATACTATTACAATATTGATGTCCTGCGAAAGTAGCTAGAGTATGAGCTTCACATTGAGAGCTCGATTAATATAATTACAATACCAAAAAGTCTGAATATTAAGCAAACGTCTAATATTACTTATAAGTGGATGCCACATCCAGTGTGTGACCGTCCTAGGCTGAAAAAAGACCATCTTTTAGGATAGAGATGAGAGTTTCTGAATCATCTAGAATTAAACATGTTCGCCATTGCTTAGCCTGGATAAGGAGAAGCATTGCATCTGCTGCATAACATTCGGCCATTGTACTGTTCGAAACCTTTCATTCTATAGGACTGGCCACTCTAGCAACCACCTCGCCTCACAATGTGGTAACAAACACACCAATAACACCCTGTTGGGAACTAGGAGAAAAACTGACACCATAAGTAACAATTATAGCATCAAGGTGAAGTGGGTAGGGGAATGGTTGGGTTTGGTTGATGTTATGATTGAGACTATGAAATCTAGCAGAAAGGACCTGGTTCTTGATACGGTCAATCGGGGTGTTTGCATACTCCGTAGACGGACTAAAATAGATAGGGTTAGAGTTGTCCAAGTTGCTAAAAGGGTGGGGTTCAGTAACAACAATTTTCAGAATGCGATGGATGGAAGAAAGGTTATTCGGTGGAGTTGATTGGTTTGAAAACCTAAGGTGATATGCTAATCTTTCCAAGTATGTTGGAAATCATCTAGAAACCTATTAGGACACAATTTGATGTTTTTGAAAACAAAGTTATTTCGAGCACGCCAAATAGTACATAAAATGCATCAAATTGGGATAACATTTCCTCTTTGAATTTTGGGTGGGCTTTTGGTGAGTTCCACATGAAATTGAAGAAAGTTGAGACAGTGGGGGCATTAGAATTCTCAACAAGCTAGTCAATGGGAATAGGTGAGATAAGATGGTGAATAATCAGACACAGGAATAACATGTGTGTCACATCCTCATAGTGGTTGTTACAAAAGTGGTATTAATCCTTAATGAGAGTGTGCAATCTGACTAGATTTGACCTAGTGGGGAGAATATTATGGGTCATCTTTTAGAGGAGGAAATGCACGCAAGGTGGAGCTCGAATCCTCTAAAGATCTCTAAGAAGATTGTGACCGTAAGTAGGAGCGAGGAGGCTTGAAATAAAAACGGCAGAAATTTCACTAGTAAAGGTTTTTGTAGCATTTCTGACGGAGAAAATCCTGTTGTTGTCTCGATCAAAGTATCAGGGGTGTCCGAGGGTCTAATCAGGATATCAAGAATGTCACTGGCGACAGGGCCAGGGAAAAAAGAGTGAATCAAGTCTGAGTTCCACTGTGGTCTTTGATCAAAATCCATCAGCCAAAGGTCCAAGATTGTGGACGGAATATCTCGATGAAATGAGTCAAGGACACAATATGTGAGAAGAAGACCTGGCTTGACCCAATAGTCTCTCCAGAGATCAATGTTATTGCTAGATTGAACTTGCCATAAGACATAACTCATCATTTTTTCCAGAGATGTTATGTTACCCCTCCAGGCAAAGGTGGCAATGGATGGGGTTTTGGAGATATGAGAAATGCTATTTTGTTGAAATAAAGAGTTTTAAGTTGGAGGACCCGGGTATTAAGAGGAGAAGAAAACAATTGCCACATTCTTTTTGCTATAAGAGCAAAGTTTTTATTCCTGATCTTAGGAATATTGAGACCGCCTAACAGGTGCAGGTGTGAGATTAGGTTCCAGGTGCACATGTGTGTAGCTTTACTTTCTACCGCTTCTTCCATTAGAAATTTCGAGTAAAATTATCATTTTTCTTAAAAATAGAACAGGGAAGCCGAAAAAATTAGATGGGGGGGGGGGGGGGGGGACAAAGGGCAGGAGGGGCTCATGCACACAAAGGGCAGCCGTCGGATCCGATGGACGGTCCAGATCTGTGGACTTAAAACTTTTTTTATTTCACAGTTTTGTGCATCATGGAATTGTTATGAAAGAAAGCAACAGCAACAGCACGCGAGTGAGTGATCCCAAAAAAGGGCGGAACGAATTCTTGAGCCATGGGGTTTAATTTGGATAGAATCTCCTCCAAATCCTTCACCTCTCTGTTAAAGCCCTCATCATTCAGATCACTGTTGGATCGAGCATAGCCACCACCTCCTCCTTGCTTGTGTCCGTTCGCCCTGTCAAGAGGAGGAAAAACCTTGTTGTTGGTGCTGTTGGGCTGCTGCACTTTCATTTGAAACGTCGCCACCTCGTTTACAATTCCAACTAAGTGGTGGTGATTCTGCTGCTGCTGCGGCTCCTCCTCCCTTGTTTCATCATCAAAATCGCTGCTATTTTGATGGTGTGAATCGGGTGGTGGTGCTGCTATTGCTTCGATCATGTTACGATTTGAATTATTGACATTCATCCTAAATTCACCGTTGTTCTCAACAACCGCCATGAAGGGAAGGGAAGATGAGAAACAAAATCACACACAAACAACAACACAAGTTGCTCTTTCTCAAAAAATTGAACACTATAACTAGTGACAAGAAAAAAAAAGGAAAATTGAGATAGGTTTGGAGCTATCGATCAATCCACCTCTAATGCTGTGACTCCATTTGAAAAACAAAATCTTCATTTTTTTTTTTTTAATAGATTAAAAGCGGTTTCCACTGGATAGATGATGAACAAAGAGAAAGGGTGAGAGAGAAGTTTAAAGTCCACATATCTGAACCGTCCATCGAATCTGATGACTGCCCTTTATGTGCCTCCTGCCCTTTGTGCGCATGAGCCCCCGGGTCCCGAAAAATTGCATTCTATTAATTGGGATAGAATTGATAACAACGTTCTTTCAGCTTTGCCGGATAACTTTGAATTTTCAAGAGTTTGGCTTTGACTTTGTCAACAAGCAACTGAAAATCATAGTTCTTTGATCGATTGGAGAAGAAGGGAGCCCAGGTATTTTTCCTTCGAAATCAAATCGACCCAAAATCACCAACTATCCTCCCCTTCCTCCCTTTCTGTTCAATTCACCAATCACGACTGGCCATCCTCTCAGATTTCATTTCACGAACAACCACTGACCACCCCGATTAGTCACTCTCTTCAGAAAACTCTACCTCTTGAGACAGACAGATTTAATATTTAGGGTTTCGAACAAAGAATTGAATGGGGAAATGGGGTTTGATCTGGCCATTCTTGTTGATACTGACACTTCACTTGATCGCCATTTTTTTCTTCACTCAAGGATTCCTTCTCACTCGCACTGAGCTCTCCACTTTCAGCCAATGCTCTGACATCTCTCACTCTCCATGCTTCCAACAAGATCATGAACAACAACAACAAGAGAGTTCTTGCTGGACGAAGCCAGCAGTCGACCGCCTCGTCATCATTGTTCTCGACGCACTGAGGTTTGATTTCGTTGCTCCCAGTACCCTCTTCCCTGGTGGTTAGTATTGGCTTCAAAATTACTTACAATTTTTAATTCGTTCAATTTAATATTTGTATAATAATTGGTTTTTAGTTAATTATCAACAATAATATTATTACATCACATATATTTTGGGTAGAGAAAAAGCCATGGATGGACAAGTTACAAGTGCTGCAGAAGTTGGCAATGGACAACGAATCCGCGGCAATGATCTTTAAGGCTATTGCGGATCCACCAACAACCAGTTTGCAACGCCTCAAGGTGAATGCCATCCCATTTGATGTTGTTGCCGAAAAATGAGTTTTTACTTGTTTTCTTTGAAATAATGCGTTGAAAGACGGGAACAAAATATCATAATGAGCGTGGTTGGTTCTATAAATAAATAAATAAATACAATTAGGACATAAGTTTTTTAAACAATCGTATTGTTGCAATCATAGCGCCAATGAAGATGAGTGCTTCAGTGCAGCCTGATGGTTTTTAAGGTGAGAAAAACAGCTGAAAATTTAGATGAATTGCGGTAGTAGAAGCGTGACCAAACATGAGTAGCACCTTAAGTTTCATATACGTTTGTAAGTACTAGTGGTGGGATACAATACAACAATGGGATGATGTCGGTTTGTTCTAAAGTTGAGACCTATATATGGCAGAGTAGTGCTGAATTTATTTATTTCAAATAATATCTTCAAATAAAGGAAATGATTCTATATTTAGGGATCAATTCAGTGAGGACATTACAATCAAACACCAGTGTTGTATTCGATGTTTTGAACACTTGCCATAACACCTTACGAGGATTTGAATGTCAGAGTCACAATGGTTACTTGTGTCGAGCATTTTGCACACAGTACACCCTACATCCATGATTGGGAAATTTATTAGAGATACTAGTATGTGATCCATAATTCATTTAAACACGTGTAAGTTTATGTTAGGCTTACCTATTTCAGAAGGCAGCAAAGATGAATAACAATTTTTTTTTGTCTTTTTTCTTCTCGTCTCTCCATCACCTCTTCCTCCAACTGCCTGCTTGAGTTATTGACATCCACTATGATGCATGGAGTCTGATAATTTCTAACTGAGATAGTGTGTCCCTGGAATAATTTAGGGCTTGACGACTGGTGGACTTCCAACATTTATTGATGTAGGAAACAGCTTTGGGGCTCCTGCAATTGTTGAGGATAATTTACTGTATCAGGTAAATTTTTTCTCGTTCTTCAGTCGTAGGAATCTGATCAGTGGTATTCCCTTTTTGACAACTTTTGATAAGCTATTGCGTGTATTTTTTTTTATTTTTTTTAAAATTTTTTTATCAGCTTGTCTGTCTGTTCATTATGTTCCACAGCTGGCTAAAAATGGAAAGCGAGTACTGATGATGGGGGATGATACCTGGGTGCAATTGTTTCCAGATCATTTTGAAAAATCATTTCCTTTTCCTTCTTTCAATGTCAAAGATCTGGATACGGTATTTGTCCAAATTATCGTTGTGTTTTTAATTTACTTAATTTTATTAAGGAGGTTCTTAATTTTGTTAAGGAGGTTTATAAAGGAACTCTCAACTTACAATTTTTTTTTTTTTTTTTTGAGAAAAACATGTATTAACTTATTTTTTGGAAAAAAAACCTTACTTTTTACCATAACTGTTTTACCCTTAAATATTTGGAGTTGGAGGAGGTGGTGGCCCGCTAGCGCGGACCCAACTCCATAAGGGAGTAGGGGGTGGACGTTGCTCCGCTGGCCAGAATCAAAACTTCCCCAATTTAATCATAAGGGCAAAAATGGAATTATGAAAATTTTAAGTCAAAGTCAATGGGGTAAAATCTAAAAAAATGTTTAAATAGGATTTTTTATATATAATTTGTTTTAAATCAAGTTAAAATAACAATTAAGTTGAAACGATATTTTTTCCAGTTTTTATTTTTATTTTTTTTGGAACTGGGGCTATAGCCAATTCCGTGTATTGTTGATGTGTTTTACTGCTAATTCTGTTACATTCTGTTCATGTTTGATTGTTCGGAGTTCTTGCAGGTAGATGATGGTTGTGTCCAGCATTTGCTTCCTGCCCTGTATGAGGAAGAATGGGATGTTCTTATTGCACATTTCCTTGGTGTGGTATGTTTCACTTGTTCAGTTATTATTTATGGAGCATTTTTGTATATCTTGGATTGAAATATTTAATATCTATCTGCTGATCTATTTCTGTGAATATGTCCTTTAATTTCTATTTATATTTTCATGTTTTTTGGATACTTTCATAAGATGTTTAGCGTTAATCCTTCCGATTCTATCCGACGTTGAGGTTAGGTACTCTTCAACTAGATCAGATAGTTTAATCATTTTCGAAAATTTCTATATTTTTGCCTCAATTCTCTCATTACCTTCTCTCATTGCCTTCCATTTCGTAAGGCATTCTTTGACTGACTTGTGCTTTTGGCCAAGACAAATTTGAACACCCTATTAATCGAACAACGTCCTCACATTCATCAAAACTTCAGTAAACACGATCACATGATTTCATTAATGGAAGTTTTGGACCTTAGTGAATTTGAATATGTTTTGATGTCAAATGTGGCTATGACCACAATGTTCCGTATGGCAAGTGAGCATCATGCAACCACTATTTTCCCAAATTGGCATTGAATTAATGTTGGATGTGATCCCAGTTGTCATTAATTGTACAGATCCAAAGATAGTACATAACTTGTTACATCTCTTGGATCTTCTTTTCAAAATCGCTTTTTACTGACCACAGGTTCAATTTTGTTTATGGTGTATTCGACACCTTTCGTAAATGAATATCATGTAATGATCTTGCTTAATTTGTTTATCCATTGACACATGTTTTAACTCCTCATAATACTTATGCAAGCTGAATGTTAACTCACTTTATCTTTCTTAATCAGGATCATGCAGGTCACATTTTTGGAGTTGACTCTATTCCCATGATTGAAAAATTAGAACAGTACAACACCATTCTTGAGGCAAGTTTCTTGAATATGTATCATTGTTGCATGTTGAAATATATTCTAGTAGTACTGTCACCACAATGGTAGCCCACTCGGCCTTAAAACTTTTGTGAATTAGTTTTGCTTGTGTTCCGTTATGAGTAGCAAATCCAAACTATTATGGTTACTGAACTCTTTGTTTGAACTGGAATTTGGTTGTTATGACTCAAAGTTTGGGACACCACATGATGCATATTGTGGAAGTTTGCCAATTCATGCGTATATGAGGAAGAATTAGCTAAAATTATCTTTCCAAGATCATCCTCACCAAAAGATAAATTGTCTCTGATTTTTCAATTCTGAGCAGAATTTCCTTTCGACACTCTGAAAATCCATTAGTGCATGTGTATATTATTTTTCTCATTGTCATTTCTCTATTTTTATTATTGTTGTTGTTGTATCAAAACAATGAGTTGGATCCTATTCTCCTATAGAAAGTTACGGAAGTTCTGAGAAACCAATCTGGACCAGGTGGTATACACGAAAATACCTTCCTTCTTGTGATGGGCGATCATGGCCAAACCTTAAATGGTGATCATGGCGGTGGAACTGCCGAAGAGGTCTGATACATCATAAAATGCCATCCTTCTGAAGCTTATTTGTTTCATATTTACCAATCATTAGCGTATGTTACACAGGTTGAAACATCACTCTTTGCAATGAGTTTTAAGAAGCCTCCAGCTGCTGTATCATCTATACTGGATTCTTCAAACGAATTAAACTTGGTATTCTTCTTAATTATTACTCTACCCCTGATCCGAACCAAGTTGTCCATTACCTGGTTCATTGTTCACGATATTCTCTGTAGATGATTTGACTTTATTTGTTTGTTTTTTTTTTTTTTTTAATTTTTAAAATTTTTTTATCCCCGTTGAAAAGTTTATTTTGATTTTTGATGTTTAGGATGGGCAAAGGATTCGGATTAGCTCCATGCAACAGGTTAGAAATGCCATTCCCTTTTAGGTTGCAAGTCTTGTAAATTTCTGCTCTTTTCAGGTTTCTTCAACGCACATATTTTTCACTGGTTTTTTGTAGCTTGACTTTGCAGTAACAGTTGCGGCACTACTTGGTATTCCATTTCCTTTTGGAAGGTGCAGTGTAAGCATCCTTTCAATTGAGTTATACATGTTAACAATTTCCTTTTTGAAGGTGCAGTGTAAGCATCCTTTCAGTCGAGTTATACTATATTAACTATTATATTTGGTCGTATGAAATTACAATTATTGACCTCTCTCTTTTACCACATAACTAGCAAGTTATCCATAAGGAACTCCATGTCAGTTGCACTTTTGTTTACAAATATGTGTTTGTTAGCATCAATGTAAAATCTTAGCACTGAGCCTTTGATAAAAGGAAGTAGGGCATAACCTCAATTTTTAGGCAGAAAAGCTTTAACAAATTCATGAAAGGTAATGAAATCAATACAATGATATATTCACAAATATGACAATAACTTGAATCGATAAATTCAAGAATTAGTGTGAACCTATCTTTACACGGCGCTGAATATGAACACCATGACTGTCAAAAAGCAAATGGTTATATCATATGGAAACCCAACTTGTTGACAAAAAAAATTGACATTCCTAAATAAAAAACATTAAAAGATCTCATATTGTGTTTTTAGCTTCTTTTTTCAAATTTTTTTTTATCAGTCACTTGGAACGTTTGTTTTAATCTATAATCTTAAACAAATATTCTCTTTTCTTGGTTAAGATCCATCACAATGAATGCAAATACATTCATTACTTGCTTTCCACCATTTCATTAATATATCTTCATCCAAGCCCGATGAAGATGACTTTTATTTTGTATTATGCTTTGATGGCTAAAATCTGTAAATGAAAGCAAGGGACATTGATCATCTCCTTTCCATCACTATCATTAGTATCTTTTTTGTACTACACCATTCAAGCCTTAGTAGGATCTATCAAGTTAAAAGATAACGATGATGATGCTAGTGGCCAAGGATGCACGGACTCGGATACGACAAGGCGACTCGGCAATTTTCAAAAAATTAGGACTCGGCGACATGTCAAACCTTATTTTTATATTTTTTTGTTAAAAAACTATTAACATAAACATTAATTAATAATCCAAGCACATTTTTGATAATACTGACATTTTTCCATGTGTTTATAATTTTGTTGCAGGTAATAATTATTTATGGCCTATGGGAAAATACGAATTTGCCTAAAACTGATTTGCTTAGTAGTTTAAAAGATAATGGGTAACTTCACCCATCTCCTTCTAATTAGAGCTTTATGGGGATTAGAAAATAATTTGATGAAGAGAGATAAAAAGTAGAGGAAAGGGCATAACATACATATTGTTTTTTGGTGCATATAGATCTCTTAGGAAAGGTATATGGGATGGAGTATGTAAATGACATATTTACCTATGGTTTTTGTCTTAATGGGGGTGTCTTGGGAATGAAAGAAATGCAATAATTGGATGGATGGTGGTGGGGGGGGGGTTACTTTTATAATAGTAATGTTGATTCAAGAGAGAAAATTAAGTTGTTGGTTTGTAGGTTGTAGGTGTGACACTGTGAGTAGGGTTTAGTAAGTAGACCTGGTGAAGGGGCTTTGGAAATTAAATATTGAAGTGAAGGGGCTTTGGAATTTGAAGAGATTTTGGATAGATAGTGAGAGAGAAGATGAAACTTTGTTGAAGCAAAGAGGGACTAACCTGTACAACTCCGCAATATCCTCCTTCCTTCACCAAGTCCTTTGATTGACGATGATGGAAGACTTTTTTCATGCGGTGTCGATCTGAATCAGAAGACTTTGTCACTTCTTTCACTCCCTCGACGACGACGGAAGACTTCTTTCATGTGGCGTCGATATGACGATGACAGAAGGCTTCTTTCACACGACGTCGATCTGAATCAGAGGTTTCTCCTTTCACTAAGTCGATCTCCTGCGTCTGTGTCTGTGTGAGCTCTCAATTTCCCTCTTTGTGCATCTGAAAGAGCAAGGCACCTAAAAGAAGGCAAAAAAAAAAACGTGTCCTGACCGTGTCGGGCGCGTTTGAATAGGTCAACGAGTCGGACATGTTGAATACGTGTCGGGCGCGTGTCCGTATCCGACACGTATTCGACTCGCAATATGGAGGTTTTGTGAAGAGTCGGTGCATCCCTACTAGTGGCGATGTTGCTGTTAAATTTTTAGTCCATGTATGTACCATTGTATTGCAATCTAGATTACTTTGCGCTAGTGGCTGAACATCAAACTAACTAGCATTTTCAAAGTCAGGAACTTCTCCAGCAAATATTTTTATTGAAAGATGAACTATTTGCTCTATATTGCCGCTAATCAGCTTGTCATGGCCAGTAATTGTATCATGATTTTTATTTTTATTCTTTTGAGATAGTTCTTACCTGGTTTTCTTATTTCAGCATAGGACATGTTAACCCTGAGCTATATGCTTTAAGTGCTGGTACATGGAAGCAACCACAAACATCCCCCACAAATTTCACTAACCAGGCAATGTTGGAAGGGTGGATGCAAAATTATGCTAATGTTCTCTGCATCAATTCCTGGCAGGTACTTCATCTTTTGTTGTTGATGTGAATTTTCTTCATTTTTTTCAGTCATCATCTAGTAGTTCTCAAAAAGAACTCAAAGCTAAAATTTTTAGTCCTTGTGTACTGCTTTGGGAGATATATGCATTAAAACATCTTCTTATTTATTTTTAATTAATTAAATGATATATGCACCCATATTTGCGTGGCAATTGTTTCCAATATTTCTGGAGTATAATTTATTATATATTTTTTACAAATTTTTTTCTTGTTCCAATTGAAATCATTCTTCAGTATTTCCTACAAACGAAATAGGAAGGAGTCTTTTGGGTGTGCAGTGTCATGGAACTCTTCAGCTGAACTTGAATTTTGGCACCTTACAGTATTACAGTCAAGTCCCTATGAAGATATTAGGATCTTGTTGAACATGTCCATATTCATCAAATGATTTGGCAATTCGATACTTTAATTTAGTTAGAGGTTGGTTCTTCGGGAATTAAAATTAACCATGGCATCTGAGGCACACACAGAATACACCAAAAAAGCTATGAATAGAGTTGCTGCCATGAAGTGGTTTATCACGCCTTCCTGTTTACTTTATGTCCCGCCTAAAATGCCAACTGCTATAGTTGACAGGTTGAGAATGCATCAAGAGGTTTTATATGGGGATGCTCCTCGAATGGTGTAAGGTTCTATCTAATTCCATGGAGCAGGTTGTGTACTCTGGAAATGAGAAGAGGCTTTGGTATATGGAATTTTTGGGAGAGTGATTTTGGCACTCTAGGAAGTGGATATTCTCCATATATGAAGTCATTGTGTCTAATTATCTTAACTGGCTTGTTTTCAGGCAGCACCACTATTCCATGTGGTGGTTGTCATTGGCAACTGATCATCAACACAAGATGATTATTTCCCACCAAAATGAGGATTATCAAGAAGAAAGATAGCATTCACAGACTACATCTATGAGAGTGTTTATAGCAAGTCCATTGCAGCTGCTTGCAAGCCTGTCTGGGTCAACCACTTGGGTGAACAGATCGAAGCAAACCCACCCCATCCTCAGTCTGTTTTTCACTCCAAAGTTTGGTTCGTGTTTAAAGGATATAAATCATGCTTTGATTCAAAACCCCTAGCCAGTGATGAATCCCCAGGAAGGAGTATGGAATTCCTTGCCTCACCCTGAGATGAGAGGGAAGGTCGATGTTTGACTCGAATCCTGGACCTGATGGTTATACTTCTCAATATTGAGCACCTTGCTTTTTTCCGTCAGCCTTCAAACAAATTAGGATGGCAGCTTCTATCAGCCTGGAAATAGTAAAGGACTACAAGTTGTTGGTTGGGAGGTTCAGAAATTGTCAGTGCTTATGGAAAGTTGAATATCGCCTGACTGATGGAGAAGATAAGAAGGCATGGTCTTCCGCTAATGGATGCTATTCAAAAAATCTTTTAATAATTTCATAACTTTCTCCAGGTGGTCTAGAGTACTTTCTCTAATTAATGAGCACCTGCTTTGTTATCCTTTTCGCTGTGCATGCTTTTGTATTCCAAGGCTTCTTTTTCCTTATCTGTATTTATGATAGATTAAGTGTGGAAGCAATAAACAAATAACTAGAAACTTGATTTGTAAATAATTCTCTAAACTTTAAACTAAAACTTTCTATTACATGAGCCAATGACCTTAATTTATAGTTGACCTAAGCTTGTCAAGTAAGCAACTAGTTTTCTAAACAAAATAGAAACCTTAAACTTATTTCCTAATCGAACTTGTACTCTTAGTTGGGCCTTAACACGGACTGACCAAATTGTTAATTAATACTAATATTAATGTACATCATTCTATCCCGCTTCGAAAAAAAAACTCATTCTCGAGCTTAGCTGTGTCAGCCAAGCCATCTGCAACCAAGAAAATGTGCTTATGGGCCAAATCACCTAGGTCTATGAGTTAAAACGGATAACGGACCCATAACGGTCCATGAACATTATAGGTTATAACGTGATATAATGGTATATAACGGAAAATTTTGTTAAATATATTTTTAATACCTCCACAAAGTATTGATGTATTAGAGACAAACAAGTAAATCATGTTCATAACATTAAATTCAAAAACATCAAAACATTAATAAATAAACATCTTCCCTTCGTATGAGAGTGAGATCTCAATTGAGAGTGCTAGACTCTTCCTTTTACCTTCTCTCGTTCTTTGTCAACCGGCGAGATCTGGTTCTATATTGATTGTGACGGTGAGCTCTGATCCTTTTTCGATCGAGAATGAAATGGGTGATTTTTTTTTTATATATATTAGAACAAAAAGTTAAAACGACGTTATTGAAAAAAAAAACGTTATCTTACAACTTCCTCTTTCTTTGTTGCGGGAAGGAGCCATCTCTATGGTTGGGGGAGAGGGGTTTGAGAGGGATTGTGTTTCTTGTGGAAAGTTGTCTACAATGCTGATTGGGTTGAGAGGGTCTTTGGTGGAAGGGATGATAGTGCGAGTACCAAGGGGAAAAATCTAGGGTGCCTGGTGGTATGCCTGGAGTTGTGCCTGGTGGCCACCAGGCACCGTCCATCTGTCTCGAGATGTGCATTAATACATATCTCGCAACAGATAGACGGTGCCTGGTGGCACCAGGCATACCACCAGGCACTGTAGTAGTGCTCAATGATGGTGCTCGGGAAGTGGTAAGAGGAGGGGCTGCCGGTACTCGAATAGGTCCAAACATTCAATCTTTTCTCTACTGCCAGCCAACGTTATATCGCAGCCATAATATAAAAACTTGATAATCTCATAACGTAATGGCTTACCCTCGTTAAACGTTATATCGGAGTTATATCGACGTTATAACGTTGTTTTAACTACACAGCCTGAGGTGTCATCCGGAGGAGGGGAAGCATCAACTAGCAATGGACATCTCCATTTGCAATATGTCCACATTTGAAATTAGGATTATAAGCAACAGTACGCGCAATTGGTTTAGCAGGTGTGGTAGGGACCAAAGTTGTTTAAGATGTAACCGAAGTAGTCAAATGATATTGTGAACAGGCTTCAACCTACTGCTCTCTGCTTTTGCCATAGTAGTACTCAAAATTATATCCAATTCCTCCTGCATAGGCTGAAAAAGTCCATGTAAATACCTATTAACTTTTTGTTGTTTAGATTCCTTCATCTTCAGTCTACTGCACAAAAGACGAAATTTCTCATTGTATTCAGAAACTGGACACTTGCCTTGTGTAAGTTTATGCAACCTTCAAAACAATTCTCACTGATAATCTTATGGAATGAAAGAACATTATAATAATTTTTCCATCCAAGGCCAAGTCTAAACTGGTGCCTTCCTAACAATTGTCTTTCTGTGATCAAATCTCCCCACCAATTAGATGCGGTACCTTGTAACTTTGTTGCAACTAAATGTACAATTTTAATACTTATATTCCAAAGCCTTTATCCATTTTAATATCGCCATGTTGTATACTTTCCAAGCAACAGACAAAACAATCTAAAATCATAGGTAAAACATCAAAATTATTCTCACCTCTATAAGTACCGTGATGAGTTCTTCCCCTGTTATTGGGAGGACGAAAATTGGCTCGTTGTGGTGGTTCATAAAAGTCCAAATTGAAATCATAAGACCTGTCCTGAGGGGGAACATAGCCTGTCCTACATTGGGGAATAACTTGACCATCAAAATTTGAAGAGGGTGGTGAATACTGAGAATGGCGATGCTGGGTATCCAGGTCCTCATCAAAAGAAGATTTAATATGTTGTGGTGGATCAGAACAATTGTTGGGGTGGAAATAACTTCTTCCCAATTTAACTCCACGAACAAAACCAACTTTTCCTTCATTAGAAGATGAATGAGCTTGCACAGCAGGTCGATTTTGATCACACGCTCTCGCTGGAATCAACGTCGCATGCCGATCACAGAAGGGTTCTGGCTGTTGACAGAGGTTGAGCAACTGCGAATTAGATTTTGCTGGTGGTGTTAGATTAACGAGGCGAGGACTGCTGAGTTGGGGCATGATGATAAATTCTCCGTCTTGCCGGTGGTGTTCCAGCGTGTTCATCCGAGGATGAGGACGGTGATTGACGATGGCGTGCAGGAAGAGAACGTTGAAGCATTCCATCCAAACGTTGATGGCTAGCTTGTCATCCCGACGACGAGTTGGATCGATTTGCAGCGTAGCATGCCAACACGATGGAGTTGCAACCTGTTGTTGGCGAATGGTGTCTACCCTTGCTCCGAATCAAGTACACTCTGTCCCCCAATTCCATCTCCATCGTTTCTTCTTCTGCTTGTTGGGGTAGGATTTGCACCGTCCCTTGTTTTTTGTGAATTTTCTGTTTTGTTAGGATTTTTGTGCAAATCTCAACTCGCGATAAACAAAGAAGCGAAAATCATAAGAAAAGAAATAAAAAGACAGGGTTCACCAAGTTTTAACACTGCAGGGCCCAATCATACTCAAAAGAAGAGTTTGATCCTGGCTCTAGAGCAAAGCCCAAAATGGCATAACCAATGCATAAAGTTCTCTTTTCTAGCATCCTAGACTTAGGAAATTAGACCAAATCGGGGAAATTAGGGTTGTTCTCCACAACGACTTATTTTTTCTTTCGATCCTTTTCATAGTGGATGTTGTTGCGAATTATTGAGTTTGGGTATTTTTCCTCTAAATCTATAATGCAAGGTTTCATGGCCTTACAACACGACATCTTGTAGATAGCCTTAATATCTAATTCTATAAGGTGTCCTTACCTTCGTAATCATCAAAGAAGGCGCATTTTCCCAATCAACAATAGTAGGGTTCACATCCTCTGTTTGAAACAAATCATTTAAAAATCTCATCTCGTTGTCCAGCCTCACGACGCGACTTTTTCGGATAGCTTCAAGTTCTTGACGAACCAAGACAACAGTCAACTGCTTCGAGATGCTTGCAAGGGCTTTCTCCATGCACTCCATCCTTGCATTGGTAACTAGTTCCTTTAGGCAGCATCTTTATCCAAAATTTTTACCGCCTTGATACTAATTGATAGATTTAAGCGCGAATGCAGTAAAAAAAAACTAGAAACTTGAATCGACAAAGTTTCTTTAATCTGAAAATAATTCTCTAAACTTAAAAAAAAACTGTCTTTTACATGGACTAGTGGCCTTAATTTATAATTGACCTAAAGCAAACAACTGGTTTCCTAAACAAAATATTCCTAATTGGACTTGTACTCCTAGTTGGGCCTTAGCATAGACTGACTCAATTTTTAATTTATACTAATACTAATACTAATACCATCAATTTATCTCGCAGTTTGCCTGCAAGAAAGATGCCCCTGTATATATACTAGTATATCACCCCTGTTGTTGGCACAAATACACTTTATACTTGAGTGATTTGCTTTGAATCAAATTCATGTGATCAATAGTTGCACACATGCACTCATCCAAAGTCCACCTAATGTTGCTTAAAGTTTTCTTAAATTCATGTGATCAATAGTTGCACACATGCACTCATCCAAACTCCACCTGATGTTCCTTAAAGTTCTCTTAATTGGAGTTCCTTATAGTATACACTTTATACTTAATAGGAGTTCCTTAAAGTTCTCTTGGATGTTGAAATTTTTTTATACAAAAATTTAACTTTGTGTCTTAATTTACCTCTTAGCCTTAGAGTAATCAAGTTCTTCCAACTATTTTTACAAAGCTTGGGTATAGTGTGTGAGCATATATATATATATCATAGGAATCAATTAAAACCCATCTAAACTAAATCAAATCTTCTCAACTACCCAGGAAGAACACTAATGCCACAAACACCTATTGATCACAAACAACAAAACTTCAACGTAATCAACAAATGCGACCACACTCTTACCCCTTATCCCATGCTCAATAACTCCAAATTCTCCACCTCACTCAACTCTTCAATTTTCTCCAGAGCCTTCTCTAACTAGAAATCAAAACTCAACCAGTGCTCCGAAGAGAGAAATTGAAATCCACCATTACTAAATAGGGAGAGAAATTAGTGCGAGAGAGCCAACCAAAATCACTGCTAGGTGAGGATGGAGTTCTAGAAACGTTCAATTTCATGTGGGATAGCGTGTTGTCATTTTCTTTTGTGAAGTTGAAAAGGTCTTTTGACGATGAAACGATCAATGATTTCGTCAAACTGATGAGCATACGAGATTATATTTGTGCGTTGTGGGTTGGCTATTTGACAGAGAGAATTGAAGAATAACAAGCTGGATGTGAGAGGAGCAGATGGAAGTTGGCGATGTGCCCTAGCTCCCTTAAAGATGATTTTGGTTGATTGGTTGAGAGTAGAGTCGAGAAGACAAAACATATGTAGATGCTTTATCACACCACTTTAATCCGAGCGCTTAATCTATTTTTGTTGGATATCTCGATGGTATATACACTGTAAACTAAGTTTGTATAAGGTTATCTATTTTGAACTACCAGTCCATCATGATTTGTTATATAGATATGATAAGAATATATTTAAATATATTCAAGTACCACTTAAATTATCTATGGTTGGCGTCGGGCGCATGGTAGCAAAGTCTCTTTGCTAACGTGCACCTTGGTTTTCAAAATTTGAAGATTTCGATTTTTACGTGTGGTTTCTAGGAAAACCTTTACCGTACTGTGTTTTTCATTTTCTTTTCCTTTTTTAGACACTATCACTACTGTTCTATTATCCTTTTAGTAAAAAAGTCACAAAATACATTGACTATTCTTCTTCTTCTTTTTCATAGTTGACTTTCACTTACAGCAAAAACAAGCAAAAAAAGGGGGAGGTTCTTTCCAAGAGAATCAATCGCTTGACTCATCGTTTGCTTCACCAGAGGAAGTAGACATCTTAGCTCCATAGCCCTATAGATCATCATCTGATCCAATCCTCGCGCTCTTCCTCATAAGATGCCTCAAGATCTCCCATTGGTTCACCATAATCACTGGAGCTGAGTGGGATCACAACAATATATTTCCCATCGTGAATATCAAGACAACTCTTTCAAGACTTGAGTTCTCCTGACGACGTGGGTGAAAATCTCTTTCTCTCTCCAGTCGAGACATACTTGCAGGAGCACCATGCATTCTGATTAAAAAATAGTCAGGCGGTTGGTGATCTAATGCACAGATCAAAACTAGGGAGCAAGTGCGTTGGCTAGGGGAAGCATTGCTACTGGCTGCAAAAGCAAACGATCAATCAAGAACTAATCAATGGAGGAATGATAATAAATGAACACTAATGCAATTAAAAAACAACAAGAGTGGTCTTTTGGAGCTCGCGTTCCAAACAGCTGGTTGTTCCAGCAGGCAGGGGCAACTTAGGTTGGAAATCTCTGGGTAGTCTTACTCATTGTAGTTAAGGCGTTGAGGTGAGGTGAGGCGGACGCCTCACTTCACTGAGGCAGTCTTAACATTTTTAAAGAATTTTTTTAATAATAAATTGAAACATCTTAGCATAGTAGTATGCATCATCATTTTGATAAGTATCACAAGCAAATATGTACAAAAAGTGACACAACTACCTAGAAGCGAACTATTTTTTAAAGATTTTTTTATAATAAATTAAAACATATCAGCATAGTAGTATACATCATCATTTTGATAAGTATCATAAGCAAATATGTACAAAAAGTGACACAACTACTTAGAATCGAAATGGAAATATAATAAAGTTGCATAGCATAGCAAAAAGATGCACTACATAAGTGTCAAGTAACTTACAAACATCCACTTAATCATTAAAATCAATAATTTTGAAAGAATAGAAACTTGAGAATATTGAACATTTGTTAGAAGAAAATTGTTGGAATGGTTGGTAAAAATCCACAAGTATAATCACTATTGGTATTCCAAAAGAATAAAAATCATTGAACTAAGCTATGAAAAATCAAGATTCATGTTGATCGCATATTGATCAAAACATGGTATGTTTTCTCAAAAAAATAATATAAAAACTGTGACAAATTTATCAAAACTTAAAAATGTTTTATCTTGTTTTAATCAAATTGATCAAATATTACACCAAAAAACATAAAACCTTATTATAGAGTGGGTTGCATCCTCTTTTTGCTGTAATTAGGCTGCAAATGGGCTGAAAATGGGTTGCAATTGGGCTGGCTACAACCAGTTTTTGGGCTGAGGCGGTTGAGGCAGTGAGACGGTTGAGGTGGTGAGGCGGTCCGAGGTGGACGCCTCATTTCATCGCACTGCATTGCCTCACTTGGAGGAGAAATTATGTAAAAACGCCTTGAGGTGCGCCTAGGCGGTGGCCTTGACTACACTGGTCTTACTGGATGTTTGTTAGGCAAAACTCCTGCCCCTACTCCTACTCCTGAACCCTCCATCCATCCCAATACCAGAGCCGGAAGCTTACCCATTGTCCCTACACCACTCACTTGTGAGGAGGGTCACTCATTTGCTCAAATCACTAGTCAACCCTATGCTTCTTCTAAGTCAGCTCAACCAACTCACCCCTCTCAGACTCGGTTCATCCTTTCATCCCCTCATCTCCCAATAAAATTGTTATCCACACTCATAGACATGCTTTCGTTCCACCCCACACTTCTCTCACCCCATCTCACACGCAACACCACACCCAAACCCATGTTCCTGCACCAGCTCTAAACTGAAAACCTTCAACTTGATCTTGTAATGCACCATCACCTTTGTCTGTGTCTCATGCACCCTCCTTGGGGGGAGGTGGGTGCAAAAAAGGAACCATTCACATTTTCCTCGCTGATCTTTTTTGGGGTGCAATGCTTGTGATGGATGATCTACTGACTGGGCGTCTCCTAACTAGACCGATTTGTCTGCCCAACCCAACTACCCCTAGATCGTCCAATTAGAAGATCACTCCACCAATGCAACATGCCTCTTGCGTGCAAGACGAGAAACCGGGCCTGATTGCAGAGATCTTGTGGCAGAGATGGCTCATGAACTTTCGAGATTGTATGGAGAGAGAGGGAAGGCAGGTGCAAGACTTGTGGGCACAGATAATTGGAACCAAGCAGAGCTAGTTCTTCCAAAGCAGTGGGTCATTCCAAATTAACCCTCACTCGTAATGGTACAAAAATACCTAATCCCAATTCTTAATTGGAGGGAGAAGCTTTAAATAGACCTGATTAAAAAACATAGGGCTTGGAAACTCAAAGCCCAAGCCCAAGCCCAAAAACAGAAGCGGAGAGAGTTGCACATGAAATTCGCGTTAGCCACGGCTAATGATCCAACGAAAGTATCCTTCAAGCAGAAATCCAAGGGTCAGAAATATATCGAGAACAACTTCAATCTGAACAACTCTCCACTCAAGAAAGAAATTTGGTTACCACGGCTAATCAATTATTTGTGGGGAACCCTCGTGAATCTAATGGAGGTGATAGTGTTGATTTAGAGGGGAACACCACACTGGAAAACCATTTAAAGGTAAGAGCTCTGATGGGGGTGGATATAGAAACAAATTCATGGTGGATATTTTCTCGGTTAACTCTAATGACCATTAAGCTGCTAACTTGGAATGCTAGAGGGTTGGGTTCTTCAGATAGATTAATTAGTCCGAGGAAAATGCATTTAATGGTGGATCCAAATATTGTGTTAATTCAAGAAATAAAGTTAGAGGTTTTGGATGGGGATCTTATCAAGCTAATGTGGGTAGAGATCGACAATTTGTCCTGCTATGGGGATTACTGGAGAATTTTCATAATCTGGAAGAAACATCAGTTTGTCTGCATTGATGCGTTACCAGTGCTTTCTCACTCTCTATTCTCTTCCAAAATATTGGTGATAATTTCCAATAGGTTCTTTCAAACATTTATTGTCCAACCTCTTGTGCTCTCACCCCTGGTGTTTAGGTGGAGATCTTAATGTAATCAAAGATAGGAATGAGGAATATAAAAGCAGCAGGAGAAATGCTTACATTAGAAACTCCGACTTCTTTATCAGTGAGTTTGCTTTATTAGATTTTGAGCTCAAAGGTGGCAGATTTACCTGGTCTAAAAATAGAGACTCCCCCACCTTGTGTTGATTTGATGGAATTTTAGCTTCAGGTGATTGGGTGGAGCATTTTGGTCTCCATAGTGAATTTTTGCTGGAAACAACAAGTTCTAACCATTATGGAGTTCTTCTGGTCCCTAGTCTATACAAAAAGCCTGGCCACTTCAAATTGAAACTTATGTGGTTTTAGGACCAAAGTTTCTAAAATTAATAGAAGACAAGTGGGAGTCCTCACAAGCTCATTGTAATCCTGGGTATAGCCTTGGAGCGAATAGAAAGGTCTGAAGAATCATATCAAGGAGTGGAATAGAAACCACTTTGGTAAACTTGAAACTCTCATTGAAAGGCAGCAAGAAAAGCTCTCTTTTTTGACCAACTTGAAGAGGGGAGGGACCTATATGAATAATAGAATAGCAAGCTGCCAACTAACGTAGAACTCAATAATCTCCTTAAAAGAGATTTCATCACATGAAAAAGAAAGACTGACAGTAGGAAAACATGGAGATTATTGCTCCAAGCTCTTTCACATTTGGGTAATCACAAAAGAGTTGTTAATTCAATTCCCGCCCTTCAGATTCAAAATCAGGTGGAAACCCAAGATGCAATCATTGCTGATCACATTGTGCAACACTTTAAGACCATGTTCCAAGAGCAGGAACAGTGAAGACCCAAGCTCTCAGGGGTAGTGTTTAATAATCTTGATCTGCGGAGTAGTGATTCTCTGGATGGTGATATTTCAGAACTAGTAGTTAATGCTCTCATAGAATTAGAAGAAGTTGCCTCATGGATGGACGGATACCCTATTTATTGACTTAGAAAATGTTGGAACATAGAGTAGATTTCATAGGGTAATTGCATAATCAATTGTAACTAATTCCTGGATTGGGGGACTAAACCGATCTCTGATTCCCCTTATTCCCAAGGTCAAAGGAGCCATGATCATTTCTCAATTCAGGCCAATCAACCTCATTTTTTTCAGTGTGCAAGATAATCTCCAAGGTTTTAGCTGTCATACTGAAAGCTCATATGCATACTCTGGTTTCTCACTAGCAGTCAGATGCAATGGAGGGTAGACAACTCATTGATGGTCCCCTCATTGCAAATGAACTCGTTGACTCTAGGTTGAAGTCTAACAAGTCTGGCCTAGTTTGCAAGCTTGACTTTTCCAAAGCTTTTGACATGTCAGCTGGGAATTCTTGGAATACATTCCACAGAGAATGTGGTTTGGAACTAATTAGAGAGGTTGGATAAGGGTGATCCTCAAATCAGCTTAGGT
This sequence comes from Berberis vulgaris, assembly GCA_963556465.1. NCBI lineage: Eukaryota > Viridiplantae > Streptophyta > Magnoliopsida > Ranunculales > Berberidaceae > Berberis > Berberis vulgaris. The sequence continues at coordinate 73,153,847 of OY747135.1, forward strand.
TTTAGTCAAAATTAATGGGCTTGTGGAAGTTTTTTTCAAAGCTTCTACATGAATCAACAAGGTGATCTTCTCTCACCTTTACTTTTCTCCTTGGTAGCAGAAGGTTTAACTCAAATAATCCTTAGAGCTGAACACTGACCTTATCAGGGGTTCCAACTCAGAACTCTACATCCATTCCTATTCTTCAATATGCTGATGATACAATACTATTCCTGTAATAGTTTACTAAGTATGAGGCAATTGGTTCTCCTCTGGTTTGGCGTTGTTTTTGGATTCGGCATCAACTTTCGGAAGTCTATTCTCTACACTATAGGAGATGTGGAACACATGGATACAATGGTAAATATTCTTCAGTGTCAGCTAAGTGCACTCCTTACCACTTACCTTGGCCTTCTTCATGGGGCTAAGTATAAAAGCATAGCAATTTGAGAACCTACCATTGACAGGCTAAGAGCAGGTTGACTGTGTGGAAAACAAATTACATTTTTAAGGAGTCACTTTGATATATAACACTCTTGTTAGCATTCCTATTTTCTTGATGTCTTGTGTGGTAATGCCTATCTATCCAGCAAGATATTGATAAGATCTGCTGATTTCTTACGGGGGCCAATCAGCAGAGCAAAAATTTGCATTGGGTCAGATGGAGTGAGATTTGCAAACCTAAGGATCAGGGTCGACTTGGCATTAAAATTAAACCTCTTCAGTAAAGCCTCACTTGCTAAATGATTATGGAGATTTGGTACTGAATAGAATGCCTTGTGGAGGACAATCATTCAGGAGAAGTATGAGAATGATCAAGGTGGTTGGTTTGCCAATTCAATCACCATCCCCCATGGGTGCTCCTAGTGGAAAAGTATTCTCAACTCAAAAAATTCCTTATAGCTCACAAGGTCACACCTCTTTGGACATAGGGAATGGAAATAAAATTCCCTTCTAGGAAGACAGATGGTGCTTTCTTCCCATTTATAAGCTGTCTATGGCAAAATCAACAACTATTTCCCAACTTTACCAAAGCACCAGCTCTGACTCTCCTAGTTGGGATCTGAAACTGAGGAGAGGGGTCAAAGATGATGCGCTTCCGACCTTGCTTATGCTGCTAGAACTACTTAGCTCATTTAACTAGTTTGAGTTTGACAGCGAGGACATGTTGAAATGAAATGAGAAGTCAGGAAAATTCACTGTCTTTGATTCTCACCTGAAACTCCTCACTCATTCCATTGCAGAGACAAACTCTGCCCCCATTCCTTCCCCTTTGGGTCACAAGGTGTTTTGGTATAAGGAAGTTCCCCCAAGAGTCAATTTCTTTGTTTGAGCCATGGGCCAAGGTAGAGTCCCTACTGTGGACTTGCTAATCAACAAAGGTATCACCATCCCAAACACATATGCTCTCTGTCAGATACACTCAGAATCCATGGAACACATTTTTTTTCTTTTGTCCCTTCGCTAGAAGATTGTGGAGCTCTATCTGTAATGAAGCCAATTGCCAACCTCCCATTACCCATTCCCTGTTCCAATGGGTTGCTACGTGGAAAAGAAGAGACATGACTTTGAAAGGGGGCTACCATCTGGGTCATTTGGAAAGAGAGGAATAACCGGATTTTCAAAGACAAATCTAAAGACATCACCCAACTCACAAACCTGATTAAGTCTTTGGTGTGGCAATGAGGTATCGCATGGGGAGTCATCACTGATCAACCTTTTCATTTATGTATCATTGTATCTTTAGTTGGGATGTAATTTTCTATTTGTAACTAAGGGTGTTAGTTTTGGTTGTGAAGCGTTTCTATTGCTAGTTGACAAGCTCCGTCACTAGCTCTCTTTGTATTCCTCTGTTTTTTGAATATTTTGCATCGTTTAATTGATTAAAATATTACAAAACGGGGACCTTAAGAGCATTATGACCCCAAAATTGTATCCTCCCCATTGTAGTTAAGGCATTGAGGCGGAAGCGAGTTGGATGGGCCTGAAAATGCCTGAGACGGTCTTAACATTTTTCTAAGATTTTTTTTATAATAAATTGAAACATATCAGCATAATAATATACATTATCATAATATACATAATAATATACATCATCATAATAATAACATAATAATATTTCATCATTTTGATAAGCATCATAAACAAATATGTACAAAAAGTGGCACAATTATCTAGAATCAAACTAGAAATATAATAAAGTTGTATAGCATAGTGAAAAGATGCACTACATAAGTGTCAAATAACTTGCAAACATCCACTAAATCATTAAAAATCAATAATCTTGAAAGAATAGAAACTTGAGAATATTGAGCATTTGTTAAAAAAAATTGTAGATTGGGCCGCAACCTCTTTTGCTGCAACTGGGCTGCAAATTGGTTAAAAAATGGACTGCAACCTCTTTTGCTGCAATTGGGTTGCAAATGGGCTGGTTGCAACCATTTTTGGGGTGAGGCGTTGAGGCGATCTGGGGCAGAAGACGACTCATTTCACTGAACCGCATTGCCTCATTTTGAGGCGGAATTTTGTAAAAATGCCTTGAGGCGGTCGCCTTGACTACACTGAACCTCCCAATTAGCAGACAAAGTAACAAACTCTCAAAGAAAATCCTATTGAAAGATGACAGGTGAGACACCCATCCCCAAATAGTTACAAGGACTTCTATGTACATATCTAGCACACTACTGGAACATAGAGTTGGAGAGTTGAATTTGTTGCATTATTATAAGGACTCCGATGATAACTGAAAGCACTGCATCCAGAAAGGTGTTGTCTCTCTCTCTTTTGCACAAGGCAAGCAGGGCTTAGTGGGACTCCACCCATTGTTTTTATTTATTTATTTTAAATAATGACTTTTTCCCTATGTCTTAGTGTTATGATTTGTCGTCTTCGATAATTGACAGTCAGCCGACATTTATTGAAACCCAGTTACTTAAGGTGAAAATATTCTGTTTTGACATTGAATTGTGTTTCAATTCATTTTGCCTTTGCAGGTCAAAAGATATATTGATACATATTCAGCATCGTCAGTTATTGGATTTTCCTCTGAAGACTTGGTCAATGTGGAAAGCATATATTCTCAAGCACAGAATAGTTGGTCACATAGGGTACATGATTCATCGATTCCTGGAAATAGGGGCTCTAACCGAAGTAATATATCACTAACTGATATTCAGGGTCAGATTGATTCATATTCAAAATTCCTAGCGAGTGTTGCAGAACTTGCTCGTTCCAAATGGACCGAGTTTGATTTGATGAAGATGGGTCTTGGTCTTGGAATTCTGCTGCTTTCACTTTTCATTCATTTTATAATTTTAAACAGGGTAAACAAGCTATGTCACATATGTTACCTGGCCGATGCTAGTCCTTGGGTTTCCTTAAGATCCATCTCTGCACTTTTTCTGGTGGCATTACGTGGATGCAGTTTCCTTTCAAATAGTTTCATTTGTGAGTTTTAGTCTCTATCGTTGTTTCTTTTGATCTTCAATATCATTTGTTTGTTATGAGTTATGCTGTTGATCTCTTTTTTTTGGTGATTTTTCTTGAGTTCAGTGACAGAAGGAAAAGTAGCAATCTTTCTATTGGGAACTACAGGAATTATCAATTTACGGTATTCAATCACAGGGAAGAAGATACCAAGAGAAGTTAGTTCTGTTTCCTTGGCCGTTTTGTACTGATTGGTTACCCAGAGCATGTGTTTATCTTGATCACAAAGGGTTATACAGATTCTTTTCCATTCAATGCTGATTCTGTTTGCTCACCTTGTGCAGGCAATTGCATTTCTTATTTTGGACTTAACTTTAAGATTTACGACAGAACCTTGGCTATCAAAGCAGACAGTGGGTTCAGTCTTTATGAATATATTTCCGTCAAGGATGCTGGCGATCAATGAGGCTCATCCCTTGTGGGCCTGCATTCCCGATATAATATCGATTGTGTCTCTTACTTTGTTAGCATTCTTGTTGTGCAAGAGCACCGCTGGCAACCATTGTTGGAGTACTTTGAAGTACATTTTTGTTGGCGGAACCATCTTAAGTTATGCACTTGTTGCAATACATCGGGCCTTGGAAAATAAGATGCTGCCAATACATCTGGTGCTTGGAGGCCTTGAAAAAAATATCATCCCTCAGATAATTTATACTATTGGGGGTTTATTAGTTATACTATTGACACTTTCTGAGTTAATTGAGAAGGAGAAGACCTCAAGTTATGTAGAAAAAACATTTATCAAAATGGTGGGGATGTTGTCTGCCTGGAGTTCTACTGTCATATTGATATTGGGAAGACAGGGCCCCTTTGTTGCTTTAGCATCTATTGTGGGAGGTATTCTTCCTGTTATTTGTTTCACCTTTTTTTTTTTTTGCTTTTCTTTAATTTTAAATGTTCACTTTTTAACATTTAATTGCAGCAAGTTTCCAATTCTTTTGTAAGATACTTGTGATACTCACATCTAGAAATATGTCAGCAATCAATTATCAATGTGAAATACATTAATCTGTCTTTGATTTCCCTTTCTTTACTTGGAAGATTAATTAACTTTCAGTCAATAATCAAGCCTGGAACTGATGTGTCATAATATTCTTTTGTAATTAAGTTTGATAGGTATGATGATTGTTTTCTTTATTTAAATGATTTCATATTTATTAACTTGTGACAGGGTGGTGCATCATGAAGTCAGGAATCTCAGATAAAAAGACCAAGGATGGAACTGTTGGAGCTTTACAGTGTGATCTATTTCTTGTAGTTCAATGGAGTCTTCTTGCTGTATGTCTATTTTTTATCACTGGTCACTGGTAAGATACCTGATCTCCTGTTTGGATTTTGTTTGTCAATTGTCATTACTGATGAAATGTTTTGGTTTGGTGATGTGGGATTAATCTCTCTACACAATTGCAACCACACATACTAGGGTCTCTTACATTAGAGACTCTAGAGCATTTGTCTGATTTCTTAGAGGTAGTGACTTTTTGACACCACCATTTCCCATCTGTGACACCACTACCTCCAAAATGGTTACATTTTTTAAACCTACTATGTGACACCACCACTAGAAAAGAATGTTTTTTTTTCCCCATATATTCTCTCTTCCCTATGCAGTGGAAACCAACTGCAACAACATGCCAAACAAGACAACCTCGCCAGTCGTCCGCCTCGCAGCTACCCTCGTCTTTTGTCCGCCTCACAGCCACCCTCGCTGCCTGACTGCCTTGCAACCTACCCTCTTTCTCTTATCTCTCTCAGCTCCCTCATCTTCTCTTCTCTCTTTCAGCTCCCTCCTCTCAGTTTTACCCTCTCTCTAAGTTTTCTTTTGTGGAAAGCATTAGCAGCAGGAGTAGTAGAGCAAATGCGTTACTGCCTGCCGATGCTCCGCTTGCTTGCCTCGCCGCTGATCGTCGCTCCGCCCTGCCTCATCTCTTCAATTTCCCTTTCAGGCTGCGAGATAAAAAAATAGATCTCGCAGTTAGGGGTGCGAGATTGGGTTCAAATCTCGCCGGAACCCCTACAAGATTGTGATCTCGCAATCAGAAAGGGAGAGAGAAGAAAAGGAAAAAAAGGGGGCAGCGGTGGCAAGGGGAGGCGATGATGGCGATGGCGCAAGGCGTTGTACTCTGGAGAAGAAAACACAAAAAAAAAAAAAAAAAAGTGGTGGTGTCAAAAAGCAGGTGGTGGTGTTGGATAGAAAGGTGGTGATAATATACAGAAAAGTGGGGGTGGTGGTGTCAAATAGGGGAAATGGTGTATCAAAAAGTCACTGCCTTTCTTAGAGTCTATCAGGTTATTAACCAAATTGGCATTTTAGTATGTTAATTAAACAGTAGTGACACTCAGTTCTTTTACTCTAAAATTTATTGCTCTGAAGTTTCTTACTCCCTCAAAAACTAGTATGCTCATTAAAGACCCTGAAATGTCTTGGTGAAATGGCTTCCGCGTCACAGGCTAATGATTAGTTGGGACAGCCAAACCTGAACCCTTATTCATGATAAAAAAAATGCAGGTCTTAGTTTTGTAGGTTGGGGTCCAGATGGAAGGGGTGGGGAGGCACCACTGTGGCTGATTTTCAGTAGCTCATGGCTATTTGCATTGCAATCAAAGCCCTAGTTTGGCAATGTGGGTAATATTCAGGGCACCATAACTGGGGTTGATTATTCTGGTCCTTTTTTTTTTTTTTTTTTTCAAAAAAGTTAGGGTAGCCTTTTCAACTTGTAATATATATATTTTTAGACTGTTTAGCCTTGTGACCACCTCCAGCGTTGTTAGTAGAGATCAAGTGCATAACTAGTCTTATTTGTATTTCACTTTCTGGTGTTTCTTGCAGGTGTGCTTTTGATGGTCTTCGATATGGGGCTGCATTTATTGGGTAAGTTAGATAATGGCTTTATATCCTTTTATAGTGATTTTGTGAAAGCTTACTTATGCTATTCTCATGGGTTCTTGTACGTGTAACTTTTGTCCTTCAAATTATTTTCAGATTTGATGAATTCAATCTTATTCGGCAAGCAATCCTTCTAGCCATCGATACATTTGGTGTTTCACACATCCTTCCCATTCTTGGCCTTCCATTTCTTGTTATTTTCCGTCATCCGAAATCTTTGGATAGGCAGAAAAAAGAAATCTTGGCGAACTTATCTCAGGTGACTCGAATTTTCTGTTTTCATTTTCAATGGATAGAAAGAATGAAGAATATTATACAGTTTGGGTTATTTGTTATGAACAATAGCAACGTAGCACTACAGTATGAAGCAAAGTTGATCTACAACTAAAAGAAAAAAAAGACTAATAATATAAAATTAAATCTGAAAACCAATAATTTTGCGATATACATGCGTGTATACACAGACTTGATACAATAGCTTTTACCTAGGTAACATTGTGATAGAATTAGGATAGTTATTAATATTAGGAATAGTAGTATTTTAGGGAGTATTAGGAATTTTATTATTCTTGTAATAGGGATTCCAATTAGGGTCCACACAAATCCACCTGCACATAGTGACACCTCCCCCTCGCATTTGTTGATCGTCATCTGCCAGTCCATATCGTTTGCTTTCATCCATCACAACTCACTCTCTTTGATTGATTCCCCGCTGCACCTATCGATCAACTCCCCACCTCTCGTTTCCTGTCAAAATCGCCTCCATCCTTTCGGATTTCGTTGTACCGCCACGGAACAATGTTGCTAATCCAATTTGGGTCAATTTTATGGGAAATTTTGAGGACCAGTTTGCGCACAACTTTCAACTTAGACAGTAGATCAATTTTCAGATTGGGGTTTATTTTTGGTGCCTACTTCTTGGGATGCCAACATCGACAAAAGTACAGTTAGAGGTTGACTTTTGCGAGGACGCTTCACCGTGTTTTCTTGCCATGACTGCTTGTCTTCTTTGGACTTCTTCGGCTTCAAGCTCGAGGACGAGCTTTTTCAACCCGGGGAGGTCGATAGAATTAGGATAATTATTAATATTAGGAATAGTAGTATTTTAGGGAGTATTAGAAATTCTATTATTCTTGTAATAGGGATTCCAATTAGGGTCCTCATATTGGTTCCTATTAGGTCTATACTTTGATTTAGAAGGCATGTTAGATATTAGTTATAAATAAGGCTTAGGTTGCCTATTGTGAGGAGGTTGATTGAATACAAATTATTTCATTATTAGTTTATTTGATTAATCGTTTATTTCATTATTTCCGTTTATTTTCAGTGCAATTTCGTTTATTTTATTAGTCCAACTCTATCACAAAGACACTATATTTACAAGTGTCGACACTTACCGTGTCAGATACTCATGCTCCATGCCTAACCATCAACTGTTTCACATATCTTTGAAAAGTTTCAATTTTATATTAATATTACAATTATATTATGGCAAACTAGTAGTACATTAGTAGTAATATTGACCTACAAGTGAATAAATATGACTAATAGTTTAAACTTATTATTGAAAATTAAATAATATTGAAAAGTAAACTTATTGTTACATAGATTTTTACCATGATAAATATTGGGTTAATGTTTCATTTCTGTTTCAGGCGCTGCTTGTTTATGGACTTATCACTGCTGTGACAACAACATTCACAATAATATGTGTTACTATTCATAGGAGGCATCTGATGGTATGTTCATAATATAGTTCTCCTAATGTCCTAGTATTAACCCTATCACTTTCACTAGTATGTGACAAATTGTGTTATGGTGTTTGTTTCTGTTGCAGGTGTGGGGGCTGTTCGCTCCAAAATTTGTGTTTGATGTGGTTGGTCTTATCCTAACGGATGTATTAATTTGTATTTCATCTCTTTATTATTTTTGACTATAGTGACGGTGACATCCAATACAATCAGGAACTCAGAGAAATGTGGAGCCCTGAAACATATAGGTAGAATGAATGTTGAGTGATTTATGCCCTAGTCATTTACTTACATGACACAACATTGTAAAGATTTTGACCATTCTGCCTATTATCTGATATATACCCGGGGAAGTGGAGCTTATGTAAAATCAGGTACGAGTAGAAAAATGTAATGCCGATTAGCAGGAAAATCCATGTGTTTCATCTGCATTGCATATCGGTGAATGCTTATTGGACGGTATACTTGTTTCATGGAATTTAGACGACTTAAGAGTTTGCAATGTTAGCATTATCTGACAAGGTTAGGTTTCATTTAACTTTATTTTCTCATATAACCAGAAGTTTTTAGCAGTGTTATAAAAATTGGCCTAGGCACTAGCCGGGGTTTCAATTTTTTTTTTTTGTTGAAAAAAATAAAAAATTAAGACTTCTTTTTAAAAACTACATTTTGCATATGTATCTTGGCATTGAATTAGAAGTAATTTATATGTTATTATGCTTAAATTATAATAAATAAATTAATAAACCGCCTAGGCCCCTGCCTAGTCCTATGGGTACTAGTCTCCAACTCGCCTGTCGCCTAGCATTGTTTAGAACACTGATTTTTAGTGGGTCTTATGTTGAGTATTGGATCATTTTAAGTTTGACTACAAATCAAACAAGGAATATGAGTTGTAATCGGTTGCTAATTGATTGGGAAAAACTTTCTCCAAGATGCATGTTTAGTGTTCAATCAGGAAACCGGTGTGTTTCATAATCAGGATATAGTTTGGTTTCCCGTCGGGACATGGTTTTTTCTTTCCTAAAGGATTTCAACTTTCTTGTATAGATTCTTTAAAATCAATAACCATCACCGTTGAGAAACAATGAAAAGTAGCAATCATCACCGTTGAGGAACAATGGAAAGTAGAAGAAAGCAGAGAACTCTAGAGTTTGTTTATGAGGCAAGGGTGTAAGGGGGCAAGGTGAGAGGTCGAGATCTAGAAATAAGAAAAGAAGTGTAGTTCTTCTTTTTCTTATAGTGGAATATTTCAAGGGTTCTCTGTGGAGTAGACGTTTGCCGAATCATGTTAAAACTTGGTGGTGTTTAGATTCTTATTTTTGCTTGTGTTGGTTTGAGTCATTTGTCAACCTATTTCCCAATAGAGTAAGTCTAGCCAGCCAAGTTTGTTGGACACTTTTGAGCCAAGTCTTGGTTTTTTTACACTTTTTACCCCTTCGCTTTAAAACACAATCACAAACACCACCTATAGAAGGGGTAGAATTGTAAAAAAGTCAAGACTTGGCCCAAAAGTGGCTAGCAGACCTGACTGGCTAGAATTGTTGTTCCCAATATAATGGCAGCCTTTTGCATTGGATATTGCCATTCCTATCCCTGGTTCCAAATTCTTTGCCTCAAGGAGGTTCAATTCATTGGACCCCTCCAGAGGCTTTGTAATTGTGGAGATTGTTGCTAGTATTGTTCACTTTTCTTCATTTTGGGTGTTTGAGTAATGCCTAAGATTTTTCTTATACAATAATTCCACCAGATTCTTGATTTCATTATCAGTCCTTCCAGGTAATTAAGTTGCAATCTTGGACCACTTGATGAATGAAGTTGCAATGAATCCTCTTTAGAATAAATTTTGCTTTTTGAAAACTTGTAACCAAAGAAAAGAGATTGAAGATATGAGTTGAGAGAATTAATTAGAGTACCTATTGTTGCCATGAACTTCATGGAGTTCTATGATGAGATCTCTTCCTGTTTGTAAGAACAACAAGTCTACACAACCAAGACTCCTGGCCAAGTTTGTGGGAGGTGACGTTGCGCACGTGTAGCTGGAGAGAGAAACAAAACAAAGTGTAACATAACAAGTTATTTTCATCTAGTGCGACAGAAATACCTTCGTCGGACCTGACATAAGAAGGTCTGGAGGGCGGTAGAGAAGCTTAAGTTGGTGGTTCTAGTGAAGATCTAGGTTGGGTTCATTTGAGTAGGTCCTTATTCTTCTTTGAGGAAAGATCTGCACAAGGAGAGGATAATTTTGGGGGGAGAGATCTACAGATCTATGCTGCTTGGGAGGAGAGATCTTTCTCGTCTGGGTGAGAAATCTGAGCTGCATCTTCAGATCTGGCTAGGAGATCTGCTGCGAAGAATAAGGAACTTCTTGCTTCGTACCTCGTGCTTTACCGATTCGATATGTTTTGATGGAATAATCAAGCAAGGATGACCAGTTCACCAAATCAAACCACGACTTCCTCCATTCCCCCTTTGTTTTGTTTCTTTCTCCAATTGCATGTGCGCAGCGTCACCTTTTGGCTGTGTAGACTTGTTGTTGTGAGAATTTGCCTATTTTCAAATGGGGTTAGTTACCTTTCGGTCCCATTAATTCATGCCTATTCCTGCTTGGATGCCATTCATTCTCAAAATTCGGTCAGATACCTAATTGAGCTTTGACTGTTAAGGAATGCGACTAGCGATAAACATCCAAACTTTTAAACTGAAAATTGCCCTTTGTTGAGGATCACAATAAATTTTTTTCCTTGCAACTAATTTACATAACCTTTTTTTTTAGATTTTCATTCCTTTTATCCGTTTGGATATTTTTTTTGCAGAATATACAACCGTTGATGTAGCAAATGTCGACCTAAATGATCTCTATTTGAGTTAAGTTTTAAATGGTAGATTTATTAGAATTTCGATAATTTTTTTGGCATTCTTCATTTTTTTTTGAGTTCGTTTAATTGCTAGGATACTTGAATTGGTCGAAAATAACAATTTTAACCAGAGCCAATTAAATTCACCATTTTTTTTTTTTTTTTTGTGAGTAGTTTAATTTAATTTAATCTATTTAGTTAACTCGATGGATGATTGCATGTTGTAATTAAAGGCTTTTTATGAACTTTGATCATTGGGACAATCCAAAGAATTATTTTCTCATGTAGTTAGCTTTAAAAAATTATAAGGAAAATTGCTTACTTGATCGACTTAAGCAATACAAATATGGAATGAAGAAAACTCTTAAAAAATATGGAATGACTCCCCCTTCGTTTTTTCAGCTAGAACCTTATTTTAGTATAAGTATTAGTATTTGTTTAGGGATGGCAGTGGGGCGGATTTTAACTGATATCCGTCCTGATTGAGGCGGTTTTGGATGTGGCTTAACGGATTTCAGGGCAGATATGGATATCTAAACAACATCCATCAAATATTCGGGGCAGATACGGATTTAGCCATATCTGCCCCACGGATATCCGTTTAGGTATTGATATTACAAAAATAGCCTTGACCCTTTAAAAGCAAAAAATAAAAATAAAAAAACCCTACATTTCATTCTGCTTGTCACCTCTCTCTCTCTCTCTCACTTTTCTTCAGTTTTTCTCATAGACAAGAGAAGAGCAAAAGAATAAGTCTTTGGCTTTTCCTCTCTCGGCCAAAGTCTCTCTGCTCAGTGTTCGCTTGCCTCTGGCAGGGCATGGGCTGTCTTTAAAGAGATGTGGTCGGTAGCTTCAAGGTCTGTTGGTTCCACACAAAGACAACTGATTTGGTGGGTTTTCAAACCGTTTAAACTAAATATACAGGCAAGATCATTCATTTCTTTCCAGCAACCCACCTTCCCTTTCTCTTCTTCCTACCCTTTCTCCGTTGAGGTCTGAACGAGATTAGGCAAGATCAATCAAGATCAGGAAAGATCAAGCAAGATCATGTAAGATCTGTACGGCGACAAGGCAATTTTTAGCTTATTGATCTTTGCGATGGTGAAGGGACAGGGGAGGAGGAGCGAGAGGAAGGCGACGAGTGCAAATTTGTCCATTATGGTGGAAAGATCTGTAGATTTTGTGGTGGTGGTGCTTTGGCGTGGAGAGAATGGGATTTTTTTTTTGTTTCGTTTATGGAAAATAAAAGAAAACAATTGAAAGATTTTTGTTGCCAAACATGAAGCTTTCTCCTTTTATCCAAAATCTCATATTATCTGAGAATAGGGTCTTCCATTCCATTGATTGTTGTCGCACACAAAGAACCCCAATCCGGGTTACTGCTGTTACTGATATTGAGAAGAATATTTTTTTTTTACTAGTGTTATTGATGTGGTATTGAGAATACTTTTTTTAACGGATATTTGGGCGAGGCGGATGTCCGTCAATCCGTCCGGATCGGGTACGATTTTTTAAATTTTGTGTAAACAAACATACAGGGCAGATTCGGGGATCTGTGATCTCCAGCGAGGCAGGGATGGATTTGTCCAAATCCGCCCCAATCCACCCTGTTGCCATCCCTATATTTGTTATGTGAGTGGTTCTTATTTAATATGTGGATTTTTCATATAATATGCAAGAGTTTATTAATTTCTATTATAAAAGAAGAAGAAGAAGAAAATATTGTTAACTTTAAAGTTATAAATGAAATTGTTATAATGCTACAATACAAACGAAATAATTTAGGGAGAATTTTTTTAAATCAAGGAGCAAAAAATTAACTCGAAAAACAAACTCACAATCCTTGCACTTAGATATCCTTATGAAATTAGCAATCCACCATCATCCGCCACCATCAATCACCATTTCTTCTAGAAACCCTAAATTCTGTTGAGGGACGAAATAGGCAATAAGAACTGTACATAGCCAATTTTTCTATATAAGTTTCCTACAAGGCTCACTTTTAGCAGCTGCAGTAACTTTAGCAATTCCTATGAAATTTTCTTATAATAACATCTTTGCATCTATAAAACCTATGAAATTTTCTTATGAAACACAAGAATCATGTTTACTTTCTCAATTTTAAACCATCTCTATCTGTAACGAGAATTCAAAAGGCGAAAATCGTATGTCTGTGTGTCCGTTTTAAAATCTCGAAAATGGCCTCACATATAACAGAGAATTCTTGCATATCCTCGTCCTTTCCCTCCTTATCTGTAATCTCTCCTCCTCTTTTCCATTGCCGTCGACCCCCTTCTTCCTCCTCCCTCCACCTTCCTCTCTCTCTTTGGCAAACCCCCTCGCTTTCCTCTTTCTATGTTACATCACTATCGACCTCCCTCGCATCTCTGCCATAGTCAATCGCAACACTCTCAATCATCGATCGACGCTAGTAGATCTCAGCTATGCCACCCGATCGATTCTCTCCAACATCATCCTCCCCACCTCCTCTATTTACGAGCAGGTACTGCAATCCCACCCCTAGTATTATTAATTCCCAAATAGATTTGATGATATATTCAATTATGGATTTTAATAGACTGTAGAAGATTTTAAAATCCATTAAAATATCGGGGTATTCAATTAAGGATTTAAAATAATACATGTAAATCTAGGGGTATTCAAATGCAGATCTTAAATGATTGTTTTATAATCCATTAAAATCAGGGGGTATTCAATTCATGATTTTCAAAAGTCCACCAAAATTAGGGGGTATTCAAAAAGTAGTGGATTTTAATGAATTTGTTAAAGTTGTGGATTTTGAAGGATTTGTGAGTGAAAAATATATATAACAAGAGTTATTCCAAATCCAACCTCCCCCCCCCCCCCCCCCCCCCCCTCACATTTCAACGGATTTATATTGGCTATTGTTAAATAACACCACCATTTTCGCTAAAGAACGCCACCATCCCATTTTTTTTGTGAACTGCTCAAAGACACCACCACCTTCCATTCTCTTCTCTCTTCACAAGAGCAGCACCACCTCGCCCCACAACTTTCGTCCACACCACCATGCCCTACCACCGCTGACTGCACCGCCACCCGCACTTCCTCTTTTCTTTTGTTCTTGTTCTTTTTTTTTATTATTATTCTTCTTCATCTTCTCATTCTCTTCCTCTTATTTTTTCTTTTTCTTGTCCTCTCTTTATCTTTTTTTTTTCCTCTTTCTGAACATTTGGTAAGATTATCTGTATCCAATGAACATTTTGGTAAGATTATCTGTATCCAATGAACATTTGGTTTGCTAAAATAAGCTTTGAATTTCTCCAAGTTTGCTGCATGGTAATCGTTTACAAAATTTATTTGTAGAAGTTTTGATTACATTTTGCTTGTTGTATATACTTATGAAGCAGAATTTGATGTTATTCCATCGCTACATTTTACTTTAGAGCCAAAAAAAATAAAATATATCAACAATTGTTATTTATATACACATCTGTATTTTGTTTTTGCTTGCACATACAAGTTTAAGGTGTTCCCAAAAAAAGTGTTAAGTGATGATCCTCAAAAGAAATTATTTGCATTATTTCTTCTTTTCAAAAGAAAAATAGTTATTTGTATTACTTTTGGACCATATTCAATGTATTTGAATTTTTTTAATTTGAAATAAAATTCACGTAGCATACGATTGTTTTATTGATATTTGAGAGATGTTTTATGATTTGTGTTGACATGGATAACAATGTAGGTGATGTTATTTAATAACTTCCTATGATTAATAGCATATTCATAAGAATTTACAGAAATTTATAAGAATCAATAGAAATCCATAACAATCCTTTATAAAATTCAGAAAATCCAATATTAAAAATCCATCAAAATCCAGTGGATTCTGTAAAATCCACAAAATTCAGTCACTTAAAATATATCAAAGTTCAGTGAATTCTGTAAACTCCTTTGAAATATTTTAAAATCCATTAGATTAAAAAATTTTCACAGTCTATTAAAATCCATAATTGAATACCCCTGTAAAATAACTCAATCCCTATGGCCATAAATAATTTATTCTCCTTTGTTCTTTTTGTCCCTGTGATTGTTCTCAAACAAAATCTCTGTCTCATTTCCCTTTCATTATTAAACAAAATCAACAGATGCAAATAAATTAAATAAAAGAGCCACGTGTGGAAATAGAAGCCAACTTTCAAAAGCCCAGCTAGGCTGTCCAGTTTATACACTCTATTTTCCATGTTCTCTTCTCTCTGTCTCTAGATTGCTCAAAACCTTCAGAGCGGTGGAAAGATTGAAAGAGGTATTGATTATTTCGTTTCCGAAATTTCTTCAACAGATTCTTATACCCTTTTAGCTTGATTTCATGTCTTCCTTACAATGTGGTTGAATTGTCCGTACAATCATCTATTGAAAAAGCTCTATTTTGTTTCCATCTCTCATGCAGACTAGGAAAAAAAAAACCTTTTGTTTCTGTTCAATATCTAGGGCTTTGGGGGTTGTTATTTTGTGTTTTGTGAGGATGGGGTTGTTTAATATTTGCGTTTTGTTAATGGGTATGAGAGAAAATCCGGTTTAAGCAATTATTTTGTGAGATGGATTGTTTGCATGTTTATGTGTTTTGGGGTTCATTGGTGAGGAAAATCATGTTAGGGTTTAATTTTTATGTGTTTTTTTTTCATTATTTTATGATAATGGATTGATGGATTCTTGTTATCAAAGATTAAAAAAAGTTGGGGAAATGAATAAATGAGTAAATGACGAATGAGGGGTGTGTTGTATGGTCTAATAGTGATGTAGAAGGGGAAATTGCTATGGAATTATGGGTATTAAGTTGGAGTGTGGAGAGAGATCAAATGGGGGATCTGGGGTTTCATCATGGTCTATTTTACCTGGATAATATGATGAGCTAGTGAAGTTTAATTACTTGATGGAATGGGTTGTCTGTTCCCATCCGTCATGATGGCGAAGGATTCGAGTTGAACATAGAGCTGTTGATGGTAGTGCAGCTTGAGGATTTTATGGTTGTCAACTGTGATTTAGGTGCATCTCATGTTGTTGTTGTTTTGCGTATTTATGGTTGAGGAGTATGATATGTCCCAGATTTGATTCTTTTGATGATACATGTATTCTTCCATGGAAAGAAAGGAAAATATTTAGTCTGTATTTAATTTCTTATAAGAAATGTTTTTGGGTCATCTGATTTTATTTTATTTATTACAAGAGCACATGTAATTTTAAGACGTTATGGAAGTAGCACAGCAGCCATAACTGCGAATACTTGCTTAAATCCAATATGCTGGGTGGATCACACCAAAGACAGCGAAACCAATGGATTGGTCCTATTTGAGAGGAGCTCAATGGAGAAAAGTACAACTTGAGAAGAGGAATGATCCAACTTAAGTGTATGGTCATCTGATTTTATTTTATTTATTACAAGAGCACATGTAATTTTAAGACGTTATGGAAGTAGCACAGCAGCCATAACTGCGAATAGTTGCTTAAATCCAATATGCTGGGTGGATCACACCAAAGACAGCGAAACCAATGGATTGGTCCTATTTGAGAGGAGCTCAATGGAGAAAAGTACAACTTGAGAAGAGGAATGATCCAACTTAAGTGTATATCCTTCTCATCAATCTAACCTGAGAGGAACAATATGGGGATCATGCTGTTTTATGCGGGATCAAACCAACCAGAGGCCATTTCGATGCATCAGTCCAACCAATAAAGGGGTTGATCCAGCTTGCAGTATTTGTTGTTGAGAATTTTAATTTTTTATTTATTTTACAAGTCATTTTAAGTGGTAGAAATAAATAGATAAATTTTTCTTCTTTTTCTGAAGTAGGATTGAGCATTTCCAAATCTATGAATTAATGAATGGGGAGTTCAAATAGTTGTTTGGATACTTTCTTTTGAGTAAAGATTGAGCATTTTCCTAACAATATTGATGAAGTCTGATCTTCACGACATATTGACGTTCTTATGCAGGATGTCCTGTAATGTAACACTGGCTGCTATGAAATGCTTAAAACTAGTATACTGTAGTTTCGTGTTTGGTATCTTTTACCCTCCATTAAACTTTTTTTTTTTTCCTTCTTCAAACTATCAATTGTAGCTTATGCAGGAGACCAACATTGCATAAGGAGTTAAGGACTTAGAGGAACAGAACTATGGGAGACTTAGAAGACTTGCTGCTCGAGGCTGCTGGGCGAACAACAAAAAATCGACGTTCACGTCCACCAATCAGAAGGCAACGAGAAGGTTCATCTTCTGACAATGGAAGTGAGTCCAGGGAAGATGATTCTGATGATGACCAAGCCTATGCTAGCAGAAAACGGCCTGTATTTGAGGTTCCGTTGAAGAAGAGGATAGAACCCCCTGTGAAGGATGATGAAGATAGTGAGGGAGATGATGACTACAAAGATGACAATCAACATGGTGACAGCAGTGATGAGTCCGGTTTTGGAAGTGACCTTTACAAGGATGAGTATGACAAGGAACAACTAGCACAAATGACTGAGCTAGATAGGGAGATGATCCTGTCGGAGCGAGCACAAAAGAGAGATGATCAGCTCTTGGCAGAGAGGTTAAGAGCAAAGCAGAGTGGAAAGAAGGCCCAACCTGCCAAAGAAACTCCACCTCCATTATCTCATCTACGCTCATCGGCTAGATCAACTGAGAAGGCTGCCAAGAATGAGGCATTAAAGGAGTTGCGAGAAAGGAGGCTGAAACGGCAGGATCCAGTGAGTCATAAATCAAGAGATGCAGCACGAGTGGATAATTCTGTTGGCAGAGATTTTTCACCAAGCAGAGCAGATTCAAGTAGCGAAAGCGATAATCGAACTGGAAGCCCTGGAAGAAATGAAGGATCTCCAGGAGATGAGGATTTGGATGACATCGATGAGATTGGAAACCTGAATAAGGAGGTGAAGAGCTATGACGATATCAAGGATATTACAATTCGTAGGTCAAAGCTTGCAAAGTGGTTCATGGAACCTTTCTTTGAAGAGTTGATTGTTGGCTGCTTTGTCAGGGTTGGCATCGGAAGGAGGAATAACAAGAGCTATTACAGGCTTTGCATGGTTAAGAATGTTGATGCCACAGCCCCTCACCTACAATACGAGCTGGAGAGCAAGAGAACACACAAGTATTTGAATGTTATGTGGGGGAAACATGAAGCCCGGTGGAAAATGGCTGTAATATCAGATTCACCTCCAACGGAATCAGAATTCAAGGAATGGGTGAACGCAATGAAGGAAGCTGGTACCCGGATGCCTAGTCAGCATGATGTATTGGAAAAGCAGGAGGCGATACAGAAAGCAGTAACTTATGTTTACTCCCCTGCAACGGTTAAGCAAATGTTGCAGGAAAAGAAATCAGCCTCATCGAGGCCATTAAACATTGCTGCTGAGAAGGATCGCCTTAGGAAGGCACTTGAGGTGGCAGAGACCCAGGAAGATGACACAGAGATAGAAAGGATCCAGGAAAGACTGAAGGAGCTAGATGCCATGTCTAGGCAGGCAAAGGAAAAAGATGAAAGGGCTGTAAAATTGGCAGAGATGAACAAGAAAAACAAGTTTGAGAACTTCATGAACGCATCTCTATTGAAGCCAGCAAATGCAGGTCTGAAGGCTGGGGATGCAGGATATGATCCATTCTCACGGAGAAAGACTAGGTCAAATAATTACTATCAAGCAAACCCTGCAGGAGCAAATGAGGCTGCAGCTTCAGCAGACGGGAATGACGTAGCTGCATCAAAGGGGGTAGGAGGAAGCAATGGTGCAGGAGCACTGGGCACTTTAGAGTCTGGCAGGCTGAGAACGACTGCAGCTCAGGAAGCAGCAGCTGGTGCAGGAAAGCTGGTGGATACAAGTGCTCCTGTGGATAGAGGAACAGAGTTGAACTCTCTGCATGATTTTGACCTGCGAATCTCATTGACAAAGTTGCAAACACTTGGAGGACCACAGGGAGTCCAGAAGGCATTCATGGCAAGGAAGCAGAAGATCGAGGCTACAGTTGGATACCAAGTCCCAGAGGACGATGGGAAGAAGCACACTCATATGCTGTCAATTAGTGACTATAAGCGTCGTAGAGGTCTTCTCTAGAGTGTGTTATCTGAGTGATACCTCAGCAGGTAAAAGTTTACTGCCGCATATTTGTTACTTCGTTGAACTGCATGGTACTGTTACAGCAAACTTTTTAGTTATTGGTTTAGGGGAGGAACATGCAAGCTCCTGATTATACTGCCTTGTTCTTTTTGATGGTTGGTAACATTAAGGTGAATATAATTATTTACTGCTAAAGATTATCATAGTCAGCATTTCTTTTTGGCTTTCCGGACAATACTTGCCATTTTTGTTTTTTTTGGTTCCCTGTGTGCAGTACTAAGTTTTTGGTGTATAACATAGACCCATAACTTGTGGATGTTCACAACATCTGGTTGGCTTTTTCTCCTTTTTTAAGTTTTTATAATCTATCAAACAAGCGGGAAAACTATTAATGAAGAGCCGCGACTGAGGGAGTCACTAGGCTGGAAAACTTTTTGGTTAGCTGATGGTTCTTGAATTCTAGTTAGCACGAGCACTATGCACAAGTGCTGCATGATTTCTTGTTTCTATTGGGATAAATATACTTGGTTTTGAATGTCATAAATAGTGGACTAAGACACGGTTGCCTATCGAGTCAGCCAGATCATCATTTAGGCCTGTCATTGCATTGGGTTGGCATCGAGACCCTATTAAATCGTACCAGATAACTCAGTGAATGGACCGTGGTTTGTAGGGTCCAAATATGTCTGTATCTAGTGTGGCATGATCTATTGGACATATTTCGAACCCACTGTTATCCCAATATACAACTTATGTTTATGTTTCTACTTCATGCATCCTTGATAGGGTTGGGAATAGAATAACAACCTTCAAAAGGGATTTACTGTTTTAGGGCTTTCTGACCATATGTTGCATTTCATCAAGTTGTTGTTGACATGACTCCTTTTAATGATTACTTTTGCTGTATGCCTATGAAGGACACAACTTGGTTTGTTCAGCCTCAGCTGGATGAACTAAAATTGAACTTTCAGCCTAAGCTAGATGAGCTAAAATTGAACTTTCAGCCAGAGTTTGGGCTAACTTATGTCTAACATGGATCGTGCTTGGGTTTGAAACTGACGAAAGTTTTCGTTGTGCTTGGACTTGGGTGAAAGGTATTAATTTTTTGTATTTGATTTTCCTTCAATGGTTTTCTCTGAAATCATTGTTCATTCTTTGAGGTTGGTGTTCTAAACAGGGCCGGTCCTGGGATTTTTTAGTGAACTCAAAATAGTGGGCCCTTTATGTTAAATCGTTATACATATTTGGGTAGCTGTAAAAGTAAAAAATAAATAAAATTAATTAGTGCAAGGATTGAACCTTTGACTAGTAAAAACCAAGCTCAAGACTTACCAAGCTATGCTAAGGAGATGTATAGGAAAGAACAAGAAAAATGTATGATTTTTGGGGTCCCAAAAATCGACATTTTTGTGGGAGCCCGAAGCGGGGCTTCTTTGGCTTGGGCTCATGGCTGGGCCTGGTTCTAAAATTTGTTGTCATGGTTATAATGGACAAACAAATTGGTTTTACTTTATTTGTTCGTCAAATAGCCCCTAAAACTATAACTTCTTAGGAAAACTTAAAAAGTTTAGTCTTATTTATTATCTAGACCTTCCCTAATTACTGTAAGAACTTTTACCAGACACATTAGTACGTAAATTGATTTTGCATTGCTGATGATTTAGATAGACTTGTTGTCACTTTGGATAGTCACCCTTGTTGGCAGTTCAAACAATGTGATGAACACCCAACTAGAGTTTTTAGTATCTTATTTTCTCAACCAGTGTCCTGTCTGCAGGCTTTACTAGATGAAATAAACAACTGCTACACTAGTTTGATTTCATCATGAAATAGACACCAAATAGATTTATTGATTAGGTAAGTATACATTTACCAATTGAACAGTAGTAGTGGTGGAGTTCAAATAAGCACCCACCCATCTGCCACCCCAATGGTTATGAGGATCCTCGAGTTATAAAAGAGTTGGTTGTGAATGAGTGATTTCAGCTTTAGAGAAATGGATGTTTGGGGAAGATACAGAGAAATAGCTAGTCTTCCAGTCGGCTTGGCAGATGGGTTGGGTCATGACTCATGTAGGTTTCTTGTTAGAAGCTTGCGAATGCAAGATACCAAACACATTACGTTATTAGGAATGTTGGGGGGCATGAAATGGAAAGAATAGGGATGATTTGCTTTCGATACTGCATCTTTTCTAAGTAGTCATGGATTGACGGTGCAAAAATTGCAGTGTGTAGGGGCAAAAAAAAAAAAAAAAAAACTCTTTTTGACAGACTGGGAACACTGCAAAATGGACGCTTTCAGGTTACAGTTTGGAAGCAGAATTACCAATCAAGGGTTATTTTTTATTTTTACAGTCAATCAGATATTCTTGAGATGTGAAATGTGCCATATATAGCTTACAAACCTAAAGTGCTTCTTTACAAGTTAATTAGTCCATATTTCGATATAAATTGTCCGTTGTTTTTTTCATTCTTATCATCATTTGCATTTCAAACAGACGTGAGTAGTGCATGATTGTGCCAATGTTTGTTCAAGAAGCATGAAAGGAGAACATTTTCCAGGTGGATGCAATTCATATGTTACAGGTATTGGTTATCGATATGGAATCACTAGGTAAAGGTCACATTTGTTTTATGATCACTAGGTAGACGTCGCATTTGTTTTAATCCTCAACTGCCAAAGTAAAACACAATGAACATGAGGGAACGTAAACCGACTACTCTAGTTCATGCTCATTTGACTGCTCAACTGTTGTTGTTCATCTCTTTTACCTGGTTTACCAATCTATGGATCTCTCTAATACCTTCCACTTATCGGCCAAATGGAGTATGGATCATCGGGTCAGTTATTACTCAGTCCTTAACCTGATGCAAAAAAGAAGGTGTACAATTCAGATTTTTTGATGAATTTGAGAACATAATTTGCCTAATCAGATATAAAATTAATCTGGTAAGTTGAGTTTAGCGCAATTCATTTGGCTATAGAGCATATCAAATGAAGAGTCAAAATGAGTTGTTTATAAAATCAAATTTTAGAGCTTTGCTAGGGAGCAAGGGATGGGTGTAATCACCCATCGTCTTTGAGATGAGCGCATCGCCTTGGAGATGCGCACTGTCGCTCATCTCGAGGAGGATGGGTGGTTACCCTCCTTCCCTCGACCCCTAGAATTTTTGCAAATTTTAACATGTCATAAAAAAAAAAAAAAAAAAAAAAGAAAAAAAAAGAGGCAGGATAAGATCTGAAGAATTTGCATAAAAGATTTAAATTTGAATTATCATGACTTATTAATCATAACATACTACTGTGTTACATATATCTATCATGTGGGGGGTGGTTCAGTTAATGTGATTGAACGTATAATATAATCTAGAGAATTAAGGAGCATATTGTAATGTCGTTGAATATTTGACTACAACTGTATATGTTTTTATTTTTATTTTTGTTTTTGAGTTATTTTTTATTTGACTCTCATTTGTTTATGTATATTCTTCTTTGACCCTATTTGTTCATGTATTCCAGTCTAACACCCATGATTGTCGGTTCAAATTTGGTGACTAACAAATTATATCTAATTTTTTTAAATTGACAAACTTATCCTCACATAATTTTCCAAATTAAACATTTTTGTTTTCTTTTTTATTCACACAATTTCACCCACTTTTTTTTTTTTTTTTTAATCTCTCTCTTTCTTTTTTAATCTTTCTTCTTGTCTATTTTTTAAATCTCTCAACTCCCACCACCGCATCCACTTTTTTTTTTTTTTTTTTTTTTTTTTTAATTTTATCAATTTTATATCTCTCTTTCCCCAACAAAACCACCATCTCAACGTGAGTTACGTCATTTTTAACGTCTCTCTACCCACAAACCTATACTCTCTTTGTTAATTAACACAAACAGTGTAGTAATAGTGAAATTATAATTAAGAAATTAAAATTTTTAATAGGTTTAATTTCAAATTATTCAAACTATTTTTGTGGACTTAGGAGAATTTAGGTCATACTCTCTGAATTTTAATAAAACTGTTAATAACGTGACGAGGAGATGGATTAGACTTTCAAATAAATAATTAGTGGAGAGATAATGGATATATACAAATGAAGGTAAGTTTGTCAATTTAGAAAAACTGGATGAAATTTGTTTGTCAACCCTCTTTAATAGACAATCATAGGTGTTAGATTGGAATACAATAACAGATGGAGATCAAATAAGAAACAACCCTTTGTTTTTTTTTAGTTTTATAACTATCATTGACTTTAATTTATCATATCTCCAATAATAGAACATTTTTTATAACTTCATCGAGTAAAAAAGCCCATTCCAAAAGAAAGTCGATTATAATGGCGGCTAGGAAATTAGGTCTTTACAATTAGGGTGATGTGATGTAATATTGAAATAATGATGAAATTTTAAAAGTATTTATGAGTATCTCAAGGTTGTAAAAAACATCTTCTAGTGACGCTAAATCATCCTAATTGCATAACCTGATTCCCTTGCCTCATTCTTCCTTGTCTTGAAGAAAAGAAAAAGCGATACGAGTTTTGTTATCGTCGGGTATCCAACACAAACACAAATTTTGGAAAAATATAAATGCTTTCAATAAGGGCAGTTGGGAGGGACGAGATGATTAGTTTGGTCCGAAGCCAAGTTAAGATGACCAGACACGTGGCAGGCGGTGAGAGCATCAGAGATGTGGGAAATAATTTCCCCACAAAAGCGGGAAATGGACATCAGCATGTTTTCCCACGTGAGCTTTGCTACAGAGCGAGGGAGGGAGCGAGGGAAAAGGGGCGAGGGATGGGTGGTAACCACCCATCCGCCTCGAGATAAGCGCATCGAATTGGAGATGCGCGATGGAGCTTATCTCGAGGCGGATGGATGGCTACCACCCATCCCTCGCTCCCTCCCTCGTTCCCTCCCTCGACCCCTAGAATTTTTCTTCCCACGTTCTTGCTTTAAATTCAGCTTTGGATTAGCTCACTAATTTGTGCGGTTCGGTTCGATTCGGCTCGGCTCGGCTCGGCTCAGCTCGGGAGAGTTAACCACAGACTTTTGTGTTCGTTTTTTGTGTGTGCAAACTGTTGTTGGAATGAGGACAAGGGGAATAGATCAATTTAATTAGACATTTCAATACCTATTGTTTTCAAGTCTATTAAACATAAAAATTATTGTTGTTATTATTTTGTGATAATACCACATAATGTCTGGTGATATTGAAATAAACTAAAGTTTGGTGTTGATTGCCATGTAAAAAATTCATTGCTACTTGTGGTTTCCATTGCTTTCAAAAATTCTAGCTAGTCTTGTTTGCTGACATCTTTTGAGTTTTTTATTGACTTTTTTACAAGTTGATTAATTAGGTGATCTCACATTCATTTAAGAATATCAGTTTGTTAATTTATATAACACATTACATATCCATCTTATTACTTACTTGTTTGACTAAATAAGGTAATATAATAATATGTTGTTAGGTCCTTATAATAAACAAAATGAAACAATTTTGAATTCACCAAAATCCATATTAGTATATATTTTGGTTGCT
This sequence comes from Berberis vulgaris, assembly GCA_963556465.1. Classification (NCBI taxonomy): domain Eukaryota; kingdom Viridiplantae; phylum Streptophyta; class Magnoliopsida; order Ranunculales; family Berberidaceae; genus Berberis; species Berberis vulgaris. Next base: position 73,178,446 of record OY747135.1, read on the forward strand.
CATGTTCCCATGTTCCATGCAACTTACGATGTAGATTCCATAAGAAGAACAAACGTGTTATGAAAAGAGTCCCTTTGTAAAGAATACCAATAGAGTTGTCAAGGAATATAGACTTTTAGCTAAAAGAATGGGGTGGGTTTGGAGATCCCTGTACTCTGTACCGAAGAGTTGAATTCCAAACATTGGCTACAACCATTCAATTACTCTCCTAATGTCAGATAAGAAGATGCCTCATTTATCTATTTTTGTTAAATTAAAGGAAACATATATGAATGTTAAAAAAAAAAATGTCTCCTACATTGGACTTGCTTTGGTACATCACACCAAGATTATTCCAAAAAAAACTCAACCACCCTACCATAAGGGGATGACATGGTTTTTCAAGTCGGATCTAGAAGCTCAAAAGCCTTCACTCGCACAAACTTCAACTCTAATAGAAGCATTTTTTTTCTTTTTTCTTTTGAAGAATTCATTGAAAACTCAAAATTCTCCAATAATTAGTAGGATAAAATAGGAAACATAATAAAGAGAGTTTTTCATGTTCACTTAAAAATTACTCACTTTTTTTTTATGTTGAATTCTATGAGCATTGTTTGAACAGTAAATCTGACTTTGCAAACTAGTAAAAAAAATAAAATGGATGAATATACTCGTTGTCAAATTAAAGAATAAACCCACCCCCCCCCCCCCCAAAAAAAATTACATAAAAAAGTTAAATTAGGTAGTTGTCCATGGAGCCAACAAGCTCAAAAGCCAAGCCCCAAAAAACTCCTCTCTCTCTCACACACACACTCTGTTTCTCTATCCCTCAGACAAGACTCTGAATAGAACCTTTGTCAGCTCTCCACTGGTTGATTTAAAAAGCCCATTTTTTCCTCTTCAATTTCTTCAAACACTCCACCAAAATTTAATTTTTTTTGCCGCGACCGCCATTGAAAATGCTTCTCCACCACCTGCACCACCTCTCCACCTCTACTGCTCCAACCCCTTCATCCCATTTGACATGAAACTCAACTCCAAATCACCATTTCAATCCCCAAATCTCCAAAACACTCCACCATGGACAACAACTCCACCACCACCAAGTTTGCATCTTTTCACTTGGAGAAGATAAAGAGATATCTTCTCACCTTCCTCTTCTGCTTCCCCACCTCAATCTTTGCTCTTCTACTCCTCTTCCTTCTCTACTCCAATGGGGCCTTCATTTTCTACCTTAAAATTCCCTCCTTTACTCCTCAAACCCCCCCAAACTCCTTCTCTTCAGAGACCACAATTCAATCTTCTTCTCTCATTTTTGCACTAAAGGAAGAATCCCCAGTTCCAAAATCAAATACCCATTCAGCCATTTTGCACAAATTCAACTCTTTAAACTTTTCTTCAATACAGAACCCAAAATTGTCCGGAAAAAATAGGCCTTTGTACAAGATAGTTCAACACACAGATTTGTCCAGGCAGTTTTCGGTTCGGGCGAAGGAATTCTTCAATGGGTATGGCTCGAATTCGTCGTGTAAGTCTCGTTTCTTCATGACTTGGATTTCTTCTTTTGAGTCTTTTAGTTACAGAGAGTTGTTTAGTATTGAAAGTGTGTTTAAGTCACACCCCAATGCTTGTTTGCTCATAATTTCGAGTTCTTTGGATTCTAAAAGGGGAGCTCAATTGCTTAGTCCCTTTAAGGATCAGGGGTTTCGGGTACGGGCAATTTCGCCTGATTTTGATTATTTATTCAAGAACACACTTGCAGAAGCTTGGTTTGATAGGTTGAGGAAGGGTCAGGTGAATCCTGGAGAGGTTCCTATAGGCCAAAATCTGTCCAATTTACTTAGACTAGCTGTGTTGCATAAATATGGAGGTATTTACATGGATACAGATTTCATAATTTTGAAGAGGTTGACTGATTTGAGAAATGTTATCGGAGCGCAAACGCTTGATCTTGAGACTGGAAATTGGAGTAGGTTGAATAATGCTGTTATGATCTTTGACAAGAAACATCCACTTCTTTACAAGTTTATACAAGAATTTGCACTCACATTTGATGGGAATAAATGGGGTCACAATGGGCCTTATTTGGTTTCAAGAGTGGTTTCGAGGGTGAGTGGAAGACCTGGTTTTAATTTCACCGTCTTACCACCGATGGCATTCTATCCAGTTGATTGGAGTAGGATTCAGGGTCTATTCAATGGGCCGAGAGACGGGGATCATTTGAAATGGATGTCCGCAAAGCTTGATCACATCCGTAAGGATTGTTTCGGGCTTCATTTGTGGAATAAGCAGAGTAGGAAGTTGAAAGCTGAAGAAGGAAGCATTATCAGTCAACTTATGTTGGATGGTTGTGTTTTCTGTTATAGTTCAGTTTCAGCCTTGTGAGTATGGGAAGAAAGAGTAAAGTGTAAAGAAAAGAATAGTTGCTCTGTCTGCTCCTTCTCCATCTAAAGTAGTACTGCAGATGGGCCTCTCAGTTCATTCGATCGTCAAGATGTTAATGGAGTCTAATTAAGAAAAAAGAAAAGTATGTCTCCCACTTAGCTTAGTTGAGATTATTTGGGTTTGATTTATTTATCTTCCTTTTACTTGTATCTTTGATAAGATCAATAAGACATACAAATGCAAAAATAAATTCTTTGCGCGGAGTTCAATTAAATTGCCATTTCTTGTTGCAAGCATATAACCCATATTTCGTGGATCATCAAACTTACTCTTATTGTATAGTTCACACCACCCTTGCATTTTCTCCACTATTTTGTAAAGAATTGTTCAACACTGTCACTATAAAGAAACATAAAATCTCCAAAGAACGATCAGTTTTTTCCTAAGTTTACTTTCTTAATTGTTAGACTTTTATAGTACTCATAAAACACAACATCCTTCCACTACTTCATATGTTTATCGTTGACGTTCTAATGTTTATAGTTCAATTCATAATGGAAGGATCTAAAAAATGTGAAATATGTCCTACTTCAGATTCTTACGTTCACTTCTTCCAAGTGTTACTTTTTATTGCGAGGTATGTCACTGAAAAAGAAAAGAAAGCTTAAGCAAAATAAGCAAACACCAAGGATTTGATTGTTTAGATTTAGTCTTAGAATTAGAATTGGTGTGATAATTTAATTAAGCCAAACTTGAAAGGCTCTGTCAGTCAACATTCATTCGAGCAAATGCAAACAAGAAAGCTTATGCGCTGTTTTATTTTTCAATTGCCACTGAACCTTTGATCTCGTAGTTTAATGTAAGAGAGATCCACAATATGTGCGTGTGTGTCTCCAGCGTTCCCTTTCATTCTTCTTGCAAGTCTCATGCAGCAGGAAATGTATAATGCCATCTCTGTCATAAAAATTTGTATCTGGCATAAAGTTTGTATGTTTTTTTATAAGCTAGCCTGTCTACAAAGCTATTGGAATTCAATATGAGTTATTTCATGAAATAAAATAACTAAGTAGTAATAAAGTTTGTGGATTCAGTTCTTCAAAAGCGTGATAAGGACTGTCACATTCACAAATTCTGTCTCTATATTAATCATGATGTTCACATTAAACTTGGTGATGATTGTAAAAGAAGAATTAGTTCTTGACCTTAGCTGTGATTCTTTTGTTACACTAATTTAACTCTGAGTATATCCACTTGTTCATCGTTGAAAATACTCGAGCTTAATGCTATAGTATTAAATCTGCCTACTACGTACCACTACTACTCGGCTCTTCTGGCCGGTCCGTAAAACTCTTGAACTTAGAGATGTACCATTTACTGTGCCTTTTCTTTCTTCTTCTTTTTATCCTGCTCTTGAAACCTCTACTTCCGTTGGATTGTCCATTCGATATGACGGTCTCAAGTGTTGAAAATAGCTATTCTCAACTTAGGAACCTGACCATACAAAGCCTCTCGGAATCTCTTCCTGTGGAAATTATAATCGATAACCCCAAATCCCATTTCCTTAACATTAGATCTTCCCTGATTCTAAGGAGCGAGGGAGAGAGAGCGAGGGCCTCCCACCACCATCCAGCATCCTCGAGATGCGCTCATGGGCAGCATCTCAAGAATGTTGGATGGTGGTGGGCAACCCTCCCCCACCTCGCTCTCTCTCCCTCACTCCCTAGAAGGGCTCTTAGATCTTTACAAAGATGTAGAACTTTGTTTTCCAAGTAGTCTTATCTCACTATCCCATGCATCCATTTGGGGTCTCCTGGAAGCAACCATCTACTGGTCTGAAACCCAATTTTCAGATTATACGACTAGTTCTTCAACATACAAAGAATTTATCTTTAGATACCCGTTTCCTTCAGGTACATCCATTTTATTAGGAAAATGCACATGAAATCATAGTTCATCAATGATCACTTATCACTAATTTATATATTTCTATGTATGCACTTCGTAACCCTTCATGATCTTCTTGTTGTAGTCACTCACTTCTAAGTGAGACTGGTGTACACTAGTTGGCATTTGTTTTCCAAATCTCAAATGGCTGAAGCTGCTGTTCCACACTTTTGATATTGATGTTTATCAAATGCTGATCTTGATTAAGAAATTTCCCAAGCATTGCTTTTACATTTTAGTGTTATAACCAAAGAATGTGATTTCTAGAAAAATGTCAAAATTTCATCAAATATTTCACTTTTTCGAGTTACCGAAATTTCTTTCGTCAGACCAATCTCAATTTTTCTATATTTTAACTTTAATTTAGTATTAAAAGTTTGTTGTATAAGTGATTCTTATGCAATATATTATTTATATGACATTATGAGTCTTGCAGTACTCTTTATGTAGTATTTAAGAGTTTAAAATGCTTAAATTATATTGGGAAATTCAAAATTAGAACCAAAATTTTTACCTTTTTTCTATACACAACGAAATATTTCTTAAAATCAACTTATTGAAATTACCTCAAAAAACGAAATCACGGTCCTTGGTTATAACTAATGTTGTGTATGTTATACACAAATAGGATCCAACCTCAAACAGCTGCAAGACAATTTTACACCAAGAATCTCTGCTCCTTGCCTCACCTCAAGCTTATAGGGAAGAAAATTTTCAAGGATATGCAATCGAACTTCAATTTGTAAAGTTTTTGTTGGAAAATACAGTACCTTTAGAGAAGTTGGTCATTGCCATCACTGATAGTTATTCAAGAGGCCATGATTCAGAAGATAGAAAAGATGAGACTAAGGGGCTTCTTGAAAATCTATTAACACAAGCTCATGCGCCTCGAAAGGTCGAAATAGTGTCGTACAAAGAATTGAATGATGTTGTACACTACTGAAAGCTTTTTTGTTCTTGTTATTCCAATGTTCAGCATTACATTAAATTTTTTTTTATAGATTACTATTTCGCTCATGAAACGCAACATCCTTTTACTACTTCATAGTTTATTGCCGTTCTTGTAACGTTTCTATTTCAATTCATGACAGTAGGATAAAAAAAAAGTGAAATATATCCTTCAATGGACTTTTCGAATTAAGCTTTAGCTCCAAAATTGAGCTCTTTGATTTTCAGTTAGTTTAGACTCTTTCACCTCTATCTCCACCATAGTACTGTGGATGGACCTCTCACTCCATTCCATCGTCACAATGTTGTAGTCTGTAAGAAAAATATAAGTATGCCTCCCACTCTTGGCTGAGAGTATTTGGGTTTGGTTTGTTTATGTTCCTTTTAATTGCATCTTTGATCAAGATCAATTAGGCAGAGATATGTGAAACGTTCCTCCTCAATTGGTGAAAGATGAATTCTACAAGAACCACCCGATGCAGGAAAATGACTGGAAGAGAAGTAAAAACTTAACCAACCAAATCTAGATTTCACCAATGAACAGAAGTAGAGGGGGTTGGAATGTTGTTACCTAGGAAGCACGGATTCTCGGTAAAACCCTCCGAATCCTAGTAATACGCGTGTCGGATACGGATACGCGTGCGATTCGCGTTCGATACGTATCCGACACGTGGTCAACGTATCGGTCAACGTGACTTGGTCAGGATACGGCTTGACCCGGTCCGGATACGGTCTGGACACGGTCAGGATTCGGTTGCTAATATTTTTTTTTTTTTTCAGATCTTGATAAAATTGGACGGCTGAAATCTACCCAGAGATCGAGCACAGAGATCCATCGAGCGGGGAGTTCAGATCAGATCGATCGATCGATCGAGCGGGGAGATCAGATCGATCGATCGATCAGAGAGCGGGGAGATCAGGTCGATCGAGCGACTGGGAGATCAGGTCGATCGAGCGACTGGGAGGGGAGATCGAGCATTTCATATCGCTGTTTCTTCAACCTCCTGCGCCTCCCATCTTCAACCTCCTGCGCCTCCCATCTAATTGTTGAGGGAAATGGCGAGGAAAACAGGGAAATGGCGAGGAAAACAGAGGGGGGGGGGGGGGGGGGAGGGAAATTGCTATTTATATGGATTAGTTGGGTAGGGTCCAAATTAGGCCCGGCCCATATTAGAATTCATTACTCTAATTTTCATTCATGTACCCAAACTTTTCATTCATTCAAATAATTTCATTAATTAAGCTCATTGCATTTAGATGTTTTATATATTTAGATTATTAATTATTGTTTATGAGTTATGACATTATGTTAATAGTTTATTAATAAAATATAAAAATAAAAATAAGGTTTGACGTGTCGCCGAGTCCTAGTTTTTTGAAAATTGCCGAGTCGCCGTATCGTATCCGTGTCCGATACGATACGCATATCCGAGTCCGTGCATCCTAGGTTGTTACCTTTTCGAAGTGATGTATACAATCATAGTATATGTAAATAACAACAATCATTTGTGTCCTGTATGCACAAAATTTGACACAAGGTTCCAGCAATCATTGATAACTTGCGATAACCATCTGAAAGCAAATCAGAGTTTGGACTGACCGGTATGATGTGCCAAGCGAGTCAGGTCCTGATGGATACCTTCATTCATAGTAATGAACTCTTCCCTCAGGTACTCCAGTTTTTTGGATAGAGCTCTTAACTGTGTAAGCTCTGCCTTCAGAGGCTTCATCTCAGTTGCACGGTGCTCAGATTCTAGCTCCAGGCTTTTCTGAATCAACCACCTAATCTTTGGGTCTTTACAAATCTGATAGTCGGGTATAAACTGCCTCCCTCTGTCAAGGATCTGCTTGAAAAAAACAAGTTCTCTCCGAAACCACCGACATTCAATGCCCATTCGCTCATTCCATACACTGATTCTTTGCTTTTCTTCACCTTGAAACTTCATCTCATCCTCTAATACCTCATTAAAATGACGAGAGGAATCATTTTTCCATGACATGATAATTGCGTCATGCACAAGTATAATCTGCAAACTAAAAACAAAACCAATGTTATTAGCTGCACAAAAATGTAGGCAATCTCTTCCATAATGACTAAAAAATTCTGAAACTTGCGTAAATCTAAAGAACTTCTATACTAATTTATGAATGTGATCAATGACATTTAGCTTCAATAGATAAGAAGCAATTGTCTATGTAGGAGTACAAAGAACAAGGGGAACATAACCAAACTGACTCTCAAATCGAGTACAATTCCAGTTCAACTAAAACTGAAGCAAACCTGTTTCATAAAACCCAGATTCAACGAAAACCCAGAGATTCCAGTCATTGATAAGGTCGACTTGAATACTTTTCTTGATCATAAAATTCATAAAAATAAAAATAAAAGGAAGAAAGAAAAGGAACATAATCTTTACCCACCTCTGATGGTGATAGAGAAGATAATGAGAGGAAAAGAGATGAGCTAGGGAGGTAGTGAAGGAAATACATGATCTAGTTTGTAGTGATTTTAGGTGTTATGTGTTTGAAACAATCTGGTTTACTATTATTAGAGTCTTAGAGAGTGAATCATTCAATAGATACAACACGAGTCCATCTCCTGTAGATTTAAAACATGACGCGATCTTGCTGCAACACAATCATCTGGCGGGTGAGCGCTTCAACCTACTTTTCCAAAGCAACTTATTGTCAATGAGTTTTTAGGTTCATTAGCCTCTTATTCTGTTATAAAATAGGCAATCGCAATTTTATTACAGGCAACTGCAAATGGAGACACAAAATTCACCAGACTCTAATGCAAAATCTCTTTGCAACCGAGGCCTGTCTAATACCCAAAAAGTACATTTGCTATGTGTGGATCGTTCATAGCCACCACCAACTTTACAACCATTGCATTCATTTTCTTTGATTACCACAAAGTCACAGTGGCGTTGCAAATGCCTTAGTTTGTAAAATGCCTTATTTTACCGTCTACCATTTGAAACTTATGTACGAAGGTTTGTATCCTTGAAATGTTTAGAACTTCAAAGTCACACCATATGCCTTCGATATGTTCTTCGAACACATCATAAGCCTTCGATAAGTTTTATGCGAACTTCGAAGTCAAATATTTCCTCTTGTTTTTTCAAAACAAATTTGTTTTTCGAAAAAAGACCATTCTCTTCTCCTCTAGTCGATATATATATAGCAGGGTTTTAACGACCCCTTAACCTTTGCATTAATAATAAGAAATCAAGTATAACACCTTTTCTAGAGAGAGACACCACTACAAGGTTTTACACATCCCATGAGTCTCTAATAGGGGTGGGCATTTCAGACCGAAAACTCGGACCGATCGGGTCGGTTCGGATCGGATCGGTTTTTTATTTATTATTAAATTTTCGGTCTTAAAACCCGGCCCAACCCGATGTTTTTGGTCTGGTCCTCGGTTACTCTTTTTGAAACCCGTCGGGTAACCGGCCCGGCCCGGGTATGAATAAAAACCCTCAAAAACATTAACTCCTTTCCCAAATTCTAAGGGCCTGAAGAAAAACCAAATACTGTGCGACTCCTTTGATCCTCTCCTCCATGTGCGACTCCTCTCTTCCTCGGCTACTCCTCTCCTCCTCGACTCTCTGTATGACACTGCGACGACCTGTGCGACTCCTCTCCTCCTCGACTCCCTGTGCGACATTGCGACTCCTCCCTGTGCGACTCCTCTCCTCCATAGTGACCACTGCTTATGTTTGCTTATACACCCACACCCACCCTCTATCTCTCTCTCTTCTAGACCTCTATTTTGAGATGGATTAGATCTTCATTCACATGTCTTGCTTTCATAAGCACTTTAGTTACAGCAGATTGACATAAACAGTTCAGCACCAGGAAGGAACGAATGTTGTAAATCGCATTAATTGAAAGAATTATCATGTGAATATGTGATAGATCTTTAGCATAAATTTATGCACACATTCCTAGTTTTTTTTTTTTTGTAAGGCGAGCTGGGTTTTTAAGGATCCCATAACCTATCAACTGGGCGACCTATAAGTCAACACCCATTAGAAAGTAACCATGCCGCAGGTGGGATTCGAAGCTAGGACGTGGGGGACAAACCCACACAGCCCTAACCACTAGGCCATAACACCATTGGCCTAGTTCCTTCAAATGTAGTCAACAACACTGCAGATCAAGCGCTCTATCAACATTTCAAATTATCACATAAGCATGATTTTATGGTTTCAGATTGTTAAACTTTCAATAAATCTTCCACAGCTATACTCCATCCTCCTATCTTTTTCCTAACATGCAAAGGTTATTAAAATCGAATATGTAGTGTCTTTATTTAGTTTTGGTTATGCTAGAGTAATATATAGTTTTGATTTATGTTTGTCATTAGTATTTGCTTTAGCTTATGTTTGTCATCGTGGTGGTATTTGATTTATGGATGCACCCATCAGTATTTCGATATTTGCTTTAGCTTATGGATGCACCCAATTTGTGTGAATTTTAAACCAAGAAACTAACAAAATAGTTTACCATTCATTCGTTGGATCTAATTTGTCTTGGTTGTGATGGATTGATATGTTGTTTATTTTTATAATGTCCACCAAAAGACTTATCTTGATTTTATTTTTCAGGTCATTAACTTATTATAAATAAGTTGATATTAGTGTTGTCGGTGACTAGGCAAAAATGAGGAAAAAAACGCCGTGAGTGTTTTTTTTTCCTACATTATGCATTTTTATTGGATTATATTTTCGAGTTTATTAAATGTTTGTGAATAATTAATGACTATTATTGATGTGATTTAGGTTAAGTGCAAGGCGCTCAACCGTGGAAGGTGTTTCAACAACTCCAAGTTCATCACCGTCATCTCAAGATGAACCATCTCAAAATGCACCACCTAGTAAAGAGGGATCATCATCTCAACATCCACCACCTACTCAAGCGGGGGGACTTCCCCCTTCCTTCTACAACAAAAACATCGGAGGTATGGAGTCATTTTACTAAAACAAAAGCGGGGAGAGGGCAATTTGTATGCATTGTAAAAGTGATTTGGCATGCAATAGTCAAGTTAATGGTACATCTAGCCTACTTAGACATTTACGTGTGTCTTGTCCAAAATCTCCTTTAAAAGTCGCAAGTAACCAAAAAGTCATTTTTTTATAATAACGGTACCCCGGTTTCACACTCATTTAATAAGGAGAAATGTAGAAGGAAGTGTGTGGAAATGCTTATTATTGATGAGCTTCCTTTTAAGCATGTGGAAGGGATAGGATTTAAGCGATTTATGAAGGAGGCACAACCTAAGTTTGATCCACCATCTCGTAGAACCGTTGCTAGAGATGTGTGGTCTATTTTTCAAGAAGAAAAGGCCAAGATCAAGAGTGTCATTTCTCACAACAATCAAAGAGTTTCTTTCACCGCCGACACTTGGACTTCAATCCAAAATGTTAATTTTATGGCTATAATCGCCCATTTTATTGATGATGGTTGGAATGTGCATAAAAGAGTTATCAATTTTTGTCAAATTATCAACCATTCTGGGGATATTATTGGGAGACTTTTAGAGAGGTGTTTGAGGGATTGGAGCATAGATAGAGTATTCACTATTACTCTTGATAATGCTAGTTCAAATGGTGGGGTTGTTAGGCATATGAATAGGAAATTGAATGGGTGGAATACATTTTTGTTGGATGGAGAGCTTTTGCATATGAGGTGTTGTGCTCATATCATCAATTTGATTGTTTGTAATGGAATGGTCGAGTTGCACACTTCTATTAAGAGTATTCGTAGGGCTTGCAAGTACACGAGGTCTTCCCCGGCTAGGTTGGAGAGATTTAGGCAATGTTTAGCCATTGAGAAAATTGAGAGCAAATGTCTTTTGCCATTGGAGTGTAAAACTAGGTGGAATTCCACCTACTTATTGTTAGAGGCGGCTTTAAAGGTACAAAAGGCATTTGAAAGGTTGGCGGAGGAGGATATGGACTTTGTTTCCTACTTTAGTTGTGGTGATGACCATTGTGAGAAACCAAGAAATAAGAAAAGAAGGGTTGAGGGAGGTGAGAAAGAAAGAGTTGAAATCCCATGTGCCACGGATTGGTTGTATGCGAAGGCTTTTGTCAAGTTTTTGAAGAAGTTTTATGAGGCTACTTTGAGGTTTAGTTGTTACCAAAAGGTGACGGCCAATGCACCCTTCCAAGAAATGTTCAAGATTGTAGAAGATTTAAAGTTCACAATGAGAAATGGTGATCCCTTTATGAAAAGGTTGCAATTTCCATGAAATTAAAGTTTGACAAGTATTGGGGAACTATAAAAGATGTAAATCAAGTTATGCTTGTGGCGGTAGCTCTTGATCCTCGTTACAAACTTGACTACATCAATTACGGGTTAGAATTCTTAGTTGAAGATTCTTGGAAGGCAGATGAGTTAACAATAAGGGTGAGAAATCAAACTTACAGGAGGAGGATTTTTTGACGCATCAGTTTGGTGTCGTCCGTGGGGAACGATGAGTTTCCTTTCTAAAAACAAGATCCACAGTGACAGAGCTCACCATAATCTGATAGAAGATCAACAATTCGTCAGAACAAATGACACACTCTACAAATCCTCAACCCAGTGATGATCGCGAGAACTCTCCTACCGGCAACGATGCAACACAAATAGTTCACGAACAAGAAGTGACCCGGATCGTCGGACCGATGACACCCAAGAATCCGGATCCACAGCACGCAATAACCCAGACAACCCAACATTTGGCAATGCCGCCACAGATCCTTAGGTAGACTTGCTCATGGCCCAATTGAACTACATGACAAAAATGCTGGAAAAAATCACCTAGGAGCGCATCTAGCCATCTGACCCTGTTCAGGCACCGCCCCTACAAAATTGCGCCAACCGAACTTAAAGGAGTGACGAAATCCCAGCAAAACCCCAATATGGAAATTTTGAAAACAATGAGCTCCACCAAGCCAAGACTTCACAGACAGAACGCTTGTTGAAATCTCGTTCAAAATAGGAATCATGGATCCCAACATACTATACAAGTTAGCCAAGCTACCATTCTCTGAAGCCCTCATGAAAACGTCAATGCCAAAAAAGTTCACTCCGCAAAATTCGAAGTGTATGATGGTACCACCGACCCAACAAATCACCTGAGACACTTCCACCACATGATGGCCCTGAAGGAAACCACGGAGTCGATCTTATGCAGAACATTTTCGACCAGCCTCACTTCCACAACAATGAATTGGTTCAATAGCCTACCACCGAGGTCGATAGACTCTTTCCAAGCGTTAGCCACCTCTTTTATCACCAGATTCATCGGGAGCTAGAAAATGAGGAAATGACCACACTACCTCCTGCACATCAAACAAAAATTCGAGGAAACAATACAGGAATACGTCGCTTCACTAACAAACTGACGATGATCGATAGATGTAGCGATGTTACAACCGCTGCGACCTTCATCGTCGGACTGAAGAGATGCCCCTTCTTTGATGCTTTTAACCTGGAGCCTACAAAAGGCATGACAGTTTTTATTGAAAACGACTCAAAAACACATTTTTCTCGAGAAGATGAAAGCGGCCAGAAAGAAAAATGACCAAGAAAGAGATAGTCTTTCAAGGAAACGGGAGAGAAATGATGAAAAAAAACGAGATGATGGACAACCGAAGGATAACATCCAATCGAAGAAACATCGAAATGGCGGAATGATTGATTTGAAACAAGAAGAATCCGAGAAGCTACAGTAAGCGCAGCCTCGACACGAGCGAGCAACGAGTGTGATGAAGAATACATACAAACCATATACAACCCTGAAAATAAGTCAAGCCAATATACTGAAGCACCTAGCAAAATAGGATAACATCAACTGGTCACTTAGGATGAGAGAAGACCCGAAAGGAAGAAACAAAAGCAAATACTATTCTTTCATAAGGATCATGGGCACGTTACCAAAGACTGCTACAATCTAAATGACGAAATCGAGCATTAGGTTCAGAAATGACGACTCGACGAGTTCATCGGAATGCAAGATAAACAACTCACATGGAAGGAGAAACCAGATAACACTGCGGGGTCGAAAGAACAGCCTAGAGAGCTAATATACACCCTATACTACATAACCGGAGGATGCAAAACACTCAACCTAACAGAAGAAGCGGCCAGGAAAACTTCCCACTCGAACTGATTTATATAAAAATAATAGTACTAACGAAACCCGACAAACCATTTCACGAATGCACAAAACATGGAAAAGTTTGCATCAACCAACTAAGACGATTCGAAGATCCCACTGACGGATGCAAGCTCGACCCGAATAACTGACGACAAAACTGGCAGCAACAGACTCTATCAAACCTCGACGGTTGACACCAAACACAAAGCCAACATCAGCACGATTGGACAATTTGGTGCTGATGTGAGCATGATTGGACAATTTGGTGCTAATGTGAGCATGATTGGACAGTTTGGTGTTGACATAAGCATGATCTAACAATTTAGTAATGACGTGAACATGATCGGACAAGCCAACGCTACTCAGCCATCGAATAGAAAAACACCTTGAGTTTGCTAGCAACAACAACATATACGACATATGAGGATCAACATCAAGCAAATAAAGATGAAGCAACAAAAACATCAATCTCTAATACGAGGACCAACATCAAGCAAATGAAGACAAAACAACAAAATCATCAATCTCTAATACGAGGACCAACATCAAGCAAAGGAAGACAAAATAAATCGTACTTCGAACCAGCGTAAATGCTTTAACAGTTAAGGCTGGTGAGAACATCCAAAAGGGAATATCAATAAGATTACGAATTTAGAATCTCCATTTTTTGCATGGACGACAGAATAGATACGTTAAATAATTAGCGATACAAAGAAATTGACGTACCTAGCAACAAGAAATCACGACAAAAGTCGGATATGTATAAACTTTTGGTCTGATCAACCACGAAGTAAAAGTTGGACACCTGAGTCAACTTAACACAAAACTTTGAACCGACTAGGATGTCGAGTTCACGAAGTAAAAGTTGGACACCCGAGTCAACTTAACACAAAAAATTTTGAATCGACTAGAATGTCGAGTTAATGAAGTAAAAGTTGGACACCTAAGTCAACTTAATACAAAAACTTCGAATCGACTAAATACGTCGAGTTAATGAAGTAAAAATTGGACACCCGAGTCAACTTATCACAAAAACTTTGAACCGACTGGGATATCGAGTTTACGAAGTAAAAGTTGGACACTCGAGCCAACTTAACACAAAAACTTTGAACTGACTGGTATGTCGAGTTTACGAAGTAAGAATTGGACACCCGAGTAAACTTAACACAAAAACTTCGAATCGACTGAGATGTCAAGTTAACGAAGTAAAAGTTGGACACCTGAGTCAACTTAACATAAAAACTTCGAATCGACTGAGACGTCGAGTTAACGAAGTAAAAGTTGAACAAACGAGTCAACTTAACACAAAAACTTTGAGTCAACTGAAACATCGAGTTAACGAAGTAAAAGTTGAACAAACGAGTCAACTAAACAAAAAAAATTTTGAGTTGACCAAGACGTCAAGTTAATGAAATAGAGGCTCAACGAACAAGCTGACTTAAGACAAGAACTTCAAGTCGATGGATACGTCGAATCAACAAAGTGGGAATTAGAAGAACAAATCAACATGATTTGAGGAACTACAAGCAAAGGCAAACTCTTTGCATCACATAAAAAAGGATAACGCTGACACACCCTTAGATGAATGATGAGCCAAAACACGAAAGCAGCTACGTAGGAATTCAAAGCAAAATCCAAGACAACTACAACTGTAATGGAAAAATGAAAGAAATAACAAAGTTCATTTCATTGGTAATACTACTCTATTACATCTGGAGAAGGAGATGAAGAAGTAGGGGAAGAAACGGAGGCAACTACAGGATCATCACTCATGGGAACAGGAGAAAGCCTCTCTTCAAGAGAGAGAGAAAGCAACGACTCTGGGGCGTTCGAGGGTAAAAGAGGCAATGGCTCCTCAACTACTGGAGCAGATTCTTCGACATCGTCGTCTTCGAAAGCTTGATCGAGTGACGGTACCTAGATAAATCCTCGCCGAGCCCCTTGATATAGTCAAGAAGCTCAACCCATCCATCAACAACTCGCTTACAATCTTTGACTTTGACAATACGAAGCCTATCCTTGGCAGAAGTGAGCTCAGTTTTTGTCACGACAAGCTGGTAAGCATAGCGGAAGTATTTGCCTTGACATCGACGAGCGCAACAGTTATCTATTCCACCCGCCTCTCAGCGATATCACAAATAACGGATTGCTCAACTTCAGCACAAAAAGCTTCATCAAAAACTGCCTTCTCAACAGATAACTCTTTTCCATATCACGTAGATGGGCATGAACCCCATCCAACTTAGCTTTCAAAGAATCAAGCTCAACAATAGATTTATCCTGCATATTTTTCGCCTCAATCAGCGACTATCAAGCAACCTTTGTAGTTTTCTCCGACTCTGCGCATTGCTCTCTCAACACACCGAATTGGGAAAGAATCGCTAACCTCCTCTCCAAAAAAGCCACTTGATCACGACCAGTTCGATAGACTGAACCCATCACCCCTGCATAAGCGAGATGATTCATCCTGTCCATTATCTGCTCAATACCATGATCAAGGTGATCAAATGGATCCAGTACGACAATCGAAGGCTTTTTTCACTAGTCACATGTACCACTCATTTATCAACCTGTGTGCACCGTCTTGCACATCAAGCTGAGTGAACCAACAAAACTTGTCATCTGACTTGATACAGATATCTTTTGGGCCAGGTTCAATCCAACAAACTCGCAGATGAAGAATACGAGGATCTGAAAGCACTGAAGAACCACCCTCGACAGCCGGAAGAGCGGAAGGAATGGCAGTAACAACAGAAAAACCGCATTACCCTCCCGCTGAGAAGCAAGCGTGGCAGGAGCAGGACTAGCAATGACGGCGAGAGTAGGAAAATCCTGACGAACAGAAGGAGAATGAAAATGAACCTCGAAACTTTGACTACCACCGACATCTTTAGACTGCTCCACCGCTAGCTGAAGCATTTTATCATTGATAAACTGTGGATCGTCATTAGACAACTCGTTAACGTCCGAGACACCATAAGCAGAAAGAAACTTCTTTTCGTTATTATCCAATGGACGAGTAGTCTCATTCTCGCTCCTCTCCAATGCCAACCTCGGTTCCTCGGCCTCTTCAAAATATTCACGATCCCTTTTTGCAACATCTTCGTGGGAAGGACTTGGGTGAGAGGTAGCTTCCGTAACATCCTGAATAGGATTCAACAAGATGCAGCCCGAGAAGAACCACGAGTGGAAAGTTGTTTCTTCCTTGGAACTCGACTAGGATCTACCAGCAATCGCCTCGACCGACTCGTGGACCTCGCAAGCTTTTTTTTTCTAGAAGCCGGAACTGCGACATTAATAGGAGCATCAAGATCCTTAACACTTCTGTACGAACTCTCTTCCCAGTCAATGCTAGCATCACGAACGCCAACACAAGCAACACGAGACTTAGTAAACAAGGCTCGTTCCGCTTCATTCATAGTGTACAAACCACTACGCTCAAGGATGCCCTCGGAAAGAAATGCATCCATGGGAAATCAGTGAAGCTTCAAGAATCGGTCATTAGTTCTCTCCTCCTCAACAATTAATTAAGATTCTTCAATTTATTGGGAACCCGAAATGATTAAAAAATCAAACGGCCTCGCAGTTTGAAGTAGCCAGAGTTCACAGAAGCGTAAAACCAAGACCTTGACCAACCACCGAATGCAAAACCTCATAGTCAAAGGAGTGTCGGACAAAATAGCCTTCGCATAAAAAGAAACCATCACTTTCCAACCATTAGGACCCATTTGGGCAGGAGGAATGCCAAGAAGTTTAGGTACTCCCAGAACAACTCTGGAACTTGAAACTGAAAACAAGAAGAAAACATGCACGAATATAGTGCGATGTATCCAGCCTTTGGATTACAAGGACTATCATTCTGTCCAGGCAGGATATCTCGAGGCTGGGCGGCAAATTATAATCAGAACGAAGACTGTCCAGCGTCGCCTGAGAAGCTTTATTGGGAGAAAAATTAGCCTCACAACAAAGCTAGCGATCTACCGCTTAGTTTATCACCAACATATAACGTTAAGGAATAGATGAACAATGAAAACGAAGAAGGCGAAGGAATGAACAAACTCTAATTTCAAAGATAGCGTAAAGAGGGAAACCGAATTTGTCACATCTCCTTATATAGAGCCCAACAATGAATAGACGGCTCATGGGACAACGTGCGAGATATGATGGTTGTGCGAATTGCCAAAAATGTGCCCAAAAACGAATGGCCAAACAAATAATTGAGACACCAACCCGTGGAAAGTTGTTGATATCATTAAATACAAGGCAATGATGGAGTTGAAAGGTAAACCATCACGAAATTAGTGGTCACGTCAGCATACCCACTAACTAAAGGGGGAGTAGTTGATATACATCAAAATAAACTAATCATTACGGTCGTACATGTGGTAGAGAACATCCATCACGAGGATATGGCGTCCAATTTGTTGGGCCAACTCATAAAACCTAATAAGAATGAGAAATTCTAGCTGGCCTGGGAAATCGGCCTGGTTTGCTGCTTGGGAGGGGCGAAAATTTTCGCCCCTCCTCCTTAAACACGCTGTGTGTTTAAGGAGGAGGGGCAAAAATGTATTTTCGCCCCTCCCAGGCAGCAAACCATGTCGGTTTCCCAGGCCAACTAGAATTTCTAAATAAGAATAAAGCCAGCCACAAAGGCCAAGTCGAGGCCCACTAATGAGAAGACATAAACGAAGCTCGAACGAATCAAATCTCGAATCCAAGCCCGACACGAGTTCTCTCATAAATAAGAGGAACTTTGCACCAAAAAGAGTCGTGGAGGGACTCCACAGATGCATCTCCATTAAGGAGAAGTCTGATACGAAAAACATATTTTTCCGTTGCGCCTCACATGTTTAAGTCATGCAGAGAATTAACCACGACCATTATAAAAGGTAAATAGAACATTCGATACAGGTATGCAACTTTAACTGAGTTTTGTCTATATTTATTTTATTCTTCAAATAAAGTTGTTGACTTAAGCATCGGAGTACCTTCGACCATCAAAAAATGGTTATTGGTAGTCTAACATCTGTTTTGCAAATTAAACTTATAGGATAACGATTTTTGGACGGATAAAAAACAAATTCAAAAAGGCTTTTGTGAAAAATATTTTTGGTCCAATTTAAATAAGCCTTTAGGTTGTCTATGTATGAGATTTGATGCCTCGGTGCCCCAATCTTAATTGGGTAAATATCTGACCTGGTCCAAACATCACTTCGAGTGCCCCACCCTACAAAAATTCTTTAGTCGACCTTGACTAGAGCTAAAGCTTAAAATTATTACCATCACCATCTTTCTCTTTTCCAACAATATATGAAATATGAAAATGAAGATAGCGCTTATAATTAGGTAAAATACCAGGCCTATCCTTACGACATTGAAATTAAAGACTAGAATTATACAAAACATAACAAATAATAATAATAATAATTAGGAAAATCACGTGCTAAAGCAACGGAAGAGCAACCTAAATTTTGTAAAGAAAACCCGGGTTGTTTAGTTTTGCCGGTAATAGCAGTAATCGAGGAGTTTGGCTTCTCTCTCTTTACACTCTGGATCTCACCTCATCTTGCGTGCACGGAACCGAAAGCAGCTGCACGTTTTCTGTTTGACGAAATTACTCAAAGAGAGAGAGAGAAACAAAATGACGAATTTTTTTTTTTTTTTTTTTTTTTTTTTTTTTTTTTTCTTCTAATTCCCACCGATCTCTTCATCCAATAAATCCTCCTCCGCCTGCTCCTTCTATTCCTTCAAAACCACATCTCTTCTTATCTCTATCATTTCTTCTATCTCTTCATCAAAACTCCATCAATGGATTGTACGTACACATAGCGCCACCCTTAATTATCTCTCACACTCTCTCTGTTTTATTGTTTCCTCTTCACGGGCTCTCCGCGTTCTTCTCTCTCTTTGAAAAAATCTGGACAGAAATGAAGGAGAACTGGTGACTATGTGTACACTTCCTATCTTCATATTTCATTACATGGGTTTTGATATTTGCTTCTTTATCTTGCACCCCAGACCATATTTTCCTCCAAATTGCATTTGGGGTTCTCTGGAATTGAGTTTTTCAACAACCCCAGAGTCCGTTTTGTAGAGATATCGAGTGTCAGAGTGTCAAAGTATGCGTCGGGTGGTATTGGAGGCTTCGGCTGTAGTGGTTGCGGTGAAAGTGGGGTTGCTTGAAGGAAATGTGTTTGCAAGAGATAGATCTCAGAGGGTTGAGGTGGTGAAGGAGAGGATTTTGTCAAGTAATGGGATTATTCCAAGTAGAGAGGAGCAGGTTTCAAAGTTGTGTGGGAGTAGTTTGAGTAACCCATTGGATATTTTGGTGATTGGAGGGGGTGCCACTGGTTCGGGTGTTGCGCTGGATGCGGCGAGCAGGGGGTTACAATGTGGGCTTGTTGAGAGGGAGGATTTCTCTTCGGGGTCTTCCTCAAGGTCTACCAAGCTTCTTCATGGAGGTACATTATCCACGCTTCGTTTAACTGTTACCATTTTTACTATGTTTAAGTAGCTACCTTGTTCCAATGCAATTGAATTGTATACTTGTAGGCTCCATTCGAATTAATATCATAAATCTAACTAACTTCAGTTGTATTAAATGTTTAGAACACCCACCCGCAAATGTACCCATTTGTTCGTTATTGCTCTACACTTTTTTGCAGTTTGTTTGAAAGGCCAGACTTTGCATTTCGCTAAGAGGAATGTAAAATTTTCGAGTGATATTTTCATATTATTTTAGAGTGGTGAAGGTATGCAGAGTAAAATCATGAAAATGTTGAAAGCTTGCAGAGTGATTTGGCGATATCATTTGAGCAAGGATATTCTTATGGTGTATAGTAGACAAGACTTGGGGCGACGCGGAGTTGGGTGCTTATCAAAGTGATATAAGAGTGTTTCCTTCTAACCCCCTTTTTTTCTTCACTTTGTAAGAGTTACTAAGCAAGGAAATAGATCGGGAACTCAGTCCATGACATCAGTCCATTATTGCCTCGTTCTTGTAATTTGTTCCAGCCTTTATATATATTTTTTCTCCGCTCTAAGAACTGTTGAAACAGAACAACTACCTTAATGTTGGAACTAGTTTAAACTGCTCATGCCCTATTCTCTGCAACAAATTACCCCCCTCTATTTCGAAGCAATAAACAACAGAGACCAACATTACTAGATTTCGTTTACGGAACTCATTGAACTTGTAGTTGAATGCATTACATAGATCATCACCTTTTACTTGCAAAATAGATGCATTAGTGTGGTGCCAATGTGCCATTGTCTGAATTAGAGTCCTTGTAAAGAAGAAAAATGGAGAGAGCTGAGTTTGATTCGATGTTTGATTTTTTGGACAAATTGGATACTCCATATGTTCGTCGCAATTACTTTTGTGTGTTTGTGGGTTTTTTTTTTGGCTTGTGTTAATGGCTCAGATCAGATGAGCTACAAATTTGATGCATACAACATGCATGATAGAGTGGAATCCATTGGTTTCTCAAGGGGCCAGGCTCATTACGTCCCCCAAAAGAGTTTGTATCAACTTCATGGAGCTCAACACAGCATGTCCCCAGAACTATTTCTGTCTCTCAATTGCAAAAGTTCTGGTTGTTCCTACCGGTTATGAAGCCCTATCCTTTATGGACGATTATTTTTGTAACGTCCAATCTGGATGAACTCCAAAATGAAGAACTCACTGCATTTAAGTATTTTTTTTTCTATAAAGTGACGCCTTTCAGCCGAAGGAAGGCTGGAGAAACATACCAAAAGACTAGCATTTTTTTTCTTTTTTTTAGTGTCATCATGCTCGTCACCAGTGTAAAAACACGGTTCCTATAATAGTTTATACCACGTACTATGGACCTTCACTGGAACCCTCTTAATTTTAAGGTAGATGCAGAGCATTAGCTCTGTTTTTCTCTTGGAGCGTGAGATTTTACTAGCGGTGATTTAGATGCTTGCCATAGAATGCCCTTGGCCCTATGGGGAAAGAATGAGGAGGCTAATTGGGCACACCAAACAATGCAAGTCAACTGGCAGATGGCTTTTCAGGAATCAGAATGAGGTTTTATAATCAACCAATCTTTCACGGATGGTTCACTCCACTGCCATTCCCAAATCTTGTTCTTTCATCCATGTCCATTGACATGTATCCTTTTTGCCAGTGTTCTAAAAAGCGCTGGGCGGGCGGCGAGCAGGTGCCTAGTGCCTAGGCGGTCTTAGGTTTTGTAGTATAATTTTAATAATTTACAAAAGCTAAGCATAATACCTTATCAATTACATCCAATTTAATGCCAAGATACAAATGCAAAATTTAAAAACATGAAAAATTAACAATCATGATCAAAATTTATTAAAACTCAAATAACTGAAGTTGGTTATGATGGGTACTTTATATAAAATTGAATTTGAAGACAAATATCCAAACCTACTCTTTTATTTTTCTTCAAATTGCATGAATAAATATGATAAAATCTACATTAGTAAAATTGGTACCGGCAGATCCTTTGAGAATTCCATTAAGTAATCATCATTTGCTACAATTAGACATATACTGAATAAAAAATAATTATATAATTTATTTCTAAAAAAGAGGAAAGAAAAATAAAATAAGAACATAATCAGCCTTATTAAAAAAAAATAAAAAATCGCCCAGACCGCCTAGGCCACCCAGACCCGCCTAGACCACCCAGACTGCCTAGAACCCGCCCAGCCATTAATCTGGGCAGTTTTCTACCTTCTAGCGCCTAAGCGCCGCCTAAGCCGATTTTTAGAACACTGCTTTTTACTTTGATTGAAATATTTGTTTGGTTGAAAGGTTATTGTTCAAGGAAAGTGTCAATTTGCTACACAATATTGTACTGGTGCCTAGGGGTGGGCACGGAACGGGATGGGATGGGACGAAATATATCCATCCCTATCCCATCCCGTTCATACGGGATCGGAACGGGACGGGACGGGATCAGCGTGCTACCTGTGACTCCTGCGAAAATTATCATCATATAAGAGCGTGAAAAATAACTTTCTTATAATTAGATATAGATGTGACATGCAAATATAAGGGTAGCCACTAAATCCCCTAACAATGAAGTCGAGTGGGCTGACTTTTAGAAAATGACATGATAAATGGGACTCACTAAGAGTATTGTGTCGCTGTGATGACCTCCCAACTGATTTTACAATTTCATTACTGTGGAAAACAAAATTCATGGTTCTTTGACAAAATGACATTTCATCTTTTGTTAGGGAAGAAATATAGACTTATTGGTGATGCTCTAATATATTCATAATGGTTTACCATCAATACATATATTGTAATTATAAAAAAATATTTTTACAGCCCGGGGCATCTCAAATTCTTGGCTCCGCCCCAGAATATTCCCTTCTGAGTATGTATTACTAGTTAATTTTTATTTTTCATCTTCACCTGGGTATTATCAATATTTGTAAGTTAAATAATTTGAGCCACTTTTATTGGGAATCCAAGCAACAGTCTGCTATCTTTCTCTTGCTTAATGAATATTTATTTCTTGAAGTAACATTTCTATTACCACTGCAAACACTATGAGATTATGTCAGTTATCTGTAAGTTTATATGAATAAAAATAAATGAATAAATAAAAATATTAATAATAAATATTAAAAAATTAGCTCGGGACGAGACGGGATTGGCGGGATTGAAAATTTTCATCCCATTCCATCCCATTCTAGATCGGAACGGGACGGGATTGGGATGAAATTATTCAATCCCATTAAGACCCGAAAAACGGAACGGGACGGGATCGAGATGGGATGCCCACCCCTACCGGTGCCTTCCTGTATACCCTGTTTCTCACAATCCACTTTCTCATTGCATTCCTTGATTTTGATCCTTGTTATTTTCATATATTTCATACTTAATCCAACGACATAGACATGCTTAAATTTGTTGCCTCAGTAACGTGTTAAACAATAGTCTCAGTTTTACTTGTCACTCTGTTCCCTTTCCCTCTGTATTTCCACCAACCAGTTGATCTGACAAAGCTGTGTTCAAAACAGGTGTGCGTTATTTAGAGAAGGCGTTCTTCGATCTTGATTATCGTCAGCTTAAGTTAGTTTTCCATGCGCTTGATGAGCGGAATCGTGTTATTCAAAATGCTCCACACATGTGTCATCCTCTGCCTACTATGACTCCATGTTTTAGTTGGTTTGAAGTAGTGTACTATTGGGCAGGATTGAAGGCTTATGATCTGCTTGCTGGGTCTGCAGTATTACGTTTATCGAAATACTATACAGTGCAAAAGGCCACTGATGCTTTTCCTACTCTTGCAAAAGAATATGATGGTCGAAAATTCAGAGGAGCAGTTGTTTATTATGATGGGCAAATGGATGATTCACGCCTCAATATCGGAATCGCTTGCACTGCTGCTTTGGCCGGTGCTGCCATGCTTAACCATGCAGAAATTATCTCTCTCCATCAAGATAAAGTCTCAGGACATGTCTTCGGTGCCCGCGTTCGAGACAATTTGACAGGTACATTCTATGACTTGATTGACTTTTTAATCATGTTTCAAATGAAGTGTCCTTAATTTGTTGGGTAAAATGAAGATCTTGGAGATTTGATAAAAGTCAATTTATTTTCCCAACAAATTGTAGATCAGATGGGTACTCTCATCCAATTTCAAGTGTAATAGATCTGCTTAGGAACCTTCAGATATGTTTCTAGATGAACATTCTATAAGATGCAGACTGGAGAATGTTACAAAATGTTGCCTCTTTATGCATGTCTGTGCCATTACATCTTATCTCGATCTTTTTTGCAGAAAAAGAATTTGATGTATATGCGAAGGTCGTTGTGAATGCTGCTGGACCTTTTTGTGATTCTTTAAGGAAAATGGCAAACAATGATGCTGCAAACATTATTTGTCCAAGTAGTGGAGCCCATGTGGTGCTTCCAGATTATTACGGTTCCTCAGATATGGGTTTGATCATTCCTAAAACCAAAGATGGTCGTGTTGTGTTCATGCTACCATGGCAAGGCAAAACATTGGCTGGAACCACAGATTCTTTTTCCAAATTAACTTACCTACCTGAACCAAGCAAAGAGGAAATAAGCTTTATCCTGGAGGCCATCAGTGACTACCTGAAGATTGAGGTATTCTGTATGTCAAATTTCCGTGTTTCTGTTACAATCCACTATCTCACCATGCCTCGGTGTCATGGTGCTTAGTTATCTTCATCCACTTTCACAGATTTTAGTTTCTAGCCAATCCATAAATATTCATTAGTCTACGAAAACATTAGATGGGCAAATTTCGAGAGAGACTTGAGTTACATTTGACAGACCATGCACTGTACCACATAATCATGCAATCTGCAAGGCTAACAAAGCACTTACCCTGAATTTTTATAATCTATAATTTAGCTATTTTTACAGAAAAATGGTAATAATCTTGTAATCTGACATACAATGTATCACATAATCATGCAATCTGCAGGGCTAACAAAACACAACTGATATGTGCCCTGATATTCCCTAATCTGTTGTTACCCAACTCATTTTAGGAAAATTAATGATCTTGGCACATATTTGATCACATGGTGTGCATTGAAACACAAATGCAATTCCTGGTGTATCTAACGAAGTTCATAGAATTTCAGGTTAGACACTCAGATATTCTCTCATCATGGAGTGGAATACGTCCCTTGGCCACTGATCCTTCAGCAAAGGATACTGCCAGCATTTCTAGGGATCACGTTATAAGTGTTGATTGCCCTGGATTGATCACAATTGCTGGTGGAAAATGGACGACATATCGAAGGTGCTTCTTTCTCTGTG
Source organism: Berberis vulgaris (assembly GCA_963556465.1). Lineage (NCBI taxonomy): Eukaryota > Viridiplantae > Streptophyta > Magnoliopsida > Ranunculales > Berberidaceae > Berberis > Berberis vulgaris. Next base: position 73,203,666 of record OY747135.1, read on the forward strand.
CTTATTTCTTCCTTCAAAACGAGAAAAAAGAAAAAGAAAAGTATTAACAACCTTAGAAGTTGCTGCCATAAAATCTTTTTTTTTTTGGGGTTCTAGGGGATAGGGTATGTTGGATGATTATATTTTTCTTGGGGTATCAGAATTTTCTACGATATCAAATGCATTTTGAAACAAATCAGTGACTTCATAGAAATTTCGTGAAGTGCAATGAATGTTAATAGTAACGCAAGCATCTATGGAAATCGAGCTGTTTTACTTTATGTCAATCTTACAATCAGAAGCATGCACATCTGCAAACCACATGATTGAATGGGCATACCTGCCTGTTACAGATTATCCTTGGCAAGTAAGTCTTGTTTCAAGTACGACTTACCGCAAGAGTGTGCTTGATGTGATTTTGTGGCAAAAGCAAGCGAAAAACAGCGCAATGGAACGATCAAGTATTGCAATTGCAAGATTAAGGTTTTATTTCTAAATACTTCAGAAAACAAAAAAAAGTTCTTTTGTCTCACAAATCTTCAAAAAAACGGTTGAAAGACACACACACACATACTAATAACTGTGGGCGTTGGCCTTTATTATAATCCTAATTATTTACTTAGAAAGCAATCCCAAAACTTAAGGAAATGACCAAATAACATAACTAAACAAATTAAAATATGCATATGCTGCCTGGAGGTGAAAGATGTTACAGCAGACATCTGTCTCGCGTAGAAGGCATATGGCTAAAGTTCTTTGCATTCAACTTTCGCCCTAGGATCAGGATGAGATCATTTTTGTTTATTCTGGTTGTTGACACTGGTTTTTATATGAACAATTATACGTTTATGTCACCATAGCTAAACGAAAGATTTAATACGTAAATTACGAAAATGTTTTCCAATTTGAATAATATGCGCTAACTCTGAATTTCAGCATGGCCGAAGATGTGGTTGATGCTGCTATCAAGCATGCAAAGATGGACCCTACAAGTCGTTGTGCAACAGCTGACCTTCCTCTAATAGGTGCCTACGGATGGGACCCTCTACTTTTTGTGCAGCTGGCTCGAACTTACTTTAGTAGGAAAAAAACCAAGGATGGTGAGGTCGTACTTGAGGCAATTGATGTGGCAGTTGCCAAACACCTTTCACATACATATGGAAGCATGGCTACTCATGTAGTTACTATTGCACAGGTTAGAAAACTCTTGCTCTCATCTGGGATATAAAATGTTTGTTACACATTGATCTATAAATTTTAAAACCTGTAACATATCTTGGTTGTGCTTAGAAGCAACTCCATCAACTCCCAAGGTTAACATGTTTGTGCTTATGAAACACGTATTGTTGATGTTTCAACTCTCCTTAAAAGAGCCACAACTCCTATATTCCTCGGTTACTTCCAACAATTCCGAGATGTTATAGCCTTTGAGAAATGTAAGAATCACTAGCTAGTATTCATTGCGATCTTAACATCACAAATATGAGCCCTTCAAACAAGAAATTATGGTAACTTAGCAGCTTCCAAACACACCCTGAATCTAGTTAGGGGTTAATCGAGACTTTCCCAGGGGAAGATCTAGATCGTAAAATTTAGTTGCTCATGCTAAGTACAGTTCTTTCCATTTAAAATTTTTTCAGGTTTTGGTTATCGATCTTGCATATGTTTACTATTTTGTTTATAGTTTTGGAAGCTAAAATGGCAGTTAAACCAAATGCAGGATGAAAATTTAGGAAAAAGGCTTGCTAATGGCTACCCCTACCTGGAAGCAGAGGTCGCCTATTGTGCTAGGAATGAGTACTGTGAAACAGCCATAGATTTCATCGCTAGGAGAACGAGGCTTGCCTTTATCGATGTTGGTACTGCAGAACAGATCACCCCACGGGTCATTGAGTTACTTGCAGTCGAGCATGGATGGGACAATAAAAGAAAAGAGCAGGAGCATAATAACGCTGTAGGCTTTCTCCGCACCTTCAAGGTGGGCATTGGCTGTGTACCATGAACATAGAAGTTTAGGAAGTAATAGATAGTTCACCATATTTTTAACAGTGTGATTTGGTTAAGCTAGAAGTATAGAGAAACAAAGAACAAAACAGTGATTAGGAAGAAACATTGAAGATTTAGTTGGCAATTGCCATGTACAAGTTCATTGGTTTTGTTAATAAGAGAAAGTACACGAGAGTTCTTATACCTGCCATGTCGAACACTTCATCATTAAGAATGAGTTTTGTTTTGTTTTGTTTTGCTTGGAGCAGTTTAATGTCTGTATTTTTCTATCATTGTATCGATTTTTAGTCCATTGCTAGATAACAACTTGATGGCCAGAAATTCTAAACCGAATCAATTGCTAGTTAATCATAACCCAAACATGGAGAACATAGCTAGTCTTACATTCTTTAGCTCCTTCACCTTCAACTCAGCAAAGGCCTCTGGCTCATCAGCCAACCCCAATGGGTCAAAGCTCCCACCTGTGTACAATGGATCAACTACCTCACCAAGTTGCCCTCCAGCTACCCTGTATCCCTCAACGACACCCATCTATAGAACTTGTGTTGCCCAGATGGCAAGGATGCTGTGAGCATGGAGGAAGCTTGGATTACCCAAGTAGTCTAGACCACCCTCACTAAAGATTTGTGCACCTGCCTTGAACCACACAGCCTCACCAAACTTGACACGATTGCGAGGTAGCAGTTCAGGAAAGACACAACCGAGGGTGCCAAGCATTGCCAATCTGGAGTGAATAATTTCCAATTTATGGTTCTTGGCAAAGGTCTCAGGGTCAGCGGAGAGCCCAGCTGTGTCCCAACCATAGTCACCTGGGAGTTCACTGGTGAGATAGGATGGTACCTCACCAGAGAATGGACCCCAAGTACTTAACACAGTTGGGACCGTATCATGGGCTACCTGCCGAGACCACCTTAGACTTGGCTGCAGTCTTTCTTATGGTCATCTTTCCTTCTCCGTAAAGAAGCTCCGAAGCTGATGGAGCGAGTTTCACTGCCTGTCCGGCAAATGAAGGAGAGGATAGAGCCATTGTTGAAGAAGCCATACTAGATTATGTTAATTGGCAGGAAGATCTAAGCAACCAAGGAGAAGTGGGTCGAATGTTTTGAATTTGCGGAGTATTTTAAGGATTGGCCTTAATAAATAGGTTGCGTTAAGGGAGAAAAATGTCCTCTTTGTGGATGATAAGATCAGTATGTTCCTCTTGATTGCAGAATAGTAGTACTGAATTGGTTTCAAGAAGTAAATGCTAGCAAAATAATCCTAGGGAGTTTAAGCAATATCATCATGATAAGAGACAAGTCTCCCATTTGCACTTTTCATCAGCCAGTCATTCTCGCCTTTGAAGTTTGCTGTTGGTCCTGTTAGTTGTAGAATCAACAATATAGCCTTCAGGGATTATGTGTCACCAATCCATTTTTAAAAAAATATATAAACAAATAAATAAAAGCTAAAATAAAATCCTAGCAAGATATTAATATGATCTAAATCAACCACATGACAGCAACCAATTGCTCCATAAAAATGCCTGCCTACTTGGAAAAAACATAATTATTTGAACTGTTAGGATTGAAAATGACACCAGAGTTGTAAGAAACACAAATTTTGTAATCTGTGATGTTCACAGATTGCCAAGTAGGCACAGCGAATCCATTTCAATTAAGAATCTCCATTGCTGAGCCAATTAAAATATATAGAGATTTTATCATATTACAAAGATAAGGGGACTCTCTTAGTCTTCTGTGCAACCTATTTATTCAGACAATGCATCCAGCATTATTCACAAATTCAACAGTCTGTCCTCTGTTGGGTTGGTGTTGGCTAAAGATAGTCCCACATCAAATAAGTAAGGGTTGTCATACAAGGTTATAATGAATGGTTCACTCTTTATTGAGTGTGAATGGTTCTATGATTTCTCCAATTTTTTTTTTTCTTTTCTTCCCTGAATTTGGAGATCTACTTAATTTGAGGTTGTCTTACTCAAAACATGTTGCCATTAAAACACTAGATCTACAAATCTCAATCATCGAAATGGGAGGGGACTACTGTTCAATATGCTCAGAAAATTCAGTGAACTAGCACCCCCATTGATCTACCAAGTAAGCTGTGTTTAAAACATGTGTACTTTATTTGGAGAAGACTGTCGTCGATCTTCACTATCACCAGTTTTCTAGTCCTGCTATTCAAATGTGTCATTCTCTGCTTACTATATATGACTCCATGTTATAGTTGGTTTGAAGTAGTGTATTAATTATAGGGGAGGAGTGAAGGCTTATGGTCTGTATGCTAGGTCTACAGCCTTGCGAGTGTCGAAATATTATTCAGCGCAAATGGGCAAATGGATTATTCAGGTCTCAATATTTGATTCCTGCAGTGACCAACATTTCAGTTTTCGTTTGTACAAATATGTGGCATTTGCAGTTCAATGCCTGACAACAAATCGATGACCATGAAATGGAAATCGTATAAATCGCAAATTGATCATGAATAACTTTTGTAGATGCATTAAAATATAAAAAATATGTATTTAAATTTCATGGGTTAGCATCAACAATTCTCACTTCTCACTCATTTTCCAGGAACAAAGTTAGTGGCATAAGACCAGGCATTGTTGCTGACAGGGTCAGCAAGATGGTCTGCCAAGTTCTCAAATGGTCCCTTGCCGGTCACAATCGCCTGAACAAAGAATCCAAACATGGAGAACATAGCTAGTCTTCCATTCTTGAGCTCCTTTACCTTCAACTCAGCAAACGCCTCTGGATCCTCAGCAAGTCCCAAAGGGTCGAAGCTCCCACCTGGGTACAATGGGTCGGTCACCTCACCGAGTGGCCCTCCGCCTACCCTGTATCCCTCAACCGCACCCATCAACAGAACTTGTGTAGCCCAGATGGCAAGGATGCTCTGAGCATGAACCAAGCCTGGGTTACCCAGGTAGTCTAGACCACCCTCACTGAAGATTTGTGCACCTGCCTTGAACCACACAGCCTCACCAAACTTAACACCATTGCGGGCTAGTAGTTCAGGGAATACACATCCGAGGGCACCAAGCATAGCCCATCTAGAGTGAATGACTTCCAATTCACGGTTCTTGGCGAATGTCTCAGGGTCTGCAGAGAGTCCAGCGGTGTCCCAACCATAGTCACCTGGGAATTCACCGGTGAGGTAGGATGGTGCCTCACCGGAGAATGGACCCAAGTACTTAACACGGTCGGGACCATACCATGGGCTACCTGATGAGACTGCCTTAGACTTGGCTGCAGTCTTTCTCATGGTCATCTTTCCTTCTCCATAAAGAAGCTGTGAGGCAGCTGGAGCGAGCTTCACTGCTTGTCCGGCAAATGAAGGAGAGGATAAAGCCATTGTGGAAGAAGCCATACTAGAGTATGTTAATGGTAGGAAGAGCTAAGCAACAATGGTGAAGAGTGTGTTGAATTTGTGAGTATTGTGGGAGGCCAGGCCTGAATAAATAGGTTGCATTAAGCAAGAAAACTGCCCTTATCTTTGTAGGATGATAAGATCTCTATATTTATTTTGATTGGCTACCTATAGAGATTGTTGGGTGGGATGGATTCTCTTGGTCTACTTGGCAGTCTTGTGAACCATGAAATCACCAGTTCACCACAGATTATATGATTTGTGGCATTCATGATTCTGGTGTCATTTTCAAGTAGGAGAATCAAATAAGTCTCTGTGATCAAGTGTTATCTAAGTAAGGGGGCATCTTTGTGGATCAATCAGCATCTGCCGTGTGGGCTGATTTGGATATTGTTAATATCTTGTGCCATTTGTTATTAGAATTTTTGTCTTTTTGAATAAATTGGATCAGATTGCCATTGCCTCGTCCATGGTATGCACAAGAATAATCTATATATAACATTGTTAAATTTCAAAATTTGCTAGTGTGAGCGGAAAAAATGTTCAAAGTTCAAACTATGTTGAAAAGAAACTAAAATTTTAAAACCAATGGCGAATTCGGATCATTATTCAATGAACATTTAGAAACCTTAAAAGTTAGCTACGAGTGCAAGTGCAACTATATAGATAGTTAATAAAAATTTAGCTGAAATAAACTTTAACCTTAATGGGAGCAAGGCCAGTTTGCCCATCAAGTCGTAGTACTTGGACTGCAGAATGAACTTCTTAACAATATGATCCGTCTTAACCTGCCAAATGCCATATGAACACAAGCCCATGACAGCAAAAATGGGAAGTGCCCACCATATAGTGTCAATAACGTAGGGCATGTATATATGCACCAAACGTATTGTTGACACCTTCCGCCTACACCCCACTCTTCACAGGCTTACAATGCCAGTTCAACGCCTAAAAACCCATGGTTGAGTCACTACTTAACACCAATGTACTAGGAGCAGTTCCTAACACTCCTATGTTTCATCTTGATATGTGATTCATTTCCTGCAAGGATGGAACCATATCAAAGTTTATCAGTCTTTGCTTCTATAGCATCTTGTTTATCTGCAGCCATGATATGTTCGTTTAATTTGCTATCGAGGCTTAAAATGATGGCCTGCATTAAGCTCGTGGCAGGGTACATCTATGTCAATACCAGGCATGTCATGGACCAAGCAAATTCATCCACAAACTCCTCTAGTAACTGAAATCTCTTGTACTGTCATGCATGATGCGTGGCACATGCGACCTAGACCCTTGTCCATGATTGTTTCATATTAACCTTTCTTAGATTTACTAAGCCTACAGGAAACTGTGCATGGTTACTGATGTTGGTTATTTGAATTGGTACAGGAAGAGAAGTGAGAAACTGTCATCATTTTGCTTTCTGATCCATAAGGTTTCAAATCCCATTAAATCCATATCCTTCTAGGAAAATGAGTCTGCAATATTGTCTTGCATATCAAGATGTCTCCATTTTAGTAATAACATTTCCTCAACAGGGGGCTTTCCTGATTCTATAATAATAACATTTCTCTCAACAGGGGGCTTTCCTCCCTGGAAGATTGTCCTTTGCTCATCGAACTTTTCTTTCCCAAAAAGAAAGTTGGTTTTCTTAAAATTATTAAAAACTTGGTTTCTCTGATCAATACATATACACTAACTAACGCCTTCTCTATCCTCCTTATGGTTCTCTGATTCCTCAAAAAAAAAAAAATTATTTCCTTCCTGAATTTGGGGAAAACTTAATTTGAGGTTTTCTTACTCAAAACATGTTGCCATTAATACACTAGATCTGCAAATCTCAATCTCATGGAAATGGGTGGGGACTACTGTTGAATATGCTCAGAAAATTCAGTGAACTAGCACCCCCATTGATCTACCAAATAAGCAGTGTTTAAAACATGTGTACTTTATTCGGAGAAGACTGCTGTCGATCTTCACTATCATCAGCTTTCTAGTCCTGATATTCAAATGTTCCACAAATGTGTCATCCTCTGCTTACTATATATGACAATGTTATACTTGGTTTGAAGTAGTGTATTAATTATAGGGGAGGAGTGAAGGCTTATCATCTGTTTGCTAGGTATCCAAATATTATTCAGCACAAATGAGCAAATGGATGATTCAGGTCTCAATATTTGATTCCTACATATAAGTCGCATTTGCAGTTCATTGCCTGACAACAAATCGATGACCATGAAATGGAAATCGTATCAATTGCAAAATGATCGATCATGAATAACTTTTGTCGATGCATTAAAATATAAAAAATATGTATTTAAATTTCATGGGTTAGCATCAACAATTCTCTCTTCTCACTCATTTTCCAGGAACAAAGTTAGTGGCATAAGACCAGGCATTGTTGCTGACAGGGTCAGCAAGATGGTCTGCCAAGTTCTCCAATGGTCCCTTACCGGTCACAATCGCCTGAACAAAGAATCCAAACATGGAGAACATAGCTAGTCTTCCATTCTTGAGCTCCTTTACCTTCAACTCAGCAAACGCCTCTGGATCCTCAGCAAGTCCCAAGGGGTCGAAGCTCCCACCTGGGTACAATGGGTCAGTCACCTCACCGAGTGGCCCTCCGCCTACCCTGTATCCCTCAACCGCACCCATCAACAGAACTTGTGTAGCCCAGATGGCAAGGATGCTCTGAGCATGAACCAAGCCTGGGTTACCCAGGTAGTCTAGACCACCCTCACTGAAGATTTGTGCACCTGCCTTGAACCACACAGCCTCACCAAACTTAACACCATTGCGGGCTAGTAGTTCAGGGAATACACATCCGAGGGCACCAAGCATAGCCCATCTAGAGTGAATGACTTCCAATTCACGGTTCTTGGCGAAGGTCTCAGGGTCTGCAGAGAGCCCAGCGGTGTCCCAACCATAGTCACCTGGGAATTCACCAGTGAGGTAGGATGGTGCCTCACCAGAGAATGGACCCAAATACTTAACACGGTCAGGACCATACCATGGGCTACCTGATGAGACTGCCTTAGACTTGGCTGCAGTCTTTCTCATTGTCATCTTTCCTTCTCCGTATAGAAGCTCCGAGGCAGACGGAGCAAGCTTCACTGCTTGTCCAGCAAATGAAAGAGAGGATAATGCCATTGTGGAAGAAGCCATACTAGAGTATGTTAACTGGTAGGAAGAGCTAATCAACAATGGTGAAGAGTGTGTTGAATTTGTGAGTATTGTAGGAGGCCTAGCCTGAATAAATAGTTTGCATTAAGCAGGAAAAACTATCCTTATCTTTGTAGGATGAGAAGATCTTTATATTTCTTTTGATTGGAAGTTGTACAGATACTTGGGTGAGATGGATTCTCTTTGTCCAGTTGGCAATCAGTGAACCATGAAATCGCCACAGATTACAAGTTTTGTGGCTCTTATAACTCTGGTGTTACTTTCATTCCTAGCAATTTAAATAATTAAATTTATCCAAGTAGGAGAGCATCTAAGTCGACCAACAAACAGCTGCCATGTGGCTGATTTAGATCTTACAATATCTTACTAGGATTTTATTTTTATTTTTCATTTTTTTAAGTAATCAGTGACCAATTTTTATGCCAGAAGGCTATATCGCAATCTCCGAAGGGTTGTCAAAACAATGTCCAATTGTTAATCAGACTGTCATTGCCACAATGCATCCATGTCGCTTCAATTTCTTGCTAAGATATATGATAACACTAAACCTTGTTTGCCCAGGGTATGCACATGAGTAATGTATTACATTGTTCAACTTAGGTCGAGAAGAAACTAAAATTTTAGAACCTTTGGGGAAGTCGGAGCATTGAATGGAAGTAGAAGAATGAACTTTCGGCAAATTCAGAGCATTAAAGCTCATGAGTTTGACAAATTTAGAGCTGAACATTTAGAAACATTAAAAGGTAGCAATGAGTTCAAGTATACAGATTAACAGAAACTTCTCAACCAAACTATTCAACAAGTCTTTAGAGAGGATACAACAAAAGCTGAGCTGAATAAACACATACCTTAATGGAAGCAATGCCAGTCTGTCAATCAAGATTCAGAACGGGATGTTCATGACAAAACTAAACAATGGTTCTGGAGTACAGTAAGTGGCTAAAAGCCCCAACAAGTAGCATTTGGATTGCAGAATTAACTTCTTAACAGTATGATCCTTCTTGCTCCGCCAAATCCAACTCATGCCCATGACAACCAATTGGGAAGTGGCCAACAACTGTAATATCAATACCCCAGGGTGTGAAAGCACCGAATCCATTCTTCATGACCTCAGTCTACACCCCATTCTCTACAGGCTTACAGTCCCATGTTGAATCACTTTTCTTAACCCCAATCTACTAGGATAGTTCATAGCATCACTATGTTCCATCTAGAAATATTATTCATTACCTGCAAGGATGGAAGTGTATCAAATACACAAAGTTGGCAATGCAAAGAAAAGCGTCAAACAGATCTTAGATAGCAAAGTTAAAATAAAATGCAAAACTAACGAATATAAATGATGCAAAAGTTTCATTTGTTCATTCATCGATTGGCATGCTCAAACATTCCTCAAAAGACAAAGCTCTTCAACTTACAGGACCTCAAATGAATACAAAGCCCTTTCTTTTGTTCAGCAAAATACAAAGGCATGGAAGAATTGTGTCTGATAATGGCATTGTCAATACTCCCTAGAATTGTTTGCCAGCACTTTTGCTTCTTCAATTCCATTGCCTACTACTCTAGTTTTGGTGATAATTAACCCCATCAGAGGATGTGAACAGCCTCGTTTCTATCATCTCCTGTATTTTCATGCAATGTTGTAAGACCCCCTCTCCATGATGGTCCTAGTTGCAAAATTCTACCAAAAGGAACAAACCATTTTTTTCTTCAACGTCATTTCTCCCAACCAGAACTTTACTCCCTAGAACATAAATCACTAACAACATTGTCTTTGCTCATCGAACTTTCTTTTTGCTACTGAGGAAAAAAAAAAGTACCGCCCTGGTTAGATGGAGACGAACCTATTCACATATGCACATATGTTGGCTTAAAGGGTAATTAATGAAGTATTGTTTGTTGGAGACAGTGTCACTGCATACAAACTAATATACAAAAACCAAGTTTGCTCAATTTAACATGCACTTCTTTACTTGATATAACAGCATCTTACTCGACAATAAGCTATAGAAACTGACATTAGTTCTAGATACATTGATATGAATCAAGAGGGTTTTTCCAGCGTTGTATCACTGGCAGGGTCAGGCAATAATCTGAATTTGAGGATCTTGTGAAGGCTGGCAATTGGTTTGACTTGTTTAGCTGTGGCTAGGTTTGGATCTTCAATGCATTTGCCCATGAAAAGGTTTTCATCAGATGGTCCTGTTTCCTCATGCACCAGAGGAGTGCAATCTGCAACACCTTGAATAGAAAACAAATATCAAGATTCCTCAACGGTAAAAGACAGAATAAAATGTAATATATAGTGTCAGCTAGGAAGATTGCAAAACGAATCCAAGGTATGCCAGAGAAATATGTGACCACACATGAGGTTCATTTACTTGCAAAATACTAGGGAAGAGGAGTCCGACCTGTTTCAGTGAAAGCATAGCATGTCCCAATTGTTTCTTCATATTCACCGACCTGAGGTAACAAAAATTACACAAATACAGAAATCTTGTTTGTAATACATCATGACTAGGACTAAAAAAATAAAGGCTCTACAGCATATTTCATGCACAAAGTAGATAACATTTTCCTCGTATTATTACTCGGGAGAATGTGTTTACCACATTTACAAAAACTTCTACAATATCTAATAATTTCATCTAAAATTCTAAACAGCACAAATTTTGGAATTACAATTTTCTCTAGATAAGAGCAGTACTAGGCAACAAAACAATAAATCAGATCAGGGCCAACCTTCACTATATGATATTTCAATGAACAACCAATGAAAATACAACCTCTTGAACCCTTGACCTCCTTGCACTGTTGAAACTCCTAGCATCAAATCAGTTACAAGGAGGGAAGGGTCTCTATATGATATTTCACTAATGATAAAAAGCCAGATATTATGAGATAAGACAGCAATAAATTCATACAAGTTAAAATATTTCATACAAAGAAAAATAAAGTATATAGAACGAATCCCTCACCAGCTTCCACTTGTCAGCAATAACCAAGACTGGATTCAGGGTGTCCAAGCCCTGACAGCATAAATACACATTAATCTCCACATACAGCCAAAGATCCCCAGTGACAAACCACATATATACATGATAGTCCAATGTCCATATGTGAATCATGTCAATACATTAAAAATACTTGTTTACAGAAATAACCACAAAGGAGCAATCTATAATACCGATAGAACATACGGCGTGTTCGGCAGTATGTCAAATTGATCACAAGCAGCATCAAGATCAAGCAACACATACTCTTTATCATCTTCAAGATTCTCATTTTTGTTGGGACTTGCCTCCATTTCCTGCATAGGAAAAAAAAAATTAATAGGTATTCACACTAGGGACAAATTTTGGTTTTTACTATCCGATGAGGACCCCCTCGGTTTTCATTGTAAATCAAGGACCCTATATGCACCATGACTAGATGAAAATTATATAATTTGAGCTCCAACTAAGTTGAAATTTTGAGGAAAAATAAAGACCAACAATAGAAATAATGTGTCAAAGTTTTAGCTTGTTTTGACATGTGTGCCTTGAGATCCGTGCTAAATGGGATAAAGGGAATTTCTCTATTAATATCACGAAGCAAGTGAAGCGAGTGAAGGTCCACCTTGGCATGACACAAGCCGGCCAGTAGGCCAGCTAGTGCCCACTGCCTAAGACCACTCGAAAGGGTGGCCCTTAAACACTCACAAATACTGCTTATCAAGATGTTTAATGGTGGGGACCTAAACACGTATCTCGAGGAATTGCATCAAAATTGTCTGGAACTTTGGCACATTGTTTCTAGTGTTAATCCCTAATTTCCTGAAATTTTCAACTCGAATGGAGCTCAAACGAATTTGTAAAAAAAAAAAAATTATATATATATACTCAACTCTAATAATAAAGAAGTGAGTCAACTCCATAAAGTAAAAAGACCGTATATATATTAACCTTAATAGGGTCCTGGGTTAGTAAAAAACTATTTTTTGTCCTTAAACTACCAATGCCCCAAAAAAATTAACAAAACATACTGAAACATTCTCATAGATTTTAAAACACAACCACTATCCATAAAGGTCTGAACTTGTGTGAATAACAACAATATGTAGGTGATGAATATGTAAGGGTTTTCATATGTAGTGGTTCCACTAGTTATTGGGATAACATTCTGCTAGAAAAGCAGTTGTTTGTCTGTTTTCTTCTTGGTATGTTTGTTTATTCCATCAGTCTCTTGAGCTTCTCGCTCATTTGTAGTGCCTCCTTTTTTTCTCTATTGGCTATCGCTTGAAGAGTCGTATGTGTAAACCAACCTCTAGAGATTTTTGAAAAAGGTGTCCCCTTAACAAGTACCCAGTCTTAGAAAGTGCATTCTCGGGCCACTGGTGTGAAATTTTCTACTAGTTCTTGTGCGCAATGTGTGGAAATTGAAGGTGTTCTTTTTTTCATTTCTGTGCTTTTACAAGTTCTGAAATTTCAGCATGCCAACAGGCTTTCTGTTTTGATTGCATCATGGGAAGTTCTATTGGCCTTAGTTACAACCCCAAATCCATTACATTAAGTCTGGAACTATTTGCCAATTTATTAGAAAGTCGGCAGAATCCATTTTAAATATAATCCCATTATTTTGAACCTTTTTTAATCGAGGTTTAAGCCTTAATTGCTCATACACCTAGTGTCTAGCCTCGCCTTCTGAAAGTGCCAAACACCTCAATTCCTGAGCCTTCTTTAAACATTGATAATTATAAGAGGCGTTTCATCAAATAAGTGAACTGATAAAGTTAGTAATCATAGAAGAAATGGGGTTTTAAGCTCAGTTAGAGAAGGCCTATGAATTCAAAAACCAACTACTACTACTCATAAAAAAAAAAACACTATCTTTCTTATACTAAGTTTCTCTCTAACTCATTGGGTATTACCAAAACAAGAACCAATTAACGAAAATATTATGAAAATTGGATACACATCAACAACTTTGTAAGAGAGAAGTATTATGCAGTAATAAAAAAAACCCAGAAATTAGAATCTTGAAAAAAGAAAGCCCTAGCACATACATACATACATACCTTCTTTTTCTTTTGTGATCACTGAGGTGTCCAAGGTTTTCGAGACGATGCGGCAGCTTTCAAAAGAGGGGCTCTGCTCTGCAGCAGAGACACAAAAGTCCCTTCGGAGAAGATCTTTGGAAGATGAAAAAGTGCAACCAATCCTTGGAGCATCCACATTAAGCAACCCAATCAGCAAAAAATAGGGGGTTATTTTGAATTGGCAATGCCACCACCGTTTATGATTAAGAACACCATAATTGATCTACTTTCTAAATAACACCACTATCCTACCTGTTGAAGGATACCACCAATATAAACAAAGAAACATTAACCACCATTTTTCTCCTCTCTCCCTCTCTTATCCTCTCTCACTATATTCTCCACCAAACACCACCACTACCACGCCACCGCCATTGTCGATCGCACCGACTCTCCCATCCAATGCCAACGTCTTCTTCTTCTTCTAGTCTCTTCTCTTTTTTTCTTCCCTTATTCTTCTTCACTGTTTTTTTTTCTTCTTCTCTCCTCTTCCCTATTTTTTCTTTTCTTCTTCTCACTTTTTCTTTTTCTCCTCTTCTTATCTATATTCCTCTTTTTCTCTTCTGTTTTTTCTATTTCGCCCTCATGGAGTTTTGCGAGAGTTGGTTTCCCACTCGCAAGAGCCTCCGCAAGGGCGAAAGAGAAAAAACAAGGGAGAAGAAAAGGAAGATAGAGGAGAAGAATAAAGGAGGGGAAAAAAAGAAAAAATAGGAGAAGAAAAAATTAATTAAAAGAATAAGAATAGATGAGAAAGGGAAAAAAATAGAGAAGAGATAAGAAAAAGAAAAGTAAGATAATGAAAAGAACAACAACAAAGGAGAAGATGAAGAAAAAAATGGTGGTGTGTCCGGTGGTGGGGCGAGATGGTACTGCTCTTGTGAAGAGAGAAGATGAGGTAGATAAGGCAAGGTGGTGGTGTTATTCAACAGATCCAAGAAATAAATTTGGGTGGTAATGTCCTTCAACAGAAATGGTGGTGTCATTTAAAAGATATTTTTTCACCCATTAGTTTATATTTGGCCCCATTTTAAACCCCTAAAATTGGAATGAAGCCATGTTCACTCCTTTCGGATTAAACTTTGGGAGGACAAACCGTTAGCTTCGAAATGATCATGTCACTCATGGAATTTTATTTTTGCTTACCATTAATAACTAATAATTACAACAATCCCCAGCCGAAGTTGCAAGGTTATGAGCCTCTCTTTTGAGGTCTCTAGGGATATAATTACAAAACCAGAATTGATGCAAAGAAAGTAGAGTTTTAATATTACATATGATAGGTTGCCACATCCAGTGGATATTCGACTCATCCACCGATAAGCCACCATGCAGAATAGAGTGAAGACAACCAAAGTCACCAAGCAAAAAACATGTGCGTCATCTTCGTGCTTGAATCAATAGCATAGCAGCTTTTACAGCTAAGCGCTCTGTCATCGTGCTATCATAAATCTGTCCCTGAATCTTTTGTGTCAAGTCTTAGGAATAGTCTTAGACTTAGACTTATAGACTCAAAAGTCTTCCTATCTTTTGTGCTATCATAAATCTTCCTATACATAATTGATTTTCTTTTTGTGTGTATCAAAACTCAAAAGTGTGCATAATTTTGTTTTAATATCAAGAAGTCTTAGACTTAGTTGTGAAGCAATGTTTGCAATACATGCCCATGATATAGCTTACTTGTTTAAGCATAAACTTAGTTAATAAATAATTCAGGTTAAATCTCATACATCAGATGCAACATAGAAAACCAACTCATGTGACATGGATGGACATTTGATCTGATCAACCATGATAGGAACTTTCAATTGATGACCAATTTTCTTCCAAGATGTTAAAAAACTGATAAAAATAGCTGGTATAGTTTCCAAATTCAACAATTATCATCATTGAAACTTACATTCCACACTTGACAAAAGTTCCAAAATCTTTCATGATATGCATAAAGAACAAAACTTGGTGCATTTCATATTTACCAAACTTCTCTCCTTTACAATATGCAAATTGCTATTATCATTTTACCAATACCATCTTCGAAACATTCAAAGATTATGGAGTAAGGTAGTAACACAACCGATATAAAATGGTTCAAAAGAGCAACTTGCCACATTCAAATCGATTTTCATCAAATTTTGTTGCATCGATGATGATCTCGGTTGACCAAATAAACCACATCAAACATGATAAACCCTAACCTCATTCAATCCCCTCTTATCATGGCATCTTTTCAGGATCCCCAACTCCAAGCCAATGGTGTCAACAGCCATGATGTGTACATGTCACCTCTCCACATTTTGCCACATGGCACTCCACCACCTCTCCAGTTGTCAAAACATTACAAGAAGAATAACACATTGTGGGTCCCTTAATGACCTCTCAAATTCCCCAAAAGTAGGAATCAGAGTTGTTAGAAGAAGAAGAAGAAGATATTTCTTTGTCCACACACCCCACCAAACCAAATGCCTCCATAAAGCACTTTTTTTCTGCTATAAACCCTAATTCATCCTTCCCCTTCTCTTTCCCTCTGCTTTCGGCACCGAAAAAGCTTCAAAGGTGCCACCTTTATGGTTTTTCCCCAATCTATTTCACCCCAATTCGATCCAAAAACCTCTAATTTTGGCTCTCTGATCCAATTTCTGTCTGAAAGATCCAAATTTGCGATAACCCAGATCGAGATTTTGCAGATCCTTAGTCTCTCTGATGTTTTATTTCGCCTCTCTGTATGAAAAATCATTCTCAAAGCCCCCATTTTTATACTCAATTTCTA
Source organism: Berberis vulgaris (assembly GCA_963556465.1). Classification (NCBI taxonomy): domain Eukaryota; kingdom Viridiplantae; phylum Streptophyta; class Magnoliopsida; order Ranunculales; family Berberidaceae; genus Berberis; species Berberis vulgaris. Next base: position 73,220,048 of record OY747135.1, read on the forward strand.
GCAATTTCAACATCCCTTGTAATGCTTTCTTTATCTGTTGTTTTAATTGCCTAAGATTTCGCCTAAAAATTTGATCTTTTCAGCTTGATCTCTGCCTTCAGTTACTTTCCTCTGTTTTTTGGTTTCCTTTCTTGTCTGTTCCTTCAATTCCCTTAAAATTAGCTCACTTTGAGCCAAAACACAGTCTGGGTTTTGTTTAAAATTGAGTTTATAGAGATTTATAAGAGAATTTGTAATGGCGGATCGAATTAGATCAGTATCGATGGAGGAATTACCATCTCATTTGATTATGGAGATACTGAGTTCGGGTCGGCTGAGTGCAGCCGATCTAGCTTGTTTAGAGCAGACTTGTCGAATGTTCAGTGCAACCCATGACCTGTTTCCTCAGGATTTTCGATCATTGATTGACTTTGTTGCATATAGTCTTTGTGTTTCACATCCCATATATGTTCCTTTGCCTGCAAATGCTCGGAAAGAACTCTATGATCGATGTCGCGGGAATTGGAAGCGGGTGCTGAGGTTTTTGCAGTCTGTGGAACAGTCCTCGGACTTGGTCGAGACCTCATCAGGCAATGTACTACTTCTTTATTATTTCTAGTGGTGCTAACCCTTTTAACAATTTGATATTGGTGTTATTTGTTTGCATTTATCTTGTTTTCATGTTTAATATGTAATTCTTTCTGATTGACATTCTGTGTAGATTGATGTCAGTGTTTTCGTGTTTACTATGTAATTCTTTCTAATTGACATGTCAGTGTAGATTGATGTCAGTGTCTTTGTGTTTACGATGTAATTCTTTCTTTGCGCTAGGTGAAAAGAGGATAATGATAGAATAAAACTTGCGCGGGAAATAAAATAAAATAAATTGAACGACAAAGTAAATCAACGATAAATAAACGAAATAAACTTCTTTTCATCAATCAACTAACTAATAATGAGCAATTTATACCTTATTTATAACTAACCTAACTTTTGAAATAAATCCTAAACCCAATAGGAAACAAATATTAGAACCCTAATTGGAAACCCTATTACCGTAGCACTAGAATTCCTAATACTATCTAAAATACTACTATGCTAATATTACTAAATATTTTTAATTACATCATAGTCTAAATTTTTTTGCACATTTCACTCAATTATAGTTTTTTTTTTCATGTATGAAATTCTTGTGCCAATTGGATCCTGCATTTTGACCTGGTTTTGATTCCTACTAAGGAGGAGCGCACCCATGCATCTATTTAACAACATGTATATTCCTCAAAGTTTATCCTAGAAATAATAGAGTTGATTGTTGCTAAAGATGATATGAAAATTTTCATCTTTCTAAATATAATCATACTTTTTACATTCTCAACTGTGATTAAAAATGGGAAATTTTTTTATTCATTAGAATGATCAACCAAATAAACCCCCAAGAGCTGTTGGTTTCAGTGATAGTATCAACAAAAGTACTTTACTTTAGATTAATGGACATTTTAATCTAATTTTATGGATTGTCAAATAACTTTTTTCCCTGCATAAGTAGAGTGCAGGAATGTTTTGATTAATTACAAAAGCTAAATATGAAAAATGTTTCATCACAGCAGATGCAAATTATTACCGGAAGATATCACACACTTTTGATAAGTGGCACATCAGTGTACTCTTGTGGATCTAGTCTATGTGGTGTTCTTGGTCAAGGCCCTGACACTACGCAATGTGTTTCATTTAGCCGGATCAACTTCCCATCTTCGTCGCGCGTTGTCCATGTCTCAGCCTCACACAACCATGCAGCTTTTGTTATGCAATCTGGAGAGGTTAGTAATTCTCATCAGTTTGAGATTGATTTTTATTTATTTCAAGTTGTTTGGAATTATCACATCAAGTGTTTCTGTGAGCTGAAACATGATATATCCAGTTGTCTAAACTATTATGGAGTAATTTTTTGTTACAAAACTAATGTTAATCGGACCGGTGAAATGATATCCACGTTAATTCCATCTAATTATTTCATCTTGATACAGGTATTTACATGTGGAGATAATTCGTCATTGTGTTGTGGTCATGGAGACGTTGGGCGTGCCATTTTCAGGCCTAGGTTTGTTGAAGCACTGAAGGGCATTCCGTGCAAGCAGGTAAATAATAATTGATGTATTTTAGCTTGGAGAAATGCTCAAGTATGACAAGAAGTTATTTCCTTACCCAAAAAAAGAGAGAAGAAATGAGGTCGACAGTTATTTTCTGATTGCAAGTTAATGAAGAAAGTAACTTTATTTAGTTGAATGTAATCTGCTAGGGATGGCCAGGAAGGGTTAAACACTTGTTTCTGGCTCGTTTTCGTACACTATAAACAAACTTTTTCCCCCTAGAGAACATTTTACTAAACCGATGAATGCTGAGTGTATGTAAATTTAGTGCTTCCCTGTCCTTCAGTCTAGATAATTCTGCAAAATAGGAGGCATTTGATGGAAAGCCTTGATCATGACATGAGTTGCTCTAGACTTATATCTATTATCATGAAGAGGTCTCCTAACCTTCCGTGTTTAAAGAAGGGTCCTTTTAATGGAAATCATTGGTTCTCATATAGCACTTAATTATGGTTTACTATATTTTTCTGGATTTTAAGTTGCTTAAAATGAAAAAAGTTGTACATGCACTATCAGTTCTTAATTATCAGCACTTTAGTGAATGAAATTTTTTGTTTAGTCATGTAGTTGATATACCTTTTTCCTTCTCTTTTACCCTTTCTTAAGGTTGCGACAGGTCTTAGTTCGACTGTGTTCCTCACATCACAAGGTCATGTATATACATGTGGAAGCAATGCACATGGCCAGCTAGGGCACGGTGACACAGTGGACAGGCCTACTCCAAAAGTTGTTGAAGCACTTGCAAATGTAGGATCTGTAGTTCAGATTGCAGCAGGGCCGACTTATACCTTAGCGGTAATGGGTGATGGTACATTGTACTCATTTGGTTCTGGCACCAATTTCTGTCTTGGCCATGGAGAACAACATAATGAACTCCAACCACGTGCACTCCAGTCATTCAAGCGGAAAGATGTTCATGTGGTCCATGTCTCTGCTGGAGATGAGCATGTGGTAGCCCTTGATTCAAGTGGATTGGTAAGTCTCGTGTCTCAAAAATATCTTGGTATTTATCAGTGTTCTAAAAATCGCTAGGCGCTGGGCGGGCGGCGAGCAGGTGCCTAGCGCCCAGGGGCCTAGGCGGGTGTCTAGGCGGTCTTAGGTTTTGTATTATAACTTTAATAATTTACAAAAGTTAAGCATAATACCTTATCAATTACATCCAATTTAATGTCAATATACATATGCAAAATTTAAAAACATGAAAAATTAACAATCATGAACAAAATTTATTAAAACTCAAATGACTGAAGTTGGTCATGATGGGTACTTTATATAAATTTGAATTTGTGTACTCTTTTATTTTTCTTCAAATTGCATGAATAACCTCAATTATGTTTGATAAAATCTACATTAGTAAAATTGGTACCGGCAGATCCTTTGAGAATTCCATTAAGTAATCATCCTTCGCTACATTTAGACATATACTGAATAAAAAATAATTAAATAGTTTATTTCTAAAAAATAGGAAAGAAAAATAAAATAAGAACACAATCAACCTTATTAAAAAAATAATAATAATAAAAAAATAATAATAATAAAAAAAAAATCTCCCAGACCGCCTAGACCCCGCCTAGAGTCCGCCTAGACCCCGCCTAGGCCGCCTAGCCCGCCTAGACCCCGCCCAGACCCGCCCAGACTGCCCAGAACCGCCCAGACTGCCCGCCCAGGCATTAATCTGGGCGGTTTTCCACCTTCTAGCGCCTAGGCGGCCGCCTAGACCGATTTTTAGAACACTGGTATTTATACTCAACATAAATGGGTTATTTTGACATTAATATCATTTTCAAACTCTCTAAATGAATGGCATTCGCAGGTTTACACATGGGGCAAAGGATACTGCGGTGCACTGGGCCATGGTGACGAGATTGAGAAAACCACTCCAGCACTATTAAGCACCCTCAAGGACCAACTTGCAGTACAGGTTAGACTTACCACAATAAAACTGTTGTTTACACAAATAAATGAGGTGTCCTTGCCAACAGTTTGTGCTCAGCTTGCATTTAGATTTATACATATTCACATTTGGAGTTGCATCATTTGGGTTGCTAATAACATTTGCAAAAAATAAAGTACAAATACAAAACTAAGGAGTGGGTAATCCAAGCTTAGACATGACCAAAAGAGTAAATGAAATGCAAGAGATTTATACATACGCATTTGGAGTTGCATCATTTGGGTTGGGTTGCTAATAACATTTGCAAAAAATAAAGTACAAATACAAAACTAATAAGTGGGTGATCCAAGCTTAGACATGACTGAAAGAGTAAATGAAATGCAAGTGAACTCTCTATTTCTTGATGAATGTGCTATTTACAAAATGGTTATGGATAAATAGAGTTAATGATCGAAATAAACTCTGATGTGGCAAACTTGGTTGACTTGGCTGCCTACTAAGCTTGCCGGTTTGTATACCCTTATCAAATTGCATCATAGAAAAAAACTCGATACCCCAATTAGATATAGGCCCAAAGCTCTCCTTAGTCATATGCATTGCTTTACCATCCAAATCCTGCATAGCAAACTGAAATACTGGCCTTGGCTTTAGCTGATACACATAAGTATTCTCTTTTGGAGTTGCTCCTTTTATTGCTAGAGATTAAGTTTTGTTGCTAAATGCAGTAATAATTACGCTAGAAAACTAAATATCCCAAGTAGATTAGCACCTCAAGCTCTGAATCATGTGCATTGGAATTGCTTTACCATCTGCAGCCTGCCTAACAATTCTGAAACAACCCCTTGCATAGATGCTGCATTCAAAAGAGGAGAGGGGAGGCGAGGGATCATTCAATTATATGTTTCTAAAAAATTTCATTTCCTCGTGTGTTCTCAATTGCTTAATTTAGAAATAAACTAGCCAACCTTGCAATTTAGGCAATCCATCATATAGTGACCATTAAGGTGAGTGATTCTTATATTCCCTGTGCTGGTTGAGACATCTTATTAGTTGATGCCCTATAGAATGTTCCATTCATGTTATCGTCTCTCTCTCGTGTCTTGAGCATTCTGTGAAAAACTTAAGAATATCCAAGAAGATTTTACTGTCTAGTCAAGATCAAAATTTGACTAAAAGTCAATAATTTAACTCAGACAATTTGATGCTACAAAAAAATGCAATTAAGATAAGTAGTTGGATTGGATCCACTCATCCCATGGTCAAAATCATTATATATAACATAATTGAACTCTTTATGGGTATTGAATTATTGACTCTCTGACCATAGCTTGTGAGAAGCCTAAAACACTGAGTCACAACAGCTGTGTCTATATTATATATAAGTTTCACGAGGGGAAAAGTAAAACCTGGATACTGGACTGTCTGGCCTCAGTTGGAAAGTTTAGTTATGAGCTATTCACCTGTAGCGAAATACATGCACAACTCATTATTTCCTGGATATTGCTTGAGAATTATGGTTGGTAGGAGACACGAGGAGAATCCCACTGAAGGTGGGAAACCTGGCACCCTCCATCCTGGAGTAGACAATAATCTAATAATTACTTTCAGTCTTGATTAAATTATTATCTGAACATTCTTATCTGTTTGTAGGTTTGTGCGAGAAAAAGGAAGACATTTGTTCTGATTGATGATGGCTCAGTTTACGCCTTTGGATGGATGGGGTTTGGTAGCTTAGGATTTACTGATAAAGGAGCATCTGATAAAGTCATGAACCCCCAAATCCTTGATAGCCTAAGATCTCATCACATCTCTCAAATCAGCACTGGACTATATCACACTGTTGCTGTGTCAAACAGGGGCCATATATATGGATTTGGAGACAATGAAAGAGCACAACTTGGACATGACTCGTTGCGAGCATGCCTCAGACCAACTGAAATTGTTGTTCCCGAAGCTTCAGAAGAGGATAAAATTCTAGCATTGAGCTCTTGATCATCTTTATAATTTCTAGAGTCCGTTGTATTGCAATGAATGCAACCAAGAAAAGATAAGTTTATTGTTGTATTAGTACAGGTAGGTAGTGTTGAAAATTGTTTGTTATTTCCGCATTTTCGAGACCTTTGATTGAAGTTCATAAATGTTTGATCTCAAAACAATATCGTATCGTATATGTGATAGATTAATATATCTTTTATTTTTGTCTGTTTGTTAAAATGTTTAGAAGATATATTCACCAGGAAACCATTAGCTGTTGCACATTGTGGAGTCGCACCATTGCTATTGGCTAGAGTTTGATCTTCATCTTTACAGTTCCTACCACTATTGATTTTTTTCACGTAAGTTCCAGTCTTTGGATGTTTGACGCCACCATGACTATTCAGCAAAACCCTCGGATGGTTGTTAAAAGCAGTGTTCTAAAAGTTGGCATAGGCGCTAGAAGGTAGAAAACCGCCCAGATTAATGGCTGGGCGGTCTAGGCGGGTCTGGGCGGTTTTTTTTATTTTTTAAGAAGGCTGATTGTGTTCTTATTTTATTTTTCTTTCTTTTTTTTTAGAAATAAACTATTTAATTGTTTTTTATTCAGTATATGTCTAATTGTAGCGAATGATGATTACTTTATGAAATTCTCAAATAATCTGTCGGTACCAATTTTACTAATGTAGATTTTATCAAACATGACTGAAGTTATTCATGCAAGAAAAATTCTAATTGTCGAGGAAAATGGCGAGGAAAACAGCGAGGGACCCCACAGGGTTGGGGGGAGCCGTCCATCCCCCCGGGATGCGTGCGTTGAAAAGTCAAGCGCGCATCCCGGGGGGATGGACGGCTCCCCCCCCCCTGTGGGGTCCCTCGCTGTTTTCCTCGACACTTAGACGGGTTGTTCTTGCAATTTGAAGAAAAATAAAAGAGTAGGTTTGGATATTTGTCCACAAATTCAATTTTATATAAAGTACCCATCATGACCAACTTCAGTCATTTGAGTTTTAATAAATTTTGTTCATGATTGTTAATTTTTCATGTTTTTAAATTTTGCATATGTATCTTGACATTAAATTGGATGTAATTGATAAGGTATTATGCTTAACAGCCTTAACTTTTGTAAATTATTAAAGTTATAATACAAAACTTAAGACCGCCTAGGTGTCGCCTAGTGTCATAACTATCTTCTTGCCTAGCCAAGTGAGGTTAGCAAGTGTAAATAATGTAGAGTATTCCACATTGTTCTAGAGAATTTTCTAGAACCTTCCATAAAATTTCATAGAGTTCCATAAGATTTTAATCCTTAGATATTTCTAAGGAAGTGTGTAGAAGTTATTGTAGACTGTTAGATCAAATTGATCACCACCGTCCATTGAGGAGGTGGAATTGTATAAATAGGCTAAGGCCTCATTTGTTGTAGACACCTCAGAGAATTCAAGCAATACAAGTTCTAGTTCTTTTAAGCTCTCTTGTGTGTTCTTAGCTTGCTTAGCTTTCCAAAGTCTAAGTAAGTCTTTCGTGGGCAAGGCTGACTAACTTTCTTTGATAAGTCGGGGCAAAGTTTGCTAGTGCCACACGGGAAGTACTTGTGAAAAGAAAGTTCGTGACAGTTGGTATCAGAGCCCGGTTTGGCAAGGTTGGTAAAATCATTCTACACAAGAGAATGTCGTCAGAGGTCAACAACCCATCAATTGACAGCAACGACAAAGGTGGGAAAGTCCGCAATGACAAGTCGAAGGACATGATCGCTGCGATGGATGAAAAGTTGGCTAAGTTGTGTGCCACCATGTCCGACTTGAGGGAAAAAGTCCAAGACATGGACCAACGCATCGAGGGGCAAGCGTCCAATGGGAAGGACCAAGAGCTCCGAGAAGAGATGCAAAGAGCCTTAAACGCAGTAGTTGACATGGTGTCCAAGAAGATTGAGTCCCTTGAAGCCCAAATTTTTGCCAAATATGCGGAGATGCATGCTTACAGGGAAAGAGTTGAGAAGCTAGAAACTCAACTCAATGTGTGTATGGCTGCGGTAGCCAATGATGGGACTACACCAGGGACAATCACCCACAGAGTCGAAGCTCCCAAACCACCTATTGTGGGGCAAGGAGTGCAAGGGAGATTGACAACTTTTTGTGGAACATGGAGCGCTACTTTGATGCGGTTGGCATAATAGATGAAACATCAAATGTACGTAGTGTCTCCTTATATTTAAATGATGTTACTACAGTTTGGTGGCGCAGAAGATCCGATGATGTCAAGAAAGGATTGTGCACCATCGACACTTGGGAAGAATTCACGAAGGAACTCAAGAGACAATTCTACCCAGAGGATGCCGAAAACGAAGCTAGAGCCAAGCTTCGTTGCCTTCAAATAAGGAATGCCACATAAGGGAGTATGTGAAGGAGTTCTCGGAGTTGCTCTTGGAGATTCCTGACATGGGAGAAAATGATGTTTTGTTTAGCTTCCTTGATGGCCTAACAGGTTGGGCCAAGTTGGAATTGAAGAGACGAGGTGTGCAAGACGTTGCAACGGCTATGGCTGCGGCCGAATCCTTGATTGAGTTTAAGATAAATGACTCATCCAAGGGGCAAGGGAAAAGGCCGAGTAATTATGGCAAAGGTGGGGGAGACAAAGAGAAGTCCTCCAAGGAACACAAGTACTCCAAAGACAAGGAGAAAGAGAAAAGAGGTGGATCACCCAAGAAGATATCTTGCTTCTTATGTAGTGGACCCCATCGGGCATTCGAGTGTCCCAATCGGGGGAAACTTGCCGCGCTTGTCATGGAGAAAGAAGCAAAAGAAGAAAGGATGATCGCCTCAATGAATCTCCTAAGTGTCATTCAAGCTAAGGTCAAGGAACAACCATGTGGAATGATGTACATGGAGACCGAGATTGGGGACAAGACTTTGAAAGCCATGGTGGATACCGGAGCCGACACAGTCTACATGGCCAAAGACCTTGCTGAAGAAATTGGCTTATCATATACTAAGGAGAAAGGATATATCAAGGGAGCCAATGCTAAAAGTCTCCCAATTGAAGGAGTAGCTCGTGGCACTAATGTTCAGCTTGGACAATGGCGAGGTAAAGTCGACATAACTATTGCTCCAATTGATGATCACAAGTTCTATTTGGGTATAGATTTTTTGGACAATGTGAAGGCTTTCCTGGTCCCATATGCCAACACCATGTGCATCATGGAGAAGGGACAACCTTGTGTTGTGCCCATGGTAGGGGAGATAAGTAAAGAGAAAATGGTGTCCGCTCTCCAACTTTCTAAAGGAGTAAAGAGGAATGAGCCTACTTACTTGGCTACCCTCAAGGAAGACAAATGTCCCATGGATGGAGAGGTAAATGCACCTAAGGTCGTCCAAGATGTTCTCAAGGCACACAAGGATGTTATGCCTGCCAAGTTGCCTAAGAAGCTTCCACCAAGGAGAGAGGTGGATCATGCTATTGAGTTAGAAGTTGGAGCAAAGCCACCCGCATTTGCTCCTTATCGTATGGCACCTCCTGAGCTCGAGGAGTTAAGAAGACAATTGAAGGATTTACTTGATGCTGGTTATATTCGACCCTCCAAAGCTCCATATGGTGCGCCGGTCTTATTTCAAAAGAAACATGATGGATCCCTACGGCTTTGTATTGACTATCAAGCACTCAACAAGGTCACTATCAAGAACAAGTACCCGATCCCACTTATTGCGGATCTCTTTGATCAACTTGGTGATGCAAGGTACTTTACCAAGCTTGACTTGCGCTCGGGATATTATCAAGTCCGCATAGCCGAAGGAGATGAACCAAAGACGGCATGTGTTACAAGGTACGGGTCTTACGAGTTTTTAGTCATGCCATTTGGTTTAACTAATGCGCCGGCCACATTTTGCACTCTAATGAATAAGGTACTAGCTCCTTACCTTGATCGGTTTGTAGTTATGTACCTTGATGACATTGTGATCTATAGTAAGACATTGGAGGAACGTGTGGATCACTTGAGGCAAGTGTTCCAAACTTTGAAAGAGAACGAGTTCTATGTCAAAAGGGAGAAGTGTTCATTTGCCCAAGAGGATGTGACATTCTTGAGTCATATCATTGGCAAGGGCAAGCTTCGTATGGACAAGTCTAAGGTACAAGCCATCCAAGAATGGAAACCACCGACCAAAGTCACCAAGTTAAGATCTTTTCTTGGCTTGGTGAACTATTATAGAAGGTTCATCAAAGGTTAGTCTTCCATAGCCGCTCCATTGATGAACTTGCTCAATAATGGACGAAGTTGGGATTGGAATTCAAAATGCCAACAAGCTTTCGAAGGATTAAATAAGGCAATTGTGGAGGAATCGGTGTTGACACTTCCCAACCATTCAATGTCTTTTGAGATACATACGGATGCTTTCGATTTTGCTATTGGTGGAGTATTGATGCAAGAGGGACATCCTATTGCCTTTGAAAGTAGGAAGCTCAATGATACTGAGAGGCGGTACACAGTGCAAGAGAAGGAAATGACTGCGGTTGTGCATTGCTTGCGAACATGGCGTCATTACTTGCTTGGGAGCAAATTTGTGGTCAAGACCGACAATGTTGCCACTAGCTACTTCCAGACACAGAAGAATCTCACACCAAAACAAGCTAGATGGCAAGATTTCTTGGCAGAGTTCGATTACACTTTGGAGTACAAGCCTGGCAAGGCTAATCTTGTTGCAGATGCTTTGAGTAGAAAATGAGAACTTGCTGACATAAGTCAACCTCAAAGAAACTTGAAGGGACGCATAAAGGAAGGATTGGCACATGATTCCATGGCTCAAACCATCATATCTCTTGTCAAATATGGGAAGACAAGACGATTTTGGGTGGAGGATGGCTTGATATACTCTAAGGGAAGGAGAATCTATGTCTACCTCATGACAACCTAAGGAAGGAAGTCTTGAGAGAATGCCATGATAGCAAGTGGGCAGGACATCCAGGTATACATCGGACTCTTGCTCTTGTGGAAGATTCCTATTATTGGCCACATATGAGGGATGATATCGAAGCATATGTAAAGACTTGTCTTGTACGCCAACAAGACAAGGTGGAGCAACAGTCACCTGCTGGTTTACTTGAACCTCTTCCCATCTCAGAGAGACCTTGGGAGAGTGTTTCCTTAGATTTTATAGTTGGGTTGCCCGCATCGGAATGTTGCAATTGGATACTTGTGGTCGTGGACAAATTTTCAAAGTATGCCACCTTCATTCCCAGACCCAAGGAGTGCACAGCCGAGCAAGCCGCACATTTATTCCTCAAACATGTGGTGAAGTATTGGGGTGTGCCCAAATCTATCATCAGTGATCGGGATATTCGGTTCACGGGGAAATTTTGAACTGAGTTATTCAAGTTGTTGAGTACCGACCTTAACTTCTCTACTAGCTTTCATCCTCAAACGGATGGTCAGACGGAAATGATGAATGTCTTGCTGGAGTTATATCTTGGGCACTATGTGAGTGCCAACCAGCGAGATTGGGCTAAGTTGCTGGATGTTGCCCAATTCTCTTTCAACTTGCAGAGGAGTGAAGCGACGGGTCGTAGCCCATTTGAGATTGTCATGGGACAACAACCTATGACCTCGAGTTCTATTGCCACTAGCTACACTGGAGTGAGTCCATCAGCCTATAAGTTTGCCAAATGATGGAATGATCAAGTTGATGAGGCTCGAGCTTACCTGGAGAAGGCATCCAAGAGGATGAAGAAGTGGGCCGACAAGAAGAGACGACCTCGAGAGTTCCAGGTCGGAGACCTTGTGTTTGTCAAAATGCATGCTCATGCCAGACTTTCAGGATTGCATCGTGGCCTTATCAGGAGATATGAGGGTCCTTTCCCCATAGTCAAGAAAGTGGGAAAGCAAGCATACAAGGTCGAGTTGCCGCCAAGGATCAAGTTTCATCCAGTCTTCCATGTGACCTATTGAAACCGTATAAGGAAGATCGGGATGATCCAAGCAGAGGAGTTTCACAAAGAGCACCAATGGGCATGAGGATCCAACATGACAAGGAAGTAGAGACTATCTTGTCAGATCGTGTGGTGCGTCATTCCAACCAACCTCTCACACATGAGCTACTCATCAAGTGGAAGGGATTGTCAAAAAGTGAAGCTAGCTGAGAGCCAATCCAACATTTGTGGCAATTCAAGGAGAAAATCCAAGCATGCGAGGATTTGAAGGCAATGAGGACGTCGCCTGATTAGGTGGGGGAGAATGTCACAACTATCTTCTTACCTAGTCAAGTGAGGTTAGCAAGTGTAAATAATGTAGAGTATTCCACATTGTTCTAGAGAGTTCTCTAGAACCTTCCATAAAATTCCATAGAGTTTCATAGGATTCTAGTCCTTAGATATTTCTAAGAAAGTGTGTAGAAGTTCATTGTAGACCGTTAGATCAAATTGATCACCACCGTCCATTGAGGAAGTGGAGTTGTATAAATAGGCTAAGGCCTCATTTGTTGTAGACACCTCAGAGAATTCAAGCAATACAAGTTCTAGTTCTCTTAAGCTATCTTGTGTGTTCTTAGCTTGCTTAGCTTTCCAAAGTCTAAGTAAGTCTTTCGTGGGCAAGGCTGACTAGCTTTCTTTGATAAGTCGAGGCAAAGTTTGCTAGTGCCGCACGAGAAGTACTTGTGAAAAGAAAGTTTGTGACACTAGGCGCTTGTCTAGGCCCTTGGACACTAGGCACCTGCTCGCCGCCCACCCAACGCTTAGCGCTTTTTAGAACACTAGTTAAAAGAGTCACCGCTATGAGTGAGTCGTCAAGTATAACTCCCCTCCTCCGGCGGTGATGATAGTACAAAAGGATGTCTAGGTTCTGCAGCATATAACTCTGCCATGCATATTACTATCCTAACTGCGGGTTTGAATTTCACAACTCAGCCTCACTAAAATGGTTCCAGATGTCATCTTCGTAATGACCTCTATTCTTCCTCTTGAGTGCATAATTCAACTTGTAGTAATGTTGGGGCAGTTCATTACAAACAGGAGATGGCAAATTAACTGGCCATGTGATGTTGAAGATGACTGTATTTTTTTAGTATTTTAGGATAAAAAAATAACCCTTCTCTCAGAGAAAATAAAAATATAAAAAAATTCAAACCATTTGCTTGAGAATATACATCAAAAGTTAAGGGTTCGTTTTGTCGCAAAACACATCCACACTTCTTGCTTGACCTAGGAAATGTTTTCTGTTAGCATTTACGGCACTTGCTTACATCTAATAGCATCACCAAGGGAGGATGACTATTGTGAAAATGTCCAGTTTCATTCAAGTCGGCTCCAGCAGTAGGATAAGAAAATGTTATCTTCCATTCACTGAACCAAATTAACATATTTGCAACAATTCCAAAACAATATCATTGTTGTGTCATAATAGTTCACCAAACAGTTTCATACAACATCACTTTATTAGTGAAATTGTTTTTCCAAATTTTGACTGAATTTAGTGTTAATTTGAAATTGTTTGATTGACTATTACATAAAAAAAAAATTTAATATTGTTTGGAGTGTTGTTACAAAACTGCCCATTTGATACAGTGATTCCCAAATTGTGGCTTGAATTCAAAACCCGTGTGGTCCAATAATTTGCATCTCCAGTCCTCGTATGCTGCCACTTAAAGGGTGGTGGCCAATTGAGCCAGTCAAAATATATTGGATATTTGTCCATCAGATTGTACCAAGCCAAGGAAAACCGTGTATTTATCTCCATGATTGGAGTGTTCCAATGATGAAGCGCCTTTCAAAAATGAAAAACGAAAGCAAAACAAAAACGTAATTGTCCAAGCTGCATTGGCGTAGTGTTGTTACTCTTCATCTTCATGTTGCTTCAGTGCATTTGCTTGCGTAGTTTTCAGTCTTCCTCTTGTTTTCATTTTCATGTCCTTGTTCACAAACACACTGAAAACAGATTCAGTCTTGGTGAGTTGTTGCAATCTCAATTTCACAATGTTTGTTTTTTAATGTTAAAAAGAATTTCAACACATTATGCTATTGAAAAGGGAAGGTTTTTACTGTTTTACATAATGCATCGAATTTTTTACACCGCCAATTTCGTTGAAGGTTGCCATCGCCCCTTTACTTTTTTAAGTATACCGCCACCTTTCTAACTCATCTCAACATCTACTGAAGGACACCACCAATATAAACAAAAAAAGAACTCACTGCCTACTGAAAGATATCACTAATATAAACAAAAAAAAACACCACCACCACTCCTCTCCTCTATTCTCTCACAGGGAACAACATCCATTACACCACCTCGCTCACTACTATGCTGTCGCGCCCATCTAGCCGCTTTTTTTTCCTTATATTCTTATTCTTCTCTGATCTTCTTCTTCATCTTCCTCTTCTTCTTCTCCTTTGTTCTTCTACTCTCTTCATGTTCTCTAAATTTCTCCGCCTCTTTCTACTTTTCTTCTTGTTCTTCTCCTCAGTTGTTTTTTCTGCCCTCGAGCAAATCGTGCAAGTGGGTTCCCGACTCGCACTGGCTCGTGCGAGTAAGGATTCTCGATTTGCAGGCTCGTGTAAGTGGGGGATTCGCACGATCTGCTTGAGGAAGAAAAAATCAAATCGAGGAGAAGAAAAGTATAAGGAGAAAAAGAAAAAGAAAAAGATTAAAAGAAAAAGAAAAAGAAAGGTCAAGAAGAATGTGGCGGGGACGGGGTAATGTCACCGACGGTGGAGAAGAATAGGAGAGAAGAAAAGAGGAATAGAGGAGAAAAAAAAAACCAAAGTAGAAGAAGAAAAAGAAAAAGAAGAGGAAGTGAGGAAAGGTGGTGCGGCCCGGCATTAGGAGGGGTGGTGCAACTGGCAGCTGGCAGCAGGGGTGCAGTGGTGGTGGTTACTGTTCCTAAGATAGATGAGAGGAAGATAAGAGAAACAATAGTGAATATAGGGGTGGGCAAAGGACGGGATGGGACAAGATAAACCTCATCCCTATCCCATCCCATTGCTTCGGGATCAGAACAGAATAGACCTCGTCCCATCCCAAACGGGTTCGGGACAAGACATGATTAGCATGTTTTAATTTGTAATTTCCAATTACTTAGCCAACGTACATACTCTAGCATGTTTTTGGCAAATTTGTTCTTCAAATTTGTAACTTCCAATTTAAACCAGAAAGTTGATTAAAAAGAAAATTAAAAAATACAACCCATTTCCAACTATAAGAGCATTCCTAATAAATATATTAAAATTATTAATAATAAAGATTAAAATATTTAATTCGGGACGGGATGAGGTGGGAAGGATTGAAAATATTCATCATAATCTCATCCCACTCTAGATCGGGACGGGACGGGATCGGAATGAGATTGATCAATCTCAATAAGACCCCGAAAAAATCGAAACGGGACGGGATGGGATGCCCACCCCTAGTGAAAGAGGAATTTATATTCGTGATGTCCTTCACCACATCAAAAAATAGGTGGTTGTGTCCTTTAGAAAAACTAGTGGTGTCAAAAAATCGTTGCCTTTACATGTCTTTCGTAACGGCAATTCGCGTTGGTGTGTGTGTCCGTGTATGCGAAATTCCCAAAATGCCCAACAATTTTGGAAAAGAGCATTCACAAAGTGGAATTCTTTTATTCCTAATTACAATACATCAAGCCTTCTTAAATCAAACAATAATAAAACAACAAAAATTCCCACACACTATTGTTAACATGCAACAATAATTCCTAAATTATTGTATTTCCGATATTTCTACTGTTTAATTAAGATATAATTTTAACAAAAACAAATTCCTAAATTGATATCCCTACCTATCCCATTCATCAATTTACAAACTTGCCCCTCCTCATTCAACAAATTCCAACAACACCCCTCCCACTCCCCATTAGCTAAATTACGATAATGTT
The DNA here is from genome assembly GCA_963556465.1 of Berberis vulgaris. Lineage (NCBI taxonomy): Eukaryota > Viridiplantae > Streptophyta > Magnoliopsida > Ranunculales > Berberidaceae > Berberis > Berberis vulgaris. Next base: position 73,235,914 of record OY747135.1, read on the forward strand.
TTTCTCCCAACAAATTACTACATTGCTCTTACCCATTCACAAAATTTCGAACTTACTCTTCCCAATTCAACAAAATCCCGAAAACACCCTCCCATCTCATTCGCTAAATTACAAAAATCCCCCTCCCTTGACAAATTACGACACTACCATTACATATTTGCAAACTTACGAAATTGCCTCTCCCCATTCACCAAATTTCGACAACGTCCCTCCCATCTTCATTATCCAAATTGCGAAATGCCCCTTCCAAAAAATTATGACACTACCCCTATCCATTCACAAAATTTCAAACTTCCCTCTCCCATTCACCAAAACTCGAAAATGTCATCCCATCCCACTCGACAAACTACGAAAATACCCCCTCCCTCAATAATTACAATATTGCCCTTATCCATTTGCAAACTTTCGAAAGTGCCCTTCCCCCATTCACCAACTTTCAAAAATGCCCCTCCCATCCCTATTCTCCATATTGCGAAATGCCCATTCTCAAAAGTTTGGTTTTTCAAGAATATTTTATTTTTTTCTTATAAGGTCAAATCAACCTAATCTCATATATGAACAAAATTCTGAGCCTACATGTCCATAAATTAGATCCAATAAAGACAGAGATCCAATAGTATCCTATTTGAAGAGTGTTGAACATACTTGGGGCGAATTCAGTAATTGTCAGAGATTCTGGATACAAAAGCATAACACGTTCTATGTTAATGGAGCTTATTTTCAACATATAGGGGAAATCGAGTAAACAAGACTAATACCTACTCGTTTCCATGTCTTATTTTCTCTTTTATATAGCCAAGTTGCAGAATTATTAACATTTCTTTATGGAAAGTTCATGGTGTTTGATGATGATCCAGACGGGGTAACATGTTTATGACCTGAAATATGCCAATTTACCAAATAATCCATCACCCTGCAACACAAAAGAGACCCTTCTTTCTACTTGTCCAAAACTCCGTACATGTAAAAATGTAAAAGCAGTCTCAAGTGTGAGAACTGCATTCAAACAGAAAAAGTACTCTGGCATCTTCTGATGCCCCAGTATTTACGTTCCCTTAACATTCCATACACACAAGAAACACAGTTCGAAACAAATTATGACTAGGAGAACTACCAGCAGAAAGAGAGGGAAAAAAAGGATTATAAAAAGTTAAAAACACATGTTTATGGGAAAGCTACGCGTCTCTCAAGGCTCCCTACTTACTACTTAGACTGCAAATGATTCCGGAAAACCTTCAACATGTCTGCGAAGGTCACGATTCCAGCTAGGCTATAGTCTGCTTCGATGACCCACACATAATTCACACGATGTGTCAACGCCTGAATCATTACAGCAACCAATGAGCTCCTGGGATGGCACACGATTGCCTCTGACCTTCTTGTCATCCTAGCTGAATAACTATTTGATCGATTATACCTGTTTGATCGGGCTGTACTCGAAGGTGATGGAGGAGATAAAGCAAACTCATCGTCTGATGATGACGAAACTGAGGATGATGAAGACATGGGGAAGTCCTCTAGTAATTCCAATAACCCATCCAACTTCCTTTCTCTCAGTCTGGCTTTTACCACTCTGACCACATCATCGGGTGGATTACCATAGTCAATATAAGACATTAGATCGCCGGCTGAAAGAGTAGTGATTGCAGCTGCGACGGTTTCATCACAGCAAGCAAGAGTGAAGGGGGAAATCTCCCCAATTAAGTTTTGGTATTCGCCAACTACTGCAATTGAGGTTTGTTGAGTTACGGCTTTCAAGATGGTATCTACCGAAGCGGATGCTGGATCATAGTAACCAAGGGATAGGATGTCAGTGCTGATGATGCCTAGAGATTCAATGGACAAGGCAGGTATTGGAGAGAATAACCCGATTAAGTTGAGTAGAAATCGAACTACATCCTCTTGGGTGATCCAGCAGTACACATGCCCATTGTGGAGAGTCGAGCAAAGTGAATTGTTATTCAGGAGCTTTTTTCTTGGATTGCTGTGAATGCTTCCCTTAATTGGAACCACAAGGTTCTGCGCGCCTTCAGCAATTAGATCAATTGCTTCTAACAAGCTGCAATACAGAAGCAAAAGGAGAAATTGTTAGATTGTTGTAATAATAATACCTTTATAACAATCAAAGCGAAAAAGAATACCACCTCTACATCAAAAAAGCTGATTGCGAAAATAATTTCTCAGTCTAGTTGGTGATTTTTTGGTAAATTAAGCAAAGTGAAATTTCACACATTTATAATAGATAACCAGGGGAAATTTTACAAATAGAAAACCGTGCTTTTTCTATTTCCTTCTTTGTTCTGAATCTATGCACATCCAGATTAAGTGATTTAAGCTAGCTCAAATTCATATTCAGGGGAAAACAGAACATGTAATCAGGGTTAAGCTTTAGAAATGATTAATATAACATTTATAAATTCAAGGAGATGAAAATACTGTTTTAAAAAAAAAAAAAAATGGGTATGTTGCAGAAACCTTGCAGAAACTTAAGAACAGAATATATAACACACACATGTACTTCAGATATGTTCAACAAATATTTTACCTAGGAGAAAATAATTCTAACTTGTAAGAAATAATTTCAAGGTGAAACTTTTCTTTGATCAAGAAAGCTAGATCTTTATGTCTCTTTTTATCACAAGGAGTCATAAATCATAGTCATCGTTGAGTTGAGAATCACAATTTGCACACAAATATGTTCTCTTCCTAAACAACTTTACAGAAAACCCTGAGGATTCTTCAATTGAACAAAAAAGGGAATTTTGAAGCTGAAACTTTCTGCTTTTTCTTTCTCTCAACACTTGTTCCATCAAACAAATATACACAAACAAAGATAAACCTATCAACATAAACAAACAGAGAGGGGGGAAAAAATTAAGAAAGTGAGAAACAAACACCTCTCAAGCTGGTATTTTTAACTCCACCATGAGGAAATCATGAAATCCGGCAAATCTTCGGGACAATTGCCGGACCATTTCATTCATTCTTTACCATGCAAAAAACTCCACAAAAAATCGTCAATTAACTTCATCATCATTTAAAAAAAATTAACACAAAAAAAAATTTAAAAATAAAAATTCATATAATCCCCCAATTCATCTAATCCAATAATCTAATCAAGGAACAAAACCAAACCCATTTATGTAGAAACAAAACCCATAAATCCAAACCTGGAATGGGGCTCAACATGCCGAACTCCACCAGAGACCTTCGCAAGGATCTCCGAAACAGGGGACTCCAGAGCAGAGGCCGGATCAGCCTGATTCTCCTCTCGACATAAATAACACACTACATCGACCATGCAAACCTTTCCGACACATTCACAGTCGTCGAACCCAGACCCGATTTTGGCCGTGTGGTCGCAGGACCAAACACTCAAACAGCTCTCGTCAGAGTCCTTCAAAGCCGAGAGCGCATCCCCCACTGTTGTAGAGACTGAAAGAGACCTCAGTGCTGGCTTGCCAATGCAGAGGTCGGATACCTCATATGACGATAGCGCTGCTGCCATACAAGAGAAGAGAAACCCTAAAAAGTTGCAGAGAAACAGAGAGACAGAGAATAGAGGAGGAACGAAGAAGGTGGAGGGAATAGATGTTTGAGGTGCATTTATAGAAGGGAGAGGTCTTGTCACCGGGATGACCGGAATAGCCGGTCTTTTATTTCATTCACTTCTCTTCTTTTTCTAATTTCTTTTCTCTTTTTATTAGGATTTTTATTAGGAATGGGCGATGTCGGTTCGGTTTTGAATTTCAAATTGATTTTGAGTCAATTTCATTCTGTTTGCCCAAAATTCAAAACGAAATCGAATTTTATATTTGTAAATTGATGAAATTGGTTGAATCGGATTTTGAATCAATTGGATCAAAATTTCGCGCTCAAATACTTGAAAGACTTTCATTAAAACATACCCAATTTTTTTACAGACTCAATTTTATCCCAAAATTTTTTTACAGACTCAATTTTATCAAAATAGGTTAATTTAACCCACTTGTAATAATCGCAAGTGCACGGTGCCTAACTGGTAGACAACGGCAAGTACGAGTCAATCCCACGAGGAAGGTGAATTAAATTGAATTTAATAATTTAATTAAACTAATTTGTAGGAAATGGGGTTACAACATTTTTAAAACTAAACTAAAAATAAATTAAAAATAAGAAAAATAAAATAAAATAAAAGATAGATGAGATGAATTTTGTGGGCTTGGACTCACCAATGAGTTAGCAAAAATATTTTAATTCTAAATTACTGAAAATTTAAACGAGAAGCTTTAGGGATGAGAATCCCTTGCTTACACCGAATATGTGATCGTTAAAATCCAATTCAAATTATATCATGTTTCTATCAAACATTAACAAATTATTTCAAGCAAATACGCTCTTACCAAGTATTAAGTGTCTTGTTAGGGCACACTTAATCAAAGTTTAAGCTTAATAATTTTAGCACATGCTTTAAATTGATAAAGGGTAATTCTAACTACCAAACATATCAAGTTTAATTTCTCACTTAATCAAAGTTTAAGCTTAATACAATTTTCAATGAAAAAACACTGACACGACCAAGTTATTTATGTAATCGCGTTGAATTGGGATGGTGATTAGCCAAAACCATATATTGCCGCTAATTTTACAAGAGTTTATGGGGAAATAATATATAGTGGCGAAATTATGTTCGTATTTGTAGACTATAGTACAATGGACCGAAAATGAGGCAAGCTGCAATGGTACAATCTTTTAAATTTTATGTAAACAATACTTTGACAAAAGGTGAATTTTTATATTTCTTTTAACAAACCAATGGTATTAGCTCAGCAGTATGTTTGTGATTGATGAAATCACAAGTCCAAAGTTCCAACCATGTTGGTGGCATTTGAGGTGAAATAAATTAACTACAACAAATGACATTGAAACTATACAAAACAAACAATGGACTAAATTCTACGCTCATGCTCCGTGAAGCCAAAACTAATATGCTCAAACAATACTCTAATTGGGGATGCGTTAGAGATCAATGAAATGTGTATGCTTCAACTCTTAAAGGTTGGCACGATAATAATTGTGACTTTACTACGAGGAAATTTGGAATAAATTTTAGGAATTAACTATTTTTAGGTAGAAAATATGAATCAACATTCCACATTTGTACTTGTAGAGTTTTTTTTATAACACGCGATAACAAAGCATATCTTAGGGGATATCCACCACCCTACCCTAATCATGTTACGCGTCCTTGAAACATTTAAGTCAAAGATCATTATCAAAAGGGTACAAAATTTAAGCCCCGAATTTACTTCTTTGATGACTAAACTTTGAACACTTCATTTTCAAACTAGACTGTTTAGATACATTGAACTCTCCCTAAATATGGAATTGATTTGGACTTCTTTGGAGGTAAGTCGACAAGGTTTTGAAATCTAGTTCCAAGAGTTTGAATGATTTGTAATTCATGGGGAGCAAAATATACGTGTTTGAATTAGGACCACAATTAGTATTAAAAGCTTTATAATCAAATTGATGGCAACTCAAATCCATGCGCGTCATATTCATGGTTTTAGGCCATTAGTTTTTTCTCGATCATTATTTGTTGGGTTGCAAAATTCTAATTGTGAGTCACTCTGTTAAAAATTACAAAAATACTAGGAAATCAGGTTTTTTATATACTACGAAAATGCCAAGAGATTTAGCCACCCATGGAATCAGTTGACTGAAAACAAGATTCAATTAAATACTTTTGATAGCTTGGAATAAAGCTCAAGATCCCAAAGCCCCTCCAAGGTCCAAGTCGTCTTTTGATTATTGATTATGTAGTTTTATATACCATGATCAAAACCTTGACCTCCCTGGCAATCCAACATCATACAACTAGGGGAGAAAATTGTGCTTGTATTGGTTTAAAATATAATAAATGGAGCATAGTCGACTACAGGAAATTTTAATAATTCGAAATGACCGTCTGTTAATATTAGAATTTTTTTAAATAACAAAGGGACATTTTACCCTATATATAAAAAAAAATACATTGATTAATCATTAATGAAATTTTGGAACAAATTTAAACCTATAAGATAGCTTGCTATTATTGTGACATTGCATGGGTAAATCAGATTAAAATCAAATTTAGTCCAAATTTATCCACACACCCTTTTAGATTTTCCACATTCAAAAGTTTTTTTTTTTATAATTTAATTATTTCATTTAAACAAGTCAATTAGAGTGGTTAGACCTGACTCATTGCTTATTGGGCAAATGTTTTTCCCCAGTAATATAAATGTTTCTTATAATCTATACACTTAGATTTAGCTCGAAAAGTGAATTAAATATCATATAATTCTTAAATGGTTGTTATAATTTATAAACCAACACATTTAAAAAATTGCAAGAAACCATATATATAAATTATGTACAACTTGGAATAGATATTTCTCTTGATAGAATATTCATAGGTCAAATTTATTGTTTCGTGCAGGAGAATCATCGCCATTTGGCTTCTAGTTATTAAGGTAATTGGCCAATACGAAAGCCGCCATCAATACAAACCTAATTTACCCCTCCTCCGGTAAATTAAAAAGAACTTCGCTAACAAAAATGCCATGGTCCCGAAAATATGGAAGAAAATGAGAAATATCAACTCCTTAGGATCCTTCATCGGTAGTTGGAAATGCGAGTTGAGTTTGGTGAAGATGGTATTGTCATTAGAAATTATTTTATCTTTCGATTTAAACTTTTGCTCAATACAATCTCTTTTGAGTAGGGTTGAAAATCGAACCATCGGTTCGGTTTTTTACCTAAATCGTGAACCGAACCGACCTAGGTCGGTTTTAAAATTTTCAAACCGAAATCGAACCGACCATTAACAAAATCGATCCGAAACCGAACTGATTCTAATTTATGCAAACCGTAACCGAACCGAACCGACTAAAATCGAACCAAAACCGAAATAAAACCGAACCGACCGACTATTTTAAATATATTATATTATTTATATATAAAAAATATATTATTTATTATATATATTCGATCGGTTCGATTTGGTCGGTTAAAATCACATAGAAACCGAAAACCGAACCGACCACTTCGGTTTTGAATTTTTTAAAACCGAAACCGATCCGAACCGAATTTAAACCGAACCAATCGATTCGGTTTTGATCGGTTCGGTCGGTTTAGTCGATTTGATCGATTTTTTGTTCAGCCCTACTTTTGAGCACACATTGCAAAGGGTAAATGAGCAAGGAGCAAATGACAAGTTTATCCTTAAAAGAGTACCTAATTTAAGCATAAATTGATGGAAATCATTGTTAATGTTACTTTAAAATGCTAATGCTTATCCTAATAAACCTTTAACTATTTACTTTTGTTTATTTTATTATCCTCCATATTATTATTGTACTTTACATGCGTCTTTCAAAAATGTTACTTTTTGAGTAAATTTAGGGTACAAATACCAAGTGACAAAGACTTTGTTTTTTCATAAGGTGCGTTGGCATGGTATAGTTGGGCCCTCGCCTTGCCAGGGCTCAAGTCTATTTTGAAACATAAGTTGGCCAAGTCCAATGATCAACAAACATCTGGTAATTATTGGAGGGTTTTAGAAGCGGTGAAAGAAGATGTTTTTAACTTGAATCCTCTTTTGACCAAGATGTCTATGCAGGCCAGCAAAGATCGAAAACTGGCTAGAAAAGTCCAGTGTGACAGAGCCGCTGAATGGGCCAATTTTTCAATTTTTTCAATCAGATCTAGGTTCATGCTTAAAAAGATCCACCAAATCCAACTCAACCATCAAAGCAGGGCGAGTAGAACCTAAAGGATGTAGCGCCCCTGCTGGACTGATAAGGAAAGAGTCTTCCAACCAGACTCAAGAGTGTTTGATTTCTCTCACTTACTCGTCAGGTTTCGAGCTACTAGCAAAACAATATGTTGGAGTCCATGGTTTGTCCACAAAATTATGTGATTCTCATTTGGAGAGTTGCTCATCTACACCAGACCACGTAGGTGCTCCCTCAGGATTCGAGGTCCCACAGACGAAAAATCTTGGTTTTGTTCTCCCTAGCGAACAGACTTCTGGCAAGTCTCCAGGATTTGTTTCTAGGGTCAATGACAGCGTGGAGCTTTCTGTCTCTGATTGTCATTCGACTCGGGAAGAAACATCAGATCGTTTGGCTTTCAAAGAAATTGGCTTGACAGTGGGAGTGGACCTCAGTCAGAATGAAAAAATGGCTTTAGATATAGTTCAAGCTACAGCGCAGGGTACAGTATCTGACAAAGCAATAGACAAGTACAGCAACCCCGGGGTCGAAGGTCCTTCATAAACCTCAAAATTCTTTCGTGGAACTGTAGGGGGCTCGAGAATGCTGAGAGGCAAAGGGGTTGCTATAAATTAATTTCAGAAAATCGTCCAGACCTTGTTTTCATTCAAAATCGAAATTAGAAAGATGCTCTAGAGAATTTATCAGAAAATTGTGAGGTGACAGCTCTTTTGATTGGGCTATAGTGGAATCCATTAGCAGCTCAGGAGGCCTTTTAGCTATTTGGGATGCTGATCTTTTGCAGATGAGGAAAGTGTTGAAAGGAGTTTTTTCACTTTCTATTCAATTTCAAATGATCTCGGACAACTCTTTTTGGTCAGAGACTAACATTTATGGTCCGTGTGATCATTCGCTAAGATAACACTTCTGGGAAGAACTGTATGGCATTGCTGGTTGGGTCCAATCGCCATGGGTGTTAGCGGGAGACTTCAATGTTGTCCGTCATATGAATGGAAAAAAAAGGATGCAGGAGGAGGTCCATGAGCATGCAGAAATTCAATCAGTTCATTAATGAGGTGGAACTCTCTGATTTCAGTCTAAAAGGGGGAAAATTCACTTGGTCAAATCGAAGAGATCGTCTTATCCTTTGTCGACTTGATCGATTTTTAGTCTCGGTGGATTGGATTGACAAATTTGGTGATAAAGTTAAATGGCTCAAAGGTGCAGCAGGTTTTGACCATCACGCGATTTTGCTTGAAAATTGGACTTGGGTTTCTATTTGGGTTGCATCATGGTTTTAGGTTGAATTGGGATCTAGATTTTTTATTATTATTATTTTTTTTTTTGAAAATTAGGCTTGGGATTCTATTTGGATTTAATCAGGGTTTTGGGTTCAATTAGACGTTAAGTATAATTAGTGGCAATTTTGAAATTTTATAAATTGAGCGAGGGTTTTTTTGGGATTTTAAAGACGATGGACATATTTAATTCACATTTTAAATTCTCGTTATAGATAGAGATGATTACTGATTGGGTTTTATCATCTTATTTGTGATAATTTTAGATTATTTTCTTGAGGTTTGAAGAAGTCATAATAATTAAATGAATAAACAAATACCTCAAAATACAAAACGCCTCATTTAGTAAAGCACAATATTTTTGTATAACATAAAATTAATAGCCCCATTATGTATCCTTCTTCACCGGTGAATGTTATGTACAACAAATTTTGTATTTTTGCAAAGATAAAATTACCAATATTTTACAATTAATGAAAAAGAGTGGACTCGCGATCAAGAAGGATCTTTTTAGGACACTCAAACTCTCGAATGGATGTTTACGCCATCTTTTAGTTGAAAACCTTGAAAATATTTTGTATTACATGTACAAACAACACATTATGATGTAGGGTGGTGTTAGTTCCCAATTACTTAAAAATACTTGTTGGGTCTGTTTAAGACTTTAAGTGCACTTTTTTATGCCAAATCATAATTCATTCATTTAGACCAAGCAACTCGTGGAAGTTTAATACAGAACCAATGTCAACTACTATAGAAATGCCACTACTACTGTTACTGCTACTGCTACTGCCGAATGAATTGTTATTAATAACTTCATCAAGATTCAAATTTATTGAGTTTAAAGACTAATTCGGGACTACTAAAGGAAAAATATGAGTATTCATGTAGTTTGCAATTCTGATCAATTGCATGAGCTAAAATATTTTTGTTGTGATCAATGTGGAAGTTGTGAACTGTTGCATTGGGTTTTGTCATAGTTTGCAAGTTCTACCAGAAAATTAGTTATCTCCGTTCTAAATGTTTTGTTTCTCCTTGCAAAACATTCGCTACCTGCAGAGCAGTAAGTGCCAAAGTATTGCAATATTTTGTTTTTCTCTTAGGGTGTGTTTAGTTGCATGAAATTTTATGTCATGAAAATTCATGAATGGACCCCTATGTTTTAGGTTAATTTGAGGTATAACTCCAGATGCACTATTGATTTTGTTATCAATTGTGGGAATGAAAGTCACATGAACATGAGAATCACATGCCTTGGGGGACCAAGGAGTGGGATTCTCATGTTCATGAGACTTTCATTCCCACCATTGATAACAAAATCAAATGGTGGTCAAATGGTGGATAGGGAGTGATATAAGACATTTTACCCTTCTTAAACAATATAAAACCTATTTTTACACTTTTATGACCAACAATATTTTTTTTTATTAATTATTCTAATTATGACCAACTAATTTCTGGTTAGGTTTGGCTATATATAAGTTGATGATTATTGACATATTATTTCTACAATCACTCTAAAAAAAAACATATCTAATTGGGCCAAAAGTATCACATTGTTCTTATTTATTTGTTTATTTATTTATTTCTATAGCTCACTACAGTGATCAAACATAGTATTTTTGTTGTTGTTGATAGCATCTTCAACTTCAGTTGTCACTAGTTGAAAATATTTTTGCAGCTTTGATGAATCTCCAATGACAGATAACTCAATTTATTCTCTGTTTCGCAAATATTAATCTTTGTAAAAAACAAACAAACTTGAGTATTATTCATGTAGACAAATTTTCTTGATTTTTTTATAATTCAAATTTTGAAGCTATTAACAATCTGAGTTAAGAGGTAAACACTGTGATCTTTTTATAGTTGAAATTATGCCACAAAAAAATAATAAATAAAATAAATTTGTGATATTTCTAGCTCCATTAGATGTGTTTTGAAAAGTGTGAATTGACATAAATCATCATCTTATATAGCCCAACCCATACAGATCCAACAATTATTGAAGTTGTGCGGCTTGCAATGTTGAATAACAATTGATGACTCTGTATTTCAAAAAATTGACATTTTAAATTTTGAGACTATTAATGAGCGAATTAAGAGGTATGACTATTATCTACTTAGAACTAAAATCATCAACCCCCCCCCCCCCCCCCCCCCCCCTCTCACATAATAATAATAATTGTGATTATTAAAATGGGTAATTAAGAAATGACTCAATAACTTTGTCCAAATTTTTTGCAAACAAATCATGTTCTTAATATAATACATACAATTGGATTGCCCCGTAGATTTTACTTATTTGCATGATTAATATGTAGTATAGAATTTGGGTTTAAAAGGGAACAATTTCTATATGGTAATTGCAACAATTCTAGGCAGCTTGGGTTGGCTGCCATTTTTTGGCTAAATTTGGGCTTTTTATACTTCTACCCCTACTATAAATGATGTTTGTGGTTGTGTTTTAAATAGAAGAAGTAAAGGTAAAAAAAACAAACCTGATCAAAAAATGGCTGTCTAGACTTACTCTAGTAATTGTGACCCCATTTATCTCCTCTATCAATTAAGAGTAAGTTTAGGTAGAAGTGTAAATAATTCAAAACGTGGTCAAAAAATGACTACCAAACTTGATTGGCTAGAATTGTTGATCAATTAAAATTCTCCAGTGTTAGAAGACGCGTGATGGTGTCCTAGGTGTTTGAGAATCTTTGCACTTGCCATCTAGTTTGTGTGCATAGTATAATTGGCTCAAAAAGACCTCGTTAATACCTATTTCACTTAAAGGTCACCTTATTCACTGGTTCATCACAAACACTTACCATGAGCTCAGATACTAAGGCTCTGTTTGGTATACGGTAAAAGAATGCATATGTAAAAGTTTGTGGCGGTTACATATACTTAGGTGCTTGGTTGAAAAAAAAAAAAAAACCCACCACCACCACCACTATAGCATAATTACCACATGCACCACCATCACTGTGACCACTATAGCCACCACAACCACTACCATGATTGCCACCACCACCATCCAAACCATTATATCCAGTGAATTACCATAGCTTAATCACTCCACCACCACCATTTTAACACCCATCGTCATTGCTGCTACCACTACTATCACCCACATTTGCAATCACCATCATCACAATCACTTTTTCGAATTACTTAAATTTTCAAGCCAATGCAATGAAAATTTAATGCATTTGCATCAACTTGCAAATTGCATTATTTATAGTGTACTAAATGGAGCCTAAGTATTTAATTTTTGCGAGATCGTGGTGATGGTGATTGTGATCGCGGTGATAATGATTGTGGTAATGACAATGTCAATGTCAGTGTTGCTGGCCTAAAGAAGTTATGATTTGTACAGGGATTTTTTCCCCTTTGTGTGTGTGAGCCTAAGATCTATGGGTTCAATATAAAATGAACCAGAAATAAAGAAAACAATATCTTAACTGGAAGACTTTAATAATTAAACGTGACACGCGCACTTTGCAATATGGTTTAAGACTTAATCACTGGTGGTGTCTCTTCCTACACAACATTATCTATTTTTCATATTCACATCAATAGATAAAAGAAATTTAATTGGCATTGATATCCACTCATTATTTGCAGAAAAAAAAGAAAAAAAACTTCTTATGATCTTCTTCATTAAATAAAAAAAAAAAAATAATAATAATAATAACTAATTATTGTATCCATATATTGAAACCATATTTTTACTTCATTTATTGAGCTGGCCTTGGTATACCGTATACATACATACATTTTTGTTTTTATTTTTATTTTTTATTTTCAGGTCAAATTATAAGATACCCAAAATTGTGACCGCGGTGGTGCATACTGCATATGGGGGTTTAACATTTTCTAAAGTATGACTTGATAAAAGTGTAAATTGGAAACCTAACTCTCACCCATTGCCATCCACTGTCTATACCTTAAAATAATTTCTACACACAATATTTAACGAAATATAGATTTACTCCCAATGTATCCGTGTTTGTTCTCCAGCGTTGTTGGTTGTTTAATGTGTATCCGAAACCTTCATCATTATATAAAAAATTTGGTACTTTTAAATGCAAATAATTAAGTCGAAAACAAGAATTTTACCAATGGTGAAATGTGGTCCTTCTCATAAATCAAAATCTATATATCAAAACCAAGAAACTTTCTATACATTAACATGCGTAACGACACAAAATTACAATGGTAGGGTCAACAAGGATGTGATGGTGTTAGTTCTCAACACCAAATTAGTAATGTGTAACCAGAATGTCCAAACATCCAAATTATACATGTCTCCATCAATATTGTCCATTCATAATCAATGAGAAGGGCCATATCTGATACTGATTGACAAGAGATGATCGAGCTTTAAAGAATAACCACTCCTGTCTTGTCTTGTCTTGTATATTCGGCAAAGGTCCCTCCCACTATTTCGATTCAATCCAATTCACACAAAACCCGAATTAGATGTGTACGAACAAGGACAACCAAACCCAATAATTATAAACGAGAGGCTCACGTGATTTTGTACTTCTTAGCGCTCACGTATTCAGTAGGTAACTGAGGTGTCCAAGCACTCTATAGTTGAAGATTGCTCGTAAAGAGAGGGGGGGGGGGCAAAAGTGTACATTAGCTCCCCAGACAGCAACCTCGTTCCCTTTCCCCGGCCAGCTAGAATTGGGCTTGTTTAAGACTTTAAGTGCACTTTTTTATGCCAAATCATAATTCATTCATTTAAACCAAGCAACTCGTGGAAGTTTAATACAGAACCAATGTCAACTACTATAGAAATGCCACTACTACTGCTACTGCTACTGCCTAATGAATTGTTATTAATAACTTCATCAAGATTCAAATTTATTGAGTTTAAAGACTAACTCGGGACTACTAAAGGAAAAATATGAGTATTCATGTAATTTGCAATTCTGATCAATTGCATGAGCTAAAATATTTTTGTTGTGATCAATGTGGAAGTTGTGAACTGTTGCATTGGGTTTTGTCATAGTTTGCAAGTTCTACCAGAAAATTAGCTATCTCCATTCTAAATGTTTTGTTTCTCCTTGCAAAACATTCGCTACCTGCAGAGCAGTAAGTGCCAAAGTATTGCAATATTTTGTTTTCCTCTTAATATGCATCATTCAATCCCCTCTGCTGCTGCAGTTGCTTCTGCCTCAAAAGCTAAAAACACCTGCCTATCAATCTTGCCTTTGCTAGCACCTAAGGTAAGTCGAGCTGCATAAAAAATTATAAAGTCAATTGTTATTTTAGAAAATGATTTTTAAAGTCTATTTTTTTTTTATAAATTAGACCATTTAGATACTGTAGTTGATGTAATAGTTAATTTGTGCCTACTTTTTTACTTTTTTATTAACCCAGATATAAAGTTATAAGACATTTTACCCTTCTTAAACAATATAAAACCTATTTTTACACTTTTATGATCAACAAAAACTTTTTTTTATTAATTATTCTAATTATGACCAACTAATTTCTGGTTAGATTAGGCTATATATAAGTTGATGATTATTGACATATTATTTCTACAACCACTCTAAAAAAAACATATCTAATTGGGCCAAAATATCACATTGTTCTTATTTATTTGTTTATTTATTTATTTCTATAGCTCACTACAGTGATTAATCATAGTTTTTTTGTTGTTGTTGATAGTATCTTCAACTTCAGTTGTCACTTGTTGAAGATATTTTTGCAGCTTTGATGTATCCCCAATGACAGATAACTCAATTTATTATCTGTTTTGCAAATATTAATCTTTGTAAAAAACAAACAAACTTTAATATTATTCATGTAGACAAATTTTCTTGATTTTTTTTATAATTCAAAAATTGAAGCTATTAACAATCTGAGTTAAGAGGTAAACACTGTGATCTTTTTATAGTTGAAATTATGCCACAAAAAAATAATAAATAAAATAAATTTGTGATATTTCTAGCTCCATTAGATGTATTTTGGAAAGTGTGAATTGACATAAATCATCATCTTATATAGCCCAACCCAAACAGATCCAACAATTATTGAAGTTGTGCGACTTGCAATGTTGAATAACAATTGATGACTCTGTATTTCAAAAAATTGACATTTTAAGTTTTGAGACTATTAATGAGCGAGTTAAGAGGTATGACTATTATCTACTTAGAACTAAAATCATCCCCCCTCCTCCTCACATAATAATAATAATAATTGTGATTATTAAAATGGGTAATTAAGAAATGACTCAATAACTTTGTCCTAATTTTTTGCAAACAAATCACGTTCTTAATATAATACATACAATTGGATTGCCCCGTAGATTTTACTTATTTGCATGATTAATACGTAGTATAGAATTTGGGTTTAAAAGGGAACGATTTCTATATAGTAATTGCAACAATTCTAGGCAGCTAGGGTTGGCAGCCGTTTTTTGGCTAGATTTTGGGCTTTTATACATCTATCCCTACTATAAATGATGTTTGTGATTGTGTTTTAAATAGAAGAAGTAAGGGTAAAAAAAACCAAACCGGACCAAAAAATGGTTGTCTAGACTTACTCTAATAATTGTGACCCCATTTATCTCCTATATCAATTAAGAGTAAGTTAAGCCAGCCAGGTTTGGTAGTCACTTTTGGGCCAAGTTGTTTTTTTATTTTTTATTTTTTATTTTTTTATTTTTTTATTTTACACTTTTTACCAATTTTATTTAAAACACAACCACAAGCACTATCTATAGAAGCGGTAGAAGTGTAAATAATTCAAAACGTGGCCAAAAAATGACTACCAAACCTGATTGGCTATAATTGTTGATCAATTAAAATTCTCCAATGTTAGAAGACGCATGATGGTGTCCTAGGTGTTTGAGAATCTTTGCACTTGCCATCTAGTTTGTGTGCATAGTATAATTGGCTCAAAAAGACCTCGTCAATACCTATTTCACTTAGAGGTCACCTTATTCACTGGTTCATCACAAACACTTACCATGAGCTCAGATACTAAAGCTCTGTTTGGTATACGGTAAAAGAATGCATATGTAAAAGTTTGTGGCAGTTACATATGCTTAGGTGCTTGGTTGACTTTACGGAAAAAAGGTTATTGAAATTTAAATCCAGGACCTTCTCATCTCCTAGTTATAAAATTATGCAAAACTTTGCGAATCGAAATCTCTCACATTACTTTGCAAAACTCTTATCATCTCTTCTTACTTGAATTCTACTCTCAACTCTTTCATAAATGCACCACCATCACTGTGACCACTATAGCCACCACAACCACTACCATGATTGCCACCATCATCATCCAAACCATTATATCCAGTGAACTACCATAGCTTAATCACTACACCACCACCATTTTAATAACCATCGTCATTGCCGCTACCACTACTATCACCCACATTTGCAATCACCATCATCACAATCACGTTTTCAAATTACTTAAATTTTTAAGCCAATGCAAAAAAAATTTAATGCATTTGCATCAATTTGCAAATTGCATTATTTATAGTGTACTGGAGCCTAAATATTTAATTTTTGCGAAATCGTGGTGATGGTGACTGTGATCGCGGTGATAATGATTGTGGTAATGACAATGTCAATGTCACTGTTGCTGGCCTAAAGAAGATATGATCTGTACAGGGATTTTTTCCCCTTTGTGTGTGTGTGAGCCTAAGATCTATGGGTTCAATATAAAATGAACCAGAAATAAAGATTGTTTTTATAATGCTAATCCATATTTTATAAGACTTTAGTAATTAAACGCGACACGTGCACTTTGCAATATGGTTTAAGACTTAATCATTGGTGGTGTCTCTTCCTACACAACATTATCTATTTTTCAATTTCACATCAATAGATAAAGAAATTTATTTGGCATTGATATCCACTCATTATTTGCAGAAAAAAGAAAAAACTTCTTATGATCTTCTTCATTAAAAAAAAAAAAAAAAAACCTAATTATTGTATCCATATATTGAAACCATATTTTTACTTCCTTTATTGAGCTGACCTTGGTATACCGTATACATACATACATTTTTGTTTTTATTTTCAGGTCAAATTATAAGATACCCAAACTTGTGACCGCGGTGGTGCATACTGCATATGGGGGTTTAACATTTTCTAAAGCATGACTTGATAAAAGTGTAAATTGGAAACCTAACTCTCACCCATTGCCATCCACTGTCTATATCTTAAAATAATTTCTACACACAATATTTAACGAAATATAGATTTACTCCCAATTTATCCGTGTTTGTTCTCCAACGTTGTTGGTTGTTTAATGTGTATCCGAAACCTTCATCATTATATAAAAAATTTGGTACTTTTAAATGCAAATAATTAAGTCGAAAACAAGGATTTTACCAATGGTGAAATGTGATCCTTCTCATAAATCAAAATCTATATATCAAAACCAAGAAACTTCGTATACATTAACATGCGTAACAACACAAAATTACAATGGTAGGGTCAACAAGGATGTGATGGTGTTAGTTCTCAACACCAAATTACTAATGTGTAACCAGAATGTCCAAACATCCAAATTATACATGTCTCCATCAATATTGTCCGTCCATTCATAATCAATGAGAAGGGCCATATCTGATACTGATTGACAAAGTGATGATCGAGCTTTAAAGAATGACCTCTCCTGTCTTGTCTCGTCTTGTCTTGTATATTCGGCAAAGGTCCCTCCCACTATTTCGATTCAATCCAATTCACACAAAACCCGAATTAGATGTGTACGAACAAGGACAACCAAACCCAATAATTATAAACGAGAGGCTCACGTGATTCTGTACTTCTCAGCGCTCACGTATTCAGTAGGTAGCTGAGGTGTCCAAGCACTCTATATAGCTGTTCGTATAATTTTGCATGTGCTTCTTGTGAAGTGAAAAGGGAATGTGGGCTCGCTATGTCTGCTTTTTTGGCACATATTTGTACGCGTGCCGTAAATTCTCTTTGTGTCCTACCATGTGAAGCACCAGATTATTGGTGTATGTCTCACACGTACATGGCATCTGTGATTCTCCATTGATCATTCGGTTCATTCCCTAACCGGTCTTCCACAGATACATAAAAAGATATTAATCCATAAAAACACTTTTTTTTTGTCAAAAATACAATACAGTGACTTTTTGACATCACCAAATCCTTCGTTTGACACCTCTACTCTCAATCTTTCTATCTAATGCCACCCGTATAAACTTAAAATAAAAAAATTTCTCTCCCCTCTCATCCTTTTCTCATTTTTTTCAATAAATCAAATACGAAAAATGACTTTTAAGGCATACTTCTTCACAAAATAGATCATTTATTTATCATAGTTGATGTAATAGCTAATATATATAATGAATTTTGAGAGTATATTAAAAATATGAAAAATAACATGCAAGTAAATAAATGTATAAAAAATACTTATAATTAGAAAATCAGAGTTAATTTCAAAAATAAATATATAAGTAGAAGAAATATTAATTAGGAAATTAGGGGTGGTTTAAAAAGCAAATTAATTAGAATAAATGATAATTAGAAAAATCAAAATTTACGAAAAAAAATCCTGAAATGTTTCGAAAAAATCCTCGAAATATGTAGTTTTTTAGTAGCTATTTTTGTACTTTTACGAAAAAAAAGAAATTTATGAAAAAAACCTCGAAAATTTTCGAAAAAAAAAGCCCTCTAAAAATGTAACCTTTTATTTTGTCTTTTTCTTTTCTTAATTTCAAAAAAATGAAACTTTCAACGAAATTTCGTGTAACTTCGCGAAATCACAATCATTGTCGTTGCCACACAACTTCTCTATTGATTTTTTATTTTTTTTAGCATCAATGGTCCTAAGTATTGAAGGAATAAAAGAAAATTGACACAAAAAGTATCTAATTTGTTTTTACATATTAATAAAAGAGTAATTGTTGGTCATAATAGTATAAAATTAGGTTTTCTATTTTTTTAGGAAAGATAAATATGTTATATAACTTTATGAGTTAACCTGAATGAGAATTAGTCATTGTTGATCATAAAAATATAAAAATAAGTACAAACTAGCCATTACATTGACTATAGTATCTAAATTGTCTATTTTGTGAAAAAGTAGGCTCTAAAAGTCATTTTACGAATCAAATATGTCAATACCGTTATTAAACACATAGGAATTGAAAAAAACCGAAAAATGTTCAAATACAAAAAAATCAAAAAAAATAGACAAAGTCATTTTTCTGTCCAAACGCAGTGGTGGCTGCGGGAATATTAATCGTGATATCCCTGAACAAAGGGTGGAGCAATTACTAGTTTCGTTTGACGAGGTCAAGGCTGATTCTTCCACAATGCTTACTACTGCTGAGAGCCAACTCATCGCGGTAAGAAGTTAGTTTGTATTTATTAAGGATAGGCTTCGTGTTATGGAGGTGGTGAATTAGCAGCGCGTTGTTTATGATCGAATTGAGCTTTTGGACTATATTGAGGGTATCGGTGTCGACTTGTCTCAATATCTTCATCTGGTCTATCGGACCTTTAAGGATGAAAATGGTGTTGAGGATCTTCCTGGTGATCCAATGGCTGAAGAGCTGCCACCTTATTTTCTTGAAAAAAGGGCCTATGTCGATGACCCGACTCCTGCAAATGGTATTGTTGAAGATGTTATAAATCTTTCCCCGTAGTCTTTTGTGAATACCTTCGAATGTAATATAATAGAATTTGAATGAATGATAGGAGTTTTTTCCTTTATTTTTCTTCTTGTTGACTTCGTTCGTCCATTGTTGTCGTGACAATTTGTATTTGAGCTTCGATGTTTTACAACAATATCCTTAGCAATCATTTGCCGATTTGAATTCTCCTATGCTTTAGTACGTATGTCTTAACCTTGTGTTTGTCGTCTCGGAGCTTTTGTGAAAAGTTGTTTTGTTTGTTTGTCTTCTACTTTGTTGATCTGGTATGTTAGTTAATCAAAGGTTCTCTTGGGCTGTGTTGACTTGTTCTTCCGTTTGTTTGATCAAAAACAGAGTTTGTCTCCTTCGAGTTGGCTCGTTGATTCGGTTGTCTCGAAGTTGTTTCTACTTCGTTGAATCGTCCGTTCAACCTTTACTTTGCTAACTCGATGTTTTAGTCGGTTCGAAGTAGTTTCTTTTACTTGGTTCATTCAGCTTTTACTTCGTTAACTCGACGTTTCAATCGACTCGAAGTTTTTGTTGATTTGGGTGTTTAACTTTTACTTCGTTAATTCGACGTCTTAGTCGACTCGAAGTTTTTATGTTAAGTTGACTCATTCATCCACTTGGCTTCGTTGGTTCGACGCTCTAGTCGACCTGAAGTCGTTTTACTTAGTTGACTCGTTCGTCCAACTTTCACTTCGTTAACTCGGCATTTCAGTCGACTCAAAGTTTTTACTAATTTGACTCGTTAGTCCAACTTTTACTTCGTTAACTCGACGTCTCAGTTGACTCAAAGTCATTTTACTTGGTTGACTCGCTCGTTCAACTTTTACTTCGTTAATTCGATGTTTCAATCGATTCGAAGTCATTTTACTTAGCTGACTCGTTCGTTCAACTTTTTCTTACTTCGTTAACTCGATGTTTTAGTCGACTCGAAGTCATTTTATTTAGTTGACTCGTTCATCCAACTCTTACTTTGTTAACTGGACGTTTCAGACGACTCGAAGTCATTTTACTTAGTTGACTCATTCGTCCAACTTTTACTTCGATGGTTCGACACTCTAGTCGACCTAAAGTCATTTTACTTAATTGACTTGTTCGTCCAACTTTTACTTCGTTGGTTCGACGCTCTAGTCGACTCGAAGTCGTTTTACTTAGTTGACTCATTCGTCCAACTTTTACTTCGTTGGTTTGACGCTCTAGTCGACTCGAAGTCCTTTTACTTAGTTAACTCGTTCGTCCAACCTTTACTTATTTGGTTGATCAAACCAGAAGTTTTTTTGTGTATATCCGATTTGCGTCCTGGTTCCTTTTGGGCTTTATACGCCGACTGTTTCGCATAGCTTCGCTTTGAAGCTGTTCGACTTCTTGGGATAATGATTTCGGAATTGAAACTTTATTGATTATCTTATTTGGGTGTCTTGACCATTTCTAGCGGTCATTTTTCTGGAGCAGTTTCGTTACATTGTGGAACGATTTTTCCTTTACCATCGTGTGACTGATGTCTATCACCGTGTTGGTGTTTCGTGCCTCTATTGTTCCTTCTTGTTTAATTTTTAAACTCATTTGCTTGGTATGTTATTGCTCCCCGTTTGGCATTGCTTGTTGAGGCTTGATAGAGTTTGTCGTTGTTAATTCCTTTGTAAGTAACTTTTGTTGGATTTGTATCCGCTGGTAGAGTCCTCGAGTCGGTCAGTGCAGCCGTTTTCAGGGCGTTGACCTATCTGTTTTGATATAGATCTGCTCGAGTGGGAAATGTTTTTTTGCTGGGGTGTATACAATGTAGAGCATGTATCAATTCCCTGGATCGTTATTTTGATCATGTGACGGTGATATCTGTTTTTTTTCTTCGTTTGAGTTGTTTGTCTGGTGTTTCGATGAATTCATCCAATTGTCTTATTTGGACCCAATCCTCGATTTCTTCTTTCAACTCGTAGCAATCAACGGTGTCATGTCTGTTATCCTTGTAAAATGAGCAGTACCTGCTTTTGTCTCATCCTTCCGGGTATCCTCTCATCCTTGGTGGCCAGTTGACGTTCTCCCAATTCGCCATGTGTTTCAAGATGTTGGTCCAACTCGTATTTAGGGTTGTGTACGATTTGTACTCATTTTTCATCACACTGGTTATCCGCTCATGATTGAGTCGTGCCGATTGCAACTTCCTGGATATCGTAGGTTGGATTCAGTTCTTCCGTTGTTTCGATGCTTTTTTGAATGACCGCTATCCGCCCGTGATCCATAATCTCGCCTTCTTTCTTCTTTCCTTTCTTGTTTCCTCAAATGGTTCTCCATTTCCTACTCATTTTTCCTCATCGTAGCTTTTATTTCTTCAAGGGAGATGTGTTCTGGGCTATTTTCAGCAGGACCGCCATACCTTTTGGAGGCTCCAGGTTAAGGGCATTGAAGAAGGGGCATCTATTCAGTCCGACGACGAAAGTTGCAACGGCTGTGTCGTCGCTACATCCATCAATCATTGTTAACTCATTGGTGAAATGAGTGACATTCTTATATCATTTTTTCGAGCTTCTGTCTGATGTGCAGGAGGTAGTGGGGTCATTTCCTTATCCGCTGGCACCCGATGAATCTGGTAATAAAAGCGATGGCTAAAGCCTGAAAGGAGTCTATCGACCTCGTTGGTAGGCTATTGAACCAATTCATCGTTGTGAAAGTGAGGCTGATTAGGAATGTTCTGCACATGATTGACTCTATGGTTTCCTTTAGGGTCATCATGTGGTGAAAATGTCTTAGGTGATCTGTTGGGTCGGTGGTACCATCGTACACTTCAAAATTTGGCGGTGTGAACTTTTTTGGCATTTTGTTTTTCATGAGTGTGTCGGAAAATGGCAGCTTAGCTAACTCGTGCAGTATATTGGAATATGTGACTCCAATCCTGAATAGGATTTTAGCAATTGTTCTGCCGCACTGTGGGGTCTTGTCTTGGGGGAGCTTGCTGCTCTCAAAGTTTCCCTGTTGGGGTTCCGCTAGGGCTTCGTCGCTTGCTATAGTTCGGTCGGTGAAAGTTTGTAGGGGCGGTGTCTGAACAGGGTTGGCTGGTTGAATGCGTTCCTGGGTAATTTTTGCAGCATCTTTGTCATGTAATTCATCTGGGCCATGAGCAAATCCACCCAAGGGTCCGTGGCAGCGCTGCTGGATGCTTGGGTTGTCTAGGCTACTGCGTGCTACGAATTCACATTCTCGGGTGATATTGGTCCGATGATCCGGATTGCTTCTTTTTTCGCGGGTTGTCATTGATGCATTGTTGTCAATGGAAGAGTTGTCGTGATCATTTCTGGATTGAGGATCTGTAGACTACATCATTTTCTTTGAAGGCTTGTTGATCTTTTGTCAGGTTATGTTGAGCTTCAACACTTTGTATTTTGTTTTGAGAAAGGAACTTGTCGTTTCCCATAGACGGCGCCAAATTGATGCGTCCAAAAATTGTCCTCTTGTGAGTTTGATCTGCAAAACTAGTGTTAGACTGCTAAGGACCACCTTTTTGGTGGCCGAAGGTACTCCGATGCTTAAGTCAGTAACTCTGTTAGAATAAGAAAGTAAATCTGGACAAAACTCAGTTAAATTTGCATACCTGTGTTGAATGTTCCTTTTACCTTTTATAATAGTCGCGGTTAACTCTCTGCGTGACTTAAGCATGTGAGGAGCAATGGAATGAGATGTTTTTCGTAACATTCTCCTCCTTGATGGAGATACGTCCGTGGAGGCGTAATTCCCTCCACGATTCTTTTATGATGTAACGCTCATCTTTTTTATGAGATAACTCGTGCCGGTCCTGGATTTGGGATCTGATTCGTTCGCGACTGGATTCGGGCTTTATTTACCTATTTTAGATGGCGGGCTTTGCATGGGCCTCTGTAATTGGATGTATTCTTCATAGGCTTTTTGAGTTGGCCCAATGGATTGGGCGCTATGTTATTGTGATGAGTTTCTATGCCACATGTATGGCCGTGATAATCGGTATATTTTGATGTACCATAATAATGCATAACAAGCCAATGCAATGAAATTTTAATGCATTTGCATCAATTTGTAAAGTGCATTATGTTACAATATATCAAGCGGAGCCTAAATACTTAATTTTTGCGAAATGGTGATTGTGATCGCAGTGATGGTGATTGTGGTAATGTCAATGTCAGCGTTGCTGGCCCAGAGTGACGATTGTTGAATTTGGTGAAGATATGATTTGTACAGGGATTTCCCCCCCTTTGTGTGTATGTGAACCTAAGATCTATGGATTCAATAAAAAATGAACTAGAAATAAAGAAAAAAATAGGGTTATTTTCCATTTGACCCCATTAGTTTATGGATATTCTATTTGATCTCATTAATTTTTTTATCCTAATCTAACACCCATGATCGTTTGTTCAACTACGTTGACTTACAAATTTAATCTTTTTTTTTTCCAAAAGACCAACTTACCCTGCATGTGTTTTGCAAATGTTTTACTAAAATCACATAAAACATGTTTCTTGATGATCACGTTTGATCAAACCGCTAGGAAAACAACATTTGAATTTTTTTTTTAATTTATGTGATTTTAGTAAAACGTGTGCATATGATTTAGGTGTGTACATAATTTTTTATTGACACCCATATTCTTTGTTTAAAAAGTTAAAATAAAAAATGGATCCAAATGTTATTTTCCTAACCGTTGGATTAAACAGGATAATCAAGCAACATGATTTTTGTGATTTTAGTCAAACATGTGGATATCTTTTAGGTTTGTATATAACTTTTAATTTGCACCCATCTTCTTAGTTAAAAAATCAAAATAAAAAAATAGATCTACATGTTATTTTCCTAGCCATTGGATCAAACATGATCATCAAGTAACTTGATTTGTGTGATTTTAGTAAAACATGGACATATGATTTAGGTTTGTATATAATTTTAATTGGCACCCATCTTGTTTGTTAAAAATAAAAAAAAATCCAAATGTTATTTTTCTAGCCGTTGGATCAAACATGATCATCAAACAACATGATTTGTGTGACTTTAGTAAAAATATGTGCAAAACACATGCATAATAAGTTGGTCTTTTTGAAAATTTGGATGGAGTTTGTTTGTCAACGTAATTGAACACACAGTTATGGGTGTTAGACTAGAATAAAAAAATTTATGGGGGCTAAATAAGAATAGTCATAAATTAATGGGGGCCAAATAAGAAATAACCCAAAAAAAAATAGTATCTAGTAAAAGTATCGCTTTTTTTTGTTAAAATATGAGAATATATTAAACTAGTAAATCAGAATTATAGGAAACCGCAGCCATAGTATTCAGGTGGTGAGCCTCAGTGTTGAGATCACGGGGGATATAATTACAGTCAGTGTTCTAAAAAGCGCTAGGCGGTGGGCGAGCGGCAAGCAGGTGCCTAGCGCCCAGGGGCCTAGGTGGGTGCCTAAGCGATTTTAGGTTTTGTATTATAACTTTAATAATTTACAAAAGTTAAGCATAATACCTTATCAATTACATCCAATTTAATGTCAACATACATATGCAAAATTTATTAAAATGAAAAATTAACAATCAAGGACAAAATTTATTAAAACTCAAATGACTGAAGTTGATCATGAAGGGTACTTTATACAAAGTTGAATTTGTGGACAAATATCAAAACCTACTTTTTTTTCTTCAAATTGCATGAATGACCTCAGTCATGTTTGCTAAAATCTACATTACTAAAATTGGTACTGACAAATCATTTGAGAATTTCATTAAATAATCATCATTTACTACATTCAGACATATAATGAATAAAAGATAATTAAATTGTTTCTTTCCAAAAAAAAAAGGAAATAAAATAAAATAAGAACACAATCAGCCTTATTCAAATTAGTTTCAGCATTCTCTTTTGTCGGCCTGAGAACAACCAATCTCAACTCTTTGTTCACATAAATTTTTGCAACCAAGAAAAAAAAACCCGCCTAGGCGCGTGCCTGATTTTCACCCCACTCAGCCATTAATATGAGCGTTTCTCTAATGCCTAGCGCCTAGGCGGCTGCCTAGGCCATTTTTTAGAACACTGATTACTGTACAGTAAAAGTATCACTTTAATCATTGTTAAAGATTGCTTTTATAATGCTAATCCCTATTTTATAAAACTTTAGTAATTAAACGTTACACGCGCCTATGAGTACTTTGTAATATGGTTTAAGACTTGATCACTGGTAGTGTCTCTTTCTGCAAAACATTATCTATTTTTCAATTTCATATCAATAGATAAAAAAATTTATTGGGATTGACATCCACTCATTATTTGAGAAAAAAAAACTTCGTAGGATCTCCTTCATATAAAAAACTAATTGTCGTATCTATTGTAGAAGAAACTAGAAGATTGGTGGATGTCCACCTGCCACCTCATGCTATGAGGTGGCATAAACTTACACCATGTGAAAGCCATGTGTCACCTCCTAGATAAGAAGCTATTTCATTTGTAGTGTGTTTTTGGTTTGTACAAAGAATAAGAAAATGAGAAAAATCTACTAGAAAGATGTATAAGGAGAAAAAGAGTTTATAAATAGTAAAGGAAATAGAAATTCATTTTCTTTAGTTAAGTTAATGTCTTTCATTCATTTACAATAGGGCTGAACAAAAAACCGATCAAACCCATTAAACCGACCGACCCGATCTAAACCGAATCGATTGGTTCGGTTTAAATTCGGTTCGGATCGGTTTCGGTTTCAAAAAATTCAAAACCGAAATGGTCGGTTCGATTTTCGGTTTCAATGTGATTTTAACCGACCAAACCGAACCGACCGAATATATATAATAAATAATATATATTTTATATATAAATAATACAATAGGTTTAAAATAGTCGGTCGGTTCGGTTTTATTTCGGTTTTGGTTCGATTTTAGTCGGTTCGGTTCGGTTACGGTTTGCATAAATTAGAATCGGTTCGGTTTCGGATCAGTTTTGTTAATGGTCGGTTCGGTTTCGGTTTGAAAATTTTAAAACCGACCTAAGTCGGTTCAGTTCACGATTTAGGTGAAAAATCGAACCGTCGGTTCGGTTTTCAGCCCTAATTTACAACACCATTCATACATTGAAACTATATTTTTACTTTATTTATTGAGCTGACCTTGGTATACATATGTAAATTTTTTCTTTTTCTTTTTATGTATATATATATATATATATTTTTTTTTAATTTTTATTTTCAGGTAAATTCTAAGATACCCAAAATTGTGATCATTGTGGTGCGTACTATCAAGTTTAAATTGGAAACCTAACTCCCACCCATTGCCATCCACTATCCATACATCAGAATAATATCTATACACGAAAGAGTAAGTCTAGCAGTCAGATTTGCTAGTTATTTTTTGGCCAAATTTTGATTTTTTTACACTTTTTATCCATTCCCTTTAAAACACAATCACAAATATCATCTATAGAAGGGGTAGAATGTAAAAAAGTAAAAACCTAGCAAAAAAATGGCTAGCAAACCTGATGTGAGACCCTGGAGTGGGCGGACCTGAGGGTGAGGGTGAGGGTTGGAGCCCAATATGCCCAACAGTCCCGAGAGAGGTTGGACGAATTACAAAGGGGTACATAGTCCCATATCGCCTGGGTGCGGAAGGGGGATGTGCTATATATGTGCGAGGTTGGATCCCTATAGTAAGAGGCATTTTAAAGCCGTGCGGGCCTTGGGCCCAAAGCGGACAATATCTTATTGTGCAGATCGGGTCGTTACAGAATGGTATCAGAGCCTGACACAGCCGGAAGTGTGCCGACGTGGACATTGGGCCTGTGTGGCCAACGAGAACGTTGGGCCCTAATGGGGTGGACTGTGAAACCCTGGAGTGGGCGGACCTGAGGGTGAGGGTTGGAGCCCAATAGGCCCGAGAGAGGTTGGACAAGCTACAAAGGGGTACATAGTCCCACATCGCTTGGGTGCGAAAATGGGATGTGCTATATATGTGCGAGGTTGGATCCCTATAGTAAGAGGCCTTTTAAAGCCGTGCAGGCCGATTGGGCCCAAAGCGGACAATATCTTACTGTGCGGATCGGGTCGTTACACCTGACTGGCTAGAATTGTTGTTAATGAAATTTAGATTTATCCCAATTTATCCATTTTTGTTCTCCAATGTTGTTGGTTGTTTAATGTGTATCCGAAATCTTTATCATTGTGTAAGTTTTCAGTGTTTTTAAGAGCAAAAGCGTCATTTAATCAATGAGCCGAAAACAAATATTTTTCCAATGGTGAAATCTGGTTGTTCTCTTAAATCAAAATCTATATATCACTGTGTGGTCCAAAACCTTGAACTTTGTACACATTAACATGCATAACAACACAAATTACAATGGTAGGGTCAACAAGGATGTGGTGGTTTTAGTTCTCAACAAATTTTTAGTTCTCAAGTACATCACACTCAACCAAATTAGTAATGTGTAATCAGAATCTACAAACATCCAAATTATACATGTTGCCATCAGGGGCAGACCCATGATTTCACTCGAGGGGGCGAAATAACAAAGTAATATTTGTCGATAATAATTATTTACTAAAATAACCCTTTTCCAAAAAAAATAATTTAAGTGACAAATTTAAATACTACTATTTACTTTCTTTTGTTAATCCATAAAATAAAATATTTTATTACTCACAAAAATGGGAGAGGTGAGAGGAATTCACCTCGCCAATTTACAAAAAGTATTATCTATAAATTGCAATTATGTAACCCATACGTACAAAAAGTATTATATATAAAGGAATGTCCTATAAGGACCCTTCAAAACACCTACTATTTTTTTCTAACCATATCATTTAACCACATTTTTACAAATCTTTACGTCGCGATCTCATGTTCTAGAACTGTTGCATGATGGCTTCATTTTCAATGGTATCCAAAACATCCATTTCAATATATGTCACCAAACAATCATTCATCCAATCATCTCCCATTTGATTCCTTAGGCGACTCTTCACAGTATGCATAGCTGAAAATGCCCTTTCAACTGTAGCAGTGGCAACAGGTAAAATTAATGATAACGTGATGAACAAATAAACTATAGGATATATGACATCCTTTTTTGTTTCAACCATCTTCTTAGCAACACCACCTATACCGATTATATTTGAAACTTCACTATTTGATCGCACATCCATGATATATGTTTTCAATTGATCTTGAAGCACCATCAAATCAAAATCTAAGAAATCCATTGGATAAAATTGAGCAAGGCGGATCAATTTCTGGTGGTCAAATGCTGAAAATGAATTGTTTAGACTTAAGCATGTCATACACAAAAGTAACTTTGTATTCACCTCGTCAAAACGATTATTGAGCTCTTGAAGCTGCATATATATACACGTATAAAATAATTCAGCTCGATAGTGATGGAGATTTGTAACTACTTCTTGTCTACACCGTGATCGCCCCCCGAGGTACAAAGTCATCATCCATTCGAGGAACGGTGATACTATCCCACAAAATGAAGATACATCAGCAATGAGTGAATCCCATTCATTTTCTCTCATCATTTGAAACCTTTGCTTGGATGTTTCAACGAGATTGATGGCATTCACAATTTCTTGAACTTTTTTTTGCAATGATTTTGATAATTCATTAGTATTTCCTAATACATCCTTCATCATATGTAAAATCGGGATAAAATCAAAACATTACATTGATTCTAGTAAGGCACAAGCTTCACCCCTTTGTTCTGAGCTGGTGCCATCTCCAACGACAATCTCAAGTACATCTATCACCAAAGAAAACATAAGAATCAACCTTATTATTATATTATAATGAGAACCCCATCGAGTATCATCGGCTCGTGTGAGAGTTGTCTCTTGGTTCAACCCTTTACCAGTTGAAAGTTCACCACTATTGAGTTTCTCAATAAGGTCAATAGTTTGTTTATCTCGATGAATATATTTGTGTTTGCATGAAACCCCAACAATATTCACTGCTGTAGAAACTAAGTTAAAGATTAATGCGACCCGATGATGGTTTTTTGCGACATGTACAAGTGTCAGTTGAAGCTGATGCGCAAAACAATGGACATAAAATGCATATTGGTTTTCTTTCATAATCAGTGCTTTAATTCCGTTGAACTCACCTTGCATATTACTGGCCCCATCGTAACCTTGTCCACGCAACCTTGTTATGCTCAAATTATACTTGAAAAGAATTTTGTCTAGTGCCATCTTCAGTGAAATTGCGATTGTATTAGAAACATGAGTTATACCTAAGAGTCGTTCAATAACACACCCATTTTTGTCCACAAAACGTAAAACAACTGTCATTTGCTCTTTGACTGAAAAATCACGAGATTCATCAACCAAAACTGCAAATAATGCGTCACCAAGATCTTCAACAATAACATCGGAAGTCTTAATTGCAACCGTTTTTGTAATGTCTTTCTGAACTTTAGGTGAAATCAACTTGTGATTTTCAGGAGCATATTTTAAAACAACTTTCTTTATGTCTTCTTTATGATTAGTTGTATACTCCAAAAGTTCAAGAAAGTTTCCTCTATTCTTTGAGTCTTCAGATTCATCATGACCACGAAAAGCCAATCCTTGATGCAAAAGAAATCAAACATAGTCAATTGAAGCATTTAAGCGGGTCTGATACTCAAGTTTAGCTTAGTCTGATTGTTTAACGAAAAATGTTTGGACATACTGCTTTTGCTTTATCAAATTTTGACTCATTGTATAAGCTTCATAATGAGTCTTTCCTAAATGACCTTGTAGTTTTTCTGGTTTCTTCCAATTATCGAATCCTTCCACTACAAAAGTGTTGCCACCACTTTGATCCCCGAAATTCGATTTGAAGAGATAGCAATGTAAACAAAATGCAACATTTTTTTCTATGCTATACTCCAACCAATCCTTATGTTACCATGCTACATCAAAACATCTCATCCCACCTCCCATTTTTTTGTGTGGAAATTTGTGAATCTTAGGCTGACATGGACCCCTTTGTAAATATGCTCTTCTAATTATGTCCTGATCATTAAGAAGATAGTCTGAGATTCGAGGTCTTGATCCGGGATCTGTTGGGAGATTTGACATATCATAATCCACATGAATTGGCTTTGAGATTGGATCTAACTGACCGCCCTCATTATTTTGTAAACTAGGGGATGGTAACTCTGACACAGACTTTCTTTTCAAAAAGTTGTCCATAGCTGGAAAAAATAAATAAAATATTAATTAAGTAAATAAAAATATAATATTTACTTTCAAGCATTGTTATCATGGAAAAACATACAAACTCTAACAATATTTATGAAAACATCCAATTCACAAGATTTAAGATTAATTTTCATGGACAGAAGGTTAATGTACTTGAGCTGCAAGAGTGTAAAGCAAAATCCAAGTAGTCCTTGTCCTCCCTAGCTCTTCTTTAATCACGTGATTTGCAATTTTTATATAAAGTAACGAATAAAACTGGGTTATACATTAATCCCTTCAAAAACATAATATACATTTAGAAATTAGAGAATTTAGATAAAGATACTTTTGGAAGAACAACCAATGTTGTTTGACACTCTACCATGCTTTAATAGTTTAATTGTGACGAAAGACAAACATATTCAATTAAATTTTCTTTATACAATCTTCACAATAATTTAATTAACATAAAACATATATACTTTAAGGCTTTAAGCCACTTTTGCTTTGCAAATCTTCATATGGACACGAACCACATATTTTCTCAAAATCCCATTAGCCACTATTTGTTAAATAAGCAACTAAGTTATTTTCTTTATCTATTTTTATGCAAAGAAGCTGATGAAAGAGTCTGCACTTTCTTGTTCTTCATTCAGATTGGACTAACATGTTAAATTAGTGGAAGTTAGAATCAACACAAACATACCTGTCTTTCAATTGGTCTCTCATTTATACTCACATTCAACATGATTAAACAATTGAGTGACTAGATACAATTGTCAGAAATAGAATATGGTTTGCATGTTAACGCGATTAAACAATTTTGTTTCATTGTTCCAAAGGAATCTGAAGGAATGAGAGAATAACTGCTTCAGATCTAAACACCAAATTAACCAACAAGACAGAAAATTTTCTCACCAAACAACTTGTCCTTGATCCTCCTCTTTTTTGCCTACGTTGCTACGCAGCAGCAGAGTCGAGAATCAGATTTGAAGAGGAACAATCGAACAGACCTTGCGCGTGGTGAGAGAAAAGGAACATAGTTGTGCGGCTGTGCCGCTGTGCGTGAGAGAAGAGGAACAGGCTGAGCCTTGTGCATGAGAGAGGACCTTGCGCAGTTGCACGTGACTGCGTGAGAGAAGAGGAACAACGGGTTGGGCCGCCGCCTCCCGTCTGTGCGTGACTGCGTCAGAAAAGAGGAATAACAGGCTGTGCCACCACCTCCCGCCTGTGCGTGACTGCGCGAGAGAAGGGGAACTTCTTTGTGTTGTGCGGCTGTGTCCTGTGTGTGATAGCCCTAGCCTAATAGTCAATTTTTTTTATTTATTTTTTAAAATATGAACCAAATTTTTTTAAATTTTTTTAAAAAGTTCAGGGGGGGGGGGGGGGGGGGGGCAGCTGCCCCCTGGTATTTGAATAGGTCCGCCCCTGGTTGCCATCAACATTGTCCTTTCATAGTCAATGAGAAGGGCCAGACCTGGTTGACAAAGAGACGATCGAGCTTTAAAGAATGACCCTTTCTGTCTTGTGTATTCGGTAAAGGTCCCTCCCACTATTTCAATTCAATCCAATTCACACAAAACTCGAATTAGATGTGTACGAACAAGGACAACCAAACCCAACAATTATAAACGAAAGCCTCACGCGAATCTGTACTTCGCTAGCACTCAAGTATTCAGTAGGTAAGTGAGGTGTCCATGCCTTGTAGTTGGTCCGTACAATTTTGCATGTGCGCTTATGAAGTGAAAAGGAAATGTGGGCTCGCTTTTCTCTGCTCAATTCTGTCATCTATTTGTACACGTGCCGTACATTCTCTATGTGTCCTACCATGTCGAACACCAGATTATCGGTGTGTGTTTCACACGAAAGGATTGTGATTTTGTTTTTGAGTTAATTTTGGTCTCGGGATTTTAAGAAATATTTTGGTAAGTAAAGTAAAAAAGTAAAATTTCGATGATACATGAAATTTATAATGAATTTTAATGGTATATTAAATATGTGAAAAAAATAATACCCAAGTAAATAAATGTATTAAATACATTAAATAAAACTAAATACCTATAATTAGAAAATCAAATGGTAGTTTAAAAAATCAATGTATAAGTAGAGAGTAAATCTAGGCAGCCGGGAAAATTAGCCATTTTTTTGTCAAGATTGGGCTCTTTTACATTTTTACCCATTATTTTTAAAACACAACCACATACATCAATTATAGAAAGGGTGGAAGTGTAAAGAGCTTCAACCCTGTACAAAAAATGGTTGTTAGCCCTGGCTATCTAGAATTGAGGATAAGACATAATTAGAAAATTAAGACGTGGCGTCAAAAATCAATAAATAATTAGAATAAATGACAGTTAGAAAGAAACTCGATATTTTTTGAAAAAAATCATTGAAAAAAATGTAATTTTTAGTAGTTGGCTTTTGTATTTTTATGAAAAAAACAACGAAACTTACGAAAAAAAACTCAAACGAAATTTTCGTTTTTTGAAATTACTAAAAAATAGATTTTTTTTTTCGTAAATTTTGGGTTTCTTTCATAAAAATTTCCTTTTTTCATAAAATGAAAAAATCAGTTACTAGAAATTAAATATTTGAAAAAATTTTGGAATTTTTTTGGTAAATTTCGAGTATTTTGTTCTAATTATCATTTATTCTAATTATTTATTGACCCTAATTTTATATTTATCACTTCTTCGGCTTATATATTGATTTTTGAAAACCGCCCCAGATTTTCTAATTATAAGTATTTTGGTTTCATTTAATGTGTATACTATATTTATTTACTTGCATCATATTTTTTCACATATTTAATATACCATCGAAATTCATTATATATATATATATTTCATGTATTCTCGAAATTTTATGTTTTTCTTTACATACCCAAATATTTCTCAAAAATTATTTCTTAAAAGCATGAGACCGAAATTAACTCGAAAAACGAAATCACAATCCTTGCTCACATTACATGGCATCTGTGATTCTCCATTGATAATTTCGTAACCGGTCTTCCAGTGATAAAGAGGTGGGCACGTGACAGGATGGGCACAGGACTGGATGGACCTCATCCCGATCTCATCTAGTTCCTTTGGGATCGAGAGCGGATAGACCCTATTCAAACCTCGTCCCATCCTAAACGGCTTCAGGACAGGATGTGATGGGATGGGACAGGATGAGCAGATACTGTAGGAAATATAATTGCTGCAAATTAAAACAGGAACGAAGTTACCGATTTTCTTGGGTTGAGTCGCGGACTAGGTCGCACTCTTTAAGACGTTTTGTGGCTCTGCCCAAGATTGTGCAAGCAGTCTGATAGCCCCGTCATCCTCAGGATAAAACAACCCAGAATTTTGTATCTGTCTTGTTCAATCACATGCATTGTTGACGAACGGAAATTTATTCACTCTTTACTTTCTTTTGCTCGGAATCACGAAATACAATAAACGAAAAAATTACAAAAGTAATGGAACACTGTGAAACTCTCTGAAATACAAAATATAGACTGATTTCGAAACATGTAAAACTCTATGTTTTATTGAACAAGTAAAACTCTTTTCTTTTCGTATATTTAATTATCCCAGAGAGGGCTGATATTTATAGGCTGAGAGAGTATCCTTTTGAGAAAAAACGTTCCTTTAATGGTGGCTGAAATCACGGAGAAAATCAGGGAAAAACGTGGGGAACGTTGGGAGAAAATATTGGGTCTCCTCTGACCCAGTCTTGTTCTCTGTAGCAAATAAAGATATTTTATTTTATTTTTCAAATAAAATTTCAGCAAAAAGAAAAGTTTCATTTCTATCCGACTCGACCCGGCTCGGTCGAATGGACGGCGGCGACGTGGACCAACATTGGTCTAACTCTTCCCTCCTTCACTAAAGTGGGTACCCCTTGGGGTCCAAGCCCAAGTTCAAACACTATCCTTATTAACGCCTCCACAATGAGTTAGATAGAAGATATGAGACTAAACAATAGAGTGAGAGTTTCAAAATTAAGAAACCATTTTTGTTTTAAAATTCAAACTCATGTTTCAACAATCCCCCACTTGAATTTTTAAAAAACATTTCTTCATCGAGCAATCTATAAATATAAGATTGTGCATAAACAAAAATGTCTTTCAACTTGAACTCTTGCGTAGTGTTCATGATTTAGATTATATTAGAGTAACTTGTAGTTTTGAACTCTATCTCTAACAACATTACACGCACAACCTTACCAGGGTGAAGTCTAAAAATCTTGTGCTTTAAGGCCATACATGTATATCCCAGTATAGTGAAGGCTCTAGGAATTTTGCCCACAAATTTCATAGGAAGCGACCATACTTCCACAATCACTTAGGTGAGTCTATCAAGAGTACTCCTGTAGCTAGGTACTCCATTCCACATAGAGTATGGATCTAATTAAGAGTTTTTAACTCATCCTACTATCGCTTCAGGAACCCATGCTTCAATCAAGGAATGGAATTACTATAAGGTCAGCATGATTCACTTCATATCATTCACGACTTGTTATTACCCATTGAACCTATTTATTGGGATCTCCAGTCTATAGGTCGGGTTACCATCATGAGTAATTCATCAATATAAGGGCATAAGTCTCATTCCTTTCAAGGTTTTGAAAACCTTCTATCTAGCTAATCCTTCGTCAAAGGATCAACCAAGTTCTCATCAGTTCGTAAACGTATTTGTCGTCTCTTGCCGTTATAATAACGATTCTGTATCTTTGCAATAGCCGCGGTACTATCGCAATGGATTAAGACAGCTGGTATCAGTATTTTGCATAGAGGGATCTCTGTTAGCAGGTTTCTTAACCCACCTGCTTCCTCACTAGTAGTGGCTAGTGCTATCATCTCTGACTCCATCGTTGACTGTGCCAAAATAGTTCGTTTCTTTAATTTTCAATAAACAGCTCCACCAGCTATACTGAAAATATATCCACTGTTGGCTTTGGAGTCATCTGAGAGGGTGTTCCAATCAGCATCGCTATATCTTTCAAGGACAACGGGAAACTTCTGATAATGTAATCCGAGGTTCTTAGTCCTCTTTAGGTACCTCATGACCCTTTCAATAGCATGCCAATGTTTTATACTAGGTCTACTGGTAAATTTGCATAGTAATCCCACAACATAAGATGTGTCGGGCCTAGTGCAATCGGTAGCATATCGTAGGCTACCAATGATTCTCGCATACTCAGATTGTCTAACACTATTACCGGTGTTCTTGAACAACTTTACACTAGGATCATTATGAGTACATTCAGGTTTACAGTCAGAGTAATTATATTTCTTTGGGATCTTCTCAATATAGTGTGATTGATTTGTAACTATTACCAATTAATAAATATTTTCAATAAATAAATATTATTAATTTCTAAGATAATAAAAGTTTATTGGTAAGTGAATTGGGCGGGTATTACAAAGTTACCGATTTTCTTGAGTTGAGTTGTGGACTAGGTCGTTCTCTTTAAGACGTTTCGTGGCTCTGCCCAAGATTGTGCAAGCAGTCTGATAGCCCCGTCGTCCCCAGGATAAAACAACCCATAATTTTGTATCTGTCTCGTTCAATCACATGCACGGTTGACGAGCGAAAATCTATTCACCATTTACTTTCTTTTGCTCGGAATCATGAAATACAATAAACGCGAAAATTACAAAAGTAATGGAACACTGAAACTCTCTGAAATACAAAATATAGATTAATTTCGAAACAAGTAAAACTCTCTGTTTTATTGAACAAGTAAAACTCTCTGTTTTATTGAACAAGTAAAACTCTTTTCTTTTCGTATATTTAATTATCCCAAAGAGGGCTGATATTTATAGGCTGAGAAAGTATCATTTTGAGAGAAAACGTTCCATTAATGGCGGCTGAAATCACGGAGAAAATCAGGGGAAAACGTGGGGAGCGTTGGGAGAAAAGACTGGGTCTCCTTTGACTCGGTCTTGTTCTCTGCAGCAAATAAAGATATTTTATTTTATTTTTCAAATAAAATTTCAGCAAAAAGAAAGGTTTCATCTCTATCCGACCCGTCCGTCTGACCGACCAGCCGCCTGAACCGACATTGGTCTAACTCTTCCCTCCTTCACTAAAGTGGGTACCCCTTGGGGTCCAAGCCCAAGTCCAAACACTATCCTTATTAACTCCTCCACGGTGAGTTACATAGAAGATATGAGACTAAACAATATAGAGAGAGAGTTTCAAAATTAAGAAACCATTTTTGTTTTAAAATTCAAACTCCTGTTTCAACAGATACTATAGATTAACATTTTCATACTACAAGTGTTTGTGTACATTTTAATCAAATATAAAACACAATTTTAATGTTCCTTTCTCAAAAGTCTAAAGTAGATACTTAGGACCTTAAACAAAGAAATAAAATCAATATGCAATGGTATTTCACACTGTTTTTGTTTTGAACGGTGTGCATTCAAAGGAGTTTGCATTGACTTTCAATGTTTGTTAAATGAATTGGTTATTGTTTGCAATGTGTCTATTGTCACAGTAAGACAATAAGTTAACTAAGTTCTAACCTAAGTGAGACTTAATTAAAATTTTAAATATTATAAATAATAAATAATAATAATAATTATTAAATAAATAAGTTCGGGATTGAAAATCTCCATCTCAATCTCATCCCATATTAAATCGAGACGGGATGGGATGTCCACCCCTGCATAAAAAGATATTAATCCATAAAATGATAATTTTTTTGTCAAAAATATAAGATAACGACCTTTTGACACCACCAAATCCCTTATTTGACACTACCACTCTAATTTTTTTGTCTAACACTACCACATACTTTTTGACACCACCAGTATAAACCTATAATTAAAATTTTATCTCCCCTTCTCTTATCAATCCTGCCCGCATGCTGCTGCACCTCCTATTGTCATATCTTCCTTTTATTTTCATATCTTCGTCTTCTTCTCCTCCCTTCTCAAGAACAACGAGAGGGACAGAGCGACAACAACCACCCTGCCCCTTACCTCATTTTAGTATTATTCTTTATTTTTTTCCCTTGCCCTCGCACAACCATCTGCGTGTGAGGAACCCATTCCCAATAGTCCTCCACGAGGACGGATTCCCTACTCGCAGATGCCCGTGCAAGGGCAATGATAGAAAAAAGAATAAGATACGAATAAGAAAAAAAATAAGGTATGGCCGAATAAGGGTAGGGGGTACGGTCGAAGGCGGGGCAAGGATTGGTTCTGATAAGAGAGGAAAATTAGAGGAACATAGGTAAATAAGAGGGGAGAAGGTAAAGAAGGCTGGGGGCGGTGCAACCGACATCGGGTGGGGCAGGGTGGTGCGGTCGGCGATGGGGCGGGTTACTGCTGCTGATTCCGTGAAGAAAGGAGAAAGAAATGAAAAAAAGAAGATAAT
The DNA here is from genome assembly GCA_963556465.1 of Berberis vulgaris. Classification (NCBI taxonomy): domain Eukaryota; kingdom Viridiplantae; phylum Streptophyta; class Magnoliopsida; order Ranunculales; family Berberidaceae; genus Berberis; species Berberis vulgaris. The sequence goes on from OY747135.1 coordinate 73,274,116, forward strand.
AAGAAAAATAAAGGTGGTGTCATTTAGCACATGAAAAAAGGTAGTAGCGTCAAATAGTGGATGTGGTGGTGTTAAAAGGTTAGTGCCAAAATATAATAATGTAATAATGTGATTAGGGGTGGGAATTCCATCCCGCGATCCCATGTCGGTCCCATCTCATCTCATCCCGATTTATTTTGGGTCATTTTGAGATTGATCAAACACATCCGATCCCATCTTGTTTCGATATAGAGTGGGATGGGATCAGAATGAAGATTTTCAATCCCACTCATCCCGAACTTATTTATTTAATATTTATTTTTATTAATTTTAATCAAACTACCATTCTAAAGGAAAATTTATGATGTGTTTAAATTAAATCAAAACATCTACTATTTGAAAATTGTTTGAATATTGTAGGTCAAATAGAACTAATGAAAATTATACATTTTCACATTTTAGACTAGTTATAGGACAATTATTTTTCAAGACATTAAAGCCAAATGATGGTTTGTTTTAGTTTTGCACTATGAGTTATATGTACAACTATTGGTTAGTATATCACACAAATGATGCTTAACATAAAAAAAAATTGTAAGTTCATTGGACCTAAATTTTACATGACATTTAATATTGTTACAATGATAATTATATGTAAATAAATTTGACATTATTGGTGTGTGATCAATGTGTGATGAAATTCTTTTGTATTATTTATTAGAAGACTATTTAGTATCCGCTCATCCCATCCCGTCACGATCCTCAAATAACCGGATGGGATAGGGATGAGATCCGTCCCGTCCCACCCCTACAACGCGTTAAAATTTTGTCAGACAATCTTGATTATACTTTTATACAGGCAGTATTTTTGATCTCATGCGAAGCCATCACGTAATGCATTAATTGAATAATCAACCGATAATTTTTTTTTTATTAAAGCAAGAAACACGCTCACAACTGCAACTGAGATAGGATGAATATTCTCTTTGGATTGGCTCCTGAATCACGATTACAGATGTAGATATACATATTTTAGTACCTAATTATTGGACAGAATAATTGATCATAGAATTTCACTCACAAGAAGTACATATTTTGTTTTATTTGAATGTGATTTAAATATGTCAGACCTTAGTAATTGCAAATTATATTACAAAATAAAAGAAGAAGGAAAACAAATAAATAGATAAATAATTAATAAATTTAATATACCAAATTGGATAGCTGAGCCAAAACACAATATACTTGAACCGTAGATACTTCAATCCAAATATGCAAATGAACTATTTAGCAACTAGACCAATGAGAAAATGCTCACTCAGTTCACGACAATTATTCACACCATTTGGCAGACCCATAATAGTTGTGTTTTTCATAAAACCATTTGCACTCAAATGTTTTTTTTCTTCTTTTTACAACACTTGGAACGCCTGGCAACATCAATGGTTTACCAAATGCCTCCCCCCCTCAAATCACTATGGAGCCCATACCACTATTGATGCAGATAGGCTAGTCTCTATCCACCTTGGACCCAAATACAATTATCGTCACTTATGATGCAAATTTCTTTAGCTCATCTCAACAGGGAGCTATAGGGGTTTTTACGGTCAATATTCTTGGTTAGGTGCTTGCTCGGGTCGCCTACCCAACTGCAAGGAAAGTGCTGGACAATACTCTGGCGAAATGCTGCGCTGCCGAGGAAACTCTTTTACTCATTCAGGCTAGGTAGTGGAGGGCATGGCTTATGCTAGGAGACTCATGGATGCTAAATTCCATTTTGCAATAAGTTCAACGTGACCCTAGGACGATCATGTGTTGGATGTGGCGTCCTCTTATAAGCAGTATACGATGATTGCTTGCTCTCTATATCTTTTGGTTATGTAATTTTATTAATAGAGACCATAACTACGAGGCTCATAACTTATCGCAGTAGCAAGACAACAATACTGTAATCATAATTATTAATCTATATGCTATAAACTTTTAACAAAAAAAAAAAACTATTTAGCAACTAGAGTAGTCTTGCCAGCCAGCCAGGTTTGGTAGTCATATTTGGATCAAGTTTTGATTTTTTTATTCATTTTTACGTTTTTTACTCATTATTTTTAAAACACAACCACAAATACCATCAATAAAAAAGATAAAAATGTAAAAAAAATAAAACTTAGCCCAAAAGTGGCTGTCAAACCTGGCTGGCTAGAATTGTTGCATTACATAACGAACAATTCTTAAGAGCCAGGTCCATAGCACCAGATCAACGTCAGAGGAGGCTAAAAAACGTGATGAAGATGAAGAAAATAGATGAAGAATAGAAGAACAAATGAATAACAAAAGAAGAAGAAGAACAACAACAAATGAAGAAGAACATATGAAAAAAAATAGGATGATGGAAGGTCTTGAGACTCCCCTGACGCTGATATGGCGCTAGGGTTTGGCTCTCTAGAATTAGGGTTACATAACATTAGTCCAAACAAATTGAGACTTGGACACTATATTCCATCCTGGCATTAGTTAGACAAAAAAATTCAGCTTAGACAAAGCAACGAGGAACAAAAAACATAGTCCATGTACAACTAGGCTATATTTTTACGCATGCCTAGAAGAGCACTAGTAAAATCAAGGTGACCCTTCAACACTCTATTGCAATCTTGCTGATGGAAATCCATTTTTAATTACTGAAAATTTTCCTTGAATTGAAGCTTGCACAAACTGAAATCACTTGGGCTTTATCTAGAATTTAGACCAATTTTCCGTATTTCTCAAGGAAACAGTTTGAGCCCTGGGCCTTGGGCCTGGTTCGTTACAAGTTATGAACTCTGTCGGTAGAAATAAACGACACATCTTCAGATCGCACTTTGCTTTGTGTTTTCTTCACTCCACTTTCGCGGCTTTCATCTTCGCTGAGACAGTAAACAGATAGAGAAAAGTCGATCGCTAATCGCTCATAGGTCAATTAAATTCACGAAAAAGCCAAGCAAATTTCCAATCTTTACTTCCGCTTCAACAGCTTTCGAAGAATTAGGGTTTGAATGTACTAACACTGCACATAGAGCGAGCGAACGAGCTTCTAGGGTTAGGTTTAGGGTTTCGAGCGGAGGAGGCGGAGATGTCTAGCTACGAAGCTCGATACGACGGCAATTCTGACGGGCGCAAAGGAGGTGGCGATCAGGGCGGAGGTGGATCTTCACCTTACGATGTATTCGAAGATCGAGATTCTCGCCACAAGGTTTTCTATACTAGTTTACACATTTTACAAGCTTTCTTTATGTTCTAGATTCGTTCCATATTTGTTCTTCTGCTTCCTTGCTTGTTTGATAGGCGTTTCGTTCATCACGAGGAAGACAAATTGAAAACGACTATTTTTTTTTATTTTTTTGGAAGGCAAGTCGTGTTTTTAACAAGATCCCATAACTATAATTGCGTACTTGTATGAGCAATGTTTATAATAGTTACGCACGCTGGTGATTGATTAATGATATTCTACTTGTGACATTTTTCTAGACAAAGTTGTGTATTTTTTTAATAGGACTTCTTCTTTAATATGATAGAGACATTCCATTGTTAGACAAGAAAAGAGAAGCATGTTAGCTATAATACTAGATGACACTCCGTAAATAATCTGTGTTATACTAGGTGTGATGTAGGGTTGAGCCGAAGCTAAAGAACCAAAACATTATAAGTTTCACAACTTCAATAATAATTGTCAAAATTCATCAAAAATAAACTGATTACTTCATCCTATATATTTAAACAAAATAAAATCTAAACCTAATTCCTGCTTGGACTTCTAATTACTACTCGGGCTTTAACATGGACTGACCTATTATTTAAATAATAAAATAAATAATAAAATATCCCATATTACATCAATGTTACAATTACGTTTCTTTTCCATTTTACCCTAGAATGAACGCTGATTTCAGGTTTTGCCATTGTCAGTTAAAGAAGCAATTTGTTGTCTATTGGTGAAAGAGCGACTAGGCCTAAGTGTTTGGTAATAACTAGAATTAACAGCCCAAATTCAAACAACTTGGGGTACAATATATACAAATGTGTGAAAGAGCGACTAGGCCTAGGTGTTTGGTAACAACTAGAATTAACAGCCCAAATTCAAACAACTTAGAGGGTTCAAAATATACAAATGTATTTCACTATTCCCAGGGGTATTGGGGAGGGTGTACATCTGTTGCTTTGGAAACTGTTCAATTATCGAGGTCTTTTATGATATGATATTTTTAGGGTCCTCCCAACGCCCTTTCTAGCGCACAGTATGGTCTTACCTGCTGGTGGCGCAAATGATGTTTGTTGAAGGAGGTGTTGGGTATTTACTTTCAAACCAAGTTTCAGGATAACGAAAGGCTGGTTGCATAGATTTCACACAGGACACAATGTATGCCTTGTGGAGAGGGAGGGAGGGGGGGGGGGGGGGGGGGGGGGGGGGGGGAGAACTAGAAGTTAAATAAATCTATAAGCACTTTTTGTAATTGTTTAGTGGCTTGAATGAAGTATTACCTTTTAAAAATGAAACAACTAATATTCTCCTACCCTGCAATACTGCATTTTATTGTAAGTTCACTACATACCATTGATAGCAAGATATTGTGACAAGTAAGCTATGCATTCAAAATATAAGCTTGGAAATCTAAAACCAATCGGACCACAAACTGAGTAGCATGTGATGTGATATCACATCATAAAAGCTAATACAAATTTTCAAATAATAATGTAACATTGTCCAAACAAAAATAAAATAAAATGATCTATCCCTCAGTCACTTCATTTTTTATCAGAAAAACAAGAACAAAATTTCATTTACTATAAGCCAACAATCGTTGAAAGATGGTTTACTAACTTTCATTACTATATGCTAACAGTCACTGAAAGATGGTTTACTGAGCGATAGACCAAAAATACATCACATAATTATGTTATGCTAGTGGGAGTACTTCAAAGATAAATTCAGAGAAGTTCTATTTGCTGCAGTCCATAATTCTACCCACTCAAATAACAAGTTTGAGGGGAGCACTAAATTCAGCAAAGCATTTTCTCCAAAGGAGGCAGTGAGCTTACAAGACACAAGAGGTGATTAGTTTCTTGAGTTAAACACAGTGTACACAATTGTTAGGAAGTGCCATGCCTCTTCCAGTGATGCTATGAGAATCTTCCCGTTGATGATGGTCCATAGTAAGAAACAAGCTCTTGGGTGGACTTCCTTAATCCATACTAGGTTATGGAGCTTTTGAGTTCTAAGTTCCATGTCGGAGAACCAAACTTGAGGACCGACCCACAGTAGCATTCCTCGACTGTAAATGGTTTATTCTTCCCACCCCATAGCCATTTGTCTTGCTCCTCAATCAAGCTTAACTAAATCAGTGGCACCAAGTACTTTCACCATTTGAGGCAATTCTTAGTCGTTGATATTTCTTCCCAACTGAAAGTTTTTAAGTTTGAGCCGTCTTCAGAGTTAGTAACTAACTCCTTGATTGTACATAATTTAATGTTGCATGCATTATAGATGTCAGGGAAAGAAAAAGTAAGGAAGGGAGAACTACTTAGTTTGAGCAAGATGTCAAAGATGAGAAGATATATGATTTTATTTTCACCGATTGTTTAGAATAATATTTGGTAGAAAATATTTTTATTTTATTTAGTTTTCAGATTTTAGGAATAGTAGTCATTTGAGGGTGGGTCCAAGCTGTACTTTCAGTGTCTTAGGCTAGTTGTAAGTCCTAGTAGGTAGCAGCGTAGTAGTATCAAATTAGAATTGTTTTAGAAGTATTTTATTGGATGCCCTTTAAAATAGGCCAAAATATAGTTTTGAAATTTAGAGTTGAGGTGAATAAAATAAATATTTAGAAGACAAATTGACATCTTCTTGTGTGCCTTCGTGTTCTTGATGAAGAGTTTTATATTGTCAAACGGAACACTTCATGCCAGTATGACCTTGATGGTCAGATTATAGGTTATTAGGCTTAGCTAAATCCTAATGAGTTTGGCATCTTCAGGATGAAATTTTCAGATTATAAGCTTAGCTACAACATAGTTTCATATTCTAGGTTTGAGTTTCATTCATTTTGAATTGGTAATTTTTCTATTAATGTTTGCATTTTGTCAAACAAAAAACTTTATGCCAGTGGACTTGATGCGTTGTTTATAGCATTTTGGCAAGTTTGACAGTTTTTCACGAGTTCATGAATAAGCCTAATAAATATGAGGGTTAAATATATCTATACTCTATAGCAAATAGTGCATTTTCTTGTGTTGGCCTTGTGAGCTTCTCAGTCATAAAAGCCACATAGTTTTTCTCTATTGAATATATCCTATTGTTTGATAAAAAAAAATAAAAATGTCGGACACTTGTTGACATGGAGTTGACTTGTTGGTTTGGATTTGTGATTTATATCTGTTTTAAAATAACATTAATATATATTGTCCGTGAAAATAAACATGATCTATGTAACATTTGGTTCTGTGACTCGTGAATATAGCTGATGTCATGCATTTATTGAACTATCTATATATCTTCAAGCACAATATTTTCATGGTTTGATTATGGTAGTATGAATACGTTTTTTAATGACGATTTGATAAAAAAATAGAAAGTTCGAATAATAAAAGAATACATGTAGACAAATGAAAAATGTACCTTAATATACATTTTTTAAAAGTAATCATACATTATATTTTACTTTGCTATATTTATTTGTTCGCTGGTTGTTTCCAACATGACTTAGGTGTAGAGTTGTGTCCTATTACATCCAAGCGCACCTGTGTTCAAAAAGCGTGTGCTTAAGTGTGTTTTTTTAATTTAGGCGCAGGACGCTAAAAACGCATGCACATATTGTGTTTTTTTTGTGTGTATTTTTTGCTGATTTGAAGCCTGTAACTATAATATTCTTCTTTCTCCAATCTCCCTCAATGCCTGTACTCATTCTTTTTCTCTTATACTATTTAGCTTCATAGTTATTAAACGTGGCACGCCGGTCGGTATACCGAACCATATATACTATGTTGCTAACTGATAGGATATATCGTCTTTTCATTTACCAGTGTATCGACCGATATATACCAATTTACAATATCGGCAGGGACCCATTTTTTGGAACTCAAGTTTTTTGTTTGCTTTTTTCACTTTTGATCCTTCTGTTCTCCTTTTTTAGCCCCTTTAGCTTTACGAAACACCACTTCATCTTATCTATGATAACCTTTATCTTCATCTTATCCTTTTTTAGCCCCTTTAGCTCTCATGTAGAGAGAAATCACCCACATATCTCACTCATCACAACTTGGAATCATGATCCATCTCCGTGGATAGTTTTCTTTTCAAGGGAGCACCTAGTGCATGTCTTTGATTGAAGATTTGAAGCTTCAACGTAGAACTTCCTATCAGTGATCATTGTAGGCAACTTTGTTACTTTTTTCCAAACTTTTTATGGTTTGTTCTCCATTATTTGTGTTTGTGTGATTGAGTGGACTTAACAATGCCACATAGTAGTGGTGATGAGGAAGTACTAGGCAACATTGCGAAAGAGTTCCTAATGGTAGGAACAAATATAAATGTAAACATTGTTCACACGTTTAGCTGGTTTGTTGCTATGCAGTTAAAACGGATAACATACCCATGACGGTTCAAAAACGTCATAGGTTATAATGGAATATATCAGAATATTATTAAAATATATTTTATACCCCCACTAAGTATTAATGTAGGATAGAGTAAAAAAAGTAAATCATATTCATAACATTAAATTCAACAACATTAAGAGAGAGTGTAATCGACTCTTTGTCTTCTTCTCTTCTTTTTTCCTTTGTCGACCGGCGATGTCTTATACTCTGTCGATCAGCGACGGTGAGCCCTGGTCCTTCTTCATCTTTCCTCTGAGTCGACCGGCGATGTCTTATACTCTGTCGATCTGCGACGGTGAGCTCTGGTCCTTTTTCATATTTCTTCTGAGTCTAGGGTTCTGGTCCTTCTTCATCTTTAATGTATTAGAACAAAACGTTAAAACGACGTTATTGAAAAAACGTTATCTCAATAACAGCCATATAACGACTGTTATATCGGAACCATGATACCAAAACGTGATAATGTCAAAACGTAACGGCTCACCCACGTTAAGTGTTATATCAGCGTTATAACATCGTTTTAATTGCATAGGTTTGTTGTGCCCCTTTTTTTCCTTTTCTCCACATGCAGGGCACAACGGCATAGTTTACTTGTTTGCTGTCCATTTTCTTCATCTTAGTGCACAACTAAAAACCATGTTAGCACTTTGCAATCAATAAAGAATGTGAAAAACTAAAAATCTGAGTTCTTAAAACATTTTATTGAAGATTTTATTTGTTATTGTATATGCCATTATGGCTAGGAGTCTAGGACTGATTTCACCAATAAATAATGATGGACTGAATTTGAAATCTATAGTACTATAATTGCAATCTATGGACTGATTTTGAACTCCATGGATTATAGAGTTGTTATCTATGGAGTATGGATTGTTTTGAACTTTTAAAAAAAAATTATGTATTTGACATTTTAGTTTGGAATCTTGGGTGCAAGTTTTTTTTGGTTGACAATGCTATTTTTCTCTTAATCTCGAATTATTGTTATCAATCATTTATATATATTTTCAAGTGTTCTAATTGGCATGTGCCTCAAGTATGTTAGGCATGCGTCTTGCCTTGCGCCTAAGGCACAAAAAGATATTGCCCCTTGAGTGTGCCATTGCGCCCTGACTACCCTGCTTTCTCGGCATCTTTGCTACTCAAAGCCTGACTTTGAATGTACTCGTTTTCATGTATAATTGATAATCTTGAGCTAAATGCATGTCTATTGGCCTGTATGATTATTCTTGTATCCTTTATTAGTTCATAATGAATTCAGTTGAAGTAAATTATTTGTTGTATCCTTTATTAGTTCATAATCAATTCAGTTGAAGTAAATTATTTGTTGCTCATGTCTGTATGCTATCGTGGTTTGTTTTATGGCATTGTTTACTCATTTTTATGTTATTTCAGCAGAATTCTCGTGGGTCAGAACATGAGAGATCAAGAACAAAATATAAGGATCGAGAGAGGGAAAAGGATCTCGATCGCCATCATAAGGATTATAAGGAGAGAAGCACAAGAGATGATAGGGGGAGGGATAGAGTTGATGATCGTGATCGTCATCGGAGCCGTGATTATGACAAGTAAGAGTATTATGGTTGATAAGATAGTTCATGGTGTTATTTTGTTTGTTTACACCTCTGGTCATTGTTATACAATAATGTTATGGTAGTTTGAAGCAATACTCTCTTTTTCTTGGTCTTTGAGATGTGACAAGGTTATTTGTTGCAAAATTGAGTTTTTCTTTTATTGCTATAATTAATTTTGTTTTACTTCTATCTCGTCCCTTTTCCACTTAGGCACTAGTTTGATAAAAATTATTTCCATAATCTAATTTTTTGTTATGATTTTGTCTTCCGTTGTTATGTGTACTTCATAATTTCAATTGATTTCGTTTGTTCTTTCTTGCACAGGCGTCGTGACTATGATCGAGAGAGAGATAGGAGACATAGAGGTAGATCAGACTCTCGTTCAAGGGATCGATCTAGGAACAAATCAAAATCACGCTCACGATCCCCTTCAAAAAGGTATTTTTGCACATTATTTTAGTGTGTGGTGTATATGGTAATGTCCTTTTTGCCCCTATGTTTTCCCTGTTTAGGTTCGAGGACTTGATTAACAAGATGAAATATTTTAAGGTATTTAGAAACCAATTCTTCAATTAGGAAAGATGGTTTGAGTCGTTTGACACACCTAGCCTCATGTCTTAAAATTTTCACTAGTATGCATTTCAAAGTATTATAATTAAATTGCCAATCCGTGATCTCATTTTCATATACTCTTTCCTACCTAATTATTTTTTTGTCTGTAACTGGTTGATTTTTATTCTCTACAGCAAAAGAACAAGTGGTTTTGACATGGCACCACCGGGTGCTTCCGCTGTTCCTGGTGCAGCTGTTCCAGGTATGTTTGCACTTCCTGTGGTGGTTGATGTAATTCTTTTTTCTTTCCCTGTTCCCTTAAGAGGCTGGATGCTACCTCTCATCTCGTTGGGTGTAATTTATAGTAATGTGCCTAGTTGCCAACAACTGTAACATTTGTAGGTTATAGTTTAATGTTATCTTTTTATTAAAGTTCTTTTGTTTAATTTAGTTGTTCTTATACTGAAACTGAGTACCATTGTTGTGTTGTTGGCTGTTGTGTGTTGTGCTTTTTTCTGTTTTTTGTTATCATTTGGTAAGAAGGCAATATTGGGGCTACATGACCCACTGTGCTAGCCATGGGCGTGGCCACGGTAGATTTTGTGTTCAACGAGGAACCAAGGCACCGATTCGCGGGATCTTGTTCACCTTCAACCGGCAACTCGTGCCATTTTGGTAGACTTACGGATATTCCTCAGCATCTGCAAGGATGAATTGTATTTCTTACTTTATATTCTGAATGACATCTAGAAAATGTATGCAAGCATAAAAAAACCTAAGTGAGGTCTATCTGGGGTGTTGATTCATTTGTAAGATCAGAAATTTGATATATTTGTTTTGTTGTTTGCTAATTATGCAGGGCAATTGCCAGGAGCTCCTCAAGCAATGTCAGGGATGTTCACAAACATGTTTCCATTTGGAAACACACAGGTATCTATGTTCATATCTATGTTCAGTTAGCTCTTTTGTTTTTATTTTTATTTTTATTTTTGGTCATGTATCAAATTGGATTTGGTATTGTGATTTGTGAATCAGTTTGGAGGACTACCAATGATGCCTGCACAAGCTATGACTCAACAGGTGTGTGATCGATTGACCTGTTATTTATTTTATTATTGTGTGATCGATTGACCTGTTATTTATTTTATTATTATTATTATTATTATTATTATTATTATTTTCTTATGTCCTAGTTGGTGTGTTCCAATCCATAACAGGCTACAAGACATGCACGTAGAGTTTATGTTGGTGGCCTTCCTCCATTGGCAAATGAGCAGGTTTTGTTTGATATTCTTCCCTTCCCTCCCTTCTTCCCAATTGTGTCAAATAGATTCATGATCATGGCATGATAAATGATTTCCATTTTTGTCGGGCGGAAATGTTATATGCAGTTGTGTTTAGAACATTTCAAGTGTTGCATAGAAATGTTTTGTTAGATTGTAGTGTAATTGAAAATTGAATTAGGTTATTTTAAAAAAAAATAATTCATATTGATTAATACAGTAAAACCTCGATAATTTAATACCCGATAAACTAATAACCTAGGTTAAACACTATGTTTGGCCGGTCTCGACTCGAGTATAACGTGCTAAATTAATGATTAGCTAAATTTATAACATGATACATTATACAAAATTCTTATAGGTCCATATAATATATAAATTAATAATTTTTTGAGGCCATTAAATAGAGTGATTGCTTGGTTAAATATTCATAAAATGGAATAATGTAGTTCACTGAACAATGTGAAATATTTTTTTGGGAAAAATAAATAGATTCATGAATTTTACTTGTGTAAACAAATACATAGAATTGTTAGTTCGTAAAACGAGAACTAAATACAATATACTTATGAAAATAAGAAATACCTTGATTACTTAAATAGTTATGAACGAATTGATAAATTAATAATCTATTAATTTGTTGATTATTTAATAATCGTTAAATTAATAGATTTTCCTTGGTCTCAAGGCTATTAATTTATAGAGGTTTAACTGTATATGGTTTATTTTTAATTATGCCTACATACATATTGTTGGCATTGCAACTAGGGCCGAAGGTTATCATCACTGGCTTCAAAGGGTAATGCCACCTTTGGGTCTAGAGCAATTGGACCCGAAGGGTGTCATAATTTTTTAAAGAAAGCTTCAACATTTTATTCAAAACGATAATAATTAGGACAATACTATCTCTGAGAAATTAATGTTGTATTATATGTAGCAAGAAAATCTTCAAGTCACACCCATCCTTGGCTATCTTGCAACATGCTCCAAGATCACAACATTACAATCATGTTCGAAACAAGCAATCCTTATGTCCCCACATCAAATAGTTGTCTATTTTAGAGAACATGATATAGCGCTCAAGACCATATCACCATTCTCTTTCCTGATCATAAGCTTGACAATTCGTATGATTCAAGTTTTTTTTGAAACATTGATTGGACCTAAAGTCTCCTCAAAAGTAATTTCAAACACTCCTACACTTACAAATGTATCTTGGGATTCTAATAGTTCTATGGATAAATTTTTGTTTCATATATGTTCCTCGGTAGTGAATGAAAATTTTATATTTCTAAAAAGTTACATGCAGAGCACCCTAACTCCTATCCACGTCGTATTTAGAAGTTACATTTCCAAGTTATTTTCTCATATTTTATATTGGAATTACATTTTAATAATATCCACAAAAAATGTCCTAAATAAATGTTATTCACCCTTATTTTTTTATTTTTGATATATTTTTGTAAAGGTATGGTAGTGACTTTTTGACACCACTACCCCAATTTTTTTTGGATCTACTTTGTGATAACACCACTATAAAGTTTTTTTTGTTATTTGTTATTTTCTTTTTTTCTCCTCTCCTTCGTGATAGAAACCAACACCACCACCAGCAAATTCAACAACAACAACAATAGAGATCGCTGGTCATTTACCCTCATTGGCCGCCTGCCCTCGCTGCCCGTACACCTTGCAGCACACATGCCTTTATTTACTTACCATTCTCTCTTTGTTCTCTGTGTTTCCTTCTACAAAGAGCAACAACAACGGTGTTTACCATCCAGACACGGATTCACGTGGCCCCCATTGACTTTTGAGAAAAAAATTATTATTTGTCCTTCAATTAGTTTTTCTTTTTTATTTGCCCCTTTATCCTCTTCAACCAGGACTTCATCCTTCAAATCATGTACATATCAAATTCAAACTCTCCAGAGTTAGAGATAGAGGTTAAATCCTTCAAATCTCTCCAAGAAACCAAAATCCACAGTTTTTTATTCACACTTCATCGATTGGACAGGATGAGAGAAACCCCCATATTTCATCATCTTCAAATATCTATAACTATTGAGTTATTTGAGCTCATCTTCACAAGATCCAGCAGGGTCCAAACCACCTTATTCTTCATCTTCCTGGTGCCTTCATTAATCATTGTGTTGGTCCTCTCCACAAAGAAATCGTAAGCAACCTAATCTCCTCCTTTTCTTCATGTAGCAGTAAACGATTCAAACCCTTCTCTTGTGTTGTGTTTCTACTCTGATTTTTTTATGACCTAAAAGCTCCAGTCGTAAGGCTAACATTTATGCAAATGTTTATTTTTCCTTGTTATGCTAGAGGTCTATAATTGGGTTCTTGCTTTAAAACTCTGCAATGGCTTGTTGTGTTCTACTTTTATATGCAACCTTGGCAGGTTATGCACCTGGCCAAACCCACAACACTAGCTAAGTTTTTAATGAGATTGAAATTTATATTCACTTGCAGATTCTTGGTTACCCAAGCAAACTAGTTGGATTGTTTATTAAGAAGTCCTTGATATTCAGGTCAAACTCCAATGATGAGGAGTTGGATTGTTTATCAAGAAGTCCTTGATATTCAAGAAGTAAATTTTTTTTTTCATGTTAAAGTAACTAATTTTTATATTATATTTAATTAATTATGATATCACTCCGCCCCCCTCAACAAAAATCCTGGCTCCGTCACTGTTACCATCCCATCTCGCTTCCCTTGCTGGCGCCCATCAATCTGCTACCCTTTACAAGCACTCTCCTCGTTTTCGACAGATAAGTGGTTCGAGCAACACTAGCTTGTCTTCTGACTCTCTGGCGACGATGTCACCGTCACACCACCACTCTCGCTCATATTCCACCAGGGTAAAGAGGACGCTTCTTCCTTCCTCTTCCTCCAAGCACCTCCTCCCAACTTCTTCCTTTTCTTCTCTCTTCTCTCCCATTCTTTCCCAAAATCTTTGTGAGATAAAAAAGGAGTGAAAAGAGGGAGGGTGGGTGTCCGATGGCAGTGAGGCAGGCGACACTCATCTAGCCAGAAGAAAACACTAAAAAGTAAAAAGTTGTGGTGTTGCTAAGCAGGTGATGGTGGTGTTAGAAAGGTGGGAGGTGGTGGTGTTAAAGAGGAGAATTGGATTTGGTGGTGTCAGAAAGTCACTACCTTTTTTGAAAAGTAAATGTTTATTTTCCTGATACTGAGATGCTTAGCTCAGGTAGTTTCATTTTCATGAGTGTCGTTTTTTATCTTTCCAAACTTTCTTATTTATTGAATTCTTTGTCTTGGGAGCAGACGATAGCTACTTTCTTTAGTAATGTTATGGCTGCAATTGGAGGAAACTCTGCTGGTCCAGGTTCGCTTGTAACTCCAGTTTCACCAATATGTACCGTTGTGTTTCTGTTATGCACATTATAGTTTATACAATGGGAATGATCATTTTTGTTTTACTGGCAGGCGATGCTGTAGTCAATGTTTACATTAATCATGAAAAGAAGTTTGCTTTTGTTGAAATGAGATCTGTGGAAGAAGCTAGCAATGCAATGGCACTGGATGGGATTATATTTGAGGTGCTACTTTTTCATCTTCTTTTTAATAATTTGTTGTTCGTTTTGTTGAGTCTAGGTAGGAGAAGGTTCTAAATTTTGGACGAAGTAAACACACATTTTTTAAGTAAAAGAAAACAAAATTCTATTGATCACTTATGTTCACATTATTTGATTAATCCAAAATTCTTTTGTTCCTCGACATGGAATATGAGTGCAAATTAAATTTGGCAACTCCTTTCCATATCTTGTATGTTACTTATTTTGAGTCAATGAATTTTACCAAAGGAAAAAACAAAAATCCGTGTATTCATTTTTACTATTGCCTCTTTCACCAACTCATGTAGTTTTCTTAACATTAATGGGTAACTTGCAAGGAGTGCCTTTGCCCTTTACATAGATCCACCTTCATAATATGTGCGGCATTTTGTAGCATTAAGTTAAAAGAAGAAGCATATGACCTTTTCGCCAATATTCGATCCTTGTTAGTTGATGTCATTCTTATTCCCCATTGAACAACTGCAAATCAGTTTCATCTTCTCTATTTTCCCAAACTAAGTCAACGTCTCGTATCATTTGGTAGTGGGTAATAAGTAAACATGTTTTTTCAAACTCATGATGAAAACATTCCCAAGTGCCATGCTTGATTCATGTGTAACAGTGCTCGACTGGGATTAGAGTATCACATGTAAAAACTGTGGGAAGGTGGTGTACTTTTTAGTGTTTACTGTTGTGCAGGTAGTTTCTCAAATTGCTGACATTTTTGTTGGTCTTTACCAGGGGGTCTCTGTGAGGGTACGAAGGCCTACTGATTACAACCCTTCACTGGCTGCAGCTCTTGGACCCAGCCAACCAAATCCTCTTCTCAACTTAGCCGCTGTAGGTCTCACTCCAGGGTAAGATATATAAATATATTTGTATATGTAAATATGTCTGCTCGTGCACACACCTCATGTTGTTGAGTCATGGATAGGAAAATGAATCATTCTTTATATTTTGTAGATCGAAATATTGAGTTGTTGAGTGAATAATCAATACTAAATTTGGATGGATCTTTTTCTAAGACTGAAACTTTACGCAGAATGCACATGTAATAACAGACATATTTCATATATCCATGTAAAATTGTTATACGTGCTATTTACTCATTTCTTCAAGAAAGATAACCACCAATGCACAAAAGCTTCAGTAATTCACCATATATTTTACAGTCTAATTAAATACTGGTGTCCAAGCTAATGAATAAGGGAAGTAATTTCTGTTGATGGAATATTCAACATACTCGCATGCTAGAGCGGATACACACAGGGTTCCATTTCACAAATGTATAATCTCATGGGCTAAAGTTTTTATGAGTTAGTCTGGTTTGTATTCTTCTTCTTAGCCTTGTGAGCTTTTCATTGAGTTTGTTATCAAAGAATATGCCAGTTTGTTTTGCTGGTCAAAGAAAAGAAAACAAGCTTGCTAATTTAACCATTGAGTTGATGTTGTTCATACTCTCTGTTTGATATTCAACATTGCTTTGGTTTGAATCATCTAGGTCGAGATTGCTTAAATTGTGGTGGTGCACTGTTCCTAATGTTTTAACGAAATATGTGTTTGATATGGCTATTATGTTAAATACTAGCTGATCTAGATTTGTTTGTTTCAGTGCTACAGGGGGAGTAGAGGGACCAGACCGTGTTTTTGTTGGTGGATTGCCATACTATTTCTCGGAGGCACAGATAAAGGAGCTACTAGAGTCCTTTGGGTATATACCTTGAACTTCTAGCCTCATGATGTATAAGATTGTATGTTCTCTAGAAAATTTTCTTTCCAATTTGTAATGGAAATTATTTTTTTGTTCCTTGAACTTGCAATTTATTTTGGTTCGGATGGCTTTGTAAGCATCTCTAGATACACCGTGACATTTTTTTTATCCCATTACAACGCTTCGGGCTGTTTATTAATGTCCAATGGTCTTAACAAATGCCGTTGATCTTTTTTCAGACCTTTGCGTGGATTTGATCTGGTTAAGGACAGGGACACAGGGAACTCGAAAGGTTATGGTTTCTGCGTGTATCAGGTTTGTAACTATGGCAATCAGGGTTAGTCCCCTGTTCCAGTATTTTGATTTATTTAAATCATTTAAGAATAACATAACTAATTTCTTTTTTAATTATCTACTCGCTTCTATTTTTGCACTTGAGCATCATTTTGGTTATTTGTTCATAGTGCAATCGGTAGTCTTGTTTATTTTCACATGTTCTATAATCGTTTTGCAAGAAGTCAATGATGTGTTCTATAAATTAAGGTTGCTATCAGAAAAGATAAAAAAAAAAGAAAAAAAACCGTAGCCCACTGTTGTTTGTGACATCTAATCTACTTTGTGAATATCAGGATTCAGCAGTGACAGATGTAGCTTGTGCTGCTCTTAATGGTCTTAAAATGGGTGATAAAACTTTAACTGTTCGTCGCGCCACTGCCAGGTTTGTGTATTTTCATTAATAATTAAATTCTCTGGAAATGCAGCACATTCAAGTTTACTTTGAGGATGTCAGTGGTATATGTAAATAAAATTTTTCTTAGTGGCTATTTAAACCGTTACAATTAATTCTTCGCATTATTTATTTATTAGCATGGGTGGTAAATTCATTCATTTACGAAACTATTCGCTCAACACATATTTATTGCCCTTTACAGCAATGGGCCGACAAAAGACCAGGAAACCATATTGCAACAGGCACAACAGCATATAGCTATGCAGGTATATCCAATACCTCATATTGACTATTATTGTGTTTTACCATAGAAAGTTCTTGGTAGCATGAGGCACAATTGCTCTGATACCATCTAAAAATTGACACCTCAATAGACACTTAGAGTACTCCTTGATCTTCTTTTTTCTTCTATTGAAACTTGACTTTAACTGATTCTTTATTCACACCTTTTATCATTTTTCTTGGCCTTGTCTGTGGTCTTCTGTTGAACTTAATCCTGCAGTATGTATCTTGTTATCTTTAACCTTGTACGATTCTACATTTCATCACACCTTTTGTCATTATTTTTGACTCGCAATCAATACTTATATTGGTTTGGTCTGGCTGCAGAAAATGGTTATGCAGGCTAGTGGCGCAAGCTTTCCTGGAGTTGGAATGGAAAATGCATCGCCAGTAGAGTTTCCAACAAAAGTTGTGTGCCTTACTGAGGTATAATTTTTTTTTTTTTCCAGCGTGCATTTTGTATTGCCCTTTTAGAACCGCACAATGTGAGACCATTTTGGAAGAAATCGATAAGAATTGCAGTGGTTTTATTTATTTTTTTATTTATTTGTATGGTTTTCAACTAAGGGTATGTTTGGTTGGCCATTTTCCGTGGAAAATGGAACCCAATTCTCATATCAAGTGGTTTTCCGCTGTTTAATTGTGTATTTAACAACAGGAAAAGAAATCTGCATGTGCTTAGTTTTCCCATCTCTCATGGGAATCTGGATCTTTAGTCCCCCCCTCGGAAACGGATTTCACAGAAACGGTTTCCATTCTCAAGTCTATTTTCCATCCTACATAACTTTCTCGACAAAGCTTGGATTTTGATTCTGCTTGTTGCTAACAATTTCTACGCACATGGAGGATCAATGGATACAAACTTTTTTGGGAACAGATGTTAATTTAAGTATGTTCTTGACAATTTTGGCATACATGTCAATTCCCATACCCTATGCCTGTGCTTCAATGACATGATGTAAATTTGTAAGCAGTTTATGTAGGCTGATGAAACTTTTTGTTGTCTTATGTATGACTTTGCGAATACTAGCAGTCTAGCATTAAACACAACTATGTTTATATGTAATTTTATTTACAATACATAAATTTGATGTGTATCTTACTATATATGCTAGGCATATGATTTGATACGCCTATAAAAGAAAAATCGATGCTCACAACGAGACACGACTTGACAACCTTGCTCCCCAATTTATTTGTTGTCAATTCAGTGTGATCCAATAATAATAATGGTGTTTGTGGTTCTGACTTGATGTTGGTACAAAAAATAACTATAGAAGGTCACATGATGCAACTTCTTGTGATCAATGGCCCCATAAATACCGACTATTGTTGCACACAAGTGAAGTTACTAATTGATTTTGATCTCTCTCTATTTATATAATGTTTGATCTCTCTCTATTTATATAATGTGTATTTTCTTTATTCATCGGGTTTTTCAAGCACATAGTGCTGCCAACCATGATGGAAATATCTCTATCAGATGGGACTATCAGCTGGTTGTTTGCTAGTGTAGATCTACAATTGCATGTCATTTGGAGGGTTGTTGAGCTGTGAAATTCAAATTTTTTTTCAAGTTATTAACAAAATTTAGAATTTGATTGGCTTATCGACTTATCGTTCTTATTTTGTGTTTTCTACTACTAGGTTGTAACTGCAGATGAGCTGAGGGAGGATGAAGAGTACAATGACATATTGGAGGATATGAGAGAAGAAGGGGGCAAGTTTGGTACGTAATACTCTCTTTTGGCTATCTTTGAAATGTTCATGAGATATATACATGTACACAGCTATTATACTTTAGAAAAGGCTATACAACACATGATATTCATTATCATGGAATATTAAAATCATTCATGTTGGTTTTTAAAAAGCAATGTCTTCGTATGAGAAAAAGCATACATGTGTTGCCACTGGCAAAGAGATTTGTGTACTTCACAACTCTTTTAAATTTGAAATCCATTCTCTACGCGATTTCAGTAAATTTGATATTTTATTGACATTTGTCAATGATCAATTACCAAATTATGAAAAAGAAAGTATATTCAAGGCACATGGTAATAATATACATAACCAGCGTGTTAAAACATTCTGATGAAACATGGGATGGTTTCGCCTATTTTAAGATGGTGCGTGATGGATTGTCTTTTAGCAGGTGTCAGCACTTGTGATTCTCCATTCTCTGTTCTTTTTGCTTTTAGAGAGATTGCAAAGAGTAAAACTGATACAACTTTGTTTCTTGCTCATTTAATTGCATCAGGGTCCTTGGTTAATGTTGTTATTCCTCGTCCAAATGGAAGTGGGGACCAGTCATCTGGAGTTGGAAAGGTATATTGATTCATCCTCCAAATAAGTTTCTTCTGGTTTACTTTTTGTTTCCTCGCCCGAATTCTTTGGATATATCGATTTATTCGGCGCGTGCTTTGTTTTGATCTCAATGTGTTGACATTGGAAATGCATACAGACGTATATAAGAATAAGTAAATGCATACAGATGTATATAAACGAATAATGTTGGATTACCCAAAACACTTTTCTCTCACCTATGTAGTAAAAAAAATGGTTACCTATTTTTGAAATCCTTGCATGAGACTTCTCACTTGCCCCTTTTTCATCTTCAACCTTTCTTCTTCTTCCTTCACAGCCACCATCGCCCCCAAATCCATCACCGGTGAATGCCCCCACCAGCGGCACCCAACACCCTTGATTCAACCACCACGGACCCCTTATGAAGTTAGGCACCCGCTTGTGGACCACGTCCAACTACCACCACCACTCCAATTTGTTGAGTTTTGGGGTGGCATGTGGCACGGTTGCACTTGGAGAGGTGCTAAATAGAACTTATTGGTCCAATATAAGAAATTATAACGAATTTACCATTTGTCAACGAAATGGTTTAGATAAAGCTAACTTGTATGAATGAATATGTAAAGATGGCCATGCTTAATTAAAGATAATAGACTCTTAGGAAGATTTGAATGTTATATCTGATTTTGGGACACTATTTCAGGTGTTTTTGGAGTACATAGATACTGGAGGTTCTGCCAGGGCGAAAGCCTCACTTCATGGTAGAAAGTTTGGAGGGAATGATGTCACCGCAGTCTATTATCCTGAAGACAAGTATTTCAATGGAGACTATGATGCTTGATTCTATTTCAGAAGCATTTTGTTTTTGTATAGTATCAACTGACTGAACAGTTGAACTCAACTGGTTAACTATAGCATACTGAAGTTGTCAAGTTTTGCTTGGACTAATGGAAAAAAATGTTGATGTTACCTTGGAATTTTCTTTAATCATATATATTCTAGAAGAACAATGAAGCAAAGAAAATCATGGTCTATTATTTTAGTCGTTATAGTGGAGTAGTTTGTTTGTTGTTTCCGGAGGGTAAAAAAGGAGTGGAATTTGATGTTGAAGTCGACCTTAAAAGTTTATGTTCTCTCTTAATTGCTGTAGAAATAAACACAGTTCATTTCAAAGAATTAAGAAATGCAAACTGGAATGCATATTTCACTGCATAATAGTGTTTAAAGTCGTCCTTGTTCCAATAGAGTAGATGACATTGCAGTGTTTTGTTTTTCTTTACCTTATAGTACATGAGAAAGTTTTTTATAATGGAATTAAGAGTAAAACTAACAGAAACTATGGTAGGTTGAACTAAAATTTGCACGATCAAGGTTGTATGCACTCTTACTGATGGGATATGCTCTCTTAATGATGAGAATATCTTATCTGTCAATTTGAAGCGGATAAGACAATACCCAAATCATACTATTCACTTCATCTAGGAATGCTGAGATGGGTCGGCTTAGTCCGATCGATGACTTCGAATCTACTGGATAAATTTTAAACTAAAAACAGGTGTGTGAGGGGTTATTTCTGAAAACTCCTGGATATGATAAAGAAAACAAAGATGAACAATGGTTTCATTTGTTACTCTTTACACACAAAAAAAAATAAAAAAAAATAAAAATTGATAATCCATTTCCTATCATGTCGGATTCGGGAATTACTTAGCTCATAAAGAATCCAATTCCGATATTTCTTGAGATAATTCAGGTAATTCGCACGCTTTACTACAGTGTTAAAGTTAACCAGATCTTCCTCTTACTAATAACGGTGAAATGGATTAGAGTTCATGGAATCCAATTTCATACAATACATCCTAATTAGAACTGCCAGACTTATAAATCTCAACATTCAATTCAAAATTTTGCGATGGTTGTTTCAATTATGAGATTTAATCTATTACTAAAAGGCAATCCCTTAACTCTTGATGAGACCGTCCAATCAAAGTAAATGACTACTTTTACTGGCGATAAATAACTCATATTAGTAGCCCCTCAAGGTAAATTAGTTTATGTAAGAATGTTAGTCTAGTATAAGAATTAAGTATAACATGTAAGCCAATAAAGATGTTGGATGTAATGAGTTGGTTGCATTAAACATTATAGTTCAAAGCACTGAAAGTGCTTATTTTTGTATTGAAGTTTAGGATTTCTCTTCATTTTAAGCTGTCTGACATTAAGGTTTGTTGTGCTTCTCCATGTTTTCTAAATCATGCTCCTAGGTTACGCTTTTAAAAAAGTGTGTTCAGTGACAAAATTGATATCTACATAAGATAGGAAGTCTTACCTGATTGCATTTGCCGTTGTTTCATCCAGTAAACTTAAAAGTTAGTGCCACAGGTTTTATATATTGTTATTGTTTTTATTTCAGAAATAGAACTTGTCTGAATTGTATTTTAGACAGATTTGCATGATGACATCTCAAGTTTGCTTGTATGTCGCTCGTTATAACTTCCACATTTTTAAATACACAGTAAGTTTAATTAAAACTAGAGAAATTCAATTAAAACTATCTATAAACAGTTGATTATGAAGATGACTAGGATTTCTCTGTGATCGCCTTGTTGAAAAATGTTGAGTTGTGTGTTGTATCCTTGCGTTCCATATAAGGGTTTGGTTTGTGTAATTTTATCATTAACACATTTATCGAATTTTGCAGATTGTTAGGGAGTTCAAGCGTCCTGATAATTTTGCTGAGAAGCAAGTAGATGCTGCTGGAGAAGGTAAAAGACTCTTACAAGTTTCTTTCGGAAAACATGAACACTAACTAATATTTATGACTGATAGAATGCTTTTTATTACGTTCTAGATGATGTATTGGTTGTTTTGGATTTGCAACCAGACGAGTCATTGTTTGAGGTAGGTGTAGCTTGTGAGATAATTGTCTAGTTGTTCCCTCAATCTTAACTTTCACAGCTTTATCATCCCAAATGAATAGCTTTGATTCTTTAGATGGGGATAAATCTACGTTGCAGGGTATTTTAAATATACATGTATGTTGAATTTTTGATAATGCGTGATTTGAAGTATCTGATGAGTCAATAGCTGCTTAACTTGATAAGGTAACTACTGCAAGAACAACAAAGCCTAGTACGAAAAAAAAAATAACCATACCAATTTTCATGATTTTTAGCAGAAAATAAGCATATACCAGTTTCCATCCCGTTTGAGAATAGGAAACTTTGGCCTGGGGCACTATTGAAAAGTGTGTATTATTATCCATATGTTAAATCACTTTTTTGTTTATTTTCTTTCCTCCGAATGGAATGATATATGCATTGAGGGAGGAGTTTCTTGTCTGGCCATCATCAAGTTGATAAGCTAGATTAAGTAATTTTTAAGTGGTAGCTGGTGTTTTTGATACAGAGATTAATATGCTTTGCAATCGTAATCTCTACTCAATAGTTCTATTCAATGTGATACAATTTAGTGTGCTAAATCAGACTAGCCATGTTGCCTAAAAAGAGTGCTTGTATAGAAAAAAACTACAGAGTACATGAAACTCCCTAATTCTTTTGAAGTTCTTGATATAAGAATTTTCATAATAATTATCATTAGAATGAGAGATTGCTTCTTATATTTTTCATATGATGTGATATGTGTAGGAAATGTTGAAAATAGAGAACAAACATACAAATTGAAAACAGAGTTGAAGAACCTGGAAAACGGCTTGTCGACAGTAGATCGAGCTATACTTGGCTGGATCTCGCTCGTCGGCAACAGAGGCTAGCTGGATGAAGATGATTGTTGGCTGAATTTGGTGGAACATGAAGAAAATAGGGCTGGAACTTGCTGGAAGAAGAAGACGGTGGAAGGTGATGAAACTCTCCATCACCGCCTCACTCCACCACCCTTAGTGGCTATAAAAGAAGGGTTTCCCTTTATTCCTCTCAATCGTTCTTTCTTGTGTGATTGTGAGTTCTTGAGAGTCATAGGTCTTCAACCCTTTTGTTTGTATACACGAGAGATAAGAGAAAAAGTGAGGAGAAAAAGTTCATTACTATTATTATTTTTTCTTTTGGTTTGTGAGAGATATACACACCCTGTGTCATTTAGACATGTGTGTATTTAACGTCATTGATGTTGTGTAGCTCTATTTATATTTTTTGATCTCACTAGTGAAACTATTCTCTTTGCTCGTGGACGTAGGCAAACTTGCTGAACCACGTTAAATTGCTTATGCGGTACGTGTTTTATTTACTTTACATTGCTTGTTTAAACTTTGGATTTATAACTTTCTATTGCAACTATCAATTGTGTTTCGCATCTATTATGCTTTCACGAGGTGCAACAAATTGATATCAGAGCCAGGTTGATGACTTGGGTGTAATACAAAACCATTTTGATGTCTTTTGTGATAGTATGAGTGCCATTTATTTGGCGAAGCGCATACGAAACACATTGATGTTCATTTTCATTTTGTGCGAGAAATCATTGAAGAATGTGACATATTACTGAAGAAGATTGACACCAAAGAAAATCATGCAGATATGATGACGAAGATAGTTTTTGGGATCAAGTTCCAACACTGTTTGGACTTGATCAACATCCTTCGTGTATGTTGAACCCCTTTGGGGTGTGAAGGACAAAGACGGATATTGCTTGTAAAGTCGACTCATATTTGTGAAATCTTCAACGAGGTGGAGAATTGTTGAAAACAGATAACAAACACACAAAGTTAAAACAAAGTTGAAGAACCTAGAAAATGACTTGTCGGCAGTAGATCGAGCTAGACTTGGCTGGATCTCGCTTGTTGGCAATGGAGGTTAGCTGGATGAAGACGATTGTTGGCTTGATTTGCTGGAACTTGGAAAAGATAGGGTTGGAACTTGCTAGCAAAAGAAAAAGGGTTCCCCCTTCTTCCTCTCAATTGTTCTTCCTTTTGTGATTGAGTTCTTGAGAGTTAGGGTTCTTCAACCCTTTTGTTTGTATACATGAGATAAGAGAGAAAAGTGACGAGAGAGAAAGCTTTTACTTTTGGTTTTTGAGAGATATACGCGAGGTGCGTATATCTGTGGTGTCGTTTAGACACGTGTGTATTTAATGTCATTGACGTTGTGTTGCTTTCTCCATTTGTATTATTCATTTTCACTAGTGAAGCTATTTTCCTCATCCGTGGACGTAGGCAAACTTGCCGAACCATGTTAAATTGTTTGTGCTGTATTTTAATTAATTTATTTTCATTTACTTTACATTGCCTTGTTTATACTTTGAATTTATTACTTTCTATTGCAACTATCAATTGTGTCCACATCTGTTACGTTTTCGCGAGACGCAACAAATTGGTATCAGAGCCAGGTTGATGACTTGGGTGTAGTACGAGACCATTTAGATCTCTTTTGTAATAATATTAGTGTCATTTATTTTGCGAAGAATTAAGTTCATCATGCACGTACGAAGTACATTGATATTCGTTTTCACTTTTTGCGAGAAATCATCAAAGCATGTGACATTTTACTGAAGAAGATTAACACCAAAGAAAATATTGCAGATATATTGACGAAGATAGTTTTTGGGATCAAGTTCCAACATTGCTTAGACTTGATTAACATCATTCGTGTGTGTTAAACCCCTTTGGGGTGTGAAAGGTAAAGACGAATAATGCTTGTGTAGTCGCCTCAGATTTGTCAAATCTTCACCAAGGCGGAGAATTGTTGAAAATAGATAACAAAAATAGAACAAGCACTCAAACTAAAAACATAGTTGAATAACCTAAAAAATGACTTGTCGCGAGTAGATCAAGCTGGACTTAGCTGGATCGCGCTTGTCGGCAACAAAGGTTAGAAAATGAAGATGATTGTTGGCTGAATTTGCTGAAACATAAAGAAGATAAGGTTGGAACTTGCTGGAAGAAGAAGAAGGCGGTGGAAGGTGATGAAATTCTCCATCACCGCCTCACTCCACAACCCTTAGTGATTATAAAATAAGAGTTTCCCTTATTCATTTTAATCGTTAATCCTTGTGTTATTGTGAGTTTTTGAGAGTTAGGGTTTTTTCAACCCATTTGTTGGTATACATGAGAGAGAAAAGAGAAAATTGAGAAGATTTTTTTTTTTTTTGGTTTGTGAGAGATATACGCACCCCGCGTATATCTGTGGTGTCATTTAGACACGTTACTATTTAACGTCATTGACATTGTGTAGCTTTCTCCATTTGTAATCTTCGATCTCACTAGTGAAGCTATTCTCTTTGCCCGTGGACGTAGGCAAACTTGTCGAACCACATTAAATTGCTTGTGCTATGTGTTTTATTTTTTTTCAATTACTTGACATTGCTTTGTTTATACATTGAATTTATCACCGCCTCACTCCACCGCCTTTAGTGGCTATAAAAGAAGGGTTCCCCTTTCTTCCTCTCCATCGTTCTGATGTGTTTGAATTTGGAGAGGAGAAAGAAAAGAATGAAATAGAGAAGAGGGAAGAGAGACGAGAGCTTGAATTAATTCGATGATGATTTATTGGGTTTCATCTCGCTTTTATTTATAGCCAAGCAACAACGGGAAATTCCACATGCTAACAACTAGAAAGAGGAAATAAAAGAAATAGCAGGAAACTAGGTAATTGCTAAAGAATAGGAATACCAAATTGGACTCTTTCAACTGATTTGGTGGCTTCCATGTGAGGGAATTATGCATGCAAGTTGGAGTACGCAACAGTCCCGCCCGCTCGAATGGTCCTTGTCCTCAAGGACGAAAACTGGGGTAGGCCCTCTGGAATCACCATTCAGTTTCCCAAGTAACATCCTCGACTAGGGCGCCGACCCATTTGGTCAGAACTTCGGATTTCGAGCGGTATTTCCCATTTTGTACTTCTCGCTGAGCCAAAATGAATTATGGTTGAGGGAGAATAGTAGAATCATCTGCAACTGGAGGGAGATCAGGGGAAGCGGGAGCAATGGGCCCCAATTGTTTGCGCAAGAGACTGACATGGAAGGTGTCATGGATCAGTGATCCCGCCGAAAATTCTAGCTTGTAGGCCACAGGTCCCACCCGCTCAATCACTTTGTAGGGGCCATAGAAGCGAGGGGATAACTTTAGAGACCCGCGAAATGCAACAGAAGTCTGGCGGTAAGATTGGAATTTGAGGTAGACATAGTCGCCCACATGAAATGAAACCTCGCCATTATGCTGATTGGCTTGGCTCTTCATCCGTTCCTGAGCAAGTTGCAGATTGCGACAGAGTTCCCGTAAAATTTTGTCTCTATCTTGGAGATACTCATCCACAGCCTGTACTCGTGCCGTCCCCAGAAAGTATGTCAGTAGGCTTGGCGGCGGTTTGTCGTAGACGGCCTCAAAGGGAGTGATCTTCGTTGACGAGTGGATAAAGGTGTTATAGCTGAATTCGGCCCATGGTATCCATTCCACCCACTTCTTCGGCTGGGACCCTGCAAAACAACGAAGATACTGCTCCAAGGTTTTGTTGACGACCTCCGATTGGCCATCGGTCTGAGGGTGATAGCTGGAACTCATCCAGAGTTTGGTCCCTTGGAGGCGAAACAAGGCCTGCCAAAATTGTTGGTAAAGACTATCCCGATCACTTACTATGGAGGCAGGAACTCCATGTAATCGCACCACATTGGTGACAAAGGCTCTTGCAACTGAGGCCGTAGTGAAGGGATGCTTTATTGGCACAAAGTGTGCGTATTTCGTCAGACGATCAACCACCACCATGATGACGGAGTGTTCACTTGCCATGGGAAGGCCTTTTATGAAATCCATGGACACATCTTTCCATGATTGAGTAGGTATGGGAAGGGGTTGCAGTAGGCCAGTAGGCTTCATACAATCCGTTTTGTATTGCTGGCATACTTCACAAGTCTTTATGAAGTCCTTCACCGCTTGCCGCATCTTTGGTCAAATGCAACCCTGGCTGATGCGATGGAGTGGTTTTATCAAACCAAAAATGGCCGCCTATAGGGAAAGAGTGGCTGTCTGCGAGAATTAGAGAAATTAAAGTAGAATTAGGACTCAATAATACCTTGCCATGTTGGAACCAAACACCATCTCGCATAGTCAATTTAAGGGCATCTCGTCTGCTGGCTAGGCTCGCATAAAAGGGATCTTCGCGGACTTCTTGTTGGAGCTTCGACCATAGTCCGCATGTGGAATGGAGATGGATAAAAATTGGAGGTCACCCATTCGAGATAATGAATCGACAGCCTGGTTCTTGGGGTATTTTTTTTATATTCAATGGTGTAGTCGTATCCCAACAGCCTGGGTAACCAACGGGACTAGGCAGGAGTGTGATGCGCTGCTCTAGCAGATATTTGAGGCTTTTGTGGTCTATTCTCACTATGAACCTCCTACCGAGCAAATAGAGGCGCCATTTTCGGATTGCGAGCATTTCTTTCTCGTATGTAGATAACGCCAAAGTATATCCTTTTAAAGCTTCACTGAAGTAGGCAATGGGCTGATTCTATTGTGTGAGAATAACTCCGAGTCCCACTCCACTTGCATCACATTCAATCACAAACTGTTGAGAAAAGTTTGGCAGGCACAAGGTAGGTGCCTAGGTGGTGTGGTGAGGGCATGCTTTAATTGGTGGAATGCCGCCTCTGCGTCAGTATTCCATTGGAAATTTTTCTTGGTCAATAGCCTGGTTAATGAGGCTGCCATGCTGCCAAAGTGGCGGATAAATTTTCTATAGTAGCCGGCGAGCCCAAGGAAGCCTCACACTTCTCTGGCCGTGGTGGGGGTTGTCCAAGTCACCACTGCTTGCACCTTGCCAGGATTTACTGACACCCCTCCTTCAGTGATAATATGTCCTAAATATTTGACCTGTTGAACTCCAAAATGGCATTTTGATTCCTTGGAAAACAATTGGTTAGATTGTAAAATAGTGAAGACAGTCTGTAAATGTGAAAGGTGATCTTCCCAAGATTGTGAATAAACCAATATGTCGTCAAAGAATACCAGAATAAACTTGCGGAGGTATGGTCAGAAGAGTTCGTTCATGAGACTCTGAAAAGTTGTCGGAGCATTGGTGAGTCCGAATGGCATGACTACGAACTCGTAATGCCCTCATGAGTTTGAAATGCCATCTTTTGAATATCTTATTCATGCACTCGGATCTAGTGGTACTCAGATCGCAGGTCCAACTTCGAATAAAACTCGGCACCATGAAGCTCGTCTAGTAATTCATCGGTTATAGGGATGGGATACTTATCTTTCACCGTGATCTTGTTGAGAGCCCGATAGTCAACACATAATTGCTAAGCCCCATCAACCTTCTTTACCAGTAAAATCGGAGAGGAAATATGATTGTTGCTTGGCCGTATAAGTCCGGTCTGCAGGAGCTCCTTGACCATCTTCTTAATTTCTGATTTTTGGTAGTATGGGTATTTGTAGGGCCGAACGCTCACTGGTTCTGCATCTAGTTGGAACGGAATTCGGTGATCGTGCAATCGCTTGGGAGGAATGCTTGTGGGAGTTTCAAATACCTTAGAGAAATCCTCCAGAATGCTCTTGAGCTCCAATGGGTAAGGTTGAACGGAGGACTTGGGTTCTGTCGAAACTATCTGAAAGAAGAACCCCGTTCCTTGCAGCCCTGCACATTCTTTGTCATTCAGAACTTTGATGCTGGCAATCTCCGCCGTGCGCTCTAGTCCATGGAGAGTATGTGTGGTTCCCTTAACACGGAATGACATAGTGAGGCGCTTGTAATCAATCTCGATAGGTCTGAGTGTCTCCAACCATTGTACGCCCAAAACTGCTTGACAGGTTGCCACAGGAAGAACATAATAATAAGCAGTGATAGGTATACCTTGGATAGTGAGCTTGAGCCCTTGACATTGGTCTATGCATTCGATCCTTTCCCTATTTGCAACCACCACCTGCAACTTTTTGTCCCGAACAATCGGCAGGCCAAATCGAGAGGCTGTGTGTTGATCAATGAAATTGTGGTACTACCCCCGTCGATCAGCACCATTAAGCTTTTGTTCTTCAACTTGCCCAGAACTTGGAGGGTTTGGGGATGTTCGTCGCCAACGATTGCATGAAAAGAGATCTCGGGTAGTAATTCTCGAGTTTATGCTTCCTTATGTGTCTCCTCTTCATTTTCTTCCTCCATGTGTGGTGCATCTTCAATCACGAATAATTAGGGACGTTCACACCTATGGCCCAGGGAGTATTTTTCATCATAGTAATAACATAAGCCTTTATCACGGCGCTCTTGCGCCTCCTGGTTGGTGATTCAATGGAAAGGCGAGGGCGGGGGATTGGATCCCAATCCTGATCGTTGACTAGGTGTTGGTCCCAAAATTCTCGCGGATGGATTGGGGTTTCCTCTCGGCAGTGGGGCCCCTGATTGCATTCTGTTGATGGGCGTAGGCCGCCGTTGGAGCTGGTTTCGCTCCTCCACCAATCGAGCAACTCCGATGGTGTCCGCCAAGGTACGAGGCTGCTTGATTTTGACATCCAAGTGGATGTCATCCCTTAAGCCTACAATGAAACACCCGATGAGAAAATTTTCTGGTAAATTATCTACCTGATGAGAGAGCCTTTCAAAGGCTTCTTGATAAGCATGAACTGTTGTAGTTTGCTTCAAACGGGACAAAACTTCTGAGGGATCGTCGAATTTGATAGGACCAAAGCGAAACATGACTGCCTTGGTGAGTTCATCCCAGGTAAGAGGTCCTCAAAATTTTGTCTGCCAACGATGCCACTGTAATGCAATGCCCTTCAAGTGAAAAGATACGATTTGTACCCGCTGATAACCTCCAATGCCTTGGAATTTGAAATACTGCTCGACCTTGTAGATCCACCCCATTGGATCTTCTCCATTGAACATCGGAAATTGCAGCTTGAGTGAAGATGGTGGTGAATGGTTGTAGCTAGCAGCAGATGGTGTGGCGTGTGGATGGTGAGAGGCCCTGAGCAAAGGGATTGACTTCTGGTGGAAAAACATGGGAGCTTCTGGTGGAGCTCAGGGCTTGTATTTATGTCAATACAGTCTGCAGAGTTGCATTCAACTAATCGAAACTCGACTCGTGATGTGCTAATGCCTCATTCACTTCATTGCGAAATTTAGCGTTCGTCTTCCCACGGGTATCCATGGCAAGAACCTGTCTCTGATACCAATTGATGTGTTTGAATTTGGAGAGGAGAAATAAAAGAATGAAATAGAGAAGATGGAAGAGAGATGAAAGCTTGAATTAATTCGATGATGATTTATTGAGTTTCATCTCGCTTTTATTTATAGCCAAGCAACAATTGGAAATTCCACATGCTAACAACTAGAAAGAAGAAATCAAGGAAATAACAGGAGACTAGGTAATTGCTAAAGAATAGGAACTGTATCAGATACCAAACTGGATTCTTTCAACTGATTTGGTGGCTTCCATGTGAGGGAATTATGCATGCAGGTTGGAGTACGCAACACATTCTTCCTTGTGTGATTGTGAGTTATTGAGAGTTAAGGGTCTTCTACCCTTTTGTTTGTAAACGTGAGAGAGAAGAGAAAAGTGAGGAGAGAGAGTTTATAATTATTATTTTTTTCTTTTGGTTTGTAAGAGATATGCACCCCGCGTATATTTGTGGTGTTGTTTTGACATGTGTGTATTTAACGTCATTGACGTTGTGTAGCTCTCTCCATTTATATTCTTCTATCTCACTCATGAAGCTATTCTCTTTGCACGTGGATGTAGGCAAACTTGTCGAACCACGTTAAATTTCTTATGCGATACGTGTTTTATTTATTTTCATTTACTTTACATTGTCATGTTTATACTTTGGATTTATTACTTTCTATTGTAACCATCAATTGTGTTTAACATCTTTACTCTTTGGCAGAGCATGACAAATTGGTATCAGAGCCAGGTAGATGACTTGGGTGTAGTACAAGATCATTTAAATGACTTTTGTGATAGATTGAGTGCTATTTATTTGATCGATTAGCCCAAAGTAACATTTATCTTTCAAATGGTTAGCTACTAAATAAATAAAAAATCGCTCTGCTCTTGAGGCGATTTTGAGTTTAAGGGTATTACGGTCCTTTATTTTATCTATTGATTTTAATCGTTAGATTAAACTTGCTTTTCAATCTGGATCGTCCAAGTTAAGAACTTCACACATTGTTCATGGCGGCTCCTCAAGCCGCCAATGGAGGGGAGCACACGGCTGGGGGTGGATGCGCCTCGGTCGTTGATGTCAAGCCTCCTCGAAGTTTCATCCAAGCATTGGGAGTTGTTAAGCAAGGTGTTATTGTAGGGGAACCAATGAAAGACAACCGTTTTCACAAGGATGGGAGTCCAACATTATCTATGAATATCTCAAAAGCAAAAAGATGTGAAAGACATGTTGAATCATATGTTATTGTGCTTAAGTTATCTAGTTATAGGCCCTCTTTAGAGGCTATTTGTGAATCCATTCATAGATCATGGGGTGTTATGGGGGAGTTTACCATGGGATTGCTGAATCAGAGACATGTTCTTGTCAGATTCCAGTCGGAAGAAGAAGTTAATAAGGCTTTGTCGCGGGACTCTTTTATGATCCGAGGAGTTAGATTCAAAGCGTTCCACTGGCATCAAGGATTTAGTCTTAGGGAAGATCCGGTGCTAGCCCTATTGTGGGTGGATCTTCCTAATTTGCCTTTACAATTTGTCCATCCGTTGTTTCTAAAAGAAGTAGGAGACTCCATTGGGTCTTTTCTTAGAGTTGATGATAGCACTCTGGGTTTCACTCGTCCTGGGGCGGCAAGGATGTGCGTTGAGATGGATTTGTCAGAGGAGCTTCCTAGTAGAATTTGGTTGGAGTTCTCTGGAACCACTGGTTTTTGGCAAAAAATTGTGTATCCGAGCTCCAAATATTGTGAGAATTGCGCTATGATTGGGCACACCTTTGAAGCTTGTAGGAAGCGATTGGGGATCCGCAAGGCTACAAATAAGGAGGAAGATAAAGTGGGCATGATTAAGTCAAAGGAGGAGAACATGAAAAACCAAATCGTAAGGGAGAGGGATATAATGACTCAACCGAAAGGAAAGGAAATAATTAGAGTTTACAAACATGTCATGAAGAAGGCGGGAAATGTAACAGGGTTGGGCGATCCTATGGTGGAGCAGGCTGGTCCTAGTGAAAGAAAAAAAGAGGATGGAGTGGAGGTCGTCCCTAAGAAACCAGGAAACGATAGTGTAACGGTGAAAAATGCTTTCAAAACATTAGCAAGTTTGGACCAAGATTTGCAAGATGGAAACGCTTTGGGAAATACTAATTTGGTTTCTAAGTCGATAAGGAAGTTGGAAAAGAATTCAAAATCTTAGGGAAACAAATATTTGGAAAAGGATGTTAATTTGGAAGTTAAAGACCATTCTAATAATTGCTCTAAGGTGGAAAAATGATGGATAATATTATGTTTTGGAATGCCCGCGGAGTTGGAAATAGAGCTACGAGGAATAGACTTAAAAACATGGTTAAAGAATTCAAAGTGTGCATCATTATGATAGCAGAACCCATGATTGAAGCTAATCGTTATTCGGAGGTTGGTAACAAAATCAAATTGTTTGGTTTTATGTCTAATGAAGCAGAGGGAGGGAAGATATGGATTTTTTGGGATCCTGAGTTAGCAGTCTCGGTGTTGGAAGCAACAAATCAGTGTATTCACTGTCATGTATCTTTTTCAAATGCTCATTCATTTTTTTATCACTTTCATATATGCTAAATGCATAGTGGAGGAGAGAAGGGACCTATGGGTGAAACTGGAGTCTTTGGCATCTCAGTATATGGGGCCATGGATGGTTGGTGGAGATTTCAATGCAGTTATCAGTGAGCAAGAGAAATTAGGAGGGAACACCCCGGCTCTAGCTAGTATGTCCAATTTTTCAGATTGTATTGAACATTGTGGACTGATTGATTATGGTTTTAGTGGTCCTTCATATACTTGGTGTAATAATAGGCGTGGTGGGGAGCGTATTTGGGCAAGGGTAGATAGAGTATTTATCAATTCTTCGTGGCTAGCTCAATCGTCCAATACGAGGGTGGAACATCTTCAACGTACCTTTTTGAATCATGCGCCAATTTGGTCTGTATGCCTTTGCAGTCTAGAACAGGTTTATCTCCTTTCAGATTTTTGAACATGTGGACCACACATCCTACTTTTGTTTCTTTAGTCGAATCTGTATGGGGTTCGAAGTGTTTGAATATGAGGGCGCTGGATGGTGTGGATTTTAAACTCAAATCTCTTTGTAGAATTCTTATTAAATGAAATAGGGAGGTGTTTGGAAATATTTTCAGTAGATTGAGGGCCTTAGAAGATGAAATGAGCAAGTGGGAGAATGCTCTGATCACAGGATGGGAATCGAATATCAGTAATGGTTTCAATGTGGATGCTAATTGGGATGTTAATGCGTGTTGTAATTTGAACAGGTGCCAGGCGGAATACAGATTGGCCCTTAAGCAGGAGGAATTGTTTTGGATGCAAAAATCAGGAGAAAAAGAATTCAAGGAAGGGGACGCTTGCACCGAATAGTTTTTTGCTTCGGTCAAAGCCAAACAAAGTAGAAGGACAATTGCCTCTATCACCTTGCAGTGTGGTAGGGAAATATCTGACCCGGGGGACATTACTAGAGAAGCCAATGGCTATTTTCAGCAACTCCTATCTTTGCAGACCGTTTAGGCACATGATAGTGATTTATTGGCATGCATTCCTTCGGTTATTTCGAGTGTGGATTGTGAGCAGATAGTCAAGAGTCTGTCATTGGAAGAAGTGAAACAGGCGACTTTTGATATTCTTGCAAATAGTGCCCCAGGTCCTGATGGTTTCAGTATTGTTGGAAGATTGTGGGTATTGATATGTGGAAAATGACCATTCAATTCTTTGAAGGTGATGCACTCCCATCGGCTAATTTTATTGCATTAATTCCTAAGGTGGACTCGCCAGGTTCTTTTTCTGACTTCAGGCCCATTTGTTTTTGCAATGTTATTTATAAAAATTTTAGTAAGCTACTTTGCAATAGTTTGGCTTTACTGCTGCCAGATTTGATAGCCCAGGAATAGGGGGCCTTTGTAAGGGGTAGGTCTATTGTGGAAAATATCGGTTTGGCTCAAGAGATGGTACGAGACATTAATAAAAATGTCATAGGTGGCAATGTGGTTCTTAAAATTGATATGGAGAAAGCGTATGACAGATTGGAGTGGCCCTTCGTTCTTTCGGTTCTCAAAAGATTTGAGTTCTTGAATAGAGTTTGTCACCTTGTTTCTAATTGCATTGCTAATTGCGGGTTCTCAGTTTTGATGTAAGGAGTCTATAATGGTTATTTCAAATCTTCTAGGGAGTTGAGGCAGGGGGACCCGCTTTCACCACTTTTATTTGTTATAGCCTCGGAGGTTCTTAATAGAGGCTTGGTGGCCGCATTTTCTAGAGGAGGCATCTGCTATTACTACACGTCAAGAAATTGTCGGCCTATCACACATCTTTTGTATGCAGATGACACTCTGGTGTTCCTTAATAGGAGAAAGGCCTCAATTACATGTATGAAGTTCTTGGATAGATATGCTAGATCCTCGGGGCAAAAAATTAATGCAGATAAAAGCTTTTTCATGGTTGAGGAACAAGATGAAGTGGAACAAGTGGTGGCGGTTAAAACATATATACACAGGTTTTCAGTTCACAGGCTCTCCTATGAAGTATTTGGGTGTCCCTATTTATCAGGGAAGATGCAAGGTTATTTACTTTGATGCGCTTGTCAGTAAAATCCAAAAGAGAATTGGTGGCTGAAAAGCTAAACTTTTATCTCCTGGTGGGAGGTTGATTCTGATTAATCATGTTCTAAACTCTATTCCAGTCTATACACTGAACTCTATGTGTGTTCCTCACCAAGTTCTTGCTAGAATTCATAAATTGTTGGTTGACTTCTTTTGGGGAGATTGTGAAGGCAGATTAAAAAAGAAATGGATTTCTTGGAACAACATTTGTTTCCCTAAGGCAGAAAGAGGGTTGGGGGTTAGAAATCTTGTTACAGTGTCTAGGGCTTTTTGTATGAAAGCTCTTTGGAATATGATCAATGATGACTCGTTGTGGGCAAAGTTCATGAGGAGTAAGTACTGGAAGAAGGATGTCCCAGTGAACTATCAGGTACTTAAAAACAGTGCTTCGCCTCTTATGAAGAAGATCATGAAGTTTAAAAAAGTCTTTGTGGGTAACAACTTCTGGCGGATAGGAATTCGGGATTCGAGCTTTTTTGCGAATAATTGGAACTTTTCGACAATTTTCTTGAGAACATGAGTCTTGGAGGAACAAAATACTTGGCTTACGATTGCAAAAGTTCGTAATGGGGATTTTGAATTGGTCCCACCAGCGACTAGAGACTTGGCGAGAATACTTTTTGATGACAGAGTTCAGGGTAGTGAGCAGTGCAAGGATTATTGTATTTGGACCCTGGATCCGGCTGGCATTTTCAGTTCTCATTCGGCGTATGAGCTACTCCAGGATAAGCGGAGTAAATCCACATTGTTTGACAAGATTTGACGGGTTATGTTGCCGTATAAAATATCAGTCTTTATTTGGAAACTTTTATTAAGAGCTGTACCAGTTGATGGAGAGCTTTATAGATGCCGGATTAGTTTAGCCTCGAGATGTTATTGTTGTGCATCACCGAATGTGGAAACATTAACTCATCTTTTCCTTGATGGTAGTCTGGATAAAGGGGTTTGGAGACATTTCGAGGCTATCTTTGATGTCTGTGTTAGAAGGCCGGCGAAAATAAGCACTGTTCTGTCAATTTGGTTTAAGAGAGCTAATAAGAAATCACAAGTTGGAATACTATATTTTTTAACACCATTGTTCATCATATGGGAGATATGGAAACAGCGCTGCAGAGGTGTTTTTGATAATGGTAACCCGAGCTTGATGGATGCTATTTTGTTAGTCAGAAGGAGTCATCGTCTGGCTGATTCCTTTTTAAGGCCCAAGCGGGTTAGTGAGAATAAAAAACCCTTTGTGTCCCTTGGTTTTCCTATTGTTCCGATTATTAGGAGGAACAATAGAGTTGTTTACTGGAATTTTCCGTATGAGGAATTTGTGGCACTTAATGTAGATGGTTCGTCTAGGAAGAACAAGGCCACAACTGTCATTATTATCAGAAACAGTTTGGGTAATTGTTTAGTGGCTAGGCAAGTGGTTCTTGGAGACGGTTCAAATAACTTTGCGGAGGTTCGAACAATCATCGAGGGTCTTCTTTTGTGCAAAAGACTAGAGATTACAAAGGTTTCTATGCAAACAGACTCTAAAATAGTGCGGGGTTGGTTCTATGAGGATTTTAAAATTCCTTGGTTCATGGAGAACGCTTGGCAGGAGATCAAGAGTTTGACATCTCACATGGAATTTAGTTGTGTTCATATTTTCAGGGAAGCTAATGCAGTGGCAGATGCACTTGCGGATTGCGCTCAAAAGGAGGGAGTTAGTAGAAAATACAGTGACGCTGATCTTCCTACCAAGATTGGCGGGTTGGTTCACTTAGACAAGATTCACACTCCTTATGTCCGTCATGCTAGATGAGTTTGTT
This sequence comes from Berberis vulgaris, assembly GCA_963556465.1. NCBI lineage: Eukaryota > Viridiplantae > Streptophyta > Magnoliopsida > Ranunculales > Berberidaceae > Berberis > Berberis vulgaris. The sequence continues at coordinate 73,311,270 of OY747135.1, forward strand.
TGGAGGAGTTTTGATTGTACAATTATGTGTAAAGATACTGCGATTTGGAAGCAATTCAGGATTTTTGATACACTAATTAACAGTTATAATGGCTGTAAGAGTAGCTGCGAGGGGCTGGGATTAGCAACGCTTGGTGCACATTGTAGTTCTTGGATGCAGCTGGGTACTAGGTGGCAACATTGGCAATGCTGCACTGAGGACATAGTGTATTTGTTCGCTGAGGTCTGCACGGTCTGCTGGTGTGCGATGTTGTGCAGGGTCGCTACTGGTTGATGTTTTTAGCATTGCTGATTGGCTGGGATTTGAGGCGAGGCGTGCGGATGTGATTGCTGGTGCGTTGCTGAGTCTTGGGCTATGCTGCCTGATTGGCTGTCTTGGCACTTCTGATTTTGCATGTTGATGTGGTGATGAGGTTTGTGTGGATTCTTGGAAGCAAGGTAATGAGTGTTGGTTTGGTTTGTTTGTTTGGTTGTCTTGTGACTGTTAGAAACAAAGTTTTGGTTTGGTCTGCTTGGATCCTTTCTGTGATTCAAAGCTCTTCTTTGTTAATTAAGGTCTCTCTCTTGAGTAAGGCCTTGTCTTTGTTGAGTAAGGCATTTCTCTTAAGTAAGGCCTTATCTTTTGTTAAGGTCTTATTTGACTGGCCTTTTCCAGTGAGCTGAGAATTTTTCTAGCATTGTTTGATTTTAGATTTTTCATAGGATTGCTTCTTCAGTTCTAGCTTGGGTTAAGTCGTAACGTATCCCCGACTTTGTGTAAAGTTTTTTTTTACTATGGTAATTAAGGTCTGGCATCCCATAACTGCCTCTCCTCTCTAGAGGTTTAATTAAAAAAATGTTATTTATTTGGCGAAGAATCAAACTCATCATGCACGTACGAAGGCAATTGATGTTCGTTTTCACTTTGTGTGAGAAATCATTAAAGAATGTGACATCTTATTGAAGAAGATTGACACAAAAAAGTTCGGCAGATATTTTGGTGAAAATAGTTTCTGGGATCAAGTTCCAACATTGCTTGGACTTGATCAACATCTTTCCTGTGTGTTGAACTCTTTTGGGATGTGAATAGTAAAATGGAAGATGCTTGTGTAGTCGACATAGATTTGTGAAATCTTCACCGTGGTAGAAAATTGTTAAAACAGAGAACAAAAACACAAATTGAAAACAGAGTTGAAGAACTAGAAAAATGGTTTGTCCACAGTAGATCGAGCTGGACTTGGCTGGACCTCACTTGTTGGCAACCGATGCTAGCTGAATGAAGACGATTGTTGGCTGAATTTCCTGGAACATGAAGAAGACATGGCTGAAACTTGCTGGAAGGTGATGAAACTCTACATAACCGCTTCATTCCCCCGCCCTTAGTGGCTATAAAAAAGGGTTCCCCATTTTTCCTCTCCATCATTCTTCCTTGTATGATTGTAAGTCATTGAGAGTTAGGGGTTTTCAACCATTTTGTTTATATACGTGAGAGAGAAGAGAGAAAAATGAGGAGAGAGAGTTTTTTTTCTTTACGTACGCACTCCGCATATATCTATGGCGTCGTTTAGACATTGTGTATTTGACGGCATTAACGTTGTGTAGCTTTCTTCATTTGTATTATTCGATCTCACTAGTTAAGCTATTCTCTTTGCCTGTGAACGTAAACAAACTTGCCAACCATGTTTAATTGCTTTTGCAGTAAGTGTTTTATTTATTTTCATTTACTTTACATTGCCTTGTTTATATTTTGGATTTATTAATTTCTATTGCAACTATCAATTGTGTGCCACATCTGTTACGCTTTCGCAAGCCGCAACAAATTGGTATCAGAGCCAAATTGATGACTCGGGTGTTGTACAAGACCATTTAGATGTATTTTGTGATAGTATGAGTGTTATTTATTTGGCAAAGAATCAAGTTCATCATGTGTGTACGAAGCACATTGATGTTCATTTTCACTTTGTGCGAGAAATCATTGAAGAAGGTGACATCTTACTGAATAAGATTGACACCAAACCTGCTAATATGTTGACGAAGATAGTTTATGGGATCAAGTTCTAACACTATTTGGACTTGATCAACATCCTTCGTGTGTGTTTAAACCCCTTTGTTGTGTGAAGGGCAAAAACGGATAATGCTTGTGTGGTCAGCTCATCAGATTTGTGAATTCTTTGCCGAAGTGGAGAACTGTTGAAAACAGATAACAAACAGAGAACAAGCACACTGTCACGTCCAAATTATCGAGAAAATGAAATCCTAATATCCACGTAGGATAGTCGATTTCACGAAATTAAGGGCATGAAATCCATCCATGCATAGTTATAGTTGGCATCCACGAGAAACGATTAATTGCAAAATTTACCATAGTAGAAAAAAGACATATCTTAATATTTCATGAAAGGAAGGAAAATTAAAGTCGAATTCTCGTGGATCTAATTCTATCAAAGTTTGGCTACCCAAAGCCATAATTTTGCCTAAACAAAACAATTGTTCTTCGTTCTATTACAATAGAATAAAAAAAAACACCTACAAATATAAACGAACTCCTCTGATCTCACCTGAACCTACTAGTCCTGAAACAAAGCTAGTCGGCTAAATTACCAAGGAAATGTAACCAATAAGTCAAAGCCTACTTGGGTCAGCAATTAAGCTGGTGTGAAATTTCTTCATTTCCAAAATCAACAAAACACCATAGAATGACAAGAAACAAAGTACATAAAAAACAGTAAAACCAAAACAAGCAGTTCCTCTACGAGGCAAGTGTATACAACTAATTAAAATTTCTAGTATATATATATATTTAAAAATTTTGGGTCGTTGAGCCTTTTTATTTTATTTATTTATTTATTAATCCATGTCTGAAGGCTACATAACTGACCCTATAGGGTTAACCAAACCAGGCCCGAAGGCTACAATATTGTTGCCACTTAATATCATCGTCGCCTCCATCTCGCATAGAGACTTGCTTTCACTCCGGTCCATTGCCTCCACCTTGCATGAAGACTCGCTTTCGCTTCGCTCCGGTCTAGTCCATCTAAGCAGCTGCATTCAATACCCGAAGGCTTATCAACGACGAAGCAAATGTGCTCCTAATAATCAGGTGAAAACTCACAAAATCCTAACTGGTGAGTCTCGAACCTGCAACCTCTCACAAAGAGAGTGGATGTCCGACCAACTGGGCTACAGTTGGTGGACAATTACAATTTCTAGTATATTTTAGTAGCAATTTTCCTTACCCTCTGTGGATATTGACCATGAAAAGTCGAGCCTGCAAAAATGTTAGCGGATTTGCCATTTTGCACGTAATGATTAGAAGACTATGATTAAAATATCTAAATAAAACTAAAACTTACCAATTAGGTCGGTTGGATCCATACATTAGTGTTTTTAAATAACATTATTTAGTTTCAGTAAATTAGAATTGATCACCTTAGACGATATCACATTCGCACCACCTCCGTGCCGAATATGCATACCCGTATGCCTCTTTCATATAAATGAGGACTTCTCCGTCATCCATGCCTAAGTGGGGACATATCACATACATGCATGCATCACCGTATACTCCAAAATATATGAGTAACCTAAAAGCCACTTCGGGCTATCAATGCGCATAAGTCACGTCATATTTCTTATGGATAAAAATTTAAGCTTATTTCAGGCATTTAAAAATTGACCCCCTTTCCGCAAGACTTAACACGAAGGTCACTTAGTTTCTCTATGATAAAGTAGTGCCCTACTTCGCAAGACCCAACCCGAAGGTTACTTAGTTTCTTTATAGGAGAGGGAAAACATAAACACGAGAGATGTGGTATTTGTAAGGGATGCAATTTAATGTAATTTAAACTTATGAATGCAATTCATATCGCTTATTATGGTTTTTCAAACTGCTTATATGGTGACACTTTGTCAATCACATACCGATCCACCCATCCTTTTTTGGGAGCACAACTATTTTTTTTTAAAAAATCAAAACTAAATTCAATCATGTAACTTATTTATGCGCTAAAGACATTCTTCATCAAGTATTGAAAAATATTAATGAAATACTAGGCAATCAAACACAACGATAAAATCCAGCACAAAAGTAATGAAATGATTGTTTTTTTTTGCTTTAGCATCTCAAAGATCCTCTCTCTAAAATTTCTACCCAAAGAGTGAATAAAGAAATTCACTCCTAGGACCCACCCTAGACACAAGAATGAAAGCAGATAAAAATTGTTCAACTGTATTATAGTATCATATGATGATGAGGACCATGTCATGCACTTCTCCACGAGTTTAAGCCAATTAAATGAATGTACGCAAACCTTTGATATCATCTCGATCTTCATCATTTTTTTCAGCCAACAAACACATGAACAACCTTGAATTCGTTGCTAGATGCAACAAAACCTAACGCCGACGCAACATATATTTTAGCAAGCCAACTCTTGGCATATATTCCAAAATAACACCTCACCTCCCTCAAACAAATGGATTCCAACCACCATGTGTATAAAATAATAATTCATTCCTCAAATCTAAACCCATCAAGTATCTCCTCATGTACACACAAATTGGGGAGGTACCCTTTTCAAAAAATTATAGAAGTTGCTTTGAACACAAAAAATACACCTAATGTTATGACATGATGGTTTTCTTTCTAATACAACAATAGCTGTACTTGCAAAGCGTTAACATCAAAATAGGTAGAATAAAATTTTTTGTAATCTCAATGAATAAGACTATTAAAAAAAGGAATAGATTTTGAAAACTATGTATGTACGGGATTTTGAAAGAAATGAACATAAATTCTAAACTATAAAGAAAAAAAAAACAAAAGAAAGAAGAATCTCACCTATTTCCTTTTTTTTCATCTTTCCCTTCTCATTATTCCTCAGATCCTTATCTCCCATTTTTTTTTTTCACACAAACTCTTTTACAGCTGAAGAAAGAATTAACCCATATTTAACTTAAAGAAGGTAAACCCTATTAGATTAGGGTATTAAACAAAGTTTTATTTGCACTCCTATTTTTTTAACCTAATAAAAAAAATAACTAGTAAATTGGGACAAGATAAAATAAGAAAATTTCTAAAAATTTGAGGTCGTTACACACACAAATTGAAAACAGAGTTGAAGAACCTGGACTTGCCTGGATCTCGCTTGTCGGCAATAGAGGTTAGTTGGATTCAGATGATTGTTGGCTGGATTTGCTGGAACATGAAAAAGATAGGGCTAAAACTTGTTGGAAGAAGTAGAAGAAGGTCGTAGAAGGTGATGAAACTCTGCCTCACTGCCTCACTCCACCGCCCTTAATTAGTGGCTATAAAAGAAGGGTTCTGTCATGCCCCAATTTTTAAACAACCTAAATTAATAGATTGTAAAAAAATCAAGGCACGACAGAAACAATTTAAATGGTACTTTCATAAAGCAATATATAAAATAATAAACTTCCTTAAAATTCTTCCTATCAAAATGAGGTCAACAAGTATCATACCTAAGCCACAAAATAAATCATAAAAAGAAAATACATTAATCAATCCCAAATAAATCTTTGACTTAAAATCCGAGCATGTATAACTAATCCCTACATCTAATTACCTAGGAAAAATAATAAAATCTAGGTCTAACGAAAGATGTCAAATCCTCAGTCATCGCCACACAACTAGAACTACCTTAATTCCCTGATAAGTCTCTGGGGATACACTCATTAAGAACACACCCAAATTTATAAAATAATACAAAATTCGGATCAGTATATTAATACTGGTGTGAGCAAACTTACAAATAAAGTCACAACTACACAATTAAATATCATTAAAATAATATGCATTTCACCTTAAGGAAGACATGTAATTCTCATTCGATGATCGAATGAGCTTGTAGTTTATTTCCTCAAGGCAATCTTAAATACATGCTAAAATAATCCATGCAAATTGTCACGTTATGATGAATTTAAGGTTTTTTTGTTTCCCTAGTTTTTTAGCTTCTTTTCCACAATCGCACTCTCCTCCTGTGTCGAACACACCTCACCCAAATGTGCTTCCCTTGCCATCGAAGTCACTCGAAGCGTACTTGACCCAAGTGGGGTGCCACATCGAGTGTCACGTCATCTCACCCGAAGTTTGATACATAACAACTATTTTCTAAATACTACACGTACTACCAAACTCACATGGAATGGCGTACCCCATATGCAAACAAGTCTGCATACCAAAATTTATATCACACGTATACAAACAAGTCTGTATACTAAAACAATTTTTTTTTTTAAGTTGTGGAAAAAAAACATTTCTAATCGTAAAATTCTAAAACACCATGTGCATTGGTGCACTCGTACTATGACTACATTTAAATGAGTGTGTGACTTAAGTTGTTTTCCTATCATACCATACCCATATTAAACTATCTGAAAATATTATATAATTGAAGGACATAACCAATGGGTTGGTAAATGAAAATATATAGTGATTCACAAGCCCAAATTGTGTTCACTGTTATAGTAGACTTTCTTTAAATTACCTTGACCAAAATATGTACTAACCACATATTTTATTACCTTTCAATCCTTTCCTACCTAATACCCCCAAAGGGTCACAATCACAAGTAATAGCTACTTTCTAACAACCTATACCTTCAATCCTTTCCCACCTCATATGACATTCAACTTTTTTTTTTTTTCAATCTCCCCATGCAAGTACACAGGTACACTGTGGCATAGTTTGATATTCACAAAAGAAGTGTCTACATCAATTAACCCAATTGCACCAATAAAACAATAGTATTGCATGTGATGGAGACTACTCTCCACCACGTTTTCACCCATAGAATTTGACTTTATCTACCTAGATCTTTATACGGGGTAACAATGAAATTCAACAACTGTAAGAAAAGAGAGAAAAAAAACACTGACCAAAGCAAATCATACAAAAAATACAAGCAAAGTTGATCTTATCAAATGTGCAAATCAGGTTCACCTCATCCCTAGGGTCGTGACCTAATCTCAAGTCATATTAAAGGGTAATGGCTGCTACCCCTTTCAACAGATACGAACATCTTATGTGCAAAATTTTGAACTATTAGGGATAATAGCAATACCCATGAATTAAACAATATTCTAGGGAAAAAATGTTGAAGATCGGTAGAGTTCACTCACAATTTTCGAAAACCCCAACGTTGAAGGAATTTTTTTTCCTCTATTGCCTCATTTTCTTTTACGTAAGTTTTATTTTTCTTCTGTGTGTGTATCCAAGAAGAGAAGGGGCTAGGTTTATTTTAAAAGAGTTTTTAATAAGGGTTTTACCTAACTTTAGCGAAAAACACCCACCACTCCTCTTTTACCCACCACCAACGCAATCCTAGGTCCCAAATTCATATCATAAAGTATTTACATATTTGTAAATATTATCAATCAACCAATAAATAAATATTACTAATTACTAAAATAGTAACATTATATTGGCAAGTGATTTGGCGAGTATTACAATATACACACCTAAAAAATAGTAACAATTAGAAATTGTTCCTCATTCCTCTCCATCGTTCTTCCTTGTATGATTGTGAGTTCTTGAGAGTTAGGGTTTATCAACCCTTTTGTTTGTATACTTGAGAGAGAAGAGAGAAAATTGAGGAGAGAAAGATATATAATTTTTTGGTTTGTGAGAGATATACACACCCCGCATATATCTGTGGTACCGTTTATACACGTGTGTATTTAACGTCATTGACGTTTGTATAGCTTTCTCCATTTATATTTTTCGATCTCACTAGCGAAGCTATTTCCTATGCCTTTGGATGTAGATAAACTTGCCGAACCACATTAAATTGCTTGTGTGGTACATGTTTTATTTATTTTCATTTACTTTACATTATCTTGTTTATACTTTGGATTTATTACTTTCTACTACAACTATCAATCGTGTTCCACATCTGTTACGCTTTCGGAAGGCACAATATATTGGTATCAGAGCCAGGTTGATGACTAAGGTGTAGTACATTACCATTTAAATGTCTTTTGAGATAGTATTAGTGTCATTTATTTGGCAAAGAATCAAGTTCATCATGCACATATGAAGCACATTGATGTTCATTTTCACTTTATACGGAAAATCATTGAAGAACGTGACATCTTACTGAAGAAGATTAACATCAAAGTAAGTCTTGCAGATATGTTGACGAAGATAGTTTCTATGATCAAGTTCCAACACCGCTTGAACTTGATCAACATCCTTCGTATTTGTTGAACCCCTTTGGGGTGTGAAGGGCAAAGATGGATAATACTTCTACAATCAGCTTAGGATTTGTGAAATCTTCACCGAGGTGGATAATTCCTGAAAACAGAGAAAAAACACATAATTGAAAATAGAGTTGAAGAACCTGAAAAATGGCTTATCGGCAGTAGATCGAGCTGGACTTGGCTGGATCTCGCTTGTCGACACCAGAGATTAGCTGGATGAAGATGATTGTTGGTTGGATTTGCTGAAACATGAAGAAAATAGGGCTGAAACTTGCTGGAAGAGGAAGAAGAAGAAGGTGGTGAAAACTCTCCATCACTGCCCTTAGTGGCTATAAAAGAATAGTTCCCCTTTCTCCCTCTCTATCGTTCTTCCTTGTGTGATTGTGAGTTATGGTTTTTCAACCCTTTTGCTTGTATACGTGAGCAGGGGCGGATCTAGGATTGCAGACAAAGGGGGCAAAAAAATTATAGATAATTTAATTCCTAAAATAAATAGATAAATATGATTAAAATAGAGTTTTAAAAGTGTTACAAGAGAAACATACATAATGAGTCAATGTAGATGCGTAGTAGATTTAGGTAAAAGCTCTCTGCGGGTTTTCATGTTCTGGTAATGCTGCATAATCACCTCATCATCGATGCCATTAAATATATCTTTCTCAACATATGTAATCAAACTATCTGTCATCCACTGATCACCCATACGATTACGTAATCGACTATTGACAATCTTCATAGCAGAAAAAGTTCTATCTGTCATCTACTGATCATCCAACATGTGTTTGTAACTTATCCTTTTTCTTCCAATTGGTAAATCCTTCAACGACAAAAGCATCACAAGTACCCACATGCTCTTTACTCTCAGATCTAAAAAGGTAGCAACACAAGCAGTATGCAACCTCTTTCTCTATGCTATACTCTAACCATGTAGGAAATTCATCAAACCATGAAGGATTGAAACGCCGTAAGACTTTTCCTTGCAAAGTTTGCTTAAAGTTATGTGTCCGAGGTTGGCAAGGACCTTTTTGCAAGTATGTTCTTCGAATTTCATCCCTTATGTTGGGATGACACTCCTTGATTGACTTACGTAATCCAGGATCTGCTGGAAGAGTTTTTGGATCAAACTTAGTCTCAATACAACTCCTTTTGGAACTAGGAAGCTCCTTATCAGACCTATCAGTGACAGCCTGAGCAGTAGAACTAGAACTCACATCATTTATTCTTTTAAAGTATCTATCCATCACTCGTCAGCACAAGTGCACAAATATTTAACTACACAAATACAACAAACAATCCCAATATTCATATTAAAAAATGCTATCCCAGATTCCCAAATTCTCAAATTCTCAAATTTGTAATGTAAATCAATAATTAATACATGAAAGAGGAGAAACCTTACCAAATATCAATAACTTGAGATAATAGCCTTTTCAGCAGATGAAATTAAATACTCACTTAAGCTTTAAGGATCAAATACCCACTTTTTCAAAGCTTAAACAAATAAACAAATTAAATTAAATTAAATTAAAAATCAAATATGAAATTCCCTTGTATAAAGATAAGATAATAAATTAGATGCTTAAACAAACATGAAATACCTCATTAAAGCTTAAACAAATATGGAACAAAAGAAAGGAGTTTACCCCTTTGTTTGATTGATTAGAATAATATTTTGAATAAATTTTAATATAACAATCCTTTCATTCATCTCTCTCTCATTTCTCTCTTTTTTTTTTTTTATCAAACCCAACCCCATATACGGCCAAACCAAACCCACACACCACACTCAAGCCTCACTTCACTCTTCATCTCACATTCTCACTCAAGCCTCACTCTTCATATTTGAGAAAGCTCAAGCTCTCTCACACTCAAGCTCTCTCAGAAAGCTCAAAGCAGGGGATTTTTCATCTATTCATCTCACTCAAACTCACTCTTCATCTCTGAGAAAGCTCAAAGCAGGGGACTCTTCATCTCACTCAACTTCGTCTATGAGAAAGCTCAAGGCAGAGATGACTCTTCATCTCAGTCAAGCTCACTCTTCATATCTGAATTTGCTTTCATCAGATTCAGAGAGATCAAGAGATCGAGGAGTTTGTTCAAGTTTGCTTTCATCAGATTCAGAGAGATCGAGAGATCCAGTTTGTTTTCTTTAGACTGAAATCGAGTTTGTTACATCAGACTCAGTGAGATCGAGAGATCGAGTTTGTTTTCATCTGAAACTCAGAGAGATCGAGTTTTTATCAGAGATTTTGAGTTTGTTTCATCAGACTCTGAGGCGGATCCAGGAGAGATCGAGCTCGGTTTCATCATAGAGAGATTGAGTTTCTGATCTCTTTCGATTTTCTGATCAGATCTCTCTTTGATCTCTCTGATCTCGCTGAGATCTCTCTGATCTTGCTCTGAGATCTCTCTGATCTTGCTCTGATCTCTCTGAGATCTCTCTCTGATCTTGCTCTGATATCTCTGAGATCTTGCTCTGATCTCTTTGATCTCGCTCTGATCTCTCAAAGTTGATTCGTTGTTTCAATTTTGGATCACCAAAGAGGGAGACAGAGACCAAGGTAGGAAGATATGTTAAAGCTTAAGGTGATTTTGTTGTTGTCCACTTGTTCTGTTGATTTCATTTAGAACCCATAATCAAACAAACTCACCTTGTTTTGCAGGGATGGAGAAGAAGCTATTGTTGAGGACCGAAGGCGTGGAGACGGAGATTAGAGGCGGCGACTCAATTTTTTTCGTTCAATTGTGATACGTGATCTGTTATTGTAATTCTTGGTTTTATAAGAGGGGCAAGATTGAAATTGTATATGCTCTGATAGATTTTTTTCAAAACCTAACGGGGTCAATTGACCCCCTTATTACCCAAGCTGTAGATCCGCCCCTGTACGTGAGAGAGAAGAGAGAAAAGTAAGGAGAGAGAGAAAAAAGTTTTTTTTTTGTTTGTGATGCACCCCGCATATATCCGTGGTGTTGTTTTGACACTGTGTATGTAACGTTATTGAGGTTGTTTAGCTCTCTCCATTTGTATTCTTTGATCTCACTAGTGAAACTATTTTCTTTGCCTGTAGACGTAAGCAAACTTGCCGAACCACGTTAAATTGCTTGTGCGGTACGTGTTTTATTTATTTTCATTTACTTTACATTGCCTTGTTTATATTTTGGATTTATTACTTTCTATTGCAACTATCAATTGTGTTTCGCAACTTTATTCTTTCGCAAGGCGCAAAAAATTGGTATCAGAGACATGTAGATGACTTGGGTGTAGTACAAGACCATTTAGATGACTTTTGTGATAGTATGAGTCATTTATTTGGCGAAGAATCAAGTTTATCATACACGTACAAAGCACATTGACATTCGTTTTCACTTTGTGCGTTAAATTATTGAAGAAGATTGACACAAAAGAAAATCCGGCATATATGTTGACGAAAATAGTTTTGGAATCCAGTTCCAACACTGCTTGGACTTGATCAACATCCTTCGCGTGTGTTGACCCCTTTGGGGTGTGAATGACAAAGATGGACAATGCTTGTGTAGTCGGCTCATATTTGTGAAATCTTCACAAAGGTGAAAAATTGTTGAAAATAGAGAACAAACACACAAATTGAAAACATAGTTGAAAACCCTGAAAAATGGCTTGTCGACAGTAAATCGAGCTGGACTTGGTTGGATCTCCCTTGTCGGCAATGGATGTTAGCTGGATGAAGAAGATTGTTGACTGGATTTATTGGAACATGAAGAAGATAGGGCTGAAACTTGTTGGAAGAAGAAGAAGAAGGCGGTGGAAGGTAATGGAACTCTCCATCGCCGCGTCACTCCACCGCCCTTAGTGGCTATAAAAGAAGGGCTCCCCTTCTTTTTCTTATCCATCATTGTTCTTGTGTGATTGTGAGTTCTTGAGAGTTAGGGTTCTTCAAAACATTTGTTTGTATACGTGAGGGAGAAGACAGATAAGTGAGGAAATAGTTTTTTTTTGGTTTGTGAGAGATATACGCATTCCACGTATATCTGTGGTGTAGTTTAGACATGCGTGTATTTGACGATGTGTAGCTCCATTTGTATTCTTCGATTTCACTAGTGAAGCTATTCTGTTTGCCCATGAACGTAGGCAAATATGCCGAACCACGTTAAATTGCCTGTGCGGTGCGTGTTTTATTTATTTTCATTTACTTTACATTGACTTGTTTGTACTTTGGATTTATTACTTTCTATTGCAACTATCAATTGTGTTTTGCATCTATTACGTTTTCACGAGCCGCAACAGCAAAGCTATGTCAGGAATGTTCTCGGTACACTATTGCTTTCTTCACATCTAACTCCTTCTCAAGCTGTAAGTTAAAATTACTGCCTCTTTAGCAGCATGCACCTTAATGTTTTTCAATCAATGCTAGAATATGTAATATTGTCTGACTTCTCCCATTATCTTCAACTAACAAAATTTCATGTTAGGACTATCCTTCCACAATGTTCCTTTGCATAGACTATTTGCATGATTCCCAAAAGGTTCAACTTGTGTAAAGCTATATATGTGTTATGGCTATTCTTTGTAAAGTACTAATGAGATATGTTCTACAACTTTAGGTTGTTATTTGAAAAGAAAAGTTCCATGATATTTCTGGATTGCCATTTGCTATCAGGCTGGCGAAGGTAGCTCTTAAGTTCGATTTCGATCCTACTGTCACATCATTATATTAAGGTTATAAGATCTTCTCTACCTTATTTTACCCAACTAGTTCATCTCCATAAAAGCTGACAAAGTTTCGGTAGCTGTCTTCCCGTGTTCTAATTTTATGTGCAACCTCAGGAAATACCGAGCATGCTGAAGCTGTACAGACATATCTACTGTCAAGGGATCATTCAAAACTGAAGTTGGAGTTTCTGAATGGCAAGGTTAGTTTATCTTTATGATTTGAGGAACTGTACTCATATACCACGCAAGGCAAAGAACTTTTAAAGCAATACTTTTTATTTTTTGCATCTTCCTTCTGGTTGTTACTTTGCACAGCAAAACAAGGAAGAAATTTAACATATATACCATAGACAGAACGTAAACATGCTGTCACATATTCCTGTAAAACAAAACCTAATTAATAGAATTTTTTTTTTTTTAATAAAAACTTTTATCGGTTTCTTGCAGATTACTGTAGACTATTTTTTTTTTTGGAAGTCGAGCTGGGTTTTTAAGGATCTCATAACCTATCAACTGGGCGACCTAACCACTAGGCCATAACACCATTGTAGATCAGCCTGCCATAGATGTGTTGGGAAGACATCTGTTCATAACACTGGAGATTATTATTTAAGCACTAGAACAGGTTAAGTTTTGTTGTAGTAATAAATGTATTTGATTTTTTCACAAAGGAACAAAATTAAAGAGGTGGTCAAATCTGTCAATAACCACCGTCCAATTTTCGAATTAAAGAGGTGCTACACCTATCTCGAGGCAGAATGGACAGTGGGGGTTAGCACCAGGCTAACCCCCGGTGCACTAAAGAATTTTCGAATTGATTTTGTTCAGTCTCTTCTTTCTATTGAATGCAAAGTACATGGAACGAGATAAATTCGTCAAGTGAATTGAATATCCTGCTTGTAAGAATGCTTGGAATAGTAGCCTTTTGACAATTTCATAGGCCATAGAATGTACAAAACTATATCCAGTTTGGTCAGATTGAAGGACCAATAGATTGCGTAATACATTAAAAAAAAAAAAAAAAAAAAAAAAAAAAGGTATCACAATCATTATTCTATTGCTCATCTTTGTCAAGACAATGCCTCAGTACAAATAATATTTACTGCGAAGCGGGGTTCAACTGTTTCATACTTGAGCCTTCAATTGATGTATGAGTTCTTGTTTCTTCAACAACAAAAAAAAAATGAACAGATCCAAACAAGGATTACAACAAGTTTGTTTGCACAGAGAGCTAATCTGAATTTGTATCAAAAGAACTTCAAGCTTTCCAGGATTCTGCGAATATTGTAGGAAAGCAGCAGTTTCATCATTGGGACCATCAAGCTTGAATTCAGGACAATGAAATCCAGATCAACTTTTATCTATACCATTGACCAACACGGGTTTACCAAACTATTTGATTGTACAAATATCAGCATCACCATCTCAAAAATGAGTGCAGCAGTCCTCTCACACTTCAATCAGCATACCCACCAGCTAAATCAATTCCGGGTCCACAAATATCTGTATGCAGAAATCATGACAGATCAATTATATACAAATCACCATTCCTAAAAAAATTGGCCTTTGACAAGCAAATGTTCAAATTTAATTGACATTGAGTAAGAATTAACCTCAAAATCTGGCAAGGGATCATAGGTCTGCTTCTCTCTCATGTTAAACACTGTAATCCCGGAGATTCTCTGAACCCCAAGTCTTGTAGCAATTAGGTTCTGCATCATCAGGTAAGCGTCAATTAAGAAGACTGAACTTAAAGTGGCAAATTCACACATCAATAGTTTGAACCACTGTAGGTAACATCTATATATTCCTCTCACCAGTTCAAACTCGGTGGAGCTTGATGCCTCTACTTGTGATAAAACCTGTACAATAAAATGAAAAGTTAGTAAAACATATGGAGTGGATTATTCAAAACATAAGTATATTTAAGTAATTTATCAAGCAAAGTAAGTCCATGCATTTAATCTTATAAAGCAAGCATTTCAGAAAACTGTGTTAAATGCCTTACCATTGTCTGGAGACCATTAATCATAACAGCTTTCTCCACTGCAGGGTCCCCTTTCGATAGAAATATTTCAAATGGACCCATTTTTCTATCTGTTTGGTTTTTGAGGTTCAATCGTACCTGTCAAAATAAAATCATTTTAATACTTTGTTTTGCTTGCAAGTAATCTCTTCATGACTTCGATCTGGACATTCGTTTTTCCAACTAGAAGTACCATTACTATTTTTTAGAAAATATATATACACATTGACTAGCTTCTTAAAAAGTCAAAACTATCTTAGCCATCTGCTGGGAAGATAAAATAAGGTTATGGACCGTGGTTCCATTATATGAAAATTGATAGATTTTTGCATCCATTTGAAAGCGCTTGGATGTGTGAAGAGGGCCTTTACTGTGGGTAAATGATGGAATCCTTTCTTGGTGAAGGGATCAACAAGTTATAAACTTTTGCATAGAAAGTCCTCAACGGAAACTCATTACATGGAGCAAAAAATATTTAACAAAAAGGGTGATCTCTCATGCAGATATTACCCACTACTGACATGGATAAATGAGTTGCTTCACTTCAAGATGATCAATGACCTGATACCTAAGAAAGTGGAAGTTGGACACATCCACCTTAGGGAGGAGAGGATATATATAAAAGGCTGGTATGAAGCCATGAAAGAGCCTAAGTAGGGTGATCACAATAAGAAATAATTGCCAAACTTCTTTTGGACAATTTCATGCGTAAGTTTCATATGTTTTTAAAGCTTGGTTAGTACTTCACAAATTTTCATTTTTATCATGTATACCCTAACTTAATGCCTAGGCTAACAATGCCACATTTCAGAATGTGCCAAGCAGAGTTTTAGTAGCTTAAAATGTATATTTGAAAGAATCAATAGTAAAGTACCAAAAAGGGTCTCTCTATGATGGTGACAGATGGCACCTCCACGATCTACACTTCAATATCTTTGCGTGAAATAGGCTGCAAAAATAGCGAACAAGACATTTCCAGAAGTTTATGTCCACAAGGGAGAGAAGAATTATAATGATTTTGTATAAGCGTCATCAACTTTCATTTAGCAACTCCCAGTATTAGTATACATCTTAACTTATAGATTAATGTATAACGGTCCAAGTATATGGATTTCATATGTATGCAGTTTGCACATTCAATCATAGAAAGAAGTAAGAGATTAGTAACTCTTAACGGGTCTGTCGGGTTTGACTTGAACATAGGAAGACACTGCAGAATTTTGTGGAAGATGGTCATAAAAGAAAAATTAACACAGCATATAAATTGAGAGATTTTTTTTCCATGCATGTTGAATAATGAGATGCATGAATGTCAAAAATGAAATGGTGGTGAGAAATGTCATACTTACAGTCCCAAGTATCTGTTGCGTCTGCAAACGCCCAGGTTCCCCCAAATTAGTACGCCACGTTATCTGAAGTTTACCAAGAATGTTACTACCATCGACTTTCATTTGTGTTGAGCCATTTGGGGACAATGTCAACTGATAGAGATAGTTGTAAATTCCTCCTCCAGCTCTGATAAGAACTGGTGGGTTAAACATCTCTCTGTCAGCAAAGAAGAGTTGATGACACCAAAAAGACCTTTCCAATCAGTTTTAATAATCAACAAAATTAAGCACAATATCGACAGAGGAACAGAATGGCGTTACGAAGAGACAAAAACAAAATGATGAAGAAGCAAGGGATGATGGACATCTCAAGGCACCTAGTATGAGTGTTAGCGCAGGAGTGGTGCTCATCAGCTTTCAGTAACTTTGCACTCCAATTCTGAGCAGGCTCAAACTCAACTTGGTCCATATAAAGATTCGATTTAGTATGGTTTTCTATACATGCCTCTAAGAATGTATTTTCCTGAGAGGTAAAAGGGTTCAACTATCAAAAAATTGACTACTTTGAAGCAAATGGGTAAAAAACATGTAATATACTAGAAGACAGAGAATGGTTAAATTTGCAATCATGTCATAATAGTGTAAGCCGTAGTCCAAACAAGATGGCCAATGCAGAGAAGTTCATAATTACACAAACCAACAGAACTAGACTATATCAACACATGCGGTCAATTTCTACAAGGTAGATTCAGAGATAGAACTGGAGTAAGAACTGCACCAATTGAGACGAGTGATCATATTAGAATAAAAAACAGTGTGGGGTTCTTTATTAGATTCAGGATTCAGAGTACATTATAGATTCGTAGGAGGCATTGATACTTAAAAATTGGCCGTACCCGAACAGGATACGCATCTGTTACGGTCAGTGGCGTCAACAACCAGGATATAGCCATGATACGAAAATGACATGGTCCCGAATATGAAACGGTCCAGATAATTCTCTTAAGTCAATTTGCTCATGTGTTATGAGTTTTGTCATTGTAAGCTATTTGCTCATGTGTTATGAGTTGTGTCATTGTAAGCATTATGGTGCATTGTGTATGTTTATGAGCTATGATGCTTTTTAGTTTAACAAATTAATGATGAAAAGTCTTTGGTGTTTGTGATTGTTTTATTAACATAATGTTTAGAACCTTATGGTTTATGATTATGTATATTACTTTACTATTGATTATATGTTTAAAAATATTATTTCATTGCCAATTCCCATCCGTACCGATATCCTAGTTTTTGGAAGTTTTTCATACCGCAATACCAATATTGTGTTTGTATCTATATAACCCAGAGGGTTATGATACTACATAATGTTTACGCGAAACACAAGGTAAAAACCCTGTATCAACTAGCAAGTGTAAAAGAAATGCCTTAAGACATTGTTTAGCTCCAAGACATGGTGGTTACAAGGTCAAAAGTCTCAAGCACTTGATAAAGTTGAATCAAGTCATGAAAACAAAGGTGGCCAACAAATTGATACATATGTTGTTCTGAGTTTCAAAATCAATTACAAAGTACATTCTTCAGTCATTGTCTCTTTACTTTTATTATATTTTTTCCATCTAATCGATAGCTGACCCAAGAACGATCTGTATGACTCTGGATTAATCAGTGGATTACTCCACATATTTTTTTCTACTTCTCTAAGTACTACATGTTCTATAAGTTATCAGTGACAGTAAATAATTCATTGAAGTTAGAGGAAAAATTCGAGCTATATAGTATAGCTTAAATTAGTATTAGCAAACAATTCCTTATATTTATGTAACTAAAGCTATATATATAAACAAAGTAATATCGTTTTCTAATAGAAAAATTGACAAGAACAGTTTTTAGTTCATTGTAACAAATTTACATAATAAACTAACAGTGTTTAAAATGGCTCCCCGTGGTGGCACAAGGAAAAAAATTAGAAGAGGAAGGAGAGAAGAGTTTTTAAATGAAATCCAAGGTGGAATAATTTGGAAAGGGTAAGGTGTATTAAGGTCTATATCCTGATTATAAAAATTAATGTTCAAATGCCACACAGCCTGGTAAATCATTGATTTGCATTACGGATTAACCGACAATTCGCCTCATTACTCGACTTGATTAACCGTATCCGATGAATTTGAAAATTTATTGCCCAAGGTCTAAATGTGGATTCACCAGGACCAATTTTATCAGCAAAACAAAATGTTTTGTATTTATATATACAAAAGGCATACATCAGTGGTTTAACTATTTGAGCTCCTTAAGATCCCCCCCCCCCAAATCAAACATACAGGAGTATCCTAAAGACACCCAAAGAATGACCCCAAACCCACAGAGTGATCTTAATGTCAAGCCAAATACTATGTACATCTTTGGAAACACCCTTAAAAGTCCTCTTGTTCTTTCTCTCCAGATGACCCAGCAAACGCATGGAGCAGCCTAGCCCACACTCATTTACCTATTGAGGAAAGATTGAAGTTCCCCATATTGGTAGAAGACCACAATTCTTCATCTGAAATGAGGCTGGCATTGATGCTTGAAGCCTAATTCACTGAGTCATTCTTTCCAAACCATTTGAGTAAAGGAACAAGATAGCAACAGATGGTCAATGCTCTCTATGTCAAGCCTACACATAGACCATTCATTAGGAATGACCAGCCCTCTCTTGCTGATGTTATCGAGTGTGAGGAGTCTACTATGGAGAATGGTCCAAAAGAGAAAGCTAGCACTAGGAGGAATTTCCTTTAACCAAATGAGCTGGTGAAGGTGTTGAGTCCTGATCTCATTATCTGAAAAGAGGAGATGAGGTCTGATTTTGTCATAAAAATTCCTTCACTGTAAAGCTCTCCTCTTTGCCGGCCCAAACCCATAAATCAAGTTCATCATCAAGCTGGATGCTCTGTCATGCGCAACAGATTGGCCATTTGAGGAAGTTCCCATTCATTGAGATGGAAGTCCTTCATCTACTGAGCTGATGGAGTAGAAGTATTTAATCTTTCCTTATTTTCTACCACAAGGATTGTAAATTGCTGGAAATTGCCCCTTAAGAGGCTGATCACCAATCCATTTGTTGTTCCAGAAAATGATTTTGTCCCCTTTGTGAGCTTCAAAGCTGATATAATCTAAGAGGAGATGCTTGTGAACCATGATACACTTCAACAAAGACCACCGATGTGGCTGGAAAACCAGTTCAAAAGGCTGGCAACATATTTGGCAGCAATCACCCTTCTCCAGAGTGCATCAGCTTCATTTCCAAATCTCCAAATCCAATTCATGAGTAAAGCTTTATTGAATTCTTTGACCCTTTTGATCTCTAGAGTCTAGACTACCCTTATCTCTAGGTGGACAGACTTTCTTCCAATTAAGAACATTGAATTTCTTCTTAAGGGGAGAGCTTCCCCAAAGGAAAATTCTCATACATTTATCCATTCTAGCAGCTATGGAAGTAGGGACAGTACAAAGAGAGAGCATGTGAACATGGATGCTAGAAAGAGTACTCTAGATGGGCTTTATCCTAGCAAAAGTTGTATACCACTTGACAATATTTCTTGCGAACGGTGTTTGTATGCGGAGATCTGATGGGTAAGCCATCAAATGCGATTGGATGTTATTTGCTAGTATTTTTCTTTTGTTTTCCTTTTTCCTTGGTCCATATAGGGTTGTTAACACTTGGCTAGGTTGATCTTTTGGACGTATCCTGATTGTAGCTTTCCTTTCCACACTTGTAATTAAAAAAGAAAAAAAAGGAAGAAGCATGATATTTCTATTTGAGCAAATAAAAACTAAAAGGAGAAATAATTTATAAGAAGATATTAACAGAACTTACACTCAGTAAACCAATGAGGAACCGAAGAACCTACCTTGACAGTGCGAACCTGCAAAAGGAAAAATAACACTCTAAAAAGCAGAACCCAAAACAATAAGGATCTAAGAGAACACCAAGACAGTATTCCAGGTAGCTTGGTATGCAAGCAGCGCAGAGAAAAATAATTTGATGATTTGACAATATCAAAGAATGATACCTTTGTTCTAACCGAAAGTGGATTTGCAACGACGAACTTGAAAAACTGTGGGAGATATTTACGCTCTTCACCATCATTATACAAAGCAGTACAAACCAACCTAAAGACATCATGACACAAAAATCAAATTTGAAACTATGTTCTAACCCGTAGCATCCAGTTTACCAACTAAAAATCAAGCATCTGATCGTACGTGTGAGCACCAAGTTCCTTTACATCATGCTCGACAATGAAATCATATCGCCCTCCTGATCGTACCGACTCCACAGGCGATTTTGAAGTATCCAAAAGTAGTATCCGCTGTCTCTCTGTTTGAATTTCAGCCTGCATTCATCATCAACTATCACCTTGTGAGATTGAATCACAACGAAATTAAAAACCAATGTAATCAACATTGTAATTTTTCCAATGAAAACCTACATTTACTATGTAACTATAATGTTGTATTATGTTCCTCTAATATGTGTTGTTGGGGGCTCCGCCAAGGCTCTATTTTTTTCTTTAAAAACACCTCACCCCAAACTTAGAGCGCCATGCCGCAAAACCATAGATGAGTAAGGTGAAGGCTACCACACTAAAATATCTGTCCTTTAAAAAAGGCTCCGCAGACCTTGGTGCCTCACCCCTTGCATGGCCTCTGATAACATAGTCCCTAATTTTGTAAACGCATATTGCGATAAGCCCAAAACTAATGTTAGTGTCTCGAATTAGATTATTCAGTTATAAAAACAGACCAACATTTTTTCTAAATGGGAGGGATTTATAAGAACAAATTTCCGAATTATGAAAACCCCAACTTCAAGCTACTAGCTTCAATTGTGAACAACAACATATCAACTTTATTTGCAAAAATTCAAATGGGTTTTTTTTTTTACTTTTGCAAAAAAAAATCTCATAATTGAAACAAATCCGAATCTTAAAAAAAACAATAAAAATCAAACCTTGATAATAACATCCCTGACTTCAACATTAGAACTATTGTTGATGCTGATGTAGCTACAAAACGTCTCCCCAAGATAAATCGCTCTGCAATGCAATTCAATTCACACCCAAATCAATCAAACATGAAAGAATCAATAAAAAAAACACAAAGGGGTCAGAGGAAAACGAACCCGAAGGCCTGGGGGAGGACGAGGAGGCCAGAGAGGCCCATCGAGTCAGTGGGGTTGTGGAGCTGGTACCGATTTCGGTAGGAGAGGTCATTTGAGGAGTCTTCGAGAGGGTTTGTGGAGGAGAGCTTGGAGGAGGGGGAGAAGAGTTGGGGGAGGTGAGTTGAAGCCAAGGGGTCGTCGAAGATGTCTTCCCCTGTTAGGAGATCGAGTGGGTCGAGGAGGAGTGGTGCTGAGTCTACGTTGAAGGATGGTTTGCAGAGTCTCATCACTCTGAAGGCCAGTGAATGGGTTGCTGTGCTCATCTCTGTTTCTCCTCTTCTTCTGTGATTCAATCGGAGCTCTGTGTATGTGATCTCCTCAAGAGAGTTTCTTTTTTGCTGTTTGGAGAGAAAGAGGACTGGGTTGGGCCTTTGGGATGTTTTGCCTTGAGACTACCCACTAATTAATCGTGTCGGGTTAGGGTTAACCTTGTCAGATTTGGGTTCGGGTTTGACGAGTCGATAGGAGGACATGTCGTTGAATGGATAGTTAGGATCAAGGATTATGATTTCGTGAAATTATATGAAATTTTGCCGAAATTTTTGTTATTTTGAAATTACGAAAAGAAAAAAAGCAAAATAAATAAGACATTTTTCAAAAAAAAATTTGTGAATTTCGATTTTTCGTAAAAATAAAAAAATCAGCTACTAAAAATTACATTTTTTCAAGGATTTTTTTTGAAAATTTTCAGGATTTTTTTCGTAAATTTTGGGATTCTTTTTGGTAAATTTCAAGTTTTTCTTCTAATTATAATTTATTCTAATTATTTATTGTTTCTTAAAATCAGCCCATAATTTTTTAATTATCATTTCTTCTACTTACATATTGATTTTTGAAACTATCCATAATTTTCTAATTATAAGTATTTTGGTTTTATTTAATGTGTTTAATACATTTATTTACTTGCATATTTTTTTTCACATATTTAACATACTCTCGAAATTCATTATATATATTTAATGTATTCTCGAAATTTTTACATTTTTTCTTTACATATCAAAATATTTCTTAAAATTAGAATACCAAAATTAACTTGAAAAACGAAATCACAATCATTGGTTAGGATTAACATTTTAGGTATTGATTGATCAAGACTTGGGCGATGCTTGTTAGAAAGGAGGATTGCTTCTTATTGAAATCGAAAGTCAAAAGATTTTAGTAAGCATTTTCTAGTTGCTTACTAGATTAAAAAAATCTGCTTCTAACTTGAAGTTGAAAAAACAAATAGAATGAATATTCGTCAAACTTCTCATAAGAACCTAGAAAAAATTTAGGAGGTCCATCGAAATTAAACAAATAGAATGAATATTCTTTCTTAGCTTGGTTCCATGTGAGGATGATTTGAGAATCGGATTCCTCACTTGTACAAGCTCCAAGTTGCATGTCCAGGAATAATGGAATAGTGTCATTGAGTTTATCGATGCAATCGGATTATAATCTTATTTTGTTCTATCATTGATTGTCCTATGTACCCTCTCTCTTTTCATTGAATGCTTCACTGAAACCAAGCTTCGTATGTATATGTTGCATTTTTATCCAATCGGTTAAATTTTAGTTTCAACCCAATTTCACTTATAATCATGGTTTAGAAAACAAAACCATGATTTCTAAATATAAAAACAACAACAAAATATAAACTTTTGATTTGGTTTGATCCAACAGTCGATGGACTACTCGTAGAGTCTTAGTTAACCAAATTAATTATAATAGATTGGCTAAGAGAGCTAATTAAAGTTAGTTGAGCCAATTAAACTAGTGACCATGAAAAAAGAGTAGGAAAGAAATCACGAAAAAAAATGACGACATAATTTTTGTTATTGTTATTTTTCGACTATTTCACACCATCAATTTCTCTTTCTCACACAACTGTACTCTCTCACACTGACTACTTTCTTTCTCACACCACCATACTTTCCTATACCACCTATATAAACAAAAACCAATATTTTTTTCCTCCCTATTCAAATCGAAACTCCATTCCTCCCTCCCCCATTCGAATCTCTTCCCTCTCCCACATTCAAATCTCTTGCAAATCTCTCTCCAAATTTAAATCTCTTGCAAAATCGAAACCAATCTCTTCCATCTCCATCTCCCTCGAAAATCTTTTCTCTCTCATTCAAAATCAAAACCCTTAAAAATCGAACCCCAAATTGCAACCTCCCCAAAAAATTTCATAAAAATAAAGTAATCTCATGAACCTCGCATTGATCTGGGCGAACAGTAAAAAAATGTGCTGAAATTTCTTGTTCGCCCGGAACTTGCAGTGCTCAGGCGAACAAGAAATTTCAGCAAATTTTTTCAGACAGATTTGCGCGACTTTAGTAAAATGACCATAACTTGCTCATTTCAAAACATTTTTAAGTGATTCAAGTTGTGTTTATTAGATAACTCAGAGTACTACAGCTTTTGTGTTTTGATCAACTTGAGATTCAGTCATGATCGATCACATAAGTTGGTCGAAAGTCATGAACACTATCCCATTTTTATTGCGAGACAGATCTGCACGACTTTAATAAAATGACCATAACTTGCTCATTTCAAAATATTTTCAAGTGGTTCAAGTAGTGTTTATTAGATAATTTAGAGTAATACAATATTTATGTTTTGATGAACTTGATAATCGGTCTCGATCGAGTACATAAGTTGGCCGAAATTCAAGAACACTGTCACGTTTTCATTGCGAGACAAATTTGCTCGACTTTAGTAAAATGACCATAACTTGCTCATTTCAAAATATTTTCAAGTGATTCAAGTTGTGTTTATTAGATAACTCAGAGTACTACAATTTTTGTGTTTAGATAAGCTTGAGAATCGATCTTGATCGAGCATATAAATTTTCTGAAAGTCAAAGACATCTTATTGTTTTAGCATAATTAGGTATTCTATTTTTAAATGTTTTGGGATACAAAAGTTATTTTTACATAGAGTCTACTATTTTTTAAATGTTTTGGGATACAAAAGTTATTATTATTATTATTATTTTTTTAAATGTTTTGGGTTACAAAAGTTATATACAAACTTGTTCAGTAAAGTCTAATTCTAGGAGTCTTGACTGACATTACATAACAACTTTTTTGTCAGACCAACGGATGGTAAGGACAATGTCAGAACGTTATACTTTTATGAAATTTTCCAATTATTCTAGATAGCGAGAAAATGCGTGAGGGAGCCTCCTCCGTGCATGCGAGTAAAAAGTCAATGTGCGATTTCTCTCTCCCTCCAAAATGTTTTCTCTCTCCCTCCAAAATAACAAAATCACTTTTCTTCTCCCTCCAAAAACAAAGCTCCTCCTCCCTTGCTTTTCTCCAGATCTAGATGAACAGAGTTGCTCCTCCCTTGCTCTTTTTCAGATCTAGACGAATCCCATCATTTTCTCTCCACCCTGAAATCAAAGACGAAGGCCCTGAAATCAGGCGAAGTCGAAAATTGTTAACTCGGGCGAAGTTGAAGAAATCGACATTTTCTCTCCACCCTGAAATCGAAGACGAGGATTAACCCAGAGAAAGCTTGTCTGAAGCAAAGGGTGTTGCAGATTTCACTGCACTAGCTAGGTCAGTAAGTTCATATTTCACTCCTATTGTTACATAGGGTGATGTTCTACTTGTGAGTTTGAGATAAAAATCAACATTTTTGAAGTACTTAATCACATATGCAGTATAAACTGATTTGTTTCACAATGAAAAATGGGTCGAAACCCACTTTATGAAGGGTTTACAACATGTTTCAAGCTTAAATTGCTCAAAAATGGGTCGAAACCCACTTTGTTTCAAGCTTTGTTCCATGTTTTGAGAAAAGCTTTTTCAACCTGACAGTATGTTACAGTATGAAAAATGGGTCGAAACCCACTTTTTTCTAAAAAGGGTTTCACATATGCAGTATAAACTCATTTGCTATATTTTGTTTTATGGTGGGAAAAAAGGGTTTCAGTAAACCCTTAATCAACTCAAGTTTGCTAGTAAATTAGTTTCTTAATCAAAGCAAGTTTGCTAGTGCTTACAAAATCATTATGCGATTATTGCTAACAGTATCACATTGCTAGTGCTTGGAATAACAGATAATCATTATGCGATTATTGCTTGAAAATTTTGTTTCTCAATGTGCAGGCTCGTCTTTCAATACCCTTCCGGCCATCCGGTAGCTTTAGACTATTCAAGGTAAGTGTACTAGGGTTGTTTCTTTCTCAAAGCTTTTGAGCACATTGATGGGTTCATTTTGTTACTTTAGTTATCATTTTTTTTTGTTACTTCTATTGTATATTCTATTTGGCCGGAACTGCTTGTATAACAACTCTGGTGGATCCTTAGTTGCAGCATTGTTCCCCAAAATAGACTATACATGGTTATTGTACTAGGATTTTTATCTATGCCTCTATGTTTTAACCGTTGTTGTATATTATAACACATATTTCAGGAATGGATAGTGTAGAAGATAATGAATGTATGTTGGTGGAAGAAAATTTAGAAGAGATGAGGGAACCTACAGATGGGATGGAATTCATCAACTTTGATGAGTTCCAACGTTATTATCATGATTATGGTAATAAAAAGGGATTTCCAGTGAAAGTAATGACTACTGAAAAAGATGGTGATGGAAAACCTATATTCATTCAGCTTTCATTTGGTCGGTCTGGGAAGGAAAAAAGTCGAGGAAAAAATGTCTTGGGATTGCGTGGGTTGAGCAAATGTGGTTGTCAGGCTAAGATTAGAGGTCATATACGGATTGATGGAACAGTTTTAGTGAAAAGAGTTACACTTGATCACAATCATGAGTTAAGCCCTGTTAAATCGAAATTTTATCGAAAAAATAGAAGTATGAGCTCGTATGTCAAGAAGAAGCTTGGTTTTAATAATAGGGCAGGTATTAGACCAAATAAGAGTTATTCGAGATGTGTGGTTGAAGCTGGTGGGCATGATATTTTGCCATTTTCCCTAAAAGATTGTTACAATTATTTGGACAAAATGAGGAAGTTGAGACTTGGTGAGGGGGATGCAATGACACTTCATAACTACTTCCAAAAAATGCAAGCTAATAATGTTGATTTCTTTTATATGATGGATTTGGATGATGAAGGTAGGTTGAGAAATGTTTTTTGGGTTGACGCATGGAGCATAACAGCGTACAAGGAGTTTGGGGATGTTGTTACTTTTGACACTACATACTTGACAAATAAGTATGAGATGCCATTTACTCCTTTTGTTTGGGTGAATCATCACGGTCAGTCAATTCTATTGGGATGTGGATTGATATGTGGTGAGATGGTTGAAGAATTTATTTGGCTTTTTCAAACTTGGTTCGTGTGTATGAATGACAATGCTCCGTCTACTATAATCACTATCAAGATAGGGCAATGAAAAGGGTAATTGAAATTGTATTTCCCAACACACGACACAGATGGTGCTTGTGGCATATTATGAAGAAGTTGCCCGAAAAGCTGTCAGGTTGCAATGAATATGAGGCGATTAAGTTTGCAATGCAAAGAGCAGTTTATAATTCCCTGTATCATGATGAGTTTTGAAGAAAATTGGCATGGTTTTATTGATAAATATAATCTGCATGAAAATGATTGGTTGAGTGGATTATACTTTGAAAGGGTGCGTTGGGTGCCAACATTTCAAAAAAATATTTTTTGGGCGGGGATGTCTTCAACTTAAAGGAGTGAAAGCATGAATGTTTTTTTTTAATGGTTATGTGAATTCGAAGACCACTTTGAAGCAATTCATAGAACAATATGAGAATGCACTACGAAGTAAGGTCCAAAAGGAAGCTGAAGAGGACTTTAAATCTTTTAGCCGAAGGATTCCTTGCATTACTCCTTATGCAATAAAGATAAAATTTCGAGATGCCTACACTACAAATAAACTTAGGGAGTTTCAAGAAAAGATAGCAGGGAATGTATGTTGTAGAATTGTCGGTGAAGTTATGGATGGGAGTGGCTTTGAGTTGTACACTATTAAACAAGACTTGGTGATAAATGATAGGCAACGATCAATCAATTTTATGGTCTATTTTAATGTTGTCGACTTCGCCATCAAGTGTAATTGTCAATTGTTTGAGTTCAGGGGGATCTTATGCAAACATGTATTGAAAGTCTTGTTTGAAAGAGGGATTCATGTTATACCTGATAAATATGTTCTTCGGAGGTGGATGAAAGATGTTAAGAGGGCTCATACGAAGGTTAAGATTGTTTATTCAGATTGGGGAATGAAACCTGAAAATGTTAAGTGGGCACCACTACTTCTAGTTATAGCATCCAAATTCATAGTCCATTAGCGGTTTGTAGCAAAGGACGACAGTCTAATTCAAGGATGAAATCCACCGTCGAGAAGATATGTAAAATGATACAAAGGAAAAAACACACACACACACAAAAGAATCAGACCATTGAGACTAATCTGGTATGTTTTGCAATGTGTTTTATGAATGTATATTTTTTTAAGTCAAGAATACTGAGTTTTATTTACAAATGTCATTTGTAGGGTTTACAGTGTATGCCTTATGTTATGCCTCGTGAAAGCACTGTAATGCCTTATGTTATGCCTCGTGAAAACAATGCGATGCCTCGTCAAAGCAATACACAGGTTTGTTTGTTATATTTACAAGGTATGAATCAGTAAGTATGTTTGCCCACTTATGATTTGTATGTTTGTTGTTGTTAAGGATGATAATACGGGGTCACACTATTTACAATCTAGAAGGGTTGATCATTTCTACTCGCTCCTCTCACAGGTACATATTTTGTATTTTGTATGTTTCTCCTTTGTAGGATTTGTTTGTTTGTTATATGTTTTGTACGCCTCTTATTATTTATTTTTTAATCTTTATTATTTATTTTTGCAGCCACCAGGTTCAAGCAACGAAATGGATTATACAAACTATAGGTTATGATTAGGTTGGTTAATTTGGTAATTGTGAATTAACTTAACCATGAATACACAAACAAAAACCCTAGATCAACTGCACTTTTGTTTGCATTGAGATTCAGCACTTCAAGATCTAATTGTGTGAAAAGTGAATGAGTCGAGAATGAATTTTCAAGATCTGTCTGAAACTTTTGATCTGTTTATTTATTGTCATCATTGTAATCGGGTACAATACCCAAATCCAAGTAATCGGGTTTTGATATCAGATAATATCCAATATCAATTGACAACCATAGTTTTGTTGTCATCATTTCAAACCTTTGAAGTTCTGTTTATTTATTGAAAGTACTGGATTTTCAAGATCTGTTTGAAACTTTTGATCTGTTAATCCATTGTTATGAGAAGTTATGTTTGATGTTCAAAACTTTCAAAACTTTTTACCCTTGTTTGATTCTTTAAGATGAACCATTATTCAGCATTGATCACCAGTATGGAGTTTACGAAAAGTGGTACGTTTAATGTTGATTCCAGCAATTACAAAGTTCCTAAACACAAGGCAGTAGTAGGTTCATTGGTAGATCATTCAAAGAGTGGCACTTGTATGCTTTTTGGTGTTGATTTTGTTAAAAGCTCATTGCAACCTACATCATTGGGTGCTCCCACTTCCATTGCAGTTCAAGATCATTCAACTGTCACTCTAGCATCATCAGATCAAGACAATGAAAAGCTTTCAGTCTCATCCAAGACATTGAATCAATTTGATTCAAATGGGTCTGGTAGTTCGGAGAAGCACTGCAACAGTTGTATATTATATTCAATGTATTATGCAATACTTGCACAAGGATTCAACCTGCAGGTTGAATATAGATGCTAAATATATTTACATTTTCCTTCCCTTCATGAATTTATTTCCATGCAACTATATAACTAATGTTGTCAAGTCGTGTATCATATTGTATATTAGCACTTACAAGTATGCTATTTGTGTTCAGGTCCGTAAGTTTGGGACGGCTCTTGGAAGACCTGTTGACCTCATGAGGTTCACTGGGTATGATGAGCTAATAGCTGAGCTTGATATGATGTTTGATTTTGGGGGAGGATTCATTGAGTGGAGCAACGGTTGGCATGTAATACAGACATACGAAGGAGGCAAATCAATACTGATTGGAGATCTACCATGCGAGTTACGTACGAGAACCTCTTAAAGAAGTAGGAGTTGGAACATTCATCTACAGTGTAGCTTATGATACATATTGTCGTCTTTTGGTAAATATTGTCAGAGTTGTAGTTCTTAGAACCTTTGATAGTTTATCCATTTTATTCAGGATCATATCTGTAATACTCATTTGAAGCTGCACTATATTTGAAGCTGCACTGTTTTCCTATTTCATCTTTCCACTTTTAATTCAAGAAGATGGGATTAAGAGAGTGGGAAGTGTGTTTTACATCTGTTGCTAGCCATCAGGACTACCTGGTACAATTATATACATTAGCACCTATGCTCGATGTCCTTGTTTCCAAGTTTGTCAGTGTCGATGAAGAACAAAAGTTCTTCCGTGTACTGCAAGTATCCACCATTATGTAGACAAATATGACACACATGAACTCCCTTCTTTCCATGCCAGACTTTTCAAAATTCTGATTAACTCACTCTATTTTGAAAGAAACAAACACCAGTGTGTTTTATCTACATGACATATGTCCTTTACAAGATTCACTCATATGGTATATTGACTACTATACTCTAAAACAGCTTCGGGTTTTGACAATTAGTTGCACTTCAAGGTACATTCTGGATTCACTTATGAGGAACATTCGCTTCCATACTCTTAAAAGAGCTCCAGGATTTGAAATTAGTTGCATATCCCCACAAAATTACTATGTGATTCGTCCTGCTAGTAACTAGGATGAGACATCAATATATCAGTAAGCTTAGTGATAAAATGCTCAAGCTCAAGTAGTATCACAATAGTCATGCATCAATCTTGTCTCTTAAAAAGTTGCAACCCCTCTCTTGACTCTTCTAACTATGAGGCTTGCTTCCATGGAAGAGCTTTGACAGATGCATAACCCCATTAAATGAAAATCAAATTTTCATCCTGCAATGCACGCGCGCTGCTTGCAATTTCCATCATAGGTTCAATTCAATTCAGGCACATAGCTTCCATTATAAACAACCACTTAAAAATCAAAACTTGAAATAAAAAAAATCAAATTTTGAAACAAACATCATACACACAGAAGCGTAATGCCTGCATAACATCTCTGAACATAATTCATTTACTCAAAATCACTACCAGTACACATCTATGAACATAATTCATTTACTCAAATTCTCTTCACAAGTACATTATAAAACAAAATTATATCTCACATATCATTCAAAAGCTTAAAAAAGATAAGTACAAGAATCAATATAACTACCACTAACATACTATTGATCAAGCCCCTTGTAAAAACCCAAGGATCGTTGACTTTGGTTTTATCTCTTTGATCATGAGTTTGATCGGCATGACTCTCAGGAGCATTATTTGGTTGGTTGGGTTTTACATCTTCATTGTCGTTTCTTCTTGACTGGTGCTCTCTTCCCGCCTCGTGTTATATTCTCACCTCGTGCTCTATTCTCATCTCTTTTGATCTCACCCAGAGGCTGTAATTTTCATAGGCTTCTTCAGCTGATGAGAAACCCTTGTACCCGTCTACTAGTAATAGACAACCTGGCCAAGTCATATATACTCTAGGTACACGCCCATGCACTACAAAAAAAAGGCCTTTAGGGACGTAGTCAAAATTGTCGCTATAGACAACATTTCGTCGCCATAAATATTGGGCGACAAAATATTCGTCGCGCAAAGGTTGTCACCACAGCTCTGTCTCGCAAGCCTTTGCGCGACGAAAAATAATCTTCGTCGCTACAAATGCCTTTTTTGCGCGACGACACCACAGCTCTGTCTCGCAAGTCTTTGCGCGACGAAAATACTCTTCGTAGCTACAAATGCCTTTTTGCGCGACAACACCACAGCTTTGTCTCGCAAGTCTTTGCGCGACGCAACTAAATCTTCGACGCTACAAAATCCTTTTTGCGTGACGACACTCTCGCAAATCTTTGTGCGACGAAAATAAATCTTCGTCGCTATGAAATCCTTTTGCGCGACGACACCAAAGATCGTTGCACAAGGGTGCGTCGTGTAATACTGTTTTGCGCGACGCTAATTTCATCGCAAGAAATAGAATTGTTCTTCGTGCAAAATATACTTATGCGACGATCCCTTTCGTCGGCTTAACTCAATGGTGACGAACCTTTCATCGCACAAGATATTCTTTACGCGACAACAATATTCATCACTCTAATGTTGTCACACAGGTTACGTCGATCCAAACACGCTTGATCTATTCTTATGCGACGAAAATTTTTGTCGCTTAAATTTCTGTTTAATAATTTTGAAATATTTTAATTCAAATATTTATTTTAATTAAATTTGAAATATTTATTAATTGAATCGTCTCACGCATAGAAAGGTTTGGCTAATTTATTTAAATACTATTAACTTTACAAATTAATAATGTAAAATCATATTGTATTCATTACAAATTAAAATTTTAAAACCGTACTGTATAGTTACAAATTAAAAAAATACATCAGTACATTTTTTAGGGATGTGGTGGCTGATGATGGTTTGTCGACAGTAGCGGGAGGCTCGACAAATTAATCCCTGACTGCTGGAGAGCCCCTAATAACATACTCCACCTAGTTTCCTCTTGTGCTTGTCGTTCCCCCTCCCGGGCCTCTCGGGCCTCCCTCTCCGCCTCACGCGCTTTGGCAGCATTTAACTCATTCTGTAATTCCTCCACTTTCGACTGTAATGATGAAACGATTCCGACTGAGCGCTGTGAAGCTGAAGATGAGGTGTTGACCTCACGAACTTTAGTTTTTCCCATCACCCGAACAATCTTTCCGGGTCTTGGACCTAGCGATTCCAATGTCTCCGTCAAAATATGTAATCCTGCATCAGGATTGTCCATTGTAGTTGTTCCAACGGAGTTCCTGGAGGATGCTGCGAGGCCACTCGCTTCATGTAGGCATCCCGCCTCTCCACCATCGTTTCCTTGATTAAAAAAATTATTAAAAATTAATAACTTTTAAAACAATAGAAGTGACAACATGCAAAAAATGTAAAGAATAAAACATACATGCAACTTCACGGCCACCTCATTGCCAGGTAGTGCATAAACATCCTTGAACATGTCAATTTCTGGGAATTTTGAACCCTCCTACAAAACATTGTTAAAATAATAAACCAACTAATATAAACATTTAATTGAATGTATTGACTAAAAATAAAATAATGAAATGAAACATGAGTTCACTTACTAGACGTCGTTCCTCCACCCTGTAAGAGAAGGGCAATGAACCAGAGTGATGTAAAATTTTCTTTTGACGTCGGTTCGCCTTGTTCGCCTCAGATCTTTTCTGTATAATTATTCAAAATATATATTAAACATATGCATTATTACATATATAAAAATAAATATGTTTTGCCTAATTAAATAAAACGTTAATGCTTACCAGAAATGTGGGAGTTCGAAAATGATCGCACAACCACACCCACTCATCAGGCCTATGCTCCAATTCGATTGGGGGTTGTGCCTTAGCACTATCCACATCAGAAAACGTTTGGAAGTATCGATGGAAATCATGCTTCCAATTCCTGTATCGATCCACGCACGTACCGATGATATATTCATGAATGTTTGGATCATTCATGTCAAACTCAAAGTTAACCTGAAATTTTAAATAATGTTTATTAGAGAATATTAAGGCCCAAAGAGATAAGTTATACCAAATCATGTAAAAATACAAGCATAAACATGCAAAACCTTCAAAACTTTCTGCATTATAAAGATTTTAATTATTAAAGGTTGAGATGAATGGCTAAAACTTACTGTGAGCGCGTCCAACACCTCGGCCTGCGTCTCGGGCTTGACCTCACTCCAAGATGAGGATGTCATCGGGCAATGGTTGCGAATGATTGCACCGATGTCATGCACCAACAAGCTATTAATCTTCGCCGATTGCGAGCGACGATGACTAGGATCCCACACTACGAGAATGCGTGTGTTAGTGGTTCGTGTGATCCTTTGGGATTTTAGTTGTCTACAGGGCCCCCTCGTTTTCTTTGCTGTTGTAAAAAACAAAAGAAAAAAATTTCAATTTGCCGAATATGATGAGGAAAACTTAAGTTTATTACCTCTAGGGAGCTCTCCATCTCCTTGGGGGGAGGGGTTTACATCCCCGGGCATGGTTACAGTCTCGAGTGCAATCTCAGGAGATGCTGATCGACGGTTTGTTTGTGTTTTCTTAATTTACTATAATCAATTTGTATCTCTGTCAGAATTTGCTCACTGTAATCAATTTGTATCCATTTGTTTGTGTTTTCTTAATTTATTGTGTTTGTGTTTGTGTTTGTGTCTCTGTCAGAAATTGATCCAGAAATTTACTGAATTTGCTCACTGTAATCAAGTTTGGAACAAGGCAGCCTGTTGTCACCATCTATTTCAAATAGCTAGCAAAGCAAAGTCTATGTGGGTGTCATGGGTTGAAAAAAAATCAAATGAAGAAAAAAAAAAGATTATGGACTATGGATATTCCCAAGGACTGCTCATGGGTGTGAAGATCTATTCTTAAAAGCAAAACTCAATGCTCTGCTCTCATGAAATACATAATTGAAGGGGGGAGGGATGTCTTCTTCTGGCATGACCCATGGACTGGAATAGGGATCCTACATACCATAGTTCCTTATGATAGAAGACAGAGATCATATATCCCTGAAAGTGCAAATGTCAGCAAGGTGAAAAGAAGTTCAAGATGGCACTTTCCAAGAGCCTCTGATAATGTCCTCAAGCAATTATGGGAAGAGTTTGCAAAAATAGAAACAAGAAGTCACAGCCATGATGACAAACTAGTTTGGTCATCAACACCCACTGGAGAGTTTTCTATTAAGCAAGCATACAGGGATTTGATGAGAGAAGGAAACATATCAAGATGGTACAAGATTGTATGGGATGCTAATGGAAGTCCAAAATAAAATTTTTTTTTTTTTCAACTGGATGGTACCCCAAAATGTGATTCAAACACAGAATCACTTCATTGTCAACTGCTCACTCTTGGTTCCTACTCATGATTTTCTTATAGGTCAATATGACCACATGAGAAGCCAGGAAAATTTATGCACAGCTGGTAAAAATATGAACATGTAATGTGCATATCTTACCTCTTACAGTGCGAATCTTCTCAATAAATTGTTCAGAAGTAGTACCAGAGTCAGATAAACTAAGTGAACCACGAACACGACTGATGCTTCCAGAGGCTCGAATTACAGCAATCTGATCTTTACCTCCTGTCAATCCCAGAGTCCAACTTCTAACTTTAGAGTATTTTCTGTGAGAATTACAGCAATCAGATAAATTTTTCATGTGAGAATTAAAAAAAGAAATAATGTCACAAGGCACTTTATTTGCTCTTTGATTTAATTTCAGTTTGGTAAATGCGATATAATTGTAAAACATACATCTCAGTAAGTGAAACAGAATAGATTACAAAATTTTGAAGCTTACTAAACATCAAAACATGCACATATAAGATCTTCACACTGTCATTTCACCCAACCTCAATCACGCTTTCCAGACAATACATTAACTATACAATGTATAATGAAGGAGAAAACTTGAATTTCATAAGGTTCGGGAAGAAAATTGGATAAATGGGGAAGAAGAACAAATTTTTTTTTAATTTCAACAGCAAATGTAGAGGAGATATAAATGTACATGTCTAGCATTTTATATGCAAATGTAAATCTCTACGATGAAGTTCAGGAAGAACTAAAGGAAGCAGCAATATTGAGAATGCTCTTGAAGCTGCTAATATCATTGGTTTATCCATAGTTACATCAAAGATCTCTTATTCAGGAGTGCCCTTGGTGAGTAGTAGACTTGTTAAAGCAGATTGTGCCCCCCCCCCCCCCCCCCCCCCCCCTATTGGAAAGATTACTGCCAGAGTGTGAGACTGGAAGGTTAGACACATATCTTATGCTGGAAGACTAGTGTTAATCAAGGCAATCTTGTTCTCGATACAGGTGTATTAGTCTAGGATTTTTATCCTGCCTACGAGTGTATTGTCTTTGATAGCTAATATATGGAATAAGTACCTCTGGTGTGGTGCTGATATGCAAAAGAAAGTAAACACTACCTCTTGGAAAAAAAATTGCATGTTCGAATAAAGATGGAGGACTTGGCATTTTGAATTTGAAAGTTTGGAACAAGGCAGCCTGTTGTCACCATCTATTTCAAATAGCTAGCAAAGCAAAGTCTATGTGGGTGTCATGGGTTGAAAAAAAATCAAATGAAGAAAAAAAAAGATTATGGACTATGGATATTCCCAAGGACTGCTCATGGGTGTGAAGATCTATTCTTAAAAGCAAAACTCAATGCTCTGCTCTCATGAAATACATAATTGAAGGGGGGAGGGATGTCTTCTTCTGGCATGACCCATGGACTGGAATAGGGATCCTACATACCATAGTTCCTTATGATAGAAGATAGAGATCATATATCCCTGAAAGTGCAAATGTCAGCAAGGTGAAAAGAAGTTCAAGACGGCACTTTCCAAGAGCCTCTGATAATGTCCTCAAGGAATTATGGGAAGAGTTTGCAAAAATAGAAACAAGAAGTCATAGCCATGATGACAAACTAGTTTGGTCACCAACACCCACTGGAGAGTTTTCTATTAAGCAAGCATACAGGGATTTGATGAGAGAAGGAAACATATCAAGATGGTACAAGATTGTATGGGATGCTAATGGAAGTCCAAAATATAATTTTTTTTTTCAACTGGATGGTACCCCAAAATGTGATTCAAACACAGAATCACTTCATTGTCAACTGCTCATTCTTGGTTCCTACTCATGAAAACAAGTAACTTCACCACTCACACGCAAAGTAGATTGGGAGTCTAAACTTTCAATTTCGATCAAAGGAATGCTTCACTCTGTGTGTTTGAGGACTGCTGAGGTGAATCCTGATAATGTAAAGCCTGTCTACATGGTTTCTTTCAACGCAGTAGAGGAGAAATTATTTTACAGGACAGAGTTACCTAGTTGGTGTTCTAGACTGCAAGAACTGTATGAAATTGAAGATTGTCCAGCTATTCTAACAGAAGCAGATTATTTTTCACCTGCATGGCTGCAATGCAGCACTGCGGTGTGGCAGGAGTACTGACTCGGTTTGCATCTGATTTGGAGGTTTACACTGTTTTTAGTTCAAAGGGTAAACAACATCTAGCCACTTGTTTATTCAGCTATTGTTGAAACAAAAGCTTGTGAAAAAGATTTTGGTCCTATAATGAGAAAGCGTCACAGATTTTTAAGTTTATCAAACTTGACAGTGAAATCAACCAATACATAAACAAAAAAAAATGAAGAATAACTCATCTACCTCTTTTACACAACAACACCTCAGCCCAAGGACAATAAGATTTAGGAAAAAAAACAGAGCTATAAACAGATGACAGATCTCATAGAATCACAACTTTTTCATCCCAGGCCTATTTTCTTAAAACCCAATCAACATTTTCTAGCT
Source organism: Berberis vulgaris (assembly GCA_963556465.1). Taxonomy (NCBI): domain Eukaryota; kingdom Viridiplantae; phylum Streptophyta; class Magnoliopsida; order Ranunculales; family Berberidaceae; genus Berberis; species Berberis vulgaris. The sequence goes on from OY747135.1 coordinate 73,348,206, forward strand.
TAGAACAAGATCAAATCAATTTCTATCTTCAAATATGAGAATCCACTATGTTTCCATCAACAGTAACATGATAGGATTCTACCTCCTAAACCTCCTATTCAGTATACTTATTCCCGGAGAAAGACATGTCATAAGACCACTAGTGCTGAAGAGGAATGAAGGATACTGTTAGTGCTTGTATTGCTGAGAATGCAACTGTTAGTGTTCTGTTAAGTACTGAGAGTGCTCTGTTTGTATGTTTGTTACTGTGAGTGCTCTGTCTGTATGTCTGTTAAGAATAGCTGTCAGTATATGTGAGAGCAGTTGTTAATATGCTAAGTGCTATAAATAGGAGAGCATTAGCAGAAAAGAGTCATTCATTGATCTGTAGAGAAATTGTACATTAAGCAAATTGCTCAAGGAGAGTTGGAGCCTCTCGAATAGCTCTAAAGGGAGATTAGCAATCTCAAACTTGCTATTACATTCTTTGTATCTACAATTTCTTTTGATCTATATACAATAAAATCTTTGTTTCTTCATCTTTACTTCATCTTGTCTTCTATAGCCATTCACTGCCTGATTTCCTCTTTATTTCAGTTTGTCTTCTGTAGCAGAATCATTGCTTGATTTCTTTATTGCTTGAATTGAATCCACAACAAGGAATTCTAACCTGCAAGAAAGAACAGATACCAGGTCAGATCTTATCAATTGGTATCAAAGCACTCGATTTCCTGTGAGATGGCTGGAAAGGGTGTTAATGCTAATGCAAGAATGGAGCTTATGGAAGAATCTATGGCTAGCATGCAAGGGAAAATGGATTCTCTGGACGGGGGTTTCCAAGAATTGAAACAAATGTTAGAATTGGTGCTAAAAAGACAACAAGAAACTCCGAAAACAGTTTCTACAAATGAAAAAGATCAGATTCCTCCAATGAATGTGGAAACCCATAGTCCAAATGGTGGAATGGGTGGATCTTCTTCACAAGGGTTTCAATTTGATAAGAGACATAAAAGATTAGAGATGCCTACTTTTGAGGGTTCGAACCCTGATGGATGGATTATGAAGGCTGAGCGATTCTTTGCACTCAATCGATATAGTAATGATGAGAAGATTGAAGCTGTTGTGATTGCTTTCGAAGGGGATGCCCTTCTTTGGTATCAGTGGGAAAGTAAGAGAAGGAGGATCATCTTTTGGGAAGAACTAAAGGGTTTTCTCTTGAAACAATTTAGGTCGACTCAAGAGGGATCGCTTTGTGAGCAATTCCTTGCGTTGAAACAGGAAGGATCAGTGGCGGAGTATCGAAGGCGTTTCGTCTCCCATGCGGCTCCATTAGAGTCTCTGAACGAAGAGGTTTACCTCAGCAAGTTCATCAATGGCTTGAAACCATCGATTCGGGCAGAGGTGCGAATGTTAGACCCCGGGTTCTTGGGTCGGGCCATGGATATGGCCCAGCGGGTGGAAGAAAAACAAAAGACTTTGGGCTTTTCCAAATTGAGTTTTCAAAGTTACAATAACAGGCCCGTCAGCGGCCCAAAACCATTTACAAATGGTTTGTTAGGGCAAGCTTCTCATCACTCATACAGAGATTTCAATCATCCAAACCTCTCTATCGAAAACGAAAGACAGGCGGCTGCAAAAGGGGACCTTCGACGATTCTCAGATGCCGAATACCAAGAAAAGAGGGCGAGAGGGTTATGCTTCAAGTGCGATGAGAAGTATTCACCTAGTCATCGATGCAAGAGGAAGGAAGTCAGTGTTCTCATCGCACAAGCCGAAAGTGAGGACGAGGATGAAGATGGTCAGGGGTGTGACGAGCAGAAAGAGCTTGATGTGGTTGAGATCAGTCGAGGAGTGGAAGTTTCTTTGAGTTCCGTCATGGGTTTGACAAACCCAAAGACGATGAAACTTGCAGGTGCTATATCGGGTCACGCGGTGGTGGTTTTGATCGACAGTGGTGCAACCCATAACTTCATTTCTCACAAAGTGGTCGATCAGGTGAAGTTACCGATATCAGCCACTGGAGGGTACGGAGTAATAATGGGGTCGGGTGATGCAATCCAAGGAAGTGGGGTTTGTAAAGGGGTGAAAGTATTGTTACAAGGGATAGAACTTCAGGAGGACTTTCTCCCATTAGGTTTGGGCAGTTCGGATGTTATATTGGGAATTCAATGGTTGGAGACTTTGGGAACAATTTCAGTAAATTGGAAAGAGCAACACTTGCAATTTCAAGTTGGGTCTGAAAAATTTTCACTCAAGGGTGATCCCTCTTTGGGGAAGAGTTTGGTGTCATTGAAGGCTATGTTACGCACTATAAAGCAAGAGGGGCATGGGTACTTGGTGGAATTGGGACATATGGCCCTATCAGAAAGCAGAGTTTCAGCAACACCGAGTGCAGTACTTGAAGTTTTAAAAAGGTACGATGAGGTTTTTCAGTTACCTTCAGGGCTGCCTCCAAAAAAGGGATATGAGCACGCCATTGTGATGAACGATGGAGCCGGTCCAGTGAATGTGCGTCCCTACAGATATCCTCAGTTTCAGAAAAATGAGATTGAAAGGTTGATCACCGAGATGTTATCTGCCGGCATTATACGCCACAAAGTGAGCCCTTTCTCTAGTCCCGTGTTGTTGGTTAAGAAGAAAGATGGAGGGTGGCATTTCTGTGTCGACCACCACGCGCTGAACAAGCAGACAGTACCGGATAGGTTCCCAATTCCCATTATCGACGAGTTGTTAGATGAACTCCATGGAGCTGATATTTTTTCAAAATTGGACCTTAAATCAGGTTATCATCAAATCAGATTACAAGAGGGGGATGAAGCCAAAACGGCCTTTCGAACACACGAAGGGCATTACGAGTTTTTAGTCATGCCCTTCGGTCTAACAAATGCGCCCGCAACTTTTCAAGCCTTGATGAATTCCATTTTCAGACCGTATTTGCGTAAGTTTGTCCTCGTATTTTTTGATGACATACTGGTGTATAGCAAAGGAGTTGAAGATCATCTGAGGCATTTGGAGATCGTCTTGGAGTTGTTACAGGTAAACCAACTGTTTGCGAATAAAAAAAATGTGAATTTGGTTGTTCGACATTGAGTTATCTGGGGCACAACATTTCGGCTGAAGGAGTGGCGATGGAACAATCAAAGGTTCAAGCCATGTTAGAGTGGCCTCAGCCAAAGAATCCTACGGAATTGCGGGGGTTTTTGGGCCTCACGGGCTATTACCGTAAATTCATACAGGACTATAGTAAGGTAGCATGGCCTCTCATAGCTCAATTGAAGAAAGACGGGTTCAAGCTCCGGTGCTCGCCATGCCGGATTTTTCTAAAGAGTTCGTAGTCAAGACAGACGCCTCCGGTTATGCAGTGGGAGCGGTATTGATGCAGGCACAAAGACCAGTGGCTTACTTTAGTCAAGTGTTGGGGCAATGAGCTAGGCTCAAACCCATTTACGAGAAGGAATTGATGGCCATTGTTTTGGCGGTTACAAAATGGAGGGCATATTTGTTGGGTAGAAAATTCGTGGTTCGCACTGATAAGAAGAGTCTACGGTTTTTATTGGAACAACGGGTCATTGGCGCAGAATATCAGAAATGGGTGAGTAAACTGTTGGGTTACCAATTTGAGATTCAATATAGATCGGGATCTTCGAATATGGCGGCTGATGCCTTGTCCCGACTTCATCCATCTCCTTCTTGCTCTCAACTAACGTTACCCACTTGGCGTGATTGGTCGGTATTGCGGTCTGAGATACAGGCGGATAGTGTTCTAACACAACTGAAACAACAGGTGTTGCAAGGTTCAGGACGGCTGGGATATACGGTGCTGCATGATATGTTGTTTTACAAAAACAGGTTGGTCATCCCTCAATCTTCTTCCCTCATCCCTATTCTTTTCATGGAGTTTCATGCTTCTCATGTGGGAGGCCATTCTGGGGAGACGAAAACTTATCAAAGGATAGCTAAGGAGCTATATTGGGTGGGAATGAAGTCAGATATCAGGAGACGGGTCAGTGAATGTGAAATTTGTCAGCGGAATAAAACTCTGGCTTTTTCTCCAGCAGGCCTGCTTCAGCCGATCCCTTTACGCCTACTCAAGTTTGGGACGAAGTTACTATGGATTTCATTGAGGGTTTACCGCGCTCTGGTGTTTACGATACCATTCTGGTTGTGGTCGGTCGTCTGAGCAAATACGCTTATTTCTCAGGATTGAAACATCCATTTTCTGCGGAAGGGGTGGCATTGGTTTTTTCGAGAGATATTATTTGCCTGCATGGAACACCATAGTCCATTATTTCAGATCGCGATAAGGTGTTTCTCAGTAAATTCTGGCAAGAATTATTTCGCTTACAGGGCACCGCCTTGAAGCACAGTACCGCCTACCACCCTCAAACCGATGGGCAGACTGAGGTACTTAATCGCTCCATTGAAAAATATCTTCGCTGTTTTTCTTCTGACTAACCGAAACAGTGGAGTAAATGGCTTTCGTGGGATGAGTATTGGTATAATACGTCAGTCCATTCGGTTTCCGGTTATTCCCCTTTCCGAGTTCTCTATGGCAGGGAACCTCCTCCTTTGATCCGGTATGCCATAGGCTCAGCAGTCACTTCTTCAGTTGAGCAGTTATTGATGGACAGGGATAGAGTGTTAGACGATCTAAAACAGCATCTATTGAGGGCGCAACAACGCATGAAATTTTAGGCGGATAAGTCCAGGCGTGATGAATCTTTTGATGTTGGGAGTTACGTATTTCTGAAGTTACGCCCTTATCGTCAGCAATCCCTGGTTTCTAGGACTAATCATAAGTTGTCGGCGCGTTTCTATGGGCCTTATAAAATTTTGGCAAAGGTGGGGGTGGGGGCGGTGGCTTATCGGTTAGATCTTCCTGTCAACACAAGGATTCACCCTGTGTTCCATGTCTCTCAGCTGCGGCGTGCCAAGGGACACTGTTTTCCTGTGAATCCTCTGCCTGATCAGCTCAGCAGTGATGGTGAACTGGTGGTTTTTCCTGAATCCTTATTGGATGTGCGTCCTAAGGGTAAAGGTGAGTTGGCTAAAGTTGATCTTTTGATTAAATGGCAAGGCTTACCTGCGTATGAATCCACTTGGGAAGACTTCGAGTAATTGAATCAGCAGTTTCCTTCTTTTCACCTTGCGGACAAGGTGCATCTTTGGGGGGGCGGGTATTGATAGGATTCTACCTCCTAAACCTCGTATTCAGTATACTTATTCCCAGAGAAAGACATGTCATAAGACCACTAGTGTTGAAGAGGAATGAAGGATACTGTTAGTGCTTGTATTGCTGAGAATGCAACTGTTAGTGTTCTGTTAAGTACTGAGAGTGCTCTGTTTGTATGTCTGTTACTGTGAGTGCTCTGTCTGTATGTCTGTTAAGAATAGCTGTCAGTATATGTGAGAGCAGTTGTTAATATGCTAAGTGCTATAAATAGGAGAGCATTAGCAGAAAAGAGTCATTCATTGATCTGTAGAGAAATTGTACATTGATCAAATTGCTCAAGGAGAGTTGGAGCCTCTCGAATAGCTCTAAAGGGAGATTAGCAATCTCGAACTTGCTATTACATTCTCTGTATCTACAATTTGTTTTGATCTATATACAATAAAATCTCTGTTTCTTCATCTTGTCTTCTATAGCCATTCACTGCCTGATTTCCTCTTTATTTCAGTTTGTCTTCTGTAGCAGAATCATTGCTTGATTTCTTTATTGCTTGAATTGAATCCACAACAAGGAATTCTAACCTGCAAGAAAGAACAGATACCAGGTCAGATCTTATCATAACACAGAATCAGATTGCTTTTCTACTAACTATAATATATTTTCGAAAGAGAAAACAAACCCTAACGTGTTGCAAGAATAATAGATATACAGATCTGAACAAACCTCAAATGAACAAAACAAAAACAAACAGTTGCATTGCTACATTTCAGGCAAGAAGAGACACTTACTTCCTCTGTAATCTCCAACATGGTCTTTTCCAAACTTCAAACTTTCCTCCTCAAATCAACAACCTCATTCCTCAAAACCTCCAAAAACTTCAATTCCACTGCAACCCAGATCTCCAAATTAAAATACGTGGTGAAGAAGATGAAGTGCGACTGAAGGCAGTGGTGGGCAGCTTGTGGTGGCAAGAGAGAGGAAGGGAAGGGAGATGTGTCCGGTGGTGGGGCGGTGAACTCAGAGAAGCAATTTGGGGACGAAAGAGTGAGAGGAGACGTGGGTTTGAGTTTTGATAAAATGGTTTGCGTTTGCGCGACGAAGCCTCCGTCGCGATATATCAGAGATTTCGTCGCGCAAGTATTCAAAATTTCACCCCCAATCTTTTTGCCGCCAGAATTATTCTAATTTCGTGCGAAATATTTCACCCCAAATTTTTTGCCGCCAAAAATATTTTAAGGGGGGAGCATTTTGTGCAACGAAATATTCTAATTTCGTCGCACAAACATCACATTTGTTTATTTTAGAGAAAAAAATTTATATCATTATTTAATTAATTAATTGAACTTCGACGTTAATTTAACAAATTTATGGTAAAAAAATTCATAGTACATTAACAAATTTAATTAAATGAACTAACAAAATACATAATATTATTAATATCTTGTAAACGACCTAACAAATTATATTCCTTCAAATGTATTTAATCTGAATCAGTAGAGTAATCACTTTCGACTTCTTCTTCAAGTTCATCTGACATGGTTGCCTCAGATTCTTCAAAAACTCCATCTTTTGCAGGTGATACCTCAACATCATATTCGCCATCAATCGGAGTAAGTTCGACAAATAACTCAAATGGTTGTTGGATAATGGGAATGCTTGAAGATGAATTCTCTTGATCAGCGGTGTCGTCATCACTGTGGTCATCAGAAGCCTTTTCAGGAATGTCCCATATATTTATGTGTTGGATCGTCTGGACTACTTTCCATCCACCACCGGCTTTAAGATCATCTAGATAAAAAATTTGTTTTGCCATAGTTGCCAAAATAAAAGGATCATGCTCGTACCAAAGTGTGTTTGTGTTCACACTTACTAGACCATATTCTCGTTTAATACTCCCGGCTTTATGTGGGTTTGTATCAAACCAACGACACTTGAATAAAATCACCTGGCAACAGTCTTTGTACAGTAATTGAATTACAGATGTCAGTTTACCATAGAAATCAACATCGGCGGTGTCGCCGTCCCCAGGTACTGATACGCCGCTATTTTGAGTGCTCAAATTGTTGGCTCGCTCGATAACCAGGAACTTAACACCATTCACATAACAACCCAAAAATGTTTCAGATCGAATATGACCTCTCGCCGGTTTTGATAATTCATCATCGTAAAGAGCCGAATTTACTTCCTTCAATTGTAACATCTATTAAAAAAATTATATATATTCAGAATATGTTGAATACCAATTATAAAAAAAAATAATGCAATATTATCATATTTTCTTATAGTTATCAACTTACGTGTTTGCGAAACCATTCAGGAAATAATTGACGGTGCTTCTCGGCCCGTAAATGTGCAGGATACTTACGCCTAAGTAGTTCTTCATGCTCCTCCAAAAATGGCAAGACCTCGTCACAATTGTTGAGTATGAACCAATGTGCAACTTCCATGTCGTTATCGCTAAACTGATCATTTGTTGGTGGCTCGCCAAACGATCGTGCGAGTTGCGCAAAAACAGAAAGTGTCTCACTTCTAGTACCACCGTCATTATTTCGTTGAGTTCGGTTGAAGGACGTCTCAACATTATGGAGATACATTGCACAATAAGTAAGTGATTCATTTGCAATATATGCCTCCACTATAGATCCTTCGGGTCTTGCCCTGTTCCGTACGTACCTTTTGTATGTGCCTAGTATTCTACAAAATATAAAAGATGTCATATTCGTTACAATAAATGAAGAATAGTTAGAAAACAAGCATATGAGTTACCTTTCTATTGGGTACATCCACCGATAATTGACCGGCCCACCAAGCTTTGCCTCACCCTGTAAATGTATCATCAAGTAAATCATGCAAGTAAAAAATACCGGAGGAAATATCTGTTCGAATTTGCATAAGATGTTAATAATATCGTTTTGCAACCTTTCTATATCTGATTTGCGCAGAGACTTTGCGCATAGCTGCTGGAAGAATCTCGACAATTCTGTAATAGGGTCAACAACACCCGATGGCAAAAATCCTCGAATAGCGATCGGAAGAAGGCGTTGCAGTAGTACATGACAGTCATGGCTCTTCAATCCCGACATTTTCCCATCACTCATTTTCATACAACGGGCAATATTAGATGTGTACCCATTTGGAAACTTCACAGAAGAAAAAAACTTAAAATTTTTTATCTTTACTGGCGGTTTAATTGCAAAATAGGGATGTCCCTTTACCCATTTGTCACCGACTTTCTTAAGCCATAACCATTTCTTTATACCCATGTTCATACAATCTTCCCTCGCTTTCACAGTGTCCTTCGATTTTCCTTCGATGCCAAGAATTGTCCCAACCACACTATCACACACATTCTTTTCAATATGCATCACATCTAGGTTGTGCCTGATCTTTAATTTCGACCAGTACGGAAGCTCGAAGAATATACTCTTCTTCGTCCAGTTCAGATGTGTAGCTGACCTGTGCAAATTAGTATCACGATTATCGGGATGTTTGCCAATCTGAGCAAATTCCAAGCTATTCAACTTAGCCAAGATGTCATCCCCCGACCATTCTCTAGGTCTAGTGTCGTTCTCCATTTTTCCATCAAAGTCCACCTTATTTGTTCGCCACTCGTGATCCTGGGGCAACCATCTACGGTGACCCATAAAACAAACCTTTCCCGCGTGCCAATCAGACGTTACATCATCGTTGCATATCGGACATGCCTTATAGCCCTGAGTACTCCAACCTGAAATATTTCCATAAGCGGGAAAATCATGTATAGTCCACATCACTGCTGCTCTCAACATAAACATTGTGTTGGTAGACTTATCAAATGTACGTACACCATTTTCCCATAAGTCTTTTAACTCATCAACCAACGGCCGCAAATAAACATCAATGTCCTATCCGGGATGACCAGGAATTAATAAAGTCATCATTGTAAATTCTTTGTTCATACTCATCCAAGGGGGCAAGTTATAAGGAACAACAACGACGGGCCAGGTGCTGTGAGTAGAGCTCATATTCCCGAACGGATTAAATCCATCAGTTGCAAGCCCCAATCTGACATTGCGCGGGTCTTCTGCAAAATCGGGATACATAGTATCGAATGCTTTCCAAGTCTCTCCATCAGCAGGATGTCTCAAAAAATCATCATCAACCCTTCCTTCATTGTGCCATCTCATATGACTCGCAGTGTGCGTCGACATGTACAGTCGCTGTAATCTGGGCTTCAGTGGAAGATAACGCAAAACCTTTTGTGGAATTTTCTTCGTTTTATTACTAGAATTAGGCTTATATCTTGGCTCATTGCACACAGGGCATGCATCCATCCCTTCAATTTCCTTATAAAATAATGCACAGTTGTATTTGCAAGCATGAATCTTTTGATACCCCAAACCAAGACCATTCAACAATTTCTGCGTGTTACGATAATCCTCGGGCAAAATGTTTTCCTTCGGAAGCATCCACTTCATAATTCCCATTAAATGAGAAAAACACTTATTCGACATATGATGTTTCACTTTGCAATGCATCAACTCCACAATGGCAGTAAGCAGGGAGAACTCTGTGCAACCGGGGTATAATGCTTGTTGGGCTTGTTTCAACAGTCTTTCATAGTTTTCTAACTCTTCACTTTGCAGTATGTTGGGAGGTACGGTATCTCCTACCATATCATCAATGCCATCTTCGTTCATCGATGCATATGGATAAGCGTCATTTATTATACCCATAACTTGGTCATTATCATTCATGGACGTTTCATCAATGTGCGGCACAAGTGGCTGGGAATTCGATGAAGTAGAACCAAATTCTCGTTGCTCCCCATGATAAATCCACCTCGTATAATTCAGAATCATCCAATACCTCGCCAAATGATATCGAACCATATTGAATGTCTGCCACAAACAATTGTTACAACATTGACACAGACACTTGATATGATTCGTCGTACCAGTGACATGTGCCCTTGCAAACTCAATGAAGCTCTCGATCCCATTTAAATATTCATCACAGAATTTGTCCTGATTTTGTATCCACTGTCTTTCCATTACGCCTATTTTCAGTTTAAACAAAACATGAGAATTAAAGAGAGTTAACGACACTAATGCAATTAGGTTTCAATGTGGAAAAATTTCAGCAGCATCTCAATTACAATTCTTCAAGTGGACGATGTAGATATTATTAATTAATAAATATCTAGTATGCACTCGAAATACAATGTGAGACACTCCCAAAAATCCACATGATAGCAACCTAATTTCATGAAATTTCAAAAAATAAAAAAATTAGCAATTTCCTCACCGTTTTCCAAGTGAAAAAGAGAGAAGATTGGAGGTGTGGCCGGCGCCGGCGACACAAAGAGAAGACAAAGCCTAATTAAGTGGTGGAAGCTTAGAGTATATAGTGAGAGAAATCAATCTAGTAGAGAAAAAGAATAAAATGAGATGAGAAAATAGTGAAAAACGCAGACCTGATTATTCTAATTCGTGGAGAAGATGAACAGGTCATAGCTTGTGCGACGAACCTGCTCGCTTTAAGCGACGAATCTTTGTTGGGAAGACTTTATGCGACGAAGCTTTCCACTTCGTCGCGATAGATATCTTCAGGCGACGACAACGTTTGTCGCCCTAGGATGATTTAGGCGATGAACCGGCTCTCCTTAAGCGACGAATCTTTGTTGTGAGTACTTGATGCGACGAAGGGTTCCTATTCGTCGCGTACGCTATCTTTAGGCGACGACGACGTTTGTCGCCCTAGGATGAAGACTTTAGGCGACGAAGCTTTCCAAATCGTCGCGTATGCTATCTTCAGGCGACGACAAAGTTTTTCATCCTAGGATTTTAAGGCGGTGAACCGGCTCTCTTTAAGTGAGGAATCTTTGTTGTGAGTACTTGATGCGACGAAGGGTTCCTATTCATCGCGTACGCTATCCTTAGGCGACGACGACGTTTGTCGTCCTAGGATGTAACACGTTAGGCGACGAAGCTTTCAAAATCGTCTCGTAAGATATCTTCAGGCGACGACAAAGTTTGTCACCCTAGGATGTTTTAAGGCAATGAACCGACTCTCTTTAAGCGAGGAATCTTTGTTGTGAGTACTTGATGCGACGAAGCTTTCCACTTCGTCGCGAAAGATAGCTTCAGGCGACGACAACGTTTGTCGCCCTAGGATGTAAGACTTTAGGCGACGAAGCTTTCCAATTCGTCGCGTACGATATCTTCAGGCGACGACACAGTTTGTCGCCCTAGGATGTTTTAGGCGATGAATCGGCTCTCTTTAAGCGACGAATCTTTGTTGTGAATACTTGATGCGACGAAGGGTTCCTATTCGTCGCGTACGCTATCGTTAGGCGATGACGACGTTTGTCACCCTAGGATGTATCTTTATTGGGAAGACTTTAGGCGACGCAGCTTTCCAATTTGTCGTGTAAGATATCTTCAGGCGGCGAAGGCTTTTGGTGCGTCGCGTAAGCTATATTTAGGCGACGAAATAGTGTGTCGCCAGAGGATATTAAAGTTGGTCGTTTAAAGTGGTCGACACGTAGCCCTAGGTATTTTAGGGTGACAAAATATTTGGTTTTAAGCGACGACATGTTGTCGCATATTAGGTATGCGACGAAGGCTTTAACTGCGTCGCGACAGAGGTTAAGACGCGACGAAACCGCTCGTCGCGTTAAGTAGTTAGCTATTTTTTGTACTTTCGTGACAATATTAAATATGTCGTCGCGCCATGATAATTTTGAGCGACAAAACTTCCCGCGTCGCGCTACGAGACGTCGCAAAAGGGGATTTTTTTAGTAGTGATGATAAACAACATAGGCTTTGTATGCCATTCCTGCGTTGACAAAAAAATAACATGATTGAATAATTTCATATAAACTCATTTACCATTTGAAAGAGGGTAACTGAGATTGAATAATTTTCATTTGAAAGTCTAATTGCCAGCAGAAGAAAAAAGCAATTACCCAAATAACAAAGGAACTCCAACAACAAAGATGAAAACTTTCATAACCTAAAAAAACCATCATGCAATCCTAAAACCAGTTGTGTGCTTCAACAATGGTGTGTATTCAATTTGAGTTTCTTATGATCCTAAAACCAGAAAACATGAAGAGCTTAAATTTGTTCAAATAGTTTTAGTAGGCATGGTTCTGAAATGAGTGGTCAAATTTGGATCCAACCTAGAAAACTCTTCTGTATCTCATTTCCAAGGGTATCCACCGTCGTCCTCCCGAAACCCACCACCTGAAATCAACCCGAAATGAAAAAAAAAACTCTAGATCTAGAAACCCACCACTTAAAATCAACACGAAATCAACGAAGAAACCCTAGATCTAGAACCCCGCCATCCGAAATTAATACGAAATCAAAGTAGAAACCCTAGATCTAGAAACCCATCACCAGACAACACGAAAAATGCAGTAGAAACCTTAGATCTATAAACCCACCACAAGAAATCCTCCAAAATCAAAGAGAGACTTACATTTTCTTCGAGGCTTTGTAGTGTTGAGAGGTTTTGAAGCTTTTTGAATGGGGACCGGTGAGTTCTTTAAAGACAAAATCGAATGGGGACTGGGGAGAGATGGGGATTTTTGGAACAAAGCTTCTTTTCTTCTGTTCATAGCTGGTGTCAAGAAGATAAGAGCTTATTTTCTTCTCTTCAAATCTCGAATGTGGAACAGAGCTTCTTTTCTTCAAACGGTGTCGAAGAGCTTCTTTTCTTCTTTTCTTCTGTTCGTCCAAAATTTTTGAGGAGAGAGAGACTATGTTCCCTCCCTCGAAAATTTAAGAGCAAATATATATATATATTTTTTTTATCAAAACACATGTGAGGGAGGCTCCCTCACACATTTCCTCGTTATCTAGAAAAACTGGAAATTTTCTCAAGGTCGACCAAGTTGTTTTACTAGTTTTGTTACTCATGTCCTTTAGGAAGGTTTAAAAACCTTTAAGCCCTTAGCCTTCAAGTCCGTTCCATTTACACTTAGAAGGCTTATTTTTTGAAGTGCTTAGAAACTAATTTCTAACTGGAGTTAGAAGTTCTGAATGAGCTGTTTGTTTTGCTTTTGAATGAGCTGCTGATTAGAAATTGAAAAATTAAAAGGTGTTTGTTTTTGTGCTGAATGAGAACTGTTTGACAATTTTGCCTCACCGAGCTGAAAAATTTATGACATGAATATTGTGTTTGAAATAATACCCAATAATTATTCAAACTCTAGATAATGTTACAATACCTTTCATTACAAAAATATGGAAATATGACCAAGTATATTTAAAAAAATTATTAAACCAAATTTCTTACTAATATTTCGTTTGCAATACGATCTCGTAAATTAACCATATCAGTTTGTTCACGCGATCCAAATACTTGAGACAATTGTGGTTGTTCATTATCAGTTTGCTCGGTTCTTCGTGCATACATGCTAAAAACTTGAAAATATACATGAGAGGGAGAGTTGGAGAGATGAAGAAAAACTTGAAAATACAAAAAAAAAAAGATGAATGAGAGAAAGGATATAAGTTTCTTACCGAGTCCTTGTGAAGGTAAGTAGAATCACAATGCTTGGCGAAGATAATGAAGGTGTGCCGTCAAAATTTACCTCTACTTTTTTTTAAGAAGATGGGGCAACAATTGTCATTACAAAATTATGTTAAAGTTATTATTGGAATAATTTTTTACTCGGTGCTAAGTGATCAGCCTCCCTATTGCTTACTCAAATCAGAAGTAAAACTTCTGATTAGAACTAAAAACAAATACTCTAAACAAGATGGTCCACTTCTTATTAAGACTTCTGACTCTATTCAGAAGCAAAAACAAATACCCTCTTAGTCAGCTCTTTTTAAGGCCCACGATCATCTTGATTTTAGTTGACCTTTATATTCACATGTCTTAGTCTTATTGCCAATGACTTTGGTTGACCAACTATTCTTGACTTTGACTTGAGCCATTACATTTTGCATCTTCGTGGCTTGACTTAAAGTGTTCCTTGGGTCTTGAATACTCTTTTCTTAGGATTTTATTTGAATCTTCACGAGTCTTGATTATCAATCCTAAATGCACGCTCACCGCCATCTAATTATTTTGATATTGGAGTGCATTTTGAGGTACACCTTGTTCAATTCAATTCAATAGTATAATAACATTCATGTAGTATGGGTTCGATCTTAGATCAGAAATACCATTCCATTTATACAAACTAGTGTACTAGCTATGCAGTTGGCAGTTGGCACAACCATACACTTTTCACACAGTGTGTGCATGTGTCGTACAAAGTCATACCTTCGGCATGCCACCTTGGTCCTTGTGTCGTGTTTTCAACACTCCTTAAATAGGTCACTAAATTACCAAATTTGAAAACAGACTATGGGTTACCATTAAAAAAACACAAACCTGTTGTTATATGGTTTATAAAACACACATTGAAAATCAGTATATCTATCAAATGAAAATTTGAGATTTATAAAATCACTCCAATAGATTTTGGTCCTTTCACGTTGGATTTAAAAACATATACAATTTTTTTTTATTGCTAGATGGGTGGGTTAATGTTTGAGTTGAATTAGGGATTTGGGTTCAATTGGATTTGAATAGAATTAGGGGCAATTTCAAAAATTTGTAAGTTGTGTGAGGGCTTTATCAGAATTTTGAAAAGTTCGAACACACGCACAGCCAACTTTTCAATTGCTAAAAATAAGGGGAAGAGAACGAGATGGGACTTTTATAATTTGGCGAATGCAATTTGGACATTTGAAAGACGATGGATTACATTTTTTTTCAGTTTCTATGATACCCTCAACAACTATGTGAAACCATCGTGACTACAGTGAAACAATCTGGAAAGCAAAATAAACACTATAAAGTGGTAGGATATTGAAGGTTTCCTACCTGTCAGTGAAGCTAGCAGAGCTTACACAGACTATTTCACATTGCATTTGAGCCCATGTAAATTAATCAGACAGTTGATAACACTAAATTCTCAATAAGATAATGATTTTGCAATATCACCACTCGCAATGTTTCCTCAATTTTGCCCTAATGTTTCCCAAAATTTACCCTAATTTCGATGAGAAGAAAAAGGGGATAAAAAACAACATAAGCAGACACAGGGAAAGAGAGATCGAAAGAGCAAAGGGTGGAGAACGGAGTGAGGGAGGAACTCAAAGTGGATCAAAATTTTAAAATCAAAAATAAAACTTTCAAGCAAAACAAAATGTGGGGGGTTTACCAGACAACCATGTGTGCGCTTGGAATCGTTGTTTCGTTGTTGGCTGGTGTCGAGGCTTCCATTGATGGCAGAGGTGTTTGTGTTCGTCTTCGGAGGAAAATCACAAGGGCTTGGAAACAATAATCTTTAGGGATTGGAGAAGGAGAAGGGGTGGATCTTTCCTTACTCTCTGATGTGATGAAGGAGAACTTGTGGGCGATGGGAAAAGATGTTAGGTGAGATGAAGATGATAGCTCTGTGAAGTGATGAAAGAGAACTGGTGGGCGGTGGGAGAAGATGACGCGTGAGAGGAAGATGAAAGGGGGAGACATAAAATTTTAAGTTTGGTGAGAGCAGGTTGGGAATTCGAAAAATGATGGAGTGACCTTCAGTTGAACAATGACCTTCAATGGTAGTGAGATAGAGACGAATGCAACAAGAACCTAATTGGTGTACTACGTTCTTTTGGGAAATAGTTGTAGTTCTCGGGTAAAATTCTAATAAATACAGTCTTTATGACTTACAATTAGTCAATTCTTCTTAATGCCCATGATCATCTTGATTTTCGTTGACTTTTATATAGTTATAGTCATACTACCAATGACTTTGGTTGACCTACTCTTCTTGACTTTGACTAGAGCCATACATTTTGCATCATGGTGGCTTGACTTAAAGTGTTCCTTGGGTCTTGAATACTCTCTTCTTAGGATTTTATTTGAATCTTCACGAGTCTTGATTATCAATCCTAAATGCATGCTCACCGCCATCTAATTATTATGATATTGAAGTGCATTTTGAGGTACACCTTGTTCAATTCAATTCAATTCAATTCAATAGTATAATAACATTCATGTAGTATGGGTTCGTTCTTATATCAGAAATACCATTTCATTTATACAAACTAGTGTACCAGCTATACAGTTGGCACGACCATACACTTTCCACATAGTGTGTACTCGTGCCGTATGGTATCATGCCAACCTTGGTCCTTGTGTCGTGCTTTCGATACTCCCCAAATAGGTCACTAAATTACCAAATATGAAAACAAATTATGGGTTACCATTAAAAAAATTAAACCTCTTGTCATATGGTTTACAAAACATACATTGGAAATCAGTAATTCTATTAAATGAAAAATTGAGATTTATAAAATCACTCCAACATATATTTGTCCTTTTACGTTAGGTTTAAAAAAATAACGAAGGCAACGACTATTTCACACTACCTAAAGTACTGTCCCATACCACATACTTTATTTTCCACACCACAAATAAAAACTCAAAATTTTAAATTTTCTCTCTCCTCCCTCTCTTTATCTTCTTCTCTTCCCTTCTTCTCCTCCCTCCCCCTCTTGCCCATCAAACACCACCATCACTCGACCATCATCACCACCACCCAACCACTTTTTTCCATCCTGCCACCGCCACCTTTCTCCCTCTTTTCTCCATCAAGCACTACCACCACCCCGCCACTTCTCTCACACTCTGTCTCTGAAAACAAGGTATTATCCTTGATTTTGGTTCAATTTAAACTCTCAATTGAGACCGATTCTCAAGCTCATCGAAACATAAAAATTGTACTAATCTTAGTCATCTAATCAACACAATTTGAATGAATTAAAAACGTTGTGAATTGAACAACTTATGGTCATTTTACTGAACTCACTCAAAAAAAAAAAAAAAAAACTAGGTATTGTCCCTGATTTTGGCTAATTGATGCGCTCAATTGAAACCGATTCTCAAGATCATCAAAACATAACAATTGTATTTCTCTTAGTTACCTAATAAACACATTTTGAATCAGTTGAAAAATGAGCAAGTTATGGTCATTTTACTAAAGTCACGCAAATTTGTCTTGCAAAGAAAACGTGGCAGTGTCTCTGACTTTCGGCTAACTTATTGATTGAGGCCAATTCTCAATCTCATCAACACAGGAAAAATGTAGTACTCTGCGTTATCTATAAACACAATTTGAATCACTTAAAATGTTTTGAAATGAGCAAGTTATGGCCATTTTACTAAACTCAAGCAAATCTATATCGAAAAGAAAACGGGGTACTGACCTTGATTTCGGGCAACTTATACACTTGATTGACACCGATTCTCAAGCTGATCAAAACACCAAAAATGTAGTCCTCTGTGTTATCTGATAAACACAATTTGAATCACGTGAAATGTATTGATGAGCAAGTTATGGTCATCTTACTAAAGTTGCACAAATATGTCTTACAATGAAAGCGGGGCAGTGTCTCTAACTTTCGGCCAACTTATACTCTCTATTGAGGTTGATTCTCAAGATCATCAAAACAAAAATTATAATACTTTGAGTTATCTAATGAACAAAATTTGAATCGCTTGAAAATGTTTTGAAATGAGAAAGTTATGGTCATTTTACGACAAACACTCAAACTATCCAGAAAAAAGTCTGTTTTCACCCATTCGCATTGGGCAATGTGAGGAGGAGTCTCAAATTCGCCCAAACCTGTGTGAATTAAAGTGTTCAATTTTCCCAGATCTATGAAAATGACAGGCTTGCACTCGCATGGACCTTTACGAATGTGAGACTCCCACTAGCATTGTCTAATGCGAATGGGTGAAAACAAACGATTTTTTTCTGAACAGTTTGAATGTTTGTCGTAAAATGACCATAACTTTCTCATTTCAATTTTTTTTCAAGTGATTCAAATTGTGTTCATTAAATAACTTAGAGTACTACAATTTTCATGTTTGATGAGCTTGAGAATCGACCTCAATAGAGAGTATAAGTTGGACGAAAGTGAAGGACACTACCTTTTTTTCATTGCGGGACAAATTTGAGTGACTTTAGTAAAATGATCATAACTTGCTCATTTCAAAACATTTTTAAGTGATTCAAATTGTGTTTAATAGATAACTCAGAGTACTACATTTTTTTTGTTTTGTTAAACTTGAAAATCAGTCTCAATCAAATGTATAAGTTGTCCGAAAGTCAGAGACACTACCTCATTTTCTTTTCGGGACATATTTTCAACTGATTCAAATTGTGTTTATTAGGTAACTCAGAGTACTACAAATTTTATGTTTTAATGAGCTTGAGAATCAGTTTCAATTGAGCGTATCAATTGGCCAATGTTACCCTATTTTTATGTTTTGAATGAGTGATAGCTAGGCTGTTTTGTGAAGAGAGGAGAAGAGGGGAGATCGACTGTCACGCCCCGACCCGCCACAGAAATCGCAGCGTGCCGATGCGTGAACTAACCCGTAACACAAACGGACCGTAACTGGCCACAACATCATAATATAACACATTCTTGATACGAGAATGAAACAGAAATAAAACTACGATAAAATTTGAACAAAATAAATATATATTTGATTCGCCCCGCCAGAGTCATAGCGACAAAACCAGTATACAAACATCTAGTATAACAATATAGTACACCTGATAACACAAAGGAAGCAAAACAAACCCGTACAGGGTGGACACGACCAAACAGCACAAAACGCGCCTACAATGGAAAACGGGGCCTACGCGCCACGATCAGCAGGAACGCCAACACTGCCTGCACTCCAATAGAAGCACACCCCTTGCGGGGTCAGCAAAGCACAAAGCTAGCTGGTGCGAGCGAACTAAATACCAATAATAGAATAATAAACAAGAAAAATTCATGCCACACAACCATTTATAAACAACAAGTTCTAAAGTCTAAATCACACCGTGTCTCTAAGGATAATGTTTCTAAGTTCAAGCAACAACACAAACATTTCAGATTCCACAATAACTACAAGGTTACGATATATGCCGATGGAAATAAAGACAATCTCATAATTTTTCCTAGTCTCCTAGGTATAGCAATCAAGTCGAAACCAAAAATTCTGTAAAATTCTGTATAAATGTCTCATATTGTAGGTATCCGCATACCCTAAGAATGTGTCTCACCCAGACACATCCCACAACGTGCACTAGTACCACTTCGGGCTTGTTTGTATCCTAATGGGGTGTCATCTGCCAGGATACAAACTCCAACATCCCGAACGATTGGCCTAACACGACCAACCTAACACAATCATACTCAAGCGCGCTGGGAGGGAAAGCGAGTAATCTCCAAAGCACGTCCTCCGGGACCCGTCCTACTGCACCCTATAGTGGCAAGTGCGTGCGGGAGCTCACCGCACCTCAGCAAGCTTGCCACATGCAATAGCGTCCACAATGTCAGGTGCGAGTCATCTCAAGCACCATCCAATTCACGATGCGAGTAAGCTCCTAAGCATCGGCACAACAGGCATTATAGCGGAGTAAATACATTTATACTAACATCCACATGCACAAATGACGAGTCTGTACATAACCAAAGGTAACAGACGTGCAATCATAATCAATTTGGCAATTTTTTTTATAAAACCACGACTATGCCAGGGTCCCAACATGACCCAATTCACCACGATAAATTTATTCGAGTAAATTATCATATATGCTCAAGACTCAGCAATCCACGGTAAAACATGACGTACTATGCAAACTCGAAAATGAAACATACAAGTCCATGTCATTACACCAAAGCCTAATCACACCCAAAATGCATTCACTATTCGATTTCATTCAAGTATATCATGCTTTCAGGAAACCCAATACATAATTCATTCACAAATAACCAACACAATCATCGAAATATCTGAAAACCCCGAATTTCGGATTTGGATTCAATTATACATAATCAACGGTATAATGTAAAAATTAAATTCAGGATTTCAAATAATTATTTCTCAAAATAAATATTATAATTCCACTCACCTGGGCGGAATGGATTTTCAAAACCCAATTCCTACCGGTCGAAGCTCCTAACTCGCAAAACCACGAATGCGGGACCACGAAATTTTTTTAAACTGTAAGGCGGACTCGAAAATGAGTAAACTAGCCGAAAAATTAAAAAAAAAAAAAATTACAAGCGGCGCGTGACTGAAAGAAAATCTTACAGCCAATAAAAATTCAGCAAACACCCCGCCGAAATCCAAAGTTTTGCGAAAACGCGCCGAAACCCTCCCTACTCCGGTCTGATCTCCTCCAAACTGCACAACAGGCTGGAAATGGGTCTAAAAACACTCGGAGTCACGAATGCGATGCTCACCCACACACCCAAAGCCCGGATTCATGCCGAAGAATCCTCAAAACGAACATGCACCCTGATTTTTTTGAAAAAATTTGGCCAACCCCAAAATCAACATTACATGTCGGTTATAAGGGCTCCCAAAGACGCCACCAAGGCCCCTCCACGTCTGATCGGAGCTATGAAAACCGATCAAACAAATCCAACCCCAAACCCAAATGAAAACTGATTTTTTTTCTTGCGAAAAATCAACAAAGAAATGAAGAGGGGAAAGAAGAGAGGAAGAAATGAGGAGGAGGATGAGGTGAGCTTTGGGGGACGAAAATCAACAAACACCACAATTTTGTTCGCTGGGGACGAAGAGGGCGAAGGGAACCTCGCACTGTGAAGAGAAAAAAAAGAAAAGGAAAAAGAATGAAGAAAAGGGGGGGGGGGGGGGGGGGGGGTCGTTTTAAAGGGTGGGTGGCTATGCACCCCACCGCACTTACTGAGTACACCCTGCCCAAAATCTTTTTTTTTTAAAAAAAAACGCAGATATTACATCATACACACCTTAAAAGAGATCTCGTCCTCGAGATCGGGAAAAAGCCATGGCAAGAAAACCTAGGCGAAAAGCTCGGGGTATTTTTGTCTCATCTAGTCCTCCAGCTCCCAAGTCACGTCACCCGTTCGGTGGCTCCACTGAACCTTCACTAACTTCACTGTCCTTCGACGAAGTTGTTTCACATCATCATCAACAATGACTACTGGCCTCGCTGGATACGTCAACTCATCCGAAATCTCCACCTCAGCAGGCTCTATAATCTGTGACGGGTCTGCCAAACACTTCCGCAACATGGATATGTGAAACACGTCGTGGATACCTGACATATTCTGCGGCAAATCCAATCTGTAGGTCACTGGTCCAATCCTCTCAGTAATCTCATATGGCCCTACATACCTCGATGCAAGTTTCCTACGACTTCGAAACCTAACAACTCCGCGCATCGGGGAAACTTTCAGAAAAACCCTGTCACCAACATCAAACTCTAACTCCTTACGCCTCCTATCAGCGTAACTCTTCTGTCTACTCTGGGCTGTCAACAAACGCGCTCTAATCAGCTCAATCTTCTCAGTAGTTTCTCTGATCACATCCGGCCCCATCATAATTGACTCTCCAATATCTGCCCAACAAACAGGGGACCTACACGGTCGTTCGTAGAGTGCCTCAAACGGTGCCATGCCAATACTTACGTGGTAGCTGTTGTTGTACGCAAACTCGCATAACGGTAGGTGATCTTCCCAACTGCCCCCAAAGTCTAAAATGCATGCTCTAAGCATGTCTTCCACTACCTGATTCACTCACTCAGATTGGCCATCTGTCGGTGGATGATAAGCTGTACTCATGTCCAATCTAGTACCCATAGCTTGCTGAAAGCTCTGCCAGAAGTGGGCTGTGAAAAACGGATCTCTGTCGGATACAATCGAAACAGGCGACCCATGAAGGCGGACTATCTCCCGCATGAACAACACTGCTAGACTGTCTGTCGTCCGATTCCTACTGAATGAAATGTGCATACTTCGTCAACCGATCAACAATGACGCATATCGACTCATTACCTTTCCTCGACCGTGGAAGTCCATCGATGAAATCCATAGTGATATACTCCCACTTCCACGTCGAGATATCCAATGGATGCAATAACCCAGACGGTCTCTGATGCTCAGCTTTCACCTGCTGACAAGTCGCACACCGTGCCGCAAACTCTCCAATGTCTTTCTTCATGCCATGCCACCAGAAAGAACGTCTCAAATCTCGATACATCTTTGTTCCACCGGGGTGAATTGTGAAACGAGATCTATGAGCTTCCCGTAAGATATCTTTTCGCAACTCCTCATCAGACGGAACACAAAGCCGCCCACGAAACCGCAACCCTCCATCTGAACCCACTGACCAATCGGTAGGGCACTCATCCAATGTGTCCACTACCAAATCTGTTATCTGCTTCGTAATCACTAGATCAGAGGTCTGTCTCTCCACCACTCTACTGATCAACGACGGATAAACTGCTAAACCCGCTATCATGCTGCCTTCTGTACTGAAAGTAGGCTGAACTGCAAATGAAATTAATGTCTCAAGTGTTCGGTACTCCTGAATCATCATGGTTGCCATCACTGCATGTCGCCTACTCAAGGCATCTGCAACCACATTGGCCCTACCAGGCTGATACTGTATCTCGAAGTCATAGCTGCTAAGGAAATCAATCCATCATTGTTGCCTCATATTCAACTCCCTCTGAGTGAATAGGTACTTCAAACTCTTGTGATCTGTGAACAACTCGAACTTCTCACCATACAGATAATGTCTCCAGATCTTCAAAGCAAAGACTACGGCTGCCAACTCTAAATCATGTGTCGGATATCTCCGCTCGTGGGGTTTCAACTGTCGAGACACATAGGCTACGACCTTCTTGCCTTGCATCAACACTCCACCCAATCCTGTACCGCAAGCATCAGTAAATACCACAAGTCGGCTACCAGGTGTCGGAATAGTCAACACTGGTGTTGAAGTCAACCGAAGCTTCAAAGTTTCAAAAGCTTCTTCACACTTTTCTGACCATACAAAAGGAACATTCTTCCTAGTTAATTGAGTGAGTGGTGCCGCAATCAGGGAAAATTTCTCGATAAACCGTCGGTAATAACCAGCCAAACCCAGAAAACTATGAATCTCTGTCACACTACTCGATCGTCTCCAAGACTTCACTGCTTCAACTTTCTCGGGATCCGCTGCAATACCTCCACTAGAAATGACATGCCCAAGAGATTGAACTTCAGGCTCCCAGAAATGACACTTACTGAACTTTGCATACAACTGATTTTCTCTAAGTGTCTGCAAAACAATGCGAAGGTGCTCTCTGTGCTCCTCTAAACTCCTCGAGTACACTAAGATGTCGTCAATGAAGATTACCACAAATTTGTCCAAGTATGGACTGAACAATCTATTCATCAAATCCATGAAGAAAGCTTGTGCATTTGTCAATCCAAATGGCATGACTGGAAACTCATACAAGCCATAACGGGTCCGAAAAGCGGTAATTGGAACGGAATGTTCCTCAACTCTCATCTGATGATACCCAGACTGCAAATCTAACTGTGAAAACACTACGACTCCCCTCAACTGATCCAATAGATCATCAATTCGCGGCTATGGATACTTATTCTTGATGGTCACTTTATTCAGATCTCGATAATCTATGCACATCCTAAATGATCCATCATTCTTGGATACAAATATTGCTGGAGCTCCCCAAGGTGAATTGCTCGGCCGAATAAACCCCTTACGAAACAACTCATCAAGCTGTAATTTCATCTCTTCCAATTGCTTAGGAGCAAGCCTGTACGCTGATTTAGATATAGGTATAGTACCATGAACCAGGTCAATCCGAAACTCTACCTCACGACGAGGAAGGATACCAAGAATCTCCTGAAAGACATCAGGGAACTCACACACAACCTCTACAGAACTGGTGTCGGGACAGAAATCTCAAGAGAGCTAAGAAAACTCAACATCAAAGAAACCGAATCAGGCTCACAAGCCAACACACGAGGCGAAGCATCAGGTGGCGCTAACATCACCGACCTATGCAAGCAATCAATGATCACCGGATGACTGGACAACCAATCCATCCCTAGAATCAAATGATATCCCTCAAAACCCAAAACAATAAAGTCAAACACGAAGTTGTACCCCAACAAGGAAAACTCGAAACGGGGACAATATTCCCACAACCAAACAGAACTGCCCAAGGGAGACACAACGCACAGGGGCTCCGGCAAAGGCACTACCTCAAGGTTGTCTCTAACAACCAACTGTCTAGAAATAAAAGACCTAGATGCTCTTGTATCGAAAAGAGCCTTCAACAGGGAAGATGACGAATGCACAAAACCTGACACACAATACATATATCCTGATTCACATAACAACACACTAACATGCAATTTTTCCTACGCATAATGCACCTAACACAAATCTTTCTACATCTGGCACACACAACTACTAAAAATAATAATAATAATAACATACCCTCAACATTTCCCTAACCGGGAATAGCTGCTAGGCGAACAGGCGGTGCTGGGAGAGGGACTCTCTGACCAATTCCAGGCGCAGGTGCTAACTGTCCCTGAGGCGCCCTCGGCTGTGCTGGTCCATCCCTATTCTGAGGACAAAGTCTAGAAAAGTGCCCTAATTGTCCACAAGTATAACAAACTACATGCTCCCATCGATTTGTCTGACCTCTTGGACAATCACGGGCTACATGTCCTTCCTGACCACAAGTGAAGCAACCGCTCCTAGTTCCTGTATGACCACCCCACCTAGGTTGTCTTTGTTGCTGCTGCTGCTGTCGATGATCTCCTCGATAATGTTTGTCACCTCTGCGGTCTCTGCCAGTCCTAACTGGTCGGGCTCTACCAGGGTCTCTCTGCTGGACAGCGACACGCTCTGGCTGCTGTGCCTGCTCAATTGTCTGGCTTCCTCGGCCAAACCTCTGATTACGTTTTGAAACTCTAGCTCGTCGAACCAAAGTCTCCTATCTACACTCGGCGTCCACTCGCTTCTGACTCAAAGTGACGTCCACTAATCTCTCAAAAGGACGATCGATCATCACCATCAACTGTTTCCTTAGCAACGGGTTCAAACCACTCAAAAACTTCATGTTCTTCTTCTCTGGAGTATCTATAAAACAAGTGGCATAACGGCTCAACTATGTAAACTCGGCCAAGTATTCAAAAACAGATCTAGAACTCTGCTGTAAATGTAGAAACCTGTACACTATCTTAGCTCTGGCAGAATCAGGAACAAAATGTTGTTCAAACACCTGGAAAAATGTATCCCACTGCATCTCTGACACGTCACGACTCTGCCTCACTGAATCCCACCAGTACATAGCCTCTCCGTCAAACTGGTGTGCTGCTAACTCAGTACGTTGTAAAGGTGTCAGCACCATCCTCTCAAATATGAGCTCTACCTTACGGATCCACCGATCCGCAGCTAGAGAATCTCCAGTATTATCAAATCTTTCACCACCCAAGCTGACAAAATCTCTGTTGCGTCGAGTAAACGGATCCTCTGACTGACTGCCCTGCCTCATATTCTGTGCCAACTGGGTCATCACTTCCATAAAAGCCTGAGAGACATCCTCTCCAGCAGTGCCTGATCCCTCACCCTGGGATCTCCTACCACGTGCCATCACCAAACAACCTCTACAAAAAAGAAAACACACCTACCATACATCAAACAACACAACAAAAGTCCTAACTCCTCTACCCAATCCACTCAAGAAAGTGGTATACGATGATGTTCTATGTGAACCGGTAAACAATGGCTCTAATACCAAGCTCTGTCACGCCCCGACCCGCCACGGGAATCGCAGCGTGCCGATGCGTGAACTAACCCATAACACAAGCGGACCGTAACCGGCCACAACATCATAATATAACACATTCTTGATACGAGAATGAAACGGAAATAAAACTACGATAAAATTTGAACAAAATAAATATATATTTGATTCGCCCCGCCAGAGTCATAGCGACAAAACTAGTATACAAACATCTAGTATAACAATATAGTACACCTGATAACACAAAGGAAGCAAAACATATCCGTACATGGTGGACACGACCAAACAACACAAAACGCGCCTACAACGGAAAACGGGGCCTACGCGCCACGATCAGCAGGAACGCCAACAATGCCTGCACTCCAATAGAAGCCACCCCTTGCGGGATCAGCAAAGCACAAAGCTAGCTGGTGCGAGCGAACTAAATACCAATAATAGAATAATAAACAAGAAAAATTCATGCCACACAACAATGAATAAACAACAAGTTCTAAAGTCTAAATCATACCGTGTCTCTAAGGATAATGTTTCTAAGTTCAAGCAACAACACAAACATTTCAGATTCCACAATAACTACAAGGTTACGATATATGCCGATCATTACACGTGATTCAAACATGGTAAATATCAAGCAATGGAAATAAAGACAATCTCATAATTCTTCCTGGTCTCCTAGGTATAGCAATCAAGTCGAAACCAAAAATTCTGTAAAATTCTGTATAAGTGTCTCATATTGTAGGTATCCGCATACCCTACGAATGTGTCTCACCCAGACACATCCCACAACGTGCACCAGTACCACTTCGGGCTTGTTTGTATCCTAATGGGGTGTCATCTGCTAGGATACAAACTCCAACATCCCGAACGACTGGCCTAACACGACCAACCTAACACAATCAAACTCAAGCGCGCTGGGAGGGAAAGCGAGTAATCTCCAAAGCACGTCCTCCGGGACCCGTCCTATTGCACTCTATAGTGGTAAGTGCGTGCGAAAGCTCACCGCACCTCAGCAAGCTTGCCACATGCAATAACGTCCACAATGTCAGGTGCGAGTCATCTCAACCACCATCCAATTCATGATCCGAGCAAGCTCCTAAGCATCAGCACAACATGCATTATAGCGGGGTAAAGATACTTATACTAACATCCACATGCACAAATGACGAGTCTGTACATAACCAAAGGTAACAAACGTGCAATCATAATCAATTTGGCAATTTTTTATAAAACCACGACTATGCCAGGGTCCCACCATGACCCAATTCACCACGATAAATTTATTCGAGTCAATTATCATACATGCTCAAGACTCAGCAATCCACGGTAAAACATGACGTACTATGTAAACTCGAAAATGAAGCATACAAGTCCAATGTCATTACACCAAAGCCTAATCACACCCAAAATGCATTTACTATTCGATTTCATTCAAGTATATCATGCTTTCAGGAAATCCAATACATAATTCATTTACAAATAACCAACACTATCATCGAAATATCAGAAAACCCCGAATTTCGGATTTGGATTCAATTATACACAATCAACGGTATAATGTAAAAATTAAATTCAGGATTTCAAATAATTATTTCTCAAAATAAATATTATAATTCCACTCACCTGGGCGGAATGGATTTTCAAAACCCAATTCCTACCGGTCGAAGCTCCTAACTAGCAAAACCACGAATGCGGGACCACAAAAATTTTTAAAACTGCAAGGCGAACTCGAAAATGAGTAAACTAGCCGAAAACTTAAAAAAATAAATAAATTACAAGCGGCGCGTGACTGAAAGAAAAACTTACAGGCAATAAAAATTCGGCAACACACCCCGCCGAAATTCAAAGTTTGGCGAAAATGCACCGAAACCCTCCCTACTCCGGTCTGATCGCCTCCAAACTGCACAACAGGCCGGAAATGGGTCTAAGAACACTCGGAGTCACGAATGCGAGGCTCGCCCACGCACCCAAACCCGAATTCACGCCGAAGAATCCTCAAAACGAACATGCACCCTGATTTTTTTGAAAAAATTCGGTCATCCCCAAAATCAACCTTGCATGTCGGTTCTAAGGGCTCCCAAAGACGCCACCAAGGCCCCTCCACATTTGATCGGAGCTATGGAAACCGATCAAAAAAATCCAACCCCAAACCCAAACCCAAACCCAAATGAAAACTGATTTTTTTTTCTTGCAAAAAATCAACAGAGAAATGAAGAGGGGAAAGAAGAGATGAAGAAATGAGGAGGAGGAGGTGAGCTTTGGGGGACGAAAATCAACAAACACCACAATTTTGTTCGTTGGGGAAGAAGAGGGCGAAGGGAACCTCGCACTGTGAAGAGAAAAAAAAGAAAAGGAAAAAGAAGGAAGAAAAGGGGGGGGGGGGGGGTCGTTTTAAAGGGTGGGTGGCTATGCGCCCCCACCGCACTTACTGAGTACACCCTACCCAAAATCTTTTTTTTTTTTTAAACGCAGATATTACATCGGCGATGGCGAGGAGCAGGGTGCTGCCACTCCGTTGTCTATTGATCTACATAGAAGTGAAAAGAAAAGACAAAGAAAACAGTGGAGGAGGATGGTTATCTTCTCGCAATTTCATCGTTACTATTTTTTTCAAAAACTGTTTTTTTGGGTGGTGTGGGACAATACATTTGGTGGTGTGAAGTAGGCGTTATCTTTATTTATTTATTTATTATTATTTTTTTTATTGCTAGATGAGTGGGTTAATGTTTTGGTTGAATTAGGGATTTGGGTTCAATTGAGTTTTGAGTAGTATTAGGGGCAATTTCGAAATGTAAGTTGTATGAGGGCTTTATCGAGATTTTGAAAAGTTTAGACACACACTAGGGGGTGGGCATCCCATCCTGCAATCTCGATCCCGTCCCGTTCCGATCTAGAGTGGGATGAGATCGGGATGAAGATTTTCAATCCTGCCCATCTCGAACTGATTTTTAATAATTAATATGAACTATGTAGTATGAAACTATTTGTTGATATGACTATTTTATTTGTTGTTTTATTTATTAACATGACATTTATTCTCACAAGCTTTCATGTAACTCACCTAGATAATGAATCTAACTCAAACCCCTTCCATTTTTTTCCTCTTCCTAACTCTTGACAACAATCTTTTACAAAAAAATTCTTGACAAGAACAATGTGTGCTCCTCTTAGTTTTTAAATGACAAACTCATTGTTCATTTTCGTTAGCAATGTACAAAAAAAATGATTATCTTCAACAGTGGTTTAAAAAAAGGAGTAAGAACTAATGAAATCGGGAAATAATAATTAATGGCTTAAAGTTATATAGATGTTTTTAAAGTTGTGTGTTTGGTAAATCCAAAATTTTCAATCTTGCATGTTAAAATTTCAATTCAAAATTTAGTACATGCTCATCCCAAATCCATTTAAGATGGGATGGGGTCTATTTCGAACAAACGGGATGGGATAGGGATGCGGTCCACCCGTCCCATCCCATCCCTAACACACACAACCAATTTTTCAATTGCTAAAAAGAGGGGAAGAAGACGAATTGAAATATTTATAACTTGACGAAGGCAATTTGGAAATTTTAAAGATGACAAATTACATTTCTTCAATTTCTATAATACTTTCAACAACTCTGTGAAACCATCATGACTACAGTGGAACAATCTGGGCAACAAAATAAGCACTATAAAGTGGTAGGATATTGAAGGTTTACTACCTGTTGAATGTGATTTCTCGAAATATGTCGAAATTTCACGAAATGTTTCATATTTTGAATTTACCGAAATCTCTTTCAAAATTTGAAATATGTCGAAATTTTTTTGAGAAAAGAAATCAATATTTTAATATCTGTATATTTTAACATGATATAATATTATTTTATTATTAAAAAATTGTTATGTGAGTGATTCTTATGTAATATGTAGTCTATATGATACTACGAATCGTGTGAGACATTTTTTTATATAGTATTTAAGAGTTAAAAATGTATAACTTATATTGT
Organism: Berberis vulgaris; assembly: GCA_963556465.1. Classification (NCBI taxonomy): domain Eukaryota; kingdom Viridiplantae; phylum Streptophyta; class Magnoliopsida; order Ranunculales; family Berberidaceae; genus Berberis; species Berberis vulgaris. The sequence continues at coordinate 73,377,993 of OY747135.1, forward strand.
TAAATTCAGTGTTCTAAAAATCGCTAGGCGCTGGGCGGGCGGCGAGCAGGTGCCTAGCGCCCAGGGGCCTAGGCGGGTGCCTAGGCGGTCTTAGGTTTTGTATTATAACTTTAATAATTTACAAAAGTTAAGCATAATACCTTATCAATTACATCCAATTTAATGTCAATATACATATGCAAAATTTAAAAACATGAAAAATTAACAATCGTGAACAAAATTTATTAAAACTCAAATGACTGAAGTTGGTCATGATGGGTACTTTATATAAATTTGAATTTGTGTAATCTTTTATTTTTCTTCAAATTGCATGAATAACCTCAGTTATGTTTGATAAAATCTACATTAGTAAAATTGGTACCGGCAGATCCTTTGAGAATTCCATTAAGTAATCATCTTTCGCTACATTTAGACATATCATCATCATCATCATCAAAGCCCATTCCCGAGATTTTCTAAAAAAACAATTAAATGGTTTATTTCTAAAAAATAGGAAAGAAAAATAAAATAAGAACACAATCAACCTTATTAAAAAATAAAAAAATAAAAAAATAAAAAAATAAAAAAATAAAAAAATAAAAAAAATAAAAATCTCCCAGACCGCCTAGACCCCGCCTAGGCCGCCTAGACCGCCTGGACCGCCTAGACCCCGCCCAGACCCGCCTAGACCCGCCCAGACCGCCCAGACTGCCCAGACCGCCCAGACTGCCCGCCCAGGCATTAATCTGGGCGATTTTCCACCTTCTAGCGCCTAGGCGGCCGCCTAGACCGATTTTTAGAACACTGGTTAAATTCAAAATCACAACCAAAATTTTTACTTGAAATCAAAATTAAGTCGAAAAACGAAATCACTATCCTTGTCTGTCAGCAAAGCTAATAGAGCTAACACAGACTATTTAACATTGAATTTGAGTCCGTGTAAATTAAATAGCCATTTGGTAACACAAAATTCTCAATAAGAAAATTATTTTGCAGTATCACCACTCGTAATGTTTCCTCAATTTTGCCCTAATGTTTCGCACATTTTAGCCTAATTTCAATGATAAAAAAAAGGGAGAGAAAGAGGTCAAAGGAGGAGAGGGTGGAGAACGGAGTGGGGGGAACTCATAGTGGATTTAAATTAGCAAACCTTTCAAATAAAAAAATAAAAAAAAAACTTTCAAGCAAAATAAAATGTGGGGAGTTTACTGGACAACCATGTGTGCGCTTGGAATCATTGTTTCGTTGTTGGCTGGTGTTTAGGCTTTCATTGTTGGTAGAGGTGTTTGTGTTTGTCGTCGAAGGAAAGGGGAAGGGGCTTGAAAACAATAATCTTTAGGGATTGGAAAAGGAGAGGGAGTGGATCTTTCCTTACTCTCCCATATGATGAAGGATAATTGGTGGGCGATGGGAGAAGATGTCGGGTGAGATGAAGATGAGGTCTCTGGTGGGGGTGGGAGAAGATGATGCGCGTGAGAGAGGAAGATGAGAGAGGGAGACGAAAATATTTAAATTTGGTGAGGGCAATGTTGAGAATTCAAAAAATGACGGAGTGATGAGATAGAGATGAATGCAAGAAGAACCTAATTGGTGTCTGTACTTTTGTTCCATTTTGGGAAATGTTGTACGTCAAAATCGGGTAAAATTCTAATAAATACAGCCTTTATGACTCTATCAAAGGCCCAACCCCCAACAGATTTGGCCATCTGCCCAATCAAAAGACCAAACTACTCTTTCCAATCTGCAATTGAAAACATTAGATTAAGTAATATTTATCTAAATAAAGGGTATTTAAGTAAACCAACCGTCAGATGCTCACACTGCAGAGCTGTCACTCACAGTGCAAAGAGCGGAAGGAAGAGCGCGGCAGAAAAAGCTGGTGAGCCAACTGTCCCAGCCCATCTTTCTTTCTTTCTTCGATATAAACAAAGGCGAAAGAGAAAGTGAATATAAAAAAGAGGAGAGACCAAATAGAGATTTTCACTTCATTTTCTCTCACTCTCGTTGTCACTCAGCCCCTTTGTGCTCTCCGCCTCTCTCTCTCTCTCTCATCTTTCGATCTCTTCTAGGGTTCCAAGAATCTCAGATCCCTCTCTCTCTCGCTTTCGTTCCAATGGCGGCTTTTACAGGATCTTCAGTCTCTCTCACCACTCCATCGTGCTTCACTCAGGTATATTTGGGATTCAGTCTCTTTGAGTATTTCGTAGGGATGATGATGTAGATTTTAAGTAGTATTGAGTTTGATTGATGAATTGCACATCGAATTTTTGTTTCTTGATTTCGTTGTTTGTTGCTAGTTTTTTTACTCGATTCGAGTTCTTTGAAGGTTGATTATAGAGATTTGTGTCGGATTTGATTCAAAACAATTTCAGTGTTCTTGCCCACCTAGGCGGTTTTCGGTTTTGTATTAGTTAAACATAATAACTTATTAATTATATCCAATTTAATGCCAATATACATATGCAAAATTTATAAACATGAAAAATTAACAATCATGAACAAAATTTATTAAAACTAAAATGACCGTAGTTGGTCACGATGAGTACTTTATACAAAGTTGAATTTATGGACAAATATTCAAATTTACTCTTTTATTTTTTTTCAAATTGCATGAATGACCTTCAGTCATGTTTGATAAAATCTACATTATTAAAATTGGTACCGACGGATCCTTTGAGAATTCCATTAAGTAATCATTCTTTGCTACATTCAGACATATACTGAATAAAAAATAATTAAATTATTTTCTTTTTAAAAAAGGGGAAAGAAAAATAAAATAAGAAGACAATCAGCCTTATTCAAATTAGTCTCAGCATCCTCTTTCGTTGGTCTAAGAACAATCAATTTCAACTCCTTGTTCACATAAAATTTTGCAACCAGAAAAAAAAAACCGCCTAGGCGCCTACCCGATTTTTCACCCTGCCCAGCCATTAATCTGAGCCTTTCTCTAACGCCTAGCACCTAGGCCATTTTTTAGAACACTAGTTTTGATAGAGAATATGATTTGAATTTAGTTTGATGAGTTGATGAATTGGAACTGATCAGTGAATCTGTGTTAAAGATGAATAGATGATTTACATGGAGTGAATTTGAATTTGGAGAAATTGGATCATCTGATTTCTTTGAATTAGCTGATCTTGGTTATCAAGGGACTTGAATTACAATGTTGGACAGTGTGTGATTAATTTGATTTTCATGCTTTGGAAGTTCATTTCTTGGTAGAATTAAACATTAGAAGGAATATTTAGTTGAAGAAAAAAATTTGTAATTGTTTTCTGTTTCATCTCGAGCAGGCAACAACCAGGTCTTCCAGCCTGAAGTCGTCGTCTGTTTCACTGTCATTCCAGAGGAGAAGCTTCCCATCCCTCAAGGCACCCCTTCGTCGGCAGCAGATTTCTTGTGCTGTGAGTTTCTCTACCCGTTGATGTTTATTTCCAATTTTACTTTTACTCAGGTGTGAGCAGGTCAGGATTCAAACACGGGTAAAAATGCAATTGGCCTTGAAATTTTACAATTGCACCAAGTAAAACTTTGTGAAAAATGGGCAGAAACACATTCATTTTACTATAATACAGTTTTTTTTTACCCCGGGCTATATCCTGGGTCTTGGTACACAGCTCCGCCTCTGGTTGTGAGGCAGTCCTTGCATTTACAAAGACGACATTTGCAGTAGTTCATCATTTTTATTGTATAGCTCATTTTTCCATATGAAGTATGCCCTGAGGTGCCCCATGAATGAATGTTAGAAAGGTTATATAATTGTAACCTTTGTTGATACTGTTGTTATTTTGTTCCATCTTTTGGAATCAGGGTCCAAATGCCTGATTTGAAAAGATGGTACTAGATAGGGAATAATTTGCATTTGCTATATTAATCCAGAGTAACTGATGCTTTACATCTTTGGGCAGGCCAAACCAGAGACTGTTGACAAGGTCATTGAAATCGTGAGGAAACAGTTGGCTTTACCAGTTGAATCTGCAGTCACTGGTGAATCAAAATTTTCTTCTCTTGGAGCTGATTCTCTGGATACGGTACTAAAATCAAATCAGATTTTTATATGGTTTTATTGATGACTTTGGTATTATTTGTCAATGATTGAAACTTTGGAAATTATTTTCAAATGAACTGACACACGTTGGACACCTACCACTTTACTACTGCCATTATGTTACCTAAGCCAAAAAAATTATGCCTTCTTATTCTTTACTTTTGTAGGTTGAAATCGTGATGGGACTTGAGGAGGCATTCGGGATCAGTGTGGAAGAAGACAGTGCTCAGAGCATTGCCACCGTCCAAGATGCAGCTGATATGATTGAGAAGCTTGTAGACCAAAAGTAAATTCATGGATGGCGTTTTATGGTTGACTAGTCTCTTTATCATTTTCGTTTTCACTGTAGGGTTTGATGTTTATTAGCTATTACACTAGGAACTTTTGGCTGTTGTAGCGACGATGGAAAATGCTGTTTTAGGTTACTTTTTGCAAACGGAATTGGATACTCTGCTGGTTTTGTTGGTTTTAGTGAAAGTCATGTTTTAGATTTAAGTTATTGTCATTCTCATATCATTTATCTTATTCAAGTGGCATGTCATGTGCTAGGTCGATTCCCTTTTAAAATATTCTCTTATACCCCTGTTACAACATTATGTTGATTAACATATGAAAAAAGATGCAATTCAATCTCTTAATCGAAATTGCAGCCAGAGCGGTTTTTATGGTTTGCTTAATTCACTGGATAAAATGCCATTTGATGCATTTTATCGATCTGTTTATTAGTGAATAGAAGTTGGGTCTGAATATTGTTGTGGACTCTGCAGGACAGGCCTGCTATTTTAGACTTCTGGTCCCTGGGCATGTGATTTTACGATTTCGAAGAAGCGTTACAGAGAGAAATAAGGGTGTTTTTTTTGCTTGCGATTCTATATGCGATTGGTGTTCTTTGTGATTTCGTATTAGTTAGGTTATGTTAGGGTTTCCATTCTCTTATGTGGATCCTTATTAAAAGTTTGATCTACTTTGACACTTGAAGACCGTTGAAGCTTAAAAAATTGATTCACAACCAAAACAGGGGTACGTTACGACTTTACCCGAATAAAAACCGAACAAGAATTGACAAAAAACCTAGCCCAAAACTAAATTACCTCTACCTCAGCCACAAAACTAAAAACCCTAGCCGAAAACTAAATTACCTCTACCTCAGCCACAAAACTGGCTGATAAGACTTGAAAACTAATAGCCTACTCACAATCACTTAAAACAAACCAAAAAACAAGCATGATAGCATAAAGGAACACCAAAAAAATGCACCTTCCTGCTCATTCCGCATCCTTGCTCCTGCAGCACCAAAATACCATTCTCATTTCCACACCAAAACGCAACAAGCTCACATATTGTTAGTATCCTGTTGAAACCGCAGACCACTCTCATTTCCACAGCCTCGGTACATGAATAATGCACCATATTCCTGCAACCAGACAACGCGCTTGCCTCAGCCAGAACAGAACCGCTTCGCGCACCACAGAGTGGCCCTGCAGGCGTTCCTAGCAAATGCTCCAGTGCCGAGCGCTGCCCAGCGTCGCTCCCTGCTCAGTGTCGCTCCCTGCTCAGTGCCGAGCTCTGCCCAGCGTCGCTCCCTGCCCAGTGTCGCTCCTTGCTCAAAAACAGAGTGCCAAAACAGAGCAGCTCCAATGCTCCTGCAGAAAGCTCCTCGAGCCCAGACGACATGAGTGCGCCTGACTGCAACCTTCCACACCGAGCTCGATCGCTAAGCAATACATCAAACAACAAGACAGCCCCCCAGCTGAACAGACTGCCCCTGTTTTTCGCAGTTGTTCCAGAACCTGTGTTGCGTCGCAGAATTCAGACATTGTCGCTAAAAAGATCAGCTGAAAACTCCTCTACTCTACCCCGTGGCGAATGTACGCCATATGCAATTGATCCAGTACGAGCAAACCTGCCACTCTCCTAGGAAATTCAGTCTCACCGAAAGAAATAGTCCTATGATCTCGTTGTGCTCTATCCGCTAACGCGTCCGCTACCGCGTTAGCCTCTCTATAGATATGTTGGCAATTTAACGTCATTGTAGCTGCCAACAACTTAATTTCCTTCAAAACATTTTCCAATTGCCACGGGATTTTCAAAATGTCCTTAAACCAGCCACAAACAAGAGTCGAATCCGTTTGAACTACCACCTTGGTGAAACCCAATGAAAGACAAAGGCGAAGGCCCTCAGCTAGAGCCAAAAGTTATGCTTTATTATTGGAGCCTGCATCGAAAAATATTTGTTTTCCCACTACACTGAGTCCCCTAGAGTCTCTAATGATCAAGCCGCCAGATGCCTTGTTCTTACAGGAGGATCCATCCACATTAAGAGCAACAAAATTTAACGGTGGGGGATGCCAATAAACAATTCTGACTAACTGCCTTCTAACTGGGATCACCTGTAACCCCAAAGCCCTTAATGGTGCCTTGTTGCGGCTAACTAGTTTAGGAGTGATAAAATTGTTTGCCAATCGCAAATTATGCCTAACGTTCAAAATCACAAAAGCAGGATTTGGGGAAATATTTTCATGGACACATTTACACATTTGTTTCCAAATTTCCCAAAAAATGAACATAGGTGTAAGAAGGAATAACACACCTGTTTGCGAATTCCGATTGGCTCTCTTGAACCAAATTACGAGAACCGTGGAAATTTCTGCTGGTTTCCTTACATGCACATCAAATATCCGTTCAAAATGGCGCCACACCTGCATCGCCAAATCTCCGCCTAGAAAGAGATGGTTCAAAGATTCGCTCTTTGGCAAGTTGCAACAACTACATCTAGAGGCGAGACTCAAACCACATCTGTATAACTCCCCATCCACTGGCACCCCTCGACGGAGTACCTGCCACACAAAAACTGATATTCTGGAAGAAAGAATGTCATGCCAAATCTTCTGAAATAAAGCATTTACCGTCCCCTGTCTCCGTAACATGTCATAAGCCGACTGAAGGGAAAAGAACCCATTCGAGTTTGGTACCCATACACACTTGTCATCTCCATATTCCTCACCACGTAGTCTTTCAGCAAGAAGACTACGGGCCAAACTTCTGAGATTTGGATGGACCAATTCAAAATCTGTTAAAATCACCTCGCTGAACGAAGGCCAAAGACCTTGACCAACCAATGTCTCCGACCTCCTGAAAGAAACCGTCGTGTTCCAATTTTCCTCAAAAAAATTGACATTTCCCGAGCCAATACGCCAAAGAGAATTACTCAAAAGAAAAGATTTGCCAAGCATGATCTCTTTGAAAAAAGGTGAAGACCCACCTTTCACGAGTTGGCTATTCAACGAAACTCCATGCAGCAAGTATTTGCTCCTCATAAAAGTAGCCCATAAAGAGTCCGAAGTAATAAGTCTCCAGACAGCCTTAATTCTAAAAGCATTCATCACCACCGTCAAGTTTCTAACTCCCAAACCTTTTTCCTCCTGTGGTAGACATATATTATCCCAAGACACCCATTTTTTCTTCAGTCTTCCTTCACAATCCCCCCAAAAGAAGTCCGCCAACAAACTATTGATCCGTGATAAAACTGTGGTTTTTCTATTTAATCTGCTTCTCTTCATTGTTGTTATCTTCTTATGCGCAATCAAACTATGGCTTGTTGCTTGTTGGATTGCAAACTGTAGTTTCTTCTAGTTGTGGTGTGTGATTTTATTCTATCGATTGATGTGTTATAAGCTGTAGTTTCTTCTAGTTGTGGTGTGTGTGATTTTATTATATCAATTTGTATATGTCTGAATGTTTTTGAACTTATAAGAGGTATGAAATTTTGGTTTATGGTCTGGACATCTGTGCTCAGAGGGGTGTTTGGTTATTGGTCTGAGCACGTATTTCTCATAAAGGTGTCTAATATTTAGGAATATTAGTATCGTCTTAATTGTTTGAGCTTTTAGACTTTGAAATTTATTTATGGTTAACGGTCTGGACACCTGTACCTTTTAGGAGTATCCAATGATATGATGTATTGTTTAAGGGTTTGAGATCCTAACATTGGTATGAAAACCAATGTCTTGTAAAAGTATTCAACGTTGAGGATGTATTGATCTCAACATCTATCTTAAGGTTTGAGCTTTTAGACTTTGAAGTTGTGGTTAATGGTCTAGACGCACATACCTCATTGTGTTCTCCAGTCTTATGATGTATTGTAAATAAATTCTTAATTGATTTTATTGTTGTTCTTGAGTTAATAAATCAATTTACTTCGATTCTTTTTCTATGTTGTTTGGTGTTTTTTTCTATGTTGCATATATGAGTTTTTGTTTTTTCTACTCTGGTGATAAATCGTATTGGTGTGGATTCGAATGTTGCTAACTTGAAGAGTTGCATATGTTTGAGATGACCAGAACTCAAGCCATGTGCAATTGAGTTGTTTGTCATTCGGGATTCTAAGACAGTTATGATAGAAACTGTTTCAGATTTTCAGTCATTGGCTTATTTTACATTACTTCAGGAGCAACTAGCCATATTCCTAAAAATGTTCTAATGTTTCTACCTGATTTGAAAAAACGTCAAAGGAGACCAAATGTTAGACATATGAAGAGTGTTGGTGAGACGGTAGATAATTCACGAAGTTGCAAGATCTGCAAGGTGCATGGCCGCAACAAGAGGAGTAGTCCTTACAATGTAGTGAGGGATTTATTTTTGTATTTTCATATAAACATTTGTGTGTGTGTGTTTTTATTTTTATTTTCTTCATTCGTGAATGTTGTTAATCATTGGTTAGCTATTGCAAATTAAATTTTGATTTTGGTTTAATCATATTCGTTATGTTTTGAATATAAGCATTTGGTTTTCTCAAGTGCCTTTTATTTATTTATTTATTTATTTTTTATCATGTTTTGAAGTGTCTCCCCTGAGCTTCGACGAGCATTTGATATCCTCCCAGTTTTTTGTAATGGATAGGATGTCGGACAAACTGGAGTTGAATGGAGTGTAGTAGTGATATCTGGAGTTGCTGGCTTCGTTGGGCCGGACCCAGTCTGACTAACTCTCCATTTTTTCTTTGGGGCTATCCTTTTCCTTGTCCTTGTCCCTGTCCCTAGTTCTGGAGGAGCGCTTGGCCTCACTCTCTTTCCCCCTTCTATCTGCCAACATTTCCTTTAGGGTGATGTAATTTTGAGCGCTTTTGAACAGATCTGTCATGTCTGTTGAGGGTTATGGGCGAGAAGTTATAAAATTGACTTCCTCAGAGTCCAAAAGTGAAAGGCGGTAACAAACATATCGTCACTGCAACTGTCAATCATAGTCAGCTCATTGTTGATGCGAGTGACATACTCTTTTAAGGTCTCGTTGTGCTTCTGTTTGAGGCTGAGCATATAATGGGACCCTTTCCTGATTCATTGGCTCCCCACGAAGCGGTAATGAACGCCTTCATCAAGACCTGGAATGAATCGATGGATATTGATTGAATGCTGTGGAACCAAGTCAATGCAACATTCTTCAGGCTGGTGGGAAAAGTCCTGCATAGAATGACCTCTGAACTTTCCTTCAGTGTCATCATATGGTGGTAATGGCGTAGATGATCCGATGTATCGAATATTTCGTCCTAGAACTCGAGCTTTGGGGAGATGAACTTCGGCAGAAGCACTTTGATGATACACCAAAACGGTCCCTCCTCTACGCCGTACACGTGACATGATGATATCGAGAAATAATAAGCCCTAGTGTCAGCCCAACATTGATCCTGCCCAAGTGGTCTAAGCCCGCCCAATTCAGTATGCCAGACTGACTCAAATTCTTACAGCCTACTAAGCCCACGTGTCTCACAGCTATCCTTAATACCCGTAAGCCCTGCTAAGGCAAGTATCTCGATGATCATCTTCGGACGAACAATTAAAACAACTTTTCGTATATGTCACACATGGAGACTTCTATCTAAGGACTATTCTCGAAACGGGAACTATCTCCCGTGTATCTAGGAGCACAAGGCTAACAGGGAAACTCCCCTTCACAACACAACTCCTAATTAGATAAGGATCTCCGTGAAGATCTTATTCCCTAATCTATGCCATCGATGGCTTAGTCGAACCATGACTCCAACACTATAAATAAGACATGAGGTTGGTAAGCTAAGGTATGTTACAAATTTCCTGTTTACAACATTACGCCTTCCTCAGATCCCTGTCTGACTTTAGCATCAGAGTGTCATTGGCCACCACAACGACGGTCTGTGGCTCACGTGCGTTCCTTATGCAGGTCAGTAGGTCAAAACAGGGAACGAAAACTGATTGCATCAGTTTAGCGCCGTTCGTGGAGACGACAAAGTTCTTAACCTTTCACTAGCATCATCTCACTTTGGGATATAAAGAGATGGTGACCACCAGATCACGCAACAATAGAGAACAAGGGGACACGTCAAACGCCCAGACTGACGCTATACTGCCGCTCTCAGTGGTGCCGGTGGCACACGGGCAACAGACTCATGCCCCCGCGCCAGCCACAACAATGACAGACCCCAGGATAGATTTGTTGTCGTCTAAAATACATCAAATCACAAAAGCAGTGGAAGCTCTCATACAACAGAACCCTCAAATCACTAATGGAGATTAGCAGCAACACAAGCCTCCATCTCCGGAAGACAACAAAGAGCAAGCACAAGAGAGTCAAACCCTTGCTAGTTCTCATTGGACTAGAGGATGAGGTGTGGCTAACGTGGAACTGAATCTCAGGGCAGAGAGGCTTGCCCCTCAGAACCCTTTCCGCAGAGGGGCACACGACCTAGACATGTTGTACAATCTCTCTGTTCCACCGTTCGTGGACCGTATCATGAACGAAACTCTTCCAAAGAAGTTCACGCTTCCAAAGCTCGACTTTTACGACGGGACCATCGACCCATTCGATCACCTACGCCATTACTCTCAAAAAAGGATTTGAGTCGGTAATGTGCAGAACTTTCCCTACCAGCCTAAAGAAGTCAGCATTAACATGGTTCCATAGCCTTTCGCCAAAGTTGATCGACTCATTCAAAACGTTGGCGAAAGAGTTCCTGACGCACTTTGTCGGAAGTCAGCGTCTCCGCAAAGGCCCACACTACATACTCTCTCTAAAGCAGAGATCTAACGAGACACTCAGGGAGTATGTCACGCGCTTCAACGATGAGCTGACTCTCATTGACGGTTGCAACGATGACACAACCGTGATGACTTTTACCACAAGACTAAAAGAGGGAAAACTCTATGACTTCCTCACCTAGAATCTCCCTCTAGATATGACAAAACTCCTGAATGGCGTCCAGAGGTACATCACTCTCCTTAGAAGAGATGAAAACCGTGAAGAAGGAAACAAAAGTTGAGAAAAAGCCCTCCGTTCCTAAGGATATGAAGGAGGAAAAAAGACGAGAGGATGAAGAAAGCAGCAAGCGAAAGTGCAATGACAATAGGTCAGACCCTGGCCGGGCCAGGCCAGAGAAAGCTTCCAATTACGTTGGATCCAGATCCATGACCCTCACAAATTCTAGCCTATTGAACATCCTGAATTCTATGAAAAACTGGAAAGACCTAAAGTGGCCCCGAAGCAGCACGAAGACCCCTCCAAACGTGACAACAACAAGTACTACTCATACCACAATGAGGGTGGCCATGACACCAACGATTGCAAGAATCTAAGGTACGAGATCAACCACTGGATTCGCAGGGGCAAATTAAAGGAATTCCTGGGCTCTGAGAAGCGACCCAGGGACAGGGGGAGTCAGTCAAAGAGATCAAGAAGGAGACTCCGAGCATAATCTATGTCCTTCATGGAGTCGGATCGGATGAAGACCAGTCAAACAATTTTCACAAGCGGACTCTACTAGAGATGCAGATACAACCCGCAGATGAAGACAAACACATTTACTACTCGAGGGTGCAAAGCCCCATCCCCACCTTAACCTTTACAGACAAGGACCTTGAAGGACTCCGAGCACCGAACAATGACATTTTCGTCATATCGGTCTCCATTGCAAGGTGGGAGGTAAATAGAGCCTTCATAGAAACGGGAAGTTCACTCAACGTCCTGTTCTACAACGTGTTTTGCAGTATGGACCTCAAGAAAAAGAACCTGACATCCTCAGACTATCCGCTAATTGGATTCAGTGGAGAGAAATGCTTCCTGATAAGGAAGATAAGGTTAGCAGTAGTGGCAGGAGAGCCACAGCTAAGAAAAGTCATGTTCCGGGACTTCATGGTAGTAGGCGCGCCATCTACCTACAACCTTATCTTGGGAAGACCATGGCTCCACCAGATGGAACCAGTAGTTTCCACCCTTCACCAGTGCGTTAAGTACACCGCTAACCACTCGGAATGAACGAACCAACCAACGGCACGAGGCTGCCACTACGCTGCATTGAAGAAAATAGAATGTTTCCAAATCCAATTAGAGCCCACGGGGCAATTCGAACTGAAGCCAGACCCAGATACTGTGGACGAGTCACTCTACTCACATGAGATCCCAACATCATACCTACCTATCACCAACTGATTCAAGGTACTCCTGTCTCTTCAAAACTCGTCCGTGCAATGCACTCCGCTCGCGGATATAGGCTCGCACACCCACAGCTGGTGGAGCCTCCACCTAGCCGGGCAAGCTTAGTCAGCCTTGGCTGACGACGATGACTTTCTGTTCATTCTGACACTTAGTTCGTCCAGTGCGGATATCAATGGTCTAGGAAGTGGGAGTCTAATCAGCGTTATCGCGCCTGGTGACGACGACTCGCCAGAGACTGTTGCCCCTTATCGGACAACGGTCGCCGAACTCAATCAGGTAAGCTTAGCTGGTAACGACAGCTTTTGATCAAAGCCCCGACCTATAGCCCTCACTGCGCGGGTGTAGATGGTTTGGAAGGTGGGAACCTAGTCAGTTCCGACTGATGTCGACGGTTCACCACGGGACCATTGCTCTTCTAGAGACTATGGTCGCCGAATTACCAACCCCATACTTGTAGCCCTTACTGCATGGGTGTAGATGGTTTAGAAGGTGGGAGTCTAGTCAGTCCCAAACAAATGTCGACGGCTTGCCACGGGACCATTGCTCTTCTACAGACCATGGTCGCCGAATTACCAACCCTAGACTTGTAGCCCCCACTGTGCGGGTGTAGATGGTTTGGAAGGCGAGAGCCTAGTCAGTCCCGAACTGATTTTGACGGCTTACCACGGGACCACTGCTTTTCTACAAACCATAGTTGCTGAAAACCCCCAAATTTGCAGCTCGATGCGCACGTGTGTAGATGATTTGGAAGGTGGGAGCCTAGTCAGTCCCAAACTGATTTCGACGACTTGCCACGGGACCACTGCTCTTCTACAGACTATGGTCGCTAAATCCCTTTGCCTCAAATTTGTAGCACGCTACGCGCGGGTGTAGATGGTTTGAAAGGTGGGAGCCTAGTCAGTCCCAAACTGATATCGACGGGTCACCATGGGAACATCGATATTCAATAGACCATGATCACCGAACCTGTAGTCCACTCTGTTAGGACATAGATGATTCGAAAAGTGGGAGCCCTAGATGGCTTGCCACGCGACCACCGCTCCCTTTCGAAACAACGGTCGCAGAGATAAATCACAACTCAGGCAGCGTCTTCACGCTCACATGGGCTGACATTCTATTATCAGCAAAGGCCGCTCATGCCGACCCATAAATCATCCCGTCAACATGCGAACGAGTGCTACATGGAATTCCAAACCGAGTTTAAAAAACTTAAATTTGGACAAGCGTTTTAGCTCAAAGACAACGCATGTGCTCGGCTATCACAGTTCACTCATGCCAGCAACCGCAACAGACAATCAGGTAGGCGATACAAGCCCCCAGTGGCTTACCTTAAGGATGAGCTACAGCTGGGTAGCACAACCCGCTTCTAAACCATCTGCGAAACGCCCACTATTGGATGTAACTAAGCAACAGAGACTCCGAGACCTCGCAGCAGAACATGCCAGAATCACTCGCAACACAAATGGTCAAACTCTCAACAGCAGACGGACCACTCGACTTCCTATCGACCCAACCAGCCTATGCTAAAGTAAAACGACAAGGCAAAACGGAAAGCGCGCAATAGGGAAATCGAGCATAATACGGATACAGAACATACTCAAGATAAATCTATTTTCATTAACATTTGAAGCAAATAAGGTACAAGTATACAAAGTCTATTCCTTATCAGGAGAGGGTATAGAAACAAAATAGATAAGCTTAATGGAGGAGGGAACATGAGTTGCGTTAGTACGCGCTGTAATCAGAACGTCATGATCCGGATCGCCCTCTTCATCTGATGACGCAGAAACCACTGACAAGTTTGCATACGACATCTTCTTATAGTGATCGAGGTCCCATTCTGGATGCTCCTCTTTTATCAACTCCAGCAGCTCCAATCTACCGTGTACAACCCAACGGAATTCACACTTGCCTTGTTATTGGAGAAGCTCTTCCTCACGCGCCTTTGTTTCAGCAAGTTCCCGCTCCAATAGCTCTAGCTTGCCAATTATCTCGTCGACATGAGACTACTCCATAATCAGACATGTTGTTCCAGTTTAAGCTGGTCTTCAGCCTTCCTCTCTACTCGAGCATTGAATTCCATGTGGGCCTCTAACTGCTGCCTTGGAGCAGCCCAGTCAATCTCCTTCCAAGTTTCCTCATCAGCGATAGACCGTAATTCAGAATGCGCCTCAGCCGCAGCTTCCTGCGCGACCTCTAGATCAGAGCGGACCAGATCCAACTCTTGCTTGAATGTGTCCCTTGTGGACACTGCCTCTGCTAAATCAAACTCAAGGGCCTCTAGACGAACCTTCTGAGTCTCAACAACAACGGTTGACTGTTCCAGCCTGTTCTCCTCAATCTGCTTCCTCAACAACTCAATTTCAAAAAGCGCATCAAAGTACAACTTCTGCATGTTTGAGAAGACACGCTCCATGATGTATACCCTCTCACGAGCCGCGCCTCAATTTCCATCCCAGCGATAGCCACCTGGCTCAAGTGAGACATTCCCAGCATAAGGTACTTTAAACCCTTATCCATACGCCTTTATAGAGTATCCTCATCGGGTTTTGGAACATGATCCATCAGCCAGCTATGACGCCTGCTTATGTGCTTTCTCAAAGCATAATCTACATCAACCTCCTGGTGCCAGATCTGATTGCGCATTCTTCACTACGTCCGGGGCAAACAGACTTATTCGCACGATCGGATGGAGCTTTCCCGGATAAGGAATTACGCCTGCACCACCCATCGTAGTTGCCACTGCTCCCAAGCCCTGCTCCGCAACTTTTCCTTTGTCACCAACGATCGACCCTTTATTGAGAGACGACTCAGCAGAATCCAAAGGAGGAGAAGGAAGTGAGTTGTTCAACGAACCCTCCATCACCCTGAGATGCGGCTTGGAGCAAAATGAGGAACAATGTGGAATATGAGAAACTTGGCCTGTGTTACCACGATCACTATCAGATGACCCACCAATGGAACGATTGGACTCCGGGACCTCAGGCTAATCCTCATAAGAACCCTCTAGCAAAACGGTCCCAAACGAATCAACACTAGTAGAAGCCGCCACAGTGGCCAACATCAGCTTCTCACTCAGAGCTTCCGCTTGCGTGGTATTAAGATTCAATGCATCTTCAACCCCTGCTAACTGCAGGTGGTCCATTTCCCAGTCGGACACTTCGGTCTTCGCCCTGGCAGGCCGATCAGGCTCACGGTCCTCACTTACTGGAGCAGACCGTTTGGAAGACGACCCAGTCCTAACACGGGACTATTTCAAACCTACAAAGGAGGCGAGCATCTCGAAAAGCCCCTCCATATCAAACAAAATACGAGCCTTAACTTCAGTAGCTTTCCTTTTCTAGAAGGGGCCCCAACTTCGGGCTTAACTCACGGTGATCGGTGAATAGTGGGGACCTTATGCCCGTAGTCCCACAACCCAATGTGACTGAAGTTGGTAGTACATATGACCTCCTCTACACTCTTCTTTGGCAAGTTGTATAATTTCTTTATAGTGTTTCGCTCCTCTGGGGTAAGATGAGTAGTGGGGAACCTCCCTGCGAAGAAACACAAACAACTATTAGCCTACAATCAATGCAACGAAATCAGAAGATAAAACCACATTTACGAAGTGGCTTGAACTCTCGTTCGAGTGGACGACCCTTGAACTAGAAGTACTTTGAGTCCGCAGGAGCCAAGAAACAATACTTCAATCCTCAGGTTCCTTTCCTGGCCAACTCTTCAATCCTCGACAGGGAAGTTGTCGTTCTCATGGACATGCTCCTTGGTGTTCTCTTGGGTCAGGGTTTTGTTCAGGTTCCCGCCATTCTCGGACGGTGGTTGTCGATTATGGGTAAACCTTGCGCGAGATGATTCATATGGAGTAGGATCTGATCTATGCGGGGGTTTGTTGTGGCCGCCTCGGTCATTGAGCCTTTCAGCTGCTCTACTTCTTCGATTGGATCGATCCGGCCTTGCGGCGAGGCTTCATCGGCCAGAGCGTTATTTGGCTTGGCGTTGTTATTGTTAGCTCGGGATCTAGTGCCGATGACTATGTCTTGAGATCTGCTAGTTCAAAAGAGCTTGTGTCTTTGTTTCAAGGAAACCTTGTCGATTTTTGACTGATGAGTCTAAATCCGTCCCTATCGATTTTTGACTTGCAAAATAGACAACGGTGAACCAAGGACCATCGTTGTGGTGGCCGAAGGCATTCCGATGATAAAGTCAGGTAACTGAGCAATGATGGATGTCAATTGTTAAAATTGGGGTTGCAAGTGCGTACCTTTCTCATCCATTTTGTTCACCTTATATAACAAGTATTTCACTCCTTCATTGAATCCACCATCGAGGGCGTGATGGAGGAAGGAAATCTCGCTCTGGATCTTATCCATCCATGACTGAGTTCCCTTTGGCATTTGGCTCTGTTTGTGACTCAATACTTGATTGGATCAAGAGTTGTGAAAATAGACCTTGAGCCCGTGACAACTCAGAGGTCTGCGTTCGGGCCTTATTGTCCCGAGACAAGCTCTGAGATTCGCACCACCTTGGGCTTGAGTACTCAAGGCTTGTGCATCTGACTTACGAGCTGAACAATGACTAAGCTGAGCTTAGGCTGGATCATGCTTAGGCCTGCTTGAGACCGCGCTGAGGACTTTTCGTATTAGGATTGATCCATACCACATTTATGGGTGCGACGAGATGACTGCTTGATTGATGTCTCATCAATAGGAAAGCTTAGCCTTAATTATCTTTCTGTTAGAGATTCATCCTCCTTGGGTTAGGGTGCATGAACTGGACTTCGTCACTTGTTGTCTGTCATGCACAAGGAGCTTTATCAAGTACAAAATTTTCATTTGGTCTCTCATGTTCAACTAGCTTCAACTAGTTTCCCTTTTTCAAAACACCAATTTTAGTTGTGTTAAATTTCGATGTATCAGTTGAATTCTTTTAGTACATTGGTCGATTTTAAAATTCTTTTAGCAATCCTCAATGTGGGAAAATTCAAAATTTCATCATATTTGTCTTTAAAAACTAGGGTTGAACAAAAAACCGACCAAACCGATTAAACCGACCGATCCGATCAAAATTGAACCGATTCGATTCGGTTTTTATGTGATTTTAACCGACAAAACCGAACCGACTGAATATGTATAATAAATAATATATATTGTATAAAAATAATATAATATGTTTAAAATAGTTGGTCGGTTCGGTTACGGTTTGCATAAATTAGAATCAATTCGATTTTGTTAATGGTCAATTCAGTTTTGGTTTGAAAATTTTGAAACTGACCAAAGTCATTTCGATTTTTCAACCCCTATTAGAAACCCCTTTGATATTGCAAAGGGTTGTGGATGTTAAAACTAATGGTACTTACTTATGTTCAAGTTGGGTCAGCCAAGCTTACATGGACCAAAAGTATGTGCAAGCCCATCTACTGGAAGCTATTGGATTTTGGGTTGAATGGACAAAACCAGAAGTCAGATTTTATTTTTGGGATGGGCTTTGCATATACATGGAATAAAAGTCAATGTTTCTAACTTTTTTTTTTTTTGGCTCTACATACAATATTATGATTATTAAATCATCTTCAATGAAGAGCTGAACCTTAAACTCAAAAGTCTAAAGTCTAGACCCATAGGTAAATGCCGCTGAAAAAAAAAAAAAAACTAGGATTGAAAACCAAACTAACAGTTAATTTTGGTTAAAAAAGCCTGAGGTTCCTTACTCTGTCGGAAAAATCTAGGGTGCCTGGTGGTATGCCTGGTGTTGTGCCTGGTGGCCATCAGGCACCGTCCATATGCCTCGAGATGTGCATTATTACATATCTCGCAATAAATAGACGGTGTCTGATGGCACCAGGCATACCACCAGACACTGTAGTAGTGCTCTACTCTGTCATATGCATGTAAGACAATCTCGCATACTTCACCACTAACCCATTATACTTTAGCCGTTTTGAAAATAGTTGTTAGAGCTAAGCACCCGAGACACAAGACTATTTATGCAGTTTAGCTTCACCCATATGATACCAACTCATTCTCCTTTCTTGCAATTTTTTAGAAAACATGTTGGGGTTTTGGGCCATCCGACCTGTTGTTGGAGCACGGAAATGTACCTTAAAATTCAACTAAAGTCGAAATTTTAATTTGAGCTTGCCATTGACAATACTATTTCGAGGATTGAGTACAGGCCATTAGCCACAATATTGAACTTAGAAAAATGGTCCCAGATCTTACACTCATGAAATTCAAAGTCATAATTTCCAAATATTGTGGTCCTCAAGAATGTACCCACCACCTAATCAATTGTATGGTTGCTCTTTGAGATGGAATAAAAACATGCTTTTACAATCTCGATGAAATTTCCTAAAAATATTTGAAGTGTTCAACTTGGTTGACAAACAATATTTATAATTTGTCATAGCAACAATTCTAGTGAGTTAGGTTTGCTAGTCATTTTTGATTAAGTTTGGATTTTTTTTTATAATTCTACCCATTCTATAGGTGGTGTTTGTGATTGTGTTTTAAAAAGAATTGATAAAAAAATATCAAAAAATTAATATTTAGCCAAAAAATGACTAGCAAACCTTACGGGCTAGACTTACTCTTGTCATAGTTATGATTTCCAATTGCCCTCATCCTCGAGGATGTATCTACTACCTTTCTAGCACATAATTTTTGAATTGATTATCATTTGTCATAGTTATGATTTCCAAATGCCCTCATCCTCCTGGAGGATGTATCCACCACCTTTCTAGCACATAATTTTTGAATTGATTATGTAATACTGATCAGCATGAAAACAAACATTTCCACGATGAAAAAAAATTAGGGTTATTTACACTTTGGGGGTGTAAGGATTTAAGCCTAAATCTGTTTGCAGTTGAAAGTTCAATTTGTTTATATATTTATAGTTTGACTTTGAGGGCCAATTTGAATCGTTAAAAGAATATATCTAATTAAAGAGCCATAGAAAAGAAAAAAAAGGACTAATCCAATGCCGTAATGGCTTGAAAATCTCATATTTTCTTCAAATCATGCTAACCTTGCTTCAAAATTACTGAAATCAATATTACTCGCTTGGACAGACAATAATGGAAAAAGAACACTACATATATATTTTGAAAATGACATCTCGGTATGCCAATAACTCAAAATAAAGAGCCTTGCTAGAGAGTCAGGCCGACAACGCTAGACCCGCTCATCACCATCCATCATCTTAAAGATGCTCAAAATGGGTCCATTTCTAGAATGATGGATGGTGATGGGCCGACCTATCGCTCTAAATTAGGGCAAAATAAAATAAACATTGTCCTATTAAAAAAAAAATTTCAAGTTGGTGTGGTTATTGGGAAAGATAGTTGCAGAGAGAAACAATTGAAGAAGATTGTGGCTAGGGGTGGGAACATTTTGAACTAAAATGGGTTTTGTGTTGGATGACCATTGTTCACCTAATATTGACCTCCGATTTTGGGAGTTACTCTTGAATAACCAACATTAGTTGGGGTTAACTATCAAACATGGTTGACTAAAATGGTTGGGTATTGTTGGGTAAGTATATCAAAATATATTTTACAAAAATTTTACGATGCTTGGTCTAGCATGCCTGGTGCGTGCCTGGTTGAATGGTACCAGACACGTGCCTTTTCCCCTTTTTTAGGTTCAAATCAAATCTTTTTTTTTTCAAGTCATTCACGTGACTGATACCATGCGGTGCATGTGCCTAGTACCATCCAGGCATGCCAGACCAGGTAACGTAGTCTTACTCTATCTTTTAAGTGAGCGTTGCTAGGGCGCACTGGTAGTTCACCTGGTAGTTCACCTGGATGGTGCTGGTCACGTGCACCATCACGCATGCCAAGCACGTGCGAGTAGTGAGAAAAAAAAAAAAAAAAAGAAGAACCCAAATCGCAGAGAAATCACTAACCTTTGTTCTTACAACAATGGATACCCCACCCAATCTCCCTCACATACAATGGACCAATCCATATGACCCCTTCATCTACACCCAGCAAACCTCTCAACCTTCTCATCATTCAAATTGATACCAACCATGGCTTCACCCAATCCACAGCTCACCTCAGCAAGAACCTCAGGGTCACTGTAATGAGTCACAGCTTGAACAATAGCTCGAGCACGACGAGTCGAGTCACCACTCTTGAACACACCAGAGCCGACGAACACCCCATCACAACCTAATTGCATCATCAGAGCAGCATCAGCAGGTGTAGCAACACCTCCAGCAGCAAAGTGCACCACAGGGAACCTCAGGTGGAGGGGTTCTGGCGGTGGGTGGTGGTGAATCACTGACGACCGCCCCTCCCTCTCCCTCATCTCCCTATCTGTGTCTCCTATCTGTGTCTCTGTATCGCAGGGAGAGATGAAGAAGTTTAATGAGGAAGAAGGGGAGGATTGGGGGAGGAAGAAGGAGAGATGTGCGTTGGAACAGAGGATGAGTTTCTCCTTCTGTTTTTTTTTTTTTTTTTGTCCGCTTTAATCACACGTGCCTGGCACGCCTGGATGGGCACGTGCCTAGCACCATCCAGGCGAAATCCCAGTTAAATTCCCAGTGCATTTTAGAATTGTTGCTTTTAAGTACCTACCCCGAACTTTAAAGCTATGCCTGACAATGGGTTGGGTTGTACGGTTTAATTGTGTCAAAACCTCCTCGAATTTTGAAATTGCCTCAATATAGGATAACAGACCTGTATATCTTTACTCTCTAGAATTGATGACAACTTCGAGGTGACGAAATGATGATGTAAACATTAAAGTTGCTATAAAATTTGAAGAATAATTTTCTTTAGAGAAAGTGATATGTTTAAATGATTTCTTATCCATGGAGCAATCAACCTCAAAAAGAGTTGAAGAGTTGGAGGTCTTGTTTGATGAATTAAACACAAGAAAACAAGTTGATTTGGTGAGCCCATATATATATACATCAGGTAGAGATCAGTTCCTTGGAACCTTGTGGGAGACTAATTACCTCACCATAATTCATGCCTTCAGTTCTGTTCATGGAGGCTTCCTGGATTATATATTGAACCAGGTGAACCTACAACATCATTCTTATTACTCATCTCTGTTCATGTAGATCTTTGATACAATAATTTATGTTTTGATTCAAATTATATTGATGCAGTCGTTTTTCGTTCTCTGCTCTGATCTGTTCTCGCTGATCTGTTTGATCTGCACAAGTAGCACACGTGAGCTACATACTACCGTGGGGTGGGCGATGACACTCCGATGCTAAAGTCAGACAATGATCTGAGGAAGGTGTAATGCTGTAACAAAGAATTTGTAGCGTACCTTAGCTTACCAACCTCATGTCTTATTTATAGTGCAAGGAGTCTTGGGTTAATCTAGGCGTAGATTAGGGAGGAAATTTCTTACTAATTAGGAGTTGTGTTGTAGGAGGGAAGTTCCTTGTTAGCTCCTAGATATGCGGGAGATAGTTTCCAATCCGAGAGCATTCTATCGAAGGGAGTTTTCATGTATGGAAGATACTCTAGTGATTGCTTCCTAATTGAAAGTAAATAGAAGTTGTGGTTGTCCGTCCGAAGTAGATCCTCGAGATATTTGCCTAAAAAGGGCTTACAAGTATTGTGGATAGTTGTGAGAAGTGTGGGCCTAGCGTGTTGTGAGAGTCCGGGCCCGCCTGGTGGGCTGGAGTTGAGCGGGCTGAGAACCGCTCGGGCTGGATCCGTATTGGGCTGTTGCTTGAACCGTGGTTCCTCGAGATCATCATGACACATGTACGGCTCAGGGGTGTGACCGTTTTTATATATCATGAGCTACTCCCCCGGAGTTAGTGAGCCGTCACATCGGTTTGTTAAGTCGTATCTGGAAGGGATGTGTCGCTCATGATGACTGAATTTGAATCGTTGCTTGAGCTGAGCGCTGCATTAATTGAGCCTGCGTTGGTTCGGTGGAAAATATGCGGGAACCCATCGCCTATATAGGTCATCCGCAGTGCAGCGTCTGACTCTTATACTTTTCTTGCTTTTGAAGATATCATTCTGATTAAGAGAGTTTGTTCGTATTCCCCATGGCTCGAGAAGATTTTCTTGATGATGTTGTCTTAGCCGAGGCCTAGAGTTTTTTGAAGACAGGTTGCTGTCTAAATCTAGTCTTGCTGAAATCCGTACTAAATTTGGAATCTCGAAAGTTTTGTCGTTGTACCTTCTAACGGGCGACCAGACGCCAATGTCGCCTCCTGATGGTCTTATCTATTTACACCGAGGGATGCTTCAAACTGGAGTGCGTTTCCTGATTCTGAACGTGATCTGGGAGTTCTTGAATCTGCTAGGGATTTTCCTGACTCAGTTGGGGCCCAACGGATACAAGGTTATCCTCATGATTCTGCTCCGTGCCAAGGAGGCCGGCGTTAGCGTGACACCGCGGGTGATCCAGTTACTTACCGCTCCCCGGCTGCAGAACAATCTTGTCTGTAAGGTTAGGATGCCGAAGTGCTTCGACAGACTACCTGATGACTTCAAGTTCTGGCAAAAGTTTTGTTTCTTGGCTCCTGCAGATTCAAAGTATTTCTGATGCAAGGTTTGTCCGCTCGAATGATAGTTCAGACCGCTTCGTAAGTTCGACTCTTGTCTTGCAACTTTCATGTGCTTGACGATAGATTAACTAATCGTTGCTCATGTTCTTCTGCTGGGAGGTTCCCCACTACTCCTCTTACTTTAGAGGAGCGAACCACCATGGAGAAATTTTGTGACTTGCCTTAAAGGGAGGTGACTGATGTAATCAAAGTTTCCAACTTCATCCGCAGTGGGCTGTGGGACAATTGGCATGTAGCTCCCATGTTGTAACGAGAGGCGCGCATCAAATCGGAAGATGGGGCCCCTTCTAGAAAGATGAAGGCTGCTAGGGCCAATGCTCCTGTCCTGTCTGATGTGGAGGAGCCATCTGAGACGCTTGCTTCCTTTATGAAGAAGAAGCCCCGTGTTAGAACCGGTTCATCTTCGGCACGACCCGCTCCACCGAGAAAAGAAAACCAAGCTGTTAGGCCTGTTGAGGCGAAGTCTAACGTTCCCGGCTTGGAGGAAGATTATCTGCAGTTAACGAGAGTCGCAGATGGGTCGAAACTTAGTGACGCGCAGGCCGAGGCTCTGAATGACCGTTTGGTGCAGGTAGCGATGGCGGCTTCTGCTGGTGCTGATTCGTGTGGGGTCGTTTTGATAGAAGGCCCTTTTGAAGATTTGCCCGAGGTAGTGGAATCTGATCGCCCCATTGATGATTTGTCTGAGAGTGGCCGTGGTACCGGCCGTGTTTTCTGCAGTCCGCGTGGTTCACCATCTAGTCGAAGGCCACGGTTATAAGTGTTGGAGGGCCCTTTGGATACTTCGCTTCCTCTTTTGCCTCCGAATCCTGTTGAATCATCTCGCAATAAAGGGTCAGCTGCTCTTGATAAAAGGAAAAGACACATAGGAGAGTCTGAGGACTGTGGTGACCGTGAAGGGTGGTGCTGGAGTAGTTCCAGATTAGGGGACGCGTCATCCTGATATGCGGATAAGCCTATTTGCACCGGACTTGGTGAAGATGAGCTCGCAAGCCTGGTACCGAGAGGTGGATATATAGTATGCTTTGAGGAAACATGTAAGCAAGCGTCACAGCTGGTTGATGGACCACTCTTCGAGACCCGAGAAGGATTTGCTTGAAGGGTATATGGATAAGGGTTTGAAGTACTTTATGTTGTGTATATCTCATATGAGCCACGTGGCTGTTGCTAGCACAAAAGTCGAGGCGGCTAGAAAGAGAGTGTACACCTTGGAGCGTGTCTTCTCGCATATGCAAAAGCTGTACTCTGATGCGCTTCATGGAATTGACCGGCTTAAGAAGCAAGCCGAAAATATGCGGTTGGATCAATCAACTATGGTCGCTGAGGCTCAGAGGGCTCGTCTGGAAGACCTTGAGCACAAATTGGTAGAGGTAGTGTCCGAAAGGGGTGAACTCAAGCAGGGGCTGAGCCGGATACGTCGAGAAGTTGAGGTTGCGCAGGAGGCTGCGAATAAAGCGTGTTCTGAGCTGTAATCCTTTGTTGAAAAAACTGCTTCAAGGGAAGCTGGTTGGGCCGCTGAGAAGCACCAGTTGCAATTCGATGTAGATTTCTATGCTCGAGAAGCTAAGAAGGCCGAAAACCAGCTGAAGTTGGGGTGTCATTAACTCAGTGTTGTGGAGAGTTGTCTTGCCACAGAGCAGTCTCAGGTTGATGCGCTGACTGGTAAGTTGGAGTTGCTGGAGCGCGACCTTATTGATGCAAAAGTGCAAGAGGAATAACTTCTCCAGGAACAAGGCAAATGTGAATTCCGCTCGGTCGTACATGGTCGGCTGGAGCTGTTGTCGCTAATGAAGGAGGAGTATCTGGAGTGGGACCTTGATCGTTATAAGAAGATGTCATATGTGGATTTGTTTGTCTCTTCTGCGTCATCAGAAGAGGAGGATGATTTTGTCCCTGACGTCCAGGTTGAAGCGCATATGGATGCAACTTCCGCCCCCTGTTTCTACTAGGCTTAACTCTTCCGTTTTCGTGCCTTCTCTTGATTAGGAGCGATTTTGTGTACTTGTACTCTTTTTGTCTTGACCATTAATGAAAACAGCGTTATCCGTTTTACGCCTTTTGTCTCTATTGCACGTTTTTCCTTTTTTCCTTATCGTCATGCTTTGGCATAGGCTAGTTGAATCAATAGGACGTTGACTGGTTTGTCTGCAGTAGAGGGTTTGACCGCTTTGTATTGTGAATGACCTGGGTCATTGCTTGTTTGTCTGACAAATCGGTTGTAGCTATTGCCTTGGGCTAACTGTGGTGGCCGAGTGTTTGGCACGAGTGGCCTTTTTCCAATGTTAGGATGCCAATTCGTTTGAGCGCTAAGGTGCTGACTTGGCTAGATTCATATTTGCGTCCACTGGTTGAGAAAGAATGTGAATGTCGTGTGGAGAGTTGCTTGAGACTCCTACCATTCTAATCATTTATGATCAATCAGGGCGATCGACATATTCGGGGAGTAAGGGTTTGGCGACCAGGCTGAAGAGCAGTGGTCCCGTGGCAAGCCGTCGGAATCAGTTCGAAACTGACTAGGCTTCCACTAACCGAATCATTTATGACCGACCAGTGCAGATGACAGATTCAGGGTGTAAGGGTTTGGCGACCAAGCTGAAAAACAGTGGTCTCATGGAAAACCGTCAGAATCAGTTTGGGAGTGACTAGGCTTCCATCTTTCAAACCGTCGACGCCCTCCTCGTGCTATGGGGCTACGAATTCGAGAGGATTTGGCGATCACGCTAAAAAGCAGTGGTCCCATGGCAAAATGTCGAGATCTGTTTGGGACTGACTGGGCTCCCACCTTCTAGACTATCTACACCCTTGCGTTGAGGCTACAAGTCTAGAGTTGGTGATTCGGCGGCCACGCTGAAGAGCGATGGTCCCGTGGCGAGCCGTCAAAATCAGTTCGGGACTGATTGGGCTCCCACCTTCTAGACTATCTACACCCTCGTATTGGGGGCTACAGGTCCGGGGTTTGATCAGAAGCTTTCGTCGCTAGTCGTCATTAGCTAGGCTTACCTGATTAGGTTTGGCGATCACTGCCCGCGAAGGGGGCAATGATCCTTGGCAAGTCGTCGTCATTAGGCGTGATGGCACTGATTAGACTTTCACTTCCTAAACCGTCGATGCCTGCGCTAGGCGGACTAGGTGTCGAGATGAACCAGAGGCTATCTTCATCAGTCATGGCTAACTAAGCTTGCCTGGTTTGAAGGGAGGTTCCGTAGCTAAGGGGCGTGTGAACTTGATCCATCCGCTTGGCACATGGTGAGGAGGAAGTTACCTTAAACTAACTAGTGATCTGTAGGTACGATTCGTATGCCAGAGTTGACTAGGATCTTCTGGTACCCGTGCCATGCATGTGACGAGGTGTTGTTTGATTATCAGACCAGGCCCATGGGCCCGCAAAGGAGGGGCTAGGATTTTCTACAAGGCGGGTTGTGTGTACAGTATAGATCGTGCGGTGACACATGTACGGTGCAATTTGCGTGACGGTTGAGTATCTGTTACTCCCCCTCAATTGATGGGGTTGCGTGCAACGCCATTAATTGACTGACGTGTTCTGCGTAGTTTTCTTGGGAATCGTCGCCTTCTTGTTTTCCAGACGCTATTCAATTGACATTTAATGCTTGAGTGCCCGTTTGGTGAACCATTACGTTTATAAAATAGTGTTTCCCAACCGTTGTAGGTAATATCTTTCGCAGAGTTTATTTCCTGTAATGTTTTTGTTTGAAAAAAACGCTTTGGATTTTCCAAAGGCTGAAGAAGATGCTTTGGGTTTTCCAAAGGCTGAAGCTATATCTCTGTGTCTGGATTCTCCAAGTGTTCCAATGTTTATGTCGTTCAGGCAGGGCAAAAGTTATCGTTATGCGTGGTCACCTGATGAGTGGGCACGTAATTGATCTGCTGAGGTCTCATAATTCATTTTCATATTGCGGAGAAGTAGTACGGATTTATTACCAAGGGAGATGCCCTGGTGTTACACCACACTACTTGTATCCTCGTACGCTCGGATCCCGCGGCTAACCAGTGGCTGATTGAAGTGTTGGCTGATATGCAATGTCTTCGGGTGTGGTATCTCTCAGTCGCACCGGGTATCGCATGTGTGAAATGTGGCCTCCCTTGGCAGCATTGTGAGACCTCTTGCGACCATCCTATCTGCCCACTTCGAAGCCGTTTGAGGAAGTGAGAATGGGTGAGATGTTCTTGAAGAAGATCAAAGCTCTTTGAGAAGTGTTCAACGCTGCAACAAGGGTATTTCTATGGGGTGATGTGACTGAGCAATCTGTTTGCTCAGTCCTTTCAATCCCCACTTACACTTTGTCTTTTTCTTGGGAAGGGGTCGAGCATCTCCCATTCTTTTGACTCCGCTGTGTCTTCGGAAGAGGTCGAGTAGCTTTTATCTTTCCTCTCACTTGTAGACCGTTCACAGTATGTAATCTTTTGTATATTTCTCAAGGCGTTCGCAGTATGTAGTTTTTGTATCCGCCTCAAGGTACTTGTTTTTACATCTTTCCAATAATCAATAGAGTTTGTTTCTGAAATTCTTGTTTCATTTCTTAAATGATTGTGAATCACATAAGTTTTTTTTTTTTTGAAAGACAAGCAGGGTTTTTATAGGATCCCAGAACCCATAAAGATGTCGTAAGCTGGGTTTGAACCCATGACCTAGTGGTACCATCCGCCAAGCTCTAACCGTTGAGCTGTCATGCCATTGGCACATTGTGAATCACATAAGTTTCTTAAGAACTCTAAACTCAATATTGACTATGGAAAGAGAAACAAACAACTTAAAGCAAACTAACTGTTGATGGAAATAAACTGGTCTTTGTCCTCGAAGCAAACTTGGATAGCTTTCACGGATTACTTAGGGAATTGTTGAGGTGCTGCATAGGTTACTGAAGAGCAAACTTTGCAGAGGGGAGAATCACCGCTCCGATAGGATGTCGGGGGCATGTGTTCCCGCTTGCCATTGCTGTTACGACTCGCTGGGCAGGAGAGTTGACTGCTCCTATACCGCTAAAAAATGGTGCCCCTTCCATCTTTAGGCCTTGCACCGGGCCAGGCTGCTTTGCATGATGTAGCTGGATCTGTTAGCACTCTATTTGTTTCAGTGCGGTGTAGTGGCAGCCTCATGTCGTAGGTTGGTACACGTATTGTCCCTGCTGAGTTGTTAGCAGTATACTTAAAACACTGGTGAAGGATGGAGACCACTACTTCCATTTGGTGCAGCCACGGTCTTCCCAGGATGAGGTTGTAGAACGATGGTGCGTCTACCACCATGAAGTCCAGAAATAGGACTTTCCTTAACTGTGGCTCTCCGACTACTATGGCTAGCCTTATCCTTCTGACGAGGAAGCACTTATCTCTGCTGAATCCGACCAGTGGGTGCTCTGATGGCTTTAGGCTTTCCTCTTTTAGGTCGATGTTGCGGAAAGCATTGTAGAACATAACATTGAGCGAGCTGCCTGTGTTAACAAGGGCTTCTTCACTTCCCACTTTGCGATGGACAAAGAGATGACCAAGGCGTCGTTATGTGGCGCTCGGACTTTGTCTAAGTCCCTGTTCGTGAATGTCAAAGTGGGAATGGGTTTCTGAATTCTTGAATAGCAAACGTGTATGTCCTCGTTCGCGGGTTGTATCTGCATATCCAACAAAGTCCGCTTGCGGGACCTGTGAGAGTGGTCTTTATTTGGTCCAGCTCTATGAAGGACGTATATTATCCCAGGAGTATTTTTTTCTACTTCTTTGACCGACTCCCCCTGTCCTTGATCGATTTTGGTTTCTTCTCAGACTTCAGGAAGTCTTTCAATTTGCCCCTTGCAGATCCAGTGCTCTACTTCATACCTTAGACTCTTGCAGTCGATGGTGTTGTGGCCACCTTCTTTGAGGTACGCACAGTATTTGCCATTATCCCTTCTGGCAGAATCTCCGTGTGTCTTCGGGGGCCACTTCAATTTCTCTCAATTTTTCATGGAGTTGAGTATATTCGATAGACTAGCATTCAGGGGTATCACAGCTTTGGATCCAACGTAGTTGGATGACTTCTTTGGCCTGGGACGATCAGAATCCAGTCTGTTGTAAGTGCGCTTCCTCTTGCTCCGCTCCTCCTATTCGTGTCTCTTTTCTTCTTTCTTATCCCTCGAAGCAGAGGGTTTTCTGTCGCATTCGGCTGTCCTTGATTCCTCCAGGGTGATGTGTCTCTAAACGCTCTTGAGGAGCTCTACCATGTCCAGTGGGGGCTCCAAGGTGAGGTCCTCGAAAAACTTTCCTTCTCTGAGGATCGCAGTGAAGGCCGTTACGGCTGTATTGTCGCTGCATCCGTCGATGAGGGTTAGTTCGTTGTTGAGCTGCGTGACATACTTTTGGAGCGTTTTGCCCGACCTCTCCCTTAGAAAGAGTATGTAGTACGGGCCTTTTCTAAAACGATGGCTTCTGACGAAGCGGGTCAGGAATTCCTTCGCAAGTGTTTTGAAAGAATCAATTGACTTCGGCGGAAGGCTGTGGAACCACGTCAATGCGGGGCCTTTGAGATTGGTAGGAAAGGTTCTGCACATGACGGATTTGAATCCTTCATTGAGAGCCATCACGTGTTGGTAATGGCGTAGATGATCGAAGGGATCGGTGGTCCCATCGTAGGAATCTAGCTTCGGGGGAGTGAACTTCCTTGGGAGGGCCTAATTCATTATCCAGTCTACGAATGGCGGGACGGAGAGGTGATTCCCGGGGCCGAGCCTCTCTGTCCTGGCGGCTGGATCAGTGTTAGTCGCACAACCTCCCTTGGTCCAATAGGAACTGGTGGGGGCCTAACTCTCCTGCACTTGCTCCCTATCATCCACTAGAGGTGGAGGTCCGAGTTGTTCTTAGTCTCCATCAGCAGCAGGTGGATTCTGTCTCGTGAGCGTCTCCACCGCCTTGATAAACTATTGTAGTTGGGATGCCAGCACCTCGATTTTGGGGTTTGCCTTTGGTGCAGGGGCTTGAGTAGGCTACCAGTGCATGGCAGGAACATGTATAGGGACAGCCGGAGTGTTGGACATGTCCCCTGGTTCATTGTTGCGTGACCTAGTGGTCACCATCTCTATGGAATTTGGTAGGAGATGACGCTTAGTGTAAAGTTAAGAACAATGTCGTCCCCACGGACGATGACAAACTGATGCAGTCGTTTTTTGCTCCCTACTCTGACCTGTTCCCGCTGACCTGCACAAGTAGCACACGTGAGCCACAGACCACCGTGGAGTAGCCAATGGCACTTAGATACTAAAGTTAGACAAAGATATGAGAAAGGTGTAATGCTGTAATAGAGAATTTGTAGCGTACATTAGCTTACCAACCTCATGTCTTATTTATAGTGCAATGGGTCCTGGGTTAACCAGGCCATCGTAGGCGTAGATTAGATAGGAGATTTTCGTGGAGATCCCTATCTAATTAGGAGTTGTGTTGTAAGAGGGAAGTTCATTGTTAGCTCCTTGCTCTTAGATACACGGGAGATAGTTCTCAATCCGAGAGCATTCCATCGAAGGGAGTTTCTCCGTGTGGAAGATACTCTGGTGTTTGCTTCCTAATTTGAAGCAAATAGCAGCTGTGGTTGCCCGTTCGAAGCAGATCCTCGAGATACTTGCCTGAAAAGGGCTTACGGGTATCGTGGATAGTTGTGAGACGTGTGGGCCTAGTGTGTTGTGAGAGTCCGGCCCTGCTTGGTGGGCTGGAGTTGAGCGAGCTGAGAACCGCTCGGACTGGATCCGTATTGGACTGTTGCTTGAACCCGTGGTTCCTCGAGATCATCATAACATGTGTACGGCTAAGGGTTGTGACCGTTTTTTTGTATCATCGTATATGTTACCTTATATAGCAGTGTCATAGTAATGGTATCATGGTATAATTTTTTTTTAGGATAAGTCTTGGTGAATGAGAGTTTGAACATTGGTTTTGGATCAGTAGTAGCCTAATAGGGATGACAATGAGTCAAATATGGAGATTTAGGCTTCCCTCCCAAATTTTGGAATGCTTTTTTTTTTTTTAAAGCAAGCAAGGTTTTAAGGACCCCTCAATCTTTATATTTTAATGAAAGATAAAGATATCTCAAATACAATCTCGTGAAACAATCACGAAGAATGCTTAACCTATACCAAGGCCTATTCTAGTCTCCTTACTCTGACACTCAATCACTACAATTGGGTAAACTCGGACACATGCTCTATTTTATTAGGATGGAAGTGACAACCGACAATCCATGCTGTATTTTCAGGATTGCTTATTTACATGCTCTTATATATATAATTCTACCATCATGAAGATAGGGCTTGTGTCGGCTTGACTAAAAGCTAATAGGGCATCTCTTCATCTTCTTATTCCTTTGGCAACTCAATCAAACATTAGGTGATGGATGAAACAAGAAGTTAAATGAGTTTTTTTGGACTACCATATGGACAATCTCTACAACACAGCCACAAAGTCAATTTATTTTCACATTAGAACATTTGTTTGAAATAATCCACACGTTTCGACATGGAAGTCGAATACTATTTTATCTTTTTCGACGATTTCAACATTCCCTTCGTTATGCATGAAAATACCAAGTCTCGACTTATTTACACTTCAACTGGAAGATCTCACTCATTAGGTCATGCTGATTTTTTTATTTTTTATTTTTTTGGGAAAAAAGAAAAAAAATATCCCTCTAATGTTTATAATAGATATGATGAAACAATATGATTGTATTTATGCAACAAATTTGAATACATGGTTCATATGTTCAGTGTCCAAACACCAGAGATCAAATTTTATTTGTTTTTATAGACATATATAAGCTAGACTTATAAAATGCAATTACACGCTATATTCCCATTTGTATAACACGGGACACTGGTGGTTTTGATAATTATATCTTTAGTAATATATTTAACGCGTGTGAAAAGCACTAATGTCAGATATTTTTAAAATTTCTTATATATATATATATATATATATATATATACTTCTGCATGCATTCAACTATATATATATATATTTTAAATCTCTGTTCGTGTAGGTATTTATATAGTAATTTATGTTTTGATTCAAATTATATACCATATATTGCAGCGTGGTAGAGATGGTATCATCGTATAGAAAGTTTTAGGATAAGTCTTGACGAATGAGATTTCGGACATTGGTTTTGGATCAGTAGTAGTAGAGCCTAGTCGGGATGACAATGAGGCAAATATGGAGATTTAGGCTTCCCTCCCAAATTTTCAGGAATTTTTTTTTAAAGCAAATAGGATTTAAGGACCTATCAACCTTTATATTAATGAAAATAAAGATTTCTCAAATACAGTCTCAAAAGGTAACAATTACGAAACAATCATCAAGAATGCTTAACCTAAATCAAGGACTATTCTAGTCTCCTTGCTCTAACACTCAACAACTATCATTGCGTAAATACAATCCATGTTCTATTTCATTCGGATGACGTAATTTAAAAGTGACCCTTATTTTTGTTGTGACTGCGGACGATCCATGGTCAATTTTCAAGAATGCTTATTGTGGATGCTCTTATATAAATCTTTTTCCTACCATGACGGAGTTAGTTCTTGTGTAGGTTTGACTAAAAGCAATAGGGTATATCTTCGTCTTCTCATTCCTTTGGCAACTCACTCAAATATGAGATTATGTTTGAAACAAGAGGTCAAATGAGACTGGTTGGCCTACCATATGGACAAACTATACAACATGGCCACAAAGTCAATTTATTTTCACGTTTTTGTTTGAAACAATCCACACGTTTGGAAGCCAAAAATACTATGTTATCTTCTTATTAGACCTTTTCTCCCTCTTTTTTTATTTCAACATTACCATCGTTCTGCATGAAGAAATGCCTAGTCTTGACTTATTTATACTTCAAGTGGAAGATCTCACTCATTAGGTCATGCTGACTTATTTACATATCAATTGGATGATCTCACTCATTAGGTCATGATTTATTTTTTATTTTATTTTTTGGGAAAAAAAATGAAAAAAAAAAAAATCTCTCTTCCCATGTTTATAATAGATATGATGAAACATTATGATTGTCTTATCATAATATTTAGATACTTATGCAACACATATGAATACACGGTTCATACGTATAGTGCCCAAACACGAAAATTTAATTTTTATTTGTTTTTATAGACATATATTAGCTAGACTTACAAAATGCAATTAATTACACACTATATTTCCATTTGTATAACACGATATAGTGGTGGTTTCATTAATTATATCTTCAATAATATATTTAACGCGTGTGAAATGCACTAATGTCTGATTTTTTTTCTTAATATCTTATATATACTTCTGCATGCATTCAACTGTATAAAATATTTGGTTGAAGTTAGCAGAGAAACATAAATTAATATGACCAGGAAAAATGTCATTAGAAAACAGAAGGGTTCTTTGTAAATAATAATTTTGACTTTGTTGGTGAGCTTGTGTTATGTGGGAAAAATGTCAAATTTTATTTGTTTTGACCTATTCGTATCTTATGAAAGATCGACTTAATGTGAAATCTCTTCTGCCTAATTAATTGTCCAAGTCAATTAAAATGCAAAAGTTAAAACTGAATCATCAAGCTCATGAATTGATTTAGTCAGTTAAACTGAATTACTAACAAGATGGTATACAAAACAAAAGTTACCTGCTAAACTCCACCTCATTTATCTCCTCTTCACAAATCTATTTTAAGTTGAAGTTGTATGAGGATAATTGAGATCGAAAAAGCACAATTAGAAAAAAAAATAAAAAAAAAAAACCATGACAATTTCCTTTCGGTTTCATCACTTTGCAGTAAAAATAATAACTAACAATTTAGACATGCAAGCAACATGAGTTACTTTACAGTCATCTTCACTTGAAAGCGTCCATAAAGTTAGATCTCTTTTATCTACTAAATTGATAGAAAAGACAAATCTAGCACACATCAAATAATGAAAATCTATGTAAGTCATATCATATACACATGTTACTTTATAGATGTTAAATCTAATTTCTCCGACAGCTTAAGATTTTTGAAATATAAAAAATTTAGCACTTTTATTTTAATAAAAAATCTTATATATCTTCGCCGTCACGTAATATACTACTTATTTTAACCAATTTACCGAAAGACTTAAATTGAAAATCATCATTAAATTTATTATTATTATCATCATACTACTCCCACTTGCTTGTAAAAAAACATAAAATCGTGTGGGGTTTAATATCCAGCTGATAACGGTCGTTTTCAAAAGAAATTACTAAAAAGGTGGGAAATGCTGTGCGTGCTTAAGAACCTTCGTTTTTCTTTGCCCCTCTCTGTAGAACAAGAAGGCCCCTCTCTGTAGAACAAGAAGAAAAAAAAAAAAAAACCCTCAAAACCTCTCCATAGAATATCAAAGCATCACAGATTTTTAGCTCTGGAATCAGTTACAACCAAAGGGGTTTCATGGTGAGCTCAAAGTCTGAGTGATTTGATCGTTTATGAGGTAAAGTTACAAAATTTAGTTGCAATTTCTATTTGATCTTGATTGGATTATATTTCAATGGATTATTTACTTGCAATTTCATCTCTAATGCGTGATTTTGAGATTTTGACTAAATTTTGTTTAATTCCCATGTTTATTATCTGGGTTTACCTTGGATCAGGTTCATTTTGGATTTAAGAGACTTGTAGTTTATAACATTTGGATTAAATTGAAAAAAAAAAAGGTCATCTTTTTATTCCAAATTTAGTAATTTAGAGTTTTGGAAATTCCCAATTTTAGGGTGCAGCTCGAAATTGCACGCCTGAGGTCTTAAAAAAATAAGAAAAGACTTGAATATACAAGTATTGTCCAATTATGGGTGTTAGTTTGTGTATTTTTTTCCTAATTCCAGAAGATTTTTTTGATAAGTGGATTTAGGGTATTATAAAGTGAAGTTTTAGTTTGAAGATCAAGTACTGATAAGAATCTCCGCGCAATCACTAATCAGGCTATTAATTCAGTGAAACTGAGTACAATAGGAGTAGCATCGTCATTTATTCTAAGAGACAAAGTTCTTACTACATTATATGATGTGAAAAACTTCCAGTGTCCAATGTGGTATGAGTTGGAGGAAATGAATTGTGTCGTGTTGTCTGTTGATTGACCTAACCCAAAAACAGTCTATTTATTAGGTTAACTGACATGATTCGTTTACGGTTCCAAATTGGTCCAAGTTGAAAGTTTGACAAACCCATTTGACATTTTTGTCAACCCAAATCTATTATTACCTGTGGGTGCTCGTGTTGCTATCCCCTCTATGCTCGCATAATTTAACATGATGACATCCAAATCGGATCTTATAATTTAATGGTATTCCAAAAATTGATAGTAATGAGTTAAAGTTCTCTTTATTGGAGAAGCTTCTATTCTTTTTTAGTTAGTCTCTATTAATTGGTAAATAAAAGTTTGATAGTCTAGCTGTATAAAATGATCAAATGCACCTATAATATATGGTTGGATAATTTATGGGATAAATGTCAATATTAGAAAATAACTTCCATCCTTTG
Organism: Berberis vulgaris; assembly: GCA_963556465.1. Lineage (NCBI taxonomy): Eukaryota > Viridiplantae > Streptophyta > Magnoliopsida > Ranunculales > Berberidaceae > Berberis > Berberis vulgaris. The sequence goes on from OY747135.1 coordinate 73,413,542, forward strand.
TTATACTTGCTCTGGTCACAGTAAGTGAAAAATAGTCCACTTGGAATCTGTTTTTGCAGATTGAAGGGGTAACTCGTACAACTCCACAACATTTGAAGACAATATTACAAATAGAAATGAGTTGTAATTGCTTTGGTTCCTTAAAAGAACGGAGAGAGGGTCCTGCTAGTGCTGTTGAAGGTGTTAATGGTGAGAACTTCAATGCACATTCGTTTTCCATGTGGCATGCACATCCACACTGTCGTTGTAGCATCTGGTTATACAAATTTATGTATCTCTCTCCCTTTTTGTGTGTCTGTCTTGCAGTAGCATACATGATTTCTTATACGTATTATATTGTGTGGCTGTTTGAACTGACATCATGACACGATTGTAAAATCAGTAGGTAACTTTTCCTTTGGCTCCAAGCCATAGTAAGTTAGTGGCACATCATCTTTAGGATATTCTTTCTTATACATCATTAATTTTCTATGATCGTCTGTAATGTTTTCATTTATATAAATCATATTTCTTTATTGTCAATGCTTGTCTTAGTATTTTAGTTCTTTACTATAAATTTGATTCATATTTATAGATCTAGTTTCTGATACAGCTTTGGAGAAGGTATTTTCTCTTATTCATAAGTTTTTAAGGCACTGGTCTTGTTTTTTTCATGAAGTTCAGATATGGTGATCTTCCAAATTGAGTAATATATTTTTAATTTTCTCCTAGTTACTTTCATTTAGATGATATTTAATTGATGTCATTCCAGGCCATGGGCTGAGATTAGCCCCATTCCGGTTCTGGTTGATTGTAAACGTATCATTTTAGCTGAGAGTTTTGGCACTGACCATACCAAGTGTAATGTGCATCCTAAGGGTTCCCGAAGCAATTAGGTAATGTAGCACCCTGTTGCTATGTTACTTGATTCTTTTTTCTCTATGGAACTACTACATATTTGCTTTATTTAAAGAGTTGTGCTTTAAGTTTAGAAACCCTAGGAGGCAATAGCAATGGTGGTTTCTACATTTTAGTAATGAAATTGGGAACTCGAGAATGATAAAGTTATTTCTTTTCACCAGAAGTAGCCTAGTAATCAGTCGTTAAGTCTTTTTTGTCTGAGATATGTATTTAAGCTTCCATAACCTAACAACAACATTCTAAGAAACCAAATAACAATATTATTAAGAAACCAAATAACAATATTATTGATTGAGAAAATTGAATTACATTCTCATTTTTGGAGCTCCTTGTATAGATAAATCCATAAAAACAAAATAAAAACCTGCTAAAATATTGAAAATTATTTTCTTAAACTATCTATAACATATAATATAACAACAACATTCTAACCCTATTAGGACTAGAATTTAGACACTCCTAAGGACTTTCTAATAATAGCCTAAATAATAAAAACGAAAATTAGCAAAATAAAGAAACTTTATAATTCCTACTAAAATTAAAAAGTATATGACCATCTTATTTCCTATTTCCTACGTTATTCTCATCTTCTTTGAAATAACTTGCGCTCGAGTTATGCATTGGAACAACAAGAATATCATTGTGACGAGATGCGAGAGATAAAATACTTTGATCTTTCCAACGATACTTGCTACTTCCTTTTCTTTTCTTCTTTGAAGACCCTTAAAAAATCCTAAGAGCTTCTTAAAACTTTTCTTCAAAGGTTGCAAATCGAAAATTATAACTTCCAAGTTCCAACAACTTAAGAAATATATTAGAAACCGTAGACTTTTCACAATATCTTGCTAGGGATCCTTGAAGTCATATTTTGTGTACTAATCTTCTTTGAGAAAACTTGCCTTTTAACTATGTTCAACATGATATGAGTTATATACTCCTCTTCTTTGAAAGGCGGATGTTAGAAATTGGGAAAAAATGTTGAAGGATTGGTAAGTGCACAAAAAATTGTTGGGGTTTTAATAATTGTTCTCTAAAGGTTGAGCTTTGGATTAGGTTGTAGAGGGGTGTCTATAAGTGGGTCGGGTGTTGGGGTGTTTGTTTAATTTGGTCAATTTGGGGAGGTGCATTTTTTGTTGGAGCCAGAGGGGATAATTTTTGGTATAGTGGAAGTAGTTGTAGGGACTGGTTTGGTGATAGGTGGAATAGTTAGGTCCAAGGGTGTAGGGAGGATGCTTTTGGTGATGGGAGTGGGTAGCAAAGAAGCGAGGGATTTTGGGATGGTTAACGTGGAAGCTTGTTGTTGGTGTGTGGCTTGAGGGATGTTCGTCTCTGATACCACTTGAAGAAGGATCGTATTTGTAAGAAGAAGAGGATTCAAAGATCCTTCCATAAAAGAAGAGAAGAAGGGAGATTGAGAAGGCGAAAAAGGTGAAATAGGAAGAACAATGAGAGAAAATCAAGGAAGATCAAGGAAGGGAACTCTCCAATCCACAAGAGAAGAGAAATAAAACTAAGAACAAATAACAATATTATTGATTGAGAAAACTGAATTACAATCTCGATTTTGGAACTCCTTTATAGAGAACTCCATAAAAACAACTTAAAAACCTACTAAATCATTGAAAATTAATTTCCTAAATTGTCTATAAAATAATAGTTACACTCCTAAGAACTTCTAATAATAGCCTAAATAATAAATACGGATTAACAAAATAAAAAAACTTTAGAAATCCTACTAAAATTAGAAAGTATATGGCCATCTTATTTCCTACGCCAATAAGCTATAATTCACTTCACACCACTAAAGAATTATAACTGCACTATTGACCTTGTCTTAAATTTGAATTTCAAGTTCCACATTATTAAATGACTAATAATCTCCCCACATTACGATTATAAGTGTCTGTAATAAATTAAATCAATGACGATTATATCTAATTGACCATTGTCATTTTCTATGCAGTTAAAACGGATAACGAACCCATAATGGTCCAAGAGCGTTATAGGTTATAACGGGATATATCAAAATATAACGGTATATAATGGAATAGTTTTTTAAATATATTTTTAATACTCCCACAAAGCATTAATGTATTATAGAGTCAAAAAAGTAAATCATGTTCATAACATTAAATTCAAAAAAAAAAAAACATTAATGAAAACACCTTCCCTTCGTATGAGAGTGAGATCGCAACAGAGAGTGCGATCGACTCTTCGTCTTCTTCCCTTCTTTTACTTTGGTTCTCTGTCAAACGGCGATGTCTGGTTCTTTGTCGATTGGTGACAGGTAGCTCAAGTCCTTTCCTATGAGTCTAGGATTATCGTTCGATTTAGAATGAAATGAGTGATTTTTTTTAATGTATTAGAACAAAACGTTAAAACAGGGTTATTGAAAAAAAAACGTTATCTCAATAACGATCATATAACGCCGTTATATCATAGCTATGATACCATAACGTGATAGTGTCATAACGTAACGGCTCACCCCCGTTAAGAGTTATATCGGCGTTATAATGCTGTTTTAACTGCACGAGTCATTTTTGAGACCTTTCTACTTGACTTATTCGCCATGTCGGATAAATAAATCCACATGCAGGGTTTGACATGTACGAACTTATAAGCTTTCTCAAGAAGACATTATCAATCCCTACACTGGACGTAGATTCTATCAAGGATTAATGTCCATCATACACGGAGATCTAATCTTCTAAGGTTGTTGTCCCACAAGGTGGGTCTCTTTGATAAATCAAAGTGACATATATAATATGAACATTTTTATTTATCATCTCAACATTAAGACCTTAAGCACTCATAATAATCATTAGGTGTAATGTTTTCGCATAGTCAATATATAGAAAATTACTTTGTGTGTACCAGTGTAATAGTTTGAGACATTAGTCTCCTATAGCCAAGATAGACTATATCAGAAGATTGCAACTACAATTTTATGATGGCGTGTCCATCACAATCTAAGGTTGCGAACACATAATTCTTCAAGTACCCAACAATCTTATCTTTTCTGTGCAACCCAAACTTTACAAAATGTAAAAGACACACTAGCAACATAAATTAATACAAGCATTTGCCCACAAAGATTCTCATTAAAACAGGAACATCATGATTGCATTTACTAACAATCAAATCATAAACTGAGTTCTAAAACTGAAAAGAAAAGACAGTTTTTTAGTATATATCCTTATCAAGAAATATATCCATTGCACTTGAACAAGTGATTACGGTCCTTGGATGCTCATTTAATTACAGTTAAACTATCTATTTTCCATATGCTGGCAAGTAACCAATAAGTAAGTAATTAGCATATATTCGAAATATGGCCAGAGCTTGGAGAGTATAATTGGTGTGCTCATTGATTGCTTGTCTGTCATTAGCACAGGATCTTAGTCTATGCAAGTTTACAGGGCATCATTTTGAGCAACTAGTGCTACGGTTCTCTTATTCATTGGAAATATACTACTGCATTGTTGATTTGTTTCCCCTTTTGACCAGAGCTTGGAGAGCATAATTGGTGTGCTCATTGATTGCTTGTCTGTCATTAGCACAGGATCTTAGTCTATGCAAGTTTACAGGGCATCATTTTGAGCAACTAGTGCTACGGTTCTCTTATTCATTGGAAATATACGACTGCATTGTTGATTTGTTTCCCCTTTTGACCAGTGCCTTTGTCAGGGAACATAAAGCTCTTCACTTACAGTGAACTTAGCTCTGCTACAAATTATTTTCATCCAAGCAAAAAGATCGGTAGAGGCGGTTTTGGAACTGTTTACAAGGTGCATACAACTTTGCCCGATTTTTTACGTAACCTTCTTCCATAAGAGATTGAGTTTTAGCTTATTTGAGGAGTTTGCAAAATTTAAAACAGCTTTGACTATTTTAATGGAGTGTATACATGTCTGATTGGCTTTTCAGTACTTGGATTGTGCCCAACCATTCATGTGAAAATTATACACTCACTGTGGCATATTTTATCTGTACAATTCAGGGACATTGGTTCTTAAGTCCTAAATTTATTTGGAAGGACTTCAGTTGGGATAGTGGAAATTGAGATTAAGAAGTTGTTGAATGTTGAGTTCACGTGTATTTTAAAAGAGGATTGGTATTTTTCGTCGGTGGTTATGGGGAGTAACATATAATGCTCATTGTTTCTGTCAATTAAGAATGTATTCAAGTTGATATTGAACATTCTTTTATTCAAGTTGAATTGTTTATTTTGATACGGTTTCACCAATTTTATTACAGAGGATGACTGCAATCTTCTGAGAGCATTTTGTTTCCTTTGATCTTCTTATGCATCCATGATATGTTTACTGCAAAATCTGAAACAATACATCTATTAGCAGGCCCATGGGAACAACTACTGATCAAGATTAGTTTATAGAAGTGCACTATTTATCCCACCGCTTCATGCTCTTGATTATTAAATTTTTATGTTTATAATTTTCTACTATTATTATTATTTTTTTTTTTCGAATTCATGTTTTATGAAATGCCTTGTTTTTCATACTTCATACCTAATCTTCATGTTTACCTTTAGGTAATTGGATAGTTTGGCATGTAAAGATGGTTCTTTCTCTTTCCCATTTTATAGCATCTCAATTTATTTTTGTTTCTTTTAATTGCTAGGGAGTCCTTAAAAATGGAACACAAGTTGCAGTGAAGGAACTTTCTGCCGAATCAAAGCAAGGGGCGCGTGAATTTTTGACTGAGATTGATGTGATTGCTAATCTCAGGCATCCAAACCTTGTTGAATTAATTGGATGTTGTGTTCAAGGACGGAACCGGGTATTAGTTTATGAATATGTGGAAAATAACAGTCTTGATTGTGCATTATTAAGTAAGCTTTCAAATATATAAATAAATAAATTGGTAGCATTCTTGAAGAAAGAGCACTGTTGGACTACTATTTCATTTGCTTTCTGTTGTAGGTCGAAAGAACAGAACAATTAAGGTGGACTGGGACAGAAGATCTGCTATTTGTTTAGGCACTGCCAGGGGTCTTGCTTTCCTTCATGAAGAAATTGAGCCACCTATTGTGCATAGAGACATCAAAGCAAGCAATATTCTTCTTGATAAAGACTTTGTCCCCAAGATAGGGGATTTTGGATTGGCTAAATTCTTCCCAGAAAACATTACTCATATCAGTACACGAGTTGCTGGAACAACGTGAGTGATTTCTCATCATATTCGACAAAAGCTTTTGATAAATTTTGTCTCCTTGCATTCTTAGACATATATAACATGAGGACATGCTTGGTGGCTGAACTGTAATGATGATGTATGTCGATATTTGTTTTTTCATGTATGTTTGAAGTTTGATAGTGCAGTATGCATTCTTTCAACATAGGAACATGATATATTTGCTAGTTGAGTTCTATTGACTACTAGGTGCATTGCTTTTGTTTCAACATGTTGAAATCCGGTGCATGAAGAAATTCTCTATTTTATAGCCTCTAGTAGTATTGTATCCACTATCCAATGAGTTGATATGGAAGAGAACTTTTAAACTGGTTTTGGTTCCTGAATCTTCCTACTTGATTCTCTGAGGTATTTTCCTAAGAACTCGAACTTGTAGACAGGATGAATCTATTCACATATCAAGCGAAAGGGGGCGTGGAGGTCTTGGACTACAATCAAGGGTGGAGCCAGGGTTTTGATCATGGGGAGGGCAAAGCAATAACTATTAATTAATTCGATTTTGAACAGTAAAATAATCAATTTAAACTACTTGTTTATTACTACTACTAGTATCTTTGAAGAGTTTTATTTTTGTTCTAGCTTTCTGTTCAAGCAACATATTTGAACCTTTTTCTTATTAAGAATCTCTAATTCAATCCGGAGGAAGTGAAGGAAGAATCAGAGAGAACTGCAAAGAAGCAAGAAGTTGACCGGTTGGATGAATACGATCTTTTTAAGAAGACTGAAGAAGAGCTCGCACACAGCTCACACTACCTTAGCTCTGCTCTCTTCTTCTAGTTCCTGATGGGTTTTAGGATGGGTCGTGGAAGAGGTAAGAGAGATAGGAGGAGATGGGGAGAGTATTGATAAGAGAGAAGTGAAGACTGGAGGGAATTAAGAAAGAGAGAATTGATGAGGTGGAGAAGGACTTGTGTTTTTGTGTTTGGAGAGTTTGGTTTTAAAGATGGTGAATTAAGAAAGAGAGAGACTTGTGAGTTTGGGTGGGAATTAAAAAAAAAAGAAGAGAAAGTTGACTTTCAGTGGAATACACTCAAAAGGAGAGAAAGCTGCCTGACAATTCTATTTAGTGGGAGGCAAGGTAAAATTTGACAAATGGGGGTGGGGGGGAGCGGGGAGGGGGCAATTGCCCCCTTTCTCTTAAAGGTAGCTCCGCCCTTGACTACAATGTATATTTATTGGTGGGTACCAATGGTAAGACTTTAAACACATGAGGAAAGACCCATGGACAAAGGGAGTGGGCTTTCATATTCCAACACTCTTTCTCAGCACAAGCGCTGGCGATTACTGAAAAAATCTCACAACGATTGCATTGGATGAGAATGGAATGCAAGGGCTGGAAAATGGCTCAACAATTGTGTTGGCAAGAATCAAACCTCCAACCTTTTCGAACGTAAGCTCATAAGAACTAAAGTTCTGGTACCATGTTAAAAATTTCATCTACTCGAGAGAGCAAACCTACCATATATCAAGTAGTGGGGGGGTCCATATATGGGGGTAGTATACTTTAGTCCAATACTCCCATCAATGCTAGCCTTAGGACTGGAAAATGCCTTCTATTGTGCTGAATGGGAATCAACTCTCTGACCTTTTCGAAAAGGAAAATGCCTTCGATAGTGCTGGGAGAAAATCAAACCTCCGATCTTTTCGAACATAAATGGGCATCTCTCTTAAAGATCAAACTTGTAGAGAGGACGAATCTATTCACCTATCAAGTGAAAGTGGAGGCAGAAGCGTGGGACTACAACATATGCGGTGGTTACCAATGGGATTGCCGTGGATAAACACATTGGAACGACTCACGGGCAATGGGAGTAATCCTTCACATTCCACATAAACCGTGTGTTTTATTTATTCTAGCAGTGGTTGTGCAAAAATTATGTTTATTGCTTTGCATATTTTGAATCTGTATGAAAAAATTCAAGACTGTTTTTGGCATTTCTAGAGAGTAATAGGGTTTAGAACCTAAAGAGATTCTTTTTCTCATAAAGACACTATAGTAGCATCAGTAGTTGTTATTGACTTATCAGATCTCATCTATGAATTGTTATTACCTATGAATCAAGCTTGTAGGCTGTAGATTGTGTCAAGGGCATGCTTTGTTTGCAGTTGCAGGAATATTGAGCTAGGAGTTTTCTGTAAAGGTAGGGAAATATGAAGCATTTTCAGTTGAAACTTGTGAAAGCATGTGTCTGCCTAACAGTTAAACCAGAACTGGAAAAGTGGACACAATAAATTAATGTGCCACTGTATGGCATCATGCCTTTTCTAGTATGTGATCCACTGGAACTGTTCCATTTAAGCAATGGATTTAGAATTCCAAAATTTGGCAGGGGATCCCAACTTTTGATTTCTTTTTTGAAGAGGGATTTGAGGTATCCTATATGAGTAGAAAGGCATATATCAGAAGCCTGAATCTCCTTCCGAGACGAAACTATGGGTGTGTTTAGTTCCATGGAGTTCAATTCCATGTAATACCATATATTTCTGAGGCTAACTTAATCTAACCGCGGAGGACAATCTATCACTTATTCTAGATTTTTAGTCAATAGTTGAGCTTCATGAACATGGGAATCAAAGTCCTTCTCATCCTCCCCCCCCCCCACAAACATAAGTTGATCGGGAGAAAGATTTCTCATGTGATGGTTTGTTGGAATAACAGGTCTGGCTAGTCGAGATGGACCGATCAGCCAGGTAACTGTTTCTATAATTGGGTGAACCTGTGGAGCAGCATATCTCTCCCTCCTCAAGGGAAATGAACTTGGGAAAGACTCTCACGTGATGTTTTTCTAGGTTCTCTGGAAGAAGAGAAACAAGCTATCTTCAAGGGGAATAAACTTCAAGCATCACCATTTGCAGTATGATTAACGTCATGGCTTGGCAATGGCAAAGAGATGGAGAAAAATCAAAGATGAGGATGTCTTGCAAGTTTTTTGTAATTGGGACTAAATTATTACAAGAGGGTGATAGTCAGGAGTTCCTTCTAGTAACTCTTTGGGTCATTATAACAAGAGGGTGATGGCCAGAAAAGTGCTTAACTCTGTCCTGTAGAAGATGGGGTTTTGTGCTAGAACTAACACTGCCAAGGAAACAGTTGATTTCTAATCTACATGCATATACATTTGCATGCAGTTCCAGTGTGGATGGCTAATATATCTGTTCGAAGTGGAAGCTTCGGATCAAGTCTTCCATTTTTGTAGTGTGCCTACCATTAAATAAACAAGGGGGATTGAGCTTGGAGTCCCTCAAACTCCTAATTCATAGCCAGCTGGACACCCTGTCATAATTTTACATTTCGGGTCCCTAGCAAACAAAAATTGTTTTTTAACTCGTTTGAGCTCCGTCCGAGCTAAAACTTTCGGGAGAATTACACATTACCTATAAAAAACAATGTATCAAAGTTTCGGACAGTTTGGACACTGTTCCTCAAGATACATATTTAGGTCCCGCTGTTAAATATTTTTATAAACTGTCTTTATTAGTGTTTAGGACAACCTGCAAGCGGGGGTGGTCATGGACAATGGGCGCTAGCCAGCCTATCGGCCAGCTTGTGTCGCTCCCAAGGTGGGCCCTCGCTCACTTTGTGATATTTATAGAGAAATTCCCTTTATCCCACTTAGAGTGGATCTCGAGGCACGCTTGTCGAAATGAGCTAAAACTTTTACACATTTTTTTTTTTTTTCTGATATTGATATTTAATTTTTCTCAAAATTTCAGCTCAAACAGAATAGTGGAAGGCTATAAAATTAATAACGTGTTTTGTACAATGTAAAGCATGTGCAGTTTCAGGGACTTGATTAGGAAAAATTAGTAAGTTGTCTTGCAGAGTGCATATTAGTGCAAATGAGGGAGTTGAGGTCCTATTTCTAAATAAACAAATAAAATTTTGCCTTAATTGTAAATCTTTTCTTGCTCTTTACAGGGGTTATTTGGCACCTGAGTATGCAATGCGCGGTAAGTTGACCAAGAAGGCTGATGTGTATAGTTTTGGAGTCCTTATTCTTGAAATAGTTACTGGCAGAAACAACGGGAAGGAAAATTGGGGAGGAAAAGAAAAGCTTATGCTCGACTGGGTAGGTTATCCTCCTCATTTTAAGTTTGGCAACTAGTTTTATATATTGCAAGAAGTCTAAAATAGATTACTTCATCAGTATCTTGGAAATCATTTTATGACTATTGACATCTCAGCTTTTTCATTCATTTGCTGAAGGTAGTCTGTATTTCAGAAAGTTGTTTTGTAGTTTTTCCCCCTCTTTTTATCAGTTCAATAAATTGATCAACTGGTTTGTGTCTAAATTCATTTTTCAATATCAGTATTGGTTCTTCGTTACTCTTCCCTGCCCTCATAGAGAGAAAAGACCAATAAGATGTCAAAATTTGTATTTAGATCAAAATTATGTGAGCAAAATTAGAAAATTGTATAGAAGTTATGTATAATACTGTATGTTTATTCAACAAAATAGACACCTCATAAAATGATGTCCCGAATTCCTTGTCGCATAGCGAGCCACCCAAGGTCTTTATCTATCCTACTTATAGTACAGAATGATTTTGCAATTTGTCCTCTGACATATGACAATTTGCACTACCAGACATGGGAGCTTTACAATGAAGGGACACTTTTAGAACTGGTGGATCCAGAGCTAGAAGAATACCAAGAAGATGTTGTGATCAGGTACATCAAAGTAGCTCTTTTCTGCACGCAAGCTGCAGCTAACCGAAGACCTTCAATGACTCAAGTTGTCTCCATGCTCTCTAGAGACATTCGGCTCAATGAAAAAGAGCTTACAGCCCCAGGTTTCTTCCAAGATGGATCGGGGCTCAAAGAGACAAACCAAGGTACTTCATCAGATGGAAAAGTAGCACTGCCTGCACCAGACTCTACCAGCCAATGTATAAGCTCTTATCCAAGTGAAATTACCCAGGTCGCTCCTCGATGATCAGAGCACCAAAATGGTTCCGTCCTTTATTCAGACTGCAACAAATAATTGATGAATGTGCTTTTTGTAGAGAAAGATTCAGCTAAGCGGGATCTCCTTGCCTTTTTGGCTACTCATCCACAAGTTTGTCTTGTTATTTGCATGTTTGTAATTAGATATTACTTCATAGTTGGGGGAAGTAGGTTCAGATGGTAGCAGTTTGGGGTAAAGAGTAAGATTGTTGTTTTGACAAGAACCCCACGTGGGGAAGTTGTAACTTCTATACAGATTCCGATATAATACATACATGAAAGAAAATGGTTTCTCTGAACTTTTTGATGGATGAGATTCAATGCTTTAAGGAACTGCATCTTTTTATTTGTCTTCCTGCAGGTCTTCCCTCTAATGTAGATTAATAAAGATTATAAAACTTCGCATTCAGGCTGTATGTCTTTAAAATTGTACATTAAACTGGAGCTTCATCCTTACAAATTTTGATATCATTGCGCATCAGTCTTTCCATGTTATCATCCTAGTTCTAGTGCTCAACTTTTTCCATGTTATCATCCTAGTTCAAGTAATCTAGACGTCTAGTGTCGTGCATATTGAAAGAAATCAAGTCAGAAATAGATTGAAACACAAATTTTGTCTCTTTGAGAAATATAAATGAGGTAAAAAGCCCACAGACTAAGAAGTTGAGACATGTTTGGTTGCACAGAACCCAACTTCATGAAATGCGCGGATAAGAGAGGGGCCTGGAAAAATGATATAGAAAAATAAATGGTAAGGTTGTAGGGACATTCAAACTTTTGGTTCGTGTGGGAATCACACTGCCTTTCCCTAAAGGATCTAATTCCCATATTTTTCATGATCAAGATCTCTTGAATTTGCCTTTGAGCTGCGGCTGGGTTAGATTCCTTGGAGTCTTAACTCAATGCCGCTCCATAACTTCTAATGGTTTAGGTGAAATCCATTAGGAAGCAACCTACAAGTTGCTTATGCGCCAAATATCTAACACCGGGGTCAGTCACAGACCTCACCCTAATGATTTTGAATCCAGAGCCAACATGCATCTTTCTTTTCAGCACAGAAAGACCCTTCATTATGGTTAAACATAGCAACTATTCCAACACAATAACAGCAACAGAGAATTCAGCCAGTGGAAGTGCCTGGTTGTGCTTCCAGTGCATATGATACAAATATGAACGCCATGCCACAAAACAATTTGATCCCCAAAGTTCACTATCAGAAATCAATTCAAGTTCCAATAACAGTAAAAAAATAAACATAAAAATTAATAGATCACAAAGTGTCAGTCCCACCGAAAGAACCTAAGGCAAAAAAACAAGAGTAAAATTCTCTGCAACTCACAATTGCAGAGACCACGGGTTGATCTAAAGCCTAGTTGTTCTTATTCTCAGCGATGAGTGGTGTGGCAATGCAGAAGCCAAAGGAAATTGATTAAACTCATGGGATATAAATTTTTTGAAGCAATCAGAAAAAGAGGGGGGAAAAGTAAAAGAATAAAAGGAAAAAGAAATTAAAACAGTGTGTTCACTCATGCATCGACAATTGCTGGCTCAGGCTCTGCAGCAGGCTGGCCTTCTGCTACTTTAGGTGCTTCTTCTTCTTCTTCTTCTTCTTTTGATGAAACATCAGGAGCACCATTGGTTTCAGCATCTTTAGCAGTTGCATCTCCTGCTGTTGCTCCAGCTGGTGCAGCATCTTTTCCACCTTTTCCATCCTTTGTGTTTTTGGCATCTTTGCCATCTTTTGCATCCTTGCTATCTTTTCCATCTTTGCCTTTCTCAGGGGTAGGTGGTGGTGGTATCATATGAGTTGGGGGCTTTTGCTTCAGTTTCATGACTATCTGCCGCATCCTTGAAAGATCAGTAGGCTTCCCTGGCTTGGGGCCCTGGACAACAACAACCGATGGCTTCTTGTCTTGATCCTTCTTTCTTCCTCTTTTCTCAAGGTTGGCGATTTCATGGGGAATAAGCTCAGCTATGGCTTTCCAGTACTGCTTGTCTGCCTCTTTGTGGAACTTCTCATGGTTAGCTAAGTATAGCTGTAACCAAAAACAAATATATAATATATGTATTTGTAAATCAGAAAACAGAAATGCATATAAATTGTGACTTGGTGAGAGAGCTCTTTACCTTCTCTCTTTCTCTGTTATTAGTCTTGTTACTCTCACAATTAAGTTTCCTTTTCTCATAGAAGGATTGCTTGTATTCTTCAGCTTCGTCAAGAATTTGGTTGCGCAGTTCCTTCTCCCTTTTCTCCTTCTCCTCAAGGTGCATGGCATTTTGTCTGTGTCAACAGAATATTTATGTCACCTATTCTCTATGAATTTAACAAAAGCTTCGATGTTTACATACAAAACCAATTTAGCAAACATCTAGCCTTACGGAAAACCGAGTGCCTGCCAAAATGCATAAATGCTAATCTGAACTAGATACACAAGATTCTGCATCACATTTTGTAGCAGAAAAAACCCGGATTCCTTGGCTTACATAGTGCTTGTTGGTGATGAACCATCAGTTTAGTAAAACTATAACATTTTGTGAAAACATGTATACAAAAATATCAACTGGGCAATTCATTACAATCCATGGGTTTTGAAACGACATTTCACTATTTATTAGGTAGGCAGCCAAATGCTTGAAAAAGAGAAAAAAATGGGCACAACAAACAGAAAAAGAAAGTTGTACAAAGATGAACAAATGTAAGCAGGACATCAAACAAAATCTTCCAAAGTTGAGTGATCCATTTCTGGGTGAAATGAACTATTACACAATGGTATCATAGTTTCAGTTTTAAAAGTCCCAGTTCCATAGAAAAAATGAAACGGTTACCATGAACACCCAAAGCAAGACCACAAGAGACCTCATACATACAACAGCCTTAAAGGGCAAGGATGGAGAGGAAAGGATTAAATGTTCATATTAAGGAACATTAGGTCAAGCATTATTCTCAATGTACTCATCCCATAAGAGCATACCGGATGCTTAGGATGTGAGTTCAATCCAATAGGAACAAAATCTGACCAACTTCTTCCACAAACATCCCCTTTTGTGCGATATCTCATCAACAATTTAGAGAGCAAACAAATTATTCATCAAACGTCTAATCCAAGCCACCTATCTCCTTAGGCATACAGACCAAATCCCAGTTCAACCATAGAACACTTTATATTCGTCACATCCACACTAGAAAGAATTCCTAATCATCCTATTAATCTTCTCTGCTGAACAACTGCAGTTTGCACCAGAGACATAGTAAATACGCAACGAGATAAAGCACCCCTGATAAATACTAATCTTCCACCATTCGAAAGCAGCATAGCCTTCCATATTGCAACTTGCAAGTTCCATAACTTTCACCATCGGATCCCAGAATACTGATTTACTATTTTTATCAAATGCTTCACCTTGTTGCTACTCTTTCAGTCTCATTTCTGTTGTTCAACCAAAATCTCCCCATTGTAGTTTCACATCATCTACATCAACTCAAACCTAGATGGTGTTGGCATTTGCTGATTCTATTGGGATGGTGCGCAGAGATGATTTGATTAGATCTGGAACATAGTTTTTTCTCACTGATGATTTGTATCAATAAAAAAAATTTGAATTATGTGAATTAGCCAAAATCTAGTGAAATATAAATACATTCATGCATGCATATAAGAGGAATTAATCAATTAACATATAATGCATACACATGCACAACATAAAATGTCTGGACATATCCACACAAAAAAAGTATGTATGGTATATGAAAAATTCTTAACCAATAATCTCAAACAACAGATAATGATAATTGATGATATATCATGGCCATACACGTGGCGCAAAGTTATTTCCAATATCAATGGTATACAGAGTATATTTCTTGGCGAAATACTTCATAAAGGACAGGTGATCCAGGTCCATGCGAATATAATAATGCAGAACTAAATATCCTGTCAAAGGTGTACCAGCAGAGTTGGTAGAGGCATCTCATAGAGAACCTCATGTCACATGTTTGAATCCAGCTGGTAGCATAATTATTAGTTTAAAGGACGGATTCGACGGGTCCAAATGGAGGACGAGCCCGAGTATGGAGTCGAGCTCCGACTGGAGCACAAGTCCAGAGGACGGATCCAAATAGAGACGGACCTCGACAGGCCCGATTAGATATTGATCCGACAGGCCCGATTAGATACTGATCCGACAGGACACAGACCCAACATGCCCAAGTAGAGATTGGTTTGATAGGAGACAGACTCGAGTGTCCGACATGAATCTGGTCCGACAAGAGACGAATCCGATAAGAATCAAGTTCGACAGGATACAGAATCAACAAGAATCATGTCCACAGGCTAGACTTAAGACCAGTCACACTGACTTCATCTGGCCCGGACTCACGCAATTGCAGCTGACTACGATGATTTGTCAGTGAGCAACTGACTATAATGACTCGTCATAGATGACATCTGGTCTGAACTCACGAAATTCACCTAGTAATAGATGCACGCAGCTGACTATGATGACTCGTCACGAATGACATCTGGTTCGAACTCACAAAGTCCGAGTACAATAACTTGTCACAAAAATCTTCGTCTAGTCTGAATTCATGCAGTCTGAATCCGATGATTTCATCTGATCCAAACTCATGCAGTCCGCCAGTCCGACCCCGATGACTTGTCACACTGACTTTACAGTACGCATAGAGAAAGCCATCATTGACAAGTTAGCAACCACGCAAGCGAGCCCACTAACTAAGGGGGGAGTAGCTGATTGATACATCAAATTATTACCCGATCATGACGCAAACCATCATAAATATTCGAGGATCGTTACGAAGGAAATAATGAGGGAATCACTCTATCTCAATGAAGGAGGAGACCGTCAAGGATTGTGATTTCGTTTTTCGAGTTAATTTCGGTCCCCCAATTTTAAGAAATATTTCGTGAATTATTTCGTTTTGGGTAGAAAAAAGTAAAAGTTTCGGTTGTGCTTCAGAATTTAATAATATAAGTTATGCATTTTAAACTCGTAAATACTACATAAAGTCTCAAAGTGTCATACAGATTACATATTACATAAGAATTACTCACATAACAAACTTTTGATAATAAAACAACATTTTAGCATGTTAAAACATACGGAGATTAAAATATTTATATATTTTCTCATAAAAATTTCAGACATATTTCGAATTTTGAAAGAAATTTCGGTAACTTCAAAATAAGAAATATTTTGTGAAATTTTGACATATTTCGAGAAATCACATTCCTTGGAGACTGTTATAATAAACGTCCCCCTTCATTGCGTCATCCGAGCTTAAGTGACGCACATAGTTGAATGCACTCATCAATTCACTCATTATTTAAGGTAAGGAAGTGGTAAGTTCGAGACTGAAGAAGCCATGATTAAGCCCATGGCCAGGGAGCGCTGCAATATCAAAGGATACATGTGTAAAAGGGTTATTGAGAAAGGGATCCCAATTATTCTATCAACAGAATGCAATTTTAACTGAGTTCTATCCAGTTTAATTTTCATATCCAACAGAGTTACTGACTTAAGCATCGAAGTGTCTCCGACCACCAAATAGGTGGTTTTTGGCAATTTAACATTTATTTTGCAGGTCAGATTTACAGGAGACCAGATTTGGTCGCATCAATAATGATGTACACTTTCAAAATTCACTTCTTTAATGTTTTTCCATATTGAATTAGAACAAAATTCATTACATATTTTACAATTTCAGATGAAAACTTTCAATACATGTAATAAGACATTAATGCCACAAATACCCCACAGAGATCCCCAATAAGACGCTAATCCTAATGCGAATGAAAATCTACAAGATTCACGCGGATTTGTCGTTACAGATCCTAAGTTTCTTTATTTCCATTAAACCTTGTAAAGTAGCAATTGGCAATCTTTTGTCAATCCATTTCACTTTTCTCCGACAATTGAATAGTGTTCCAAACTTCGTAGCTACTACTAAATCCCCAGCTCAGCTTCGATTAAATAAGAATTAAGGCTTACATTGTTACTATAACAATAATTTTTCCACTACAATTTATTCCATGCAACACAAATATAAAGATTTATGTTTCTACCTTTGCTCCAGTATCAATTACTTCCCTATCCAATTGCTCTTCTATTCAATCGATCACAATCAAAATTTTACAAATCTCACTCAATCAAAATTTTACAAATCTCACTGCTTTTCTCACAACCGACTAGCTAAAATATTTAAATTCTGCAACCTAGCAGATCCAAAATCACAAAAACCAGATCGAACCACATCAACAATAACACTTTGGACCTTTGCATCTCTAATACTGTTAACAAGTTACTTCTCAAACTCCCTTGAATTGAGTTCTTAGTTTATCCTTGATTTAGAGTTGGGCCTTTTCCAAATATGACTTACTGAGCATTATCCTCCCCAAAGCATATAAAAGACCTTAGTTCATGTCAGGGTTGTATCTTTTGACTATGAAACCTCCCCACAACATCTATGCAAACACTGACTTTAAGCAATACAATTTACTTACCTAACAAAAATGAGACAATTCTTACCGCATAACTCAAACCTAGATGGTTTTGGCCTTTGCTGATTCTATTGGGACGGAAAGGACATGACAGGTTAGTGATAAGAGGTCATCTAGTAAATAACAGTTTTCTAAGATATGGGGCATGAAATTTTCTATTGATGATGTGTATCCTACCTCATTGTTGGATTCTCTAATTTGTTTGATCATGTTAATTACCCAAAATCTAACTGAAGACAAAATACATGCATCCCAAGTCTGCAACACATACAGGCATACACATAACATCAATTTATCAGTTATCATATATGCAGAGCATGCAAACACACGTAACATAATATTGTTGAACATAACGACACACACATATGTATGTTAAGGGACAAAATTCATAACCAATAATTGTAATGATAGACGATGATGATTATTTGCACTCACTGAATTCATTTCTTAAATGTTTTTTCCATTTTGGACTAGGACAACATTCATTTCATATTATACAGTTTCAGAGGATTATTTTTATTACATGCAAAAAAAAAAAAAAAAAAAACAACGTAATGCTACAAAGTTTTTGTATAGACATATTGGAGAATATTATCATTATTAAACTGTAACTTAGGTAATCAAATGAATAGATTTTTCTTTATGAGACATACTTTTATCAGCAGAACAGGCTGGCCAATATCATAAGACATGATTCACATGAAGGGGAGGACTGTCAAGTGAGGGGCTTGCAAACCCTAAAAAGCTAGAATACCAACTACTGGCCTTTCATACCATGCAATCCATTAGACATGATAAATTGAAAAAGGTACAATCCAAAATCTACCCCTCACCAGACCCCCAACCCAAGATGCTAATCCTAATGCGACTGCAAATCTAAACACTGTCAGTCACCATATTTGTCGTCAAAGATCCTATCCTTTTTTTCTTTCCTTAAAACCCATAAAGTAGCAATCAACATTCTCTCCCCTATCCATTTAGCTTTTCCCCAACCATCGAGTAGTGATCCAACCTTCTTAGCTACCACCAAATGCCCAGCTCAACTTCAATTTAATAAGCATTAACACTTACATTGCCACTATAACTATAATTTTCCACCAATTATTTCCAAGTAACATCAATATAAATATCTATGTTTCTACCACTTTCTGCTCCAATAATAACAATTACTATTACATATACCAAATTTAACCGACTTAATTTAATTAGGAAACTCTTAACAGATCCAAAATCACAAAAACCAGATCAAACAACAAAATCATCCAAATTTCCAAAAAATTTCAACCAGATCTAAGCAAGGGAGATCCAAAACCAAATATTAAGAAATTGAAAGAAGCTCACCGACGCCACTCACGAAGAGCGAAACCTTCCTCCTGCATTTCAACAGGATCAGGGAGCAGAGGTCCATCAGAAGACGTGAACACGCCATCCACGTCAGCACCAAGATCGTACGCATTTCCATGTCCATTCGACTCCGGCATCTTCGAAAACACAGACTCCGAGTAATCTCCCTGATCACCGCTACCGCCATTCGCGGAGCTGAATCCGAAGATCTCCGCCGACGGAGGCGCGCTATAGTTGTTTGTCACATCGTGCGAGACGTGATCCACCGTCACGTTGTCTTCGCCAGGGAATCCGCCGTTGTAGTCCTCCGCTGGTGGTGGAGCGTGGAGGTGGTCCTCCTCCACCTCCACCTCCACCTTCTCCTCCTCGAAGGTCGGATACGATGACTCGTAGCGCTGCGACGGTAAGCGCGGGTCGTAGCCAATGTATCCGTCGTCAAATGGCCGATCTGCGCTTCGCATCTCGTCTCCGTCGTTGCTAAATGTGTCGAACGAAGACATTTTTGTCTGCTTTTCCCTCTCCACTTCTTGATTTCTCTCTTCACTTCTTGATTTCTCTTCTGTATTTGTGTGTAAATGTTTGATGAATTTGAAGAAGAAGTGATGAAGAGAAAGGAAAGATGTGATGATGGATCAGGAAGAGAGAGAAGAGAGATCGAACATTAAAACGTGTTTAATAAGTGAAGTTGTAGTCAGAGGTTGGATTAAATGTCAAATTGCCACGTGGTTATAATCATGTAATCGAGATATATGATTAAAGATGGAATTGGTTCAACGAGCCATATCAATGGATGGTACTACTAGCATACTGCTTAGCGGTGAAAATTGTGAAAGTTCAATAAGAGTGTCGTTTGAAAGATTTCACTCTTTAATACTACTGATGTATTAGTAAGTGTCGGAATCAATAAGAACATGCTACACAAGTTAGAGAATTTCCAACCATCAATTTCATCATGAATTTTGATAACCGCATGTAAGAGAGTTAGAAATTTCTAAAACTTATATTTCCGGCAAGGCAAATAGATCATCCCCACAAAAAAAAACAACTTATTCTGAAATTTTTATTATGGGTAAAAGAATGTGTTTCTTTGGAAAAAATCTTGGTCCCCCAATCTTTATCAATAAGATTACAAGATACTATTATGTGCAAATACCGTAAGGGTAATTTTCAGTTTGCCCCCTATTATAAATAACTAATTAATAAGTAAATCTATCAAAATCTATCATTAATCACTATTATAGTTATCCCCCTTGACTAGTGGTCAACATTCAAAGACTGACTGGGCATGCACGTTTTTGAAATCAATCATATTTGAATGACAAAAATGCCCTTCAATGATCTGATGACTGAAGTTTAAAGCTGATACAAATGATCCAATCGATCCAATGGATGAGATTAAAATCTCAACTCTCATCAACATTCAAATCTCAACTGGGGAATTGTTACACAGGGACAGAACAACTAAAATCTCAAATTTCAACTCTCTCCGACTTTTTGAATGGTTACAGATTGGGGTAATCTGTAGTAACCGTTGGGGGAGAGGAAATACGAAGTAGCCGTTGGGAAAAATTTAGTAGTTGTTGGGTTAAATCCTATTTAAAATTGATACAAACCCAAGTTTGGAACTTAGGGTTTCATTACACAAGTTTGGAACAGATCTAAGTATTTCATCATATATCTGAGTTCAGAACAGCATAATGAAGGTAAATTAGTGATTTTGATTTCATTTGGACTTTATGTTGACATTTATTAATATTTGGAGGTGATCTTCAGCCTCTCACATGCGTTTTCTGAATCAAGGGGCATTCTTACATTCAAATTTATTATAGGGGGTTTAGTTACAATCATTATCTATTATAAGGGGTAGGAAGTAATTAAAATTTGTTTTTTCTAGCAGGTTCCTTGTGACCACTGTCATCAGTACAATCATACAAGTGAAGACTGCATTTATTTGTATTATGTGTGTCCCAATAATGGTTGTAATGGAGTCTGCAAGCTTTTGAAATCTAAAACCCAAAAAAACCCAAATAGGATGTTTGTGGCCTGTCAAATATTTGGTTGCAAAGAGTTTCTATGGCTTGATGAAGTTATTCTGAGGAGAAATAGAGAAGGTAATTCAAGCTCAAAAGTAAATGTCAACTTAATCTCAAACTCCAAAAGGGGTACTTGTTTCAAATGTGACAGTCCAAATCATTGGATGAAAGACTGTCCATGGGTGAATTTTCCATGCCTAATTCCTTCATGCTCTGGAAGGAGAATTATCAAAAGATCTCATCAACCTCATACACAAGGGCACAAGTACCTCGATTGTGATTATTGCACTAAGGGGTTTGAGTGGTTGAGCGTTGTGATACCTGATAACATACCTAGATGTGGTGGTCAAAACCCCATTACTTTTGTTGAAACTACTGAACACGCTGAAATTGAACAAGCTCAAGGCGAAACAAGTAATAACTCTCCAAATGTAACAATTACTGTCCAAATGAGTATGACAATTGAAGATCTTTGTAAAACATTTCTATCTACCCTAAATAAGAAATGAATGAACATACAATTCAATATCAGTGTTGCAACAATATGTCATTCAATATGTTATTTAATACAAGTCTGAAACAGGATGTAAACAATAACAAAAGAAGTTTTAAAAAAATACATAAAACAATCATCAAGTCTGACAGGCAATTTCAAGACTATGATGCCTTTCAATACTTGCAAAATATCATTCAGTATCATCAAAGTGTCTGCCATTCATATACTTGCAAATTATAATTCAAGTGTCTGACATAAACATTCAGTATCAATACTTACATCCCACTATAATAGTATCACCATCACCATAACAGTATCAGCATAACAGTATGACCATCACCATAACAGTATCAATACTTACATCCCACTATAACAGTATCACCATAAAATATTGTCTTAAAAAAATAGTCTTCAAAACATAACAAGTTAGTATCACATGTTTGGTGCTATTGGCCTTTTTGGCCCCATAGGTTGATTGATCCATTGATTGTTCAGTCTTCCCTTGCCTTTACCAACCTGGAACATTGGTGGCTTTATTGGAGGAGGCCTAACTCCTTGTGCAAAGGCTGAGTTGGAACACATTGAAGCTTGTAGGTTGTGCATGGTTGGAGCTGTTGGCATTTCAGGCTGATTGGGTTGTTGTGAATGGAATGTTGGCATTTCAGGCTGATTTGGTTGTTGTAGAGGTTGAAATGTTCCTCTCCCAGTTTCAAAACCTGATTTGGCACCTCTTTTCTTGTTGTTCCTACTTCTTATGAATATAGGTTTTGCCCTAGATGTCTGTCCACAACCTTGTGTTTGCTCCCGAGGAGGGTTTTTACATGTTCTGCTATTGTGACCCTCCAAACCACACTTTCTGTAGCTCCTTGGTTCCTTTTCCACCTGTTCATCCTCGTCCCTTCTTCTTTGAGTCATTGATCTCCCAGGAGGTCTTTTCACTAGAGGTGGGAGCACCAAGTATGCAGGCTGCCGTACATCAAAACAATATTCACATATAAGTGCAAATTGCAAATTACCCATAAAACTATCAAATAATCTAATCTAAGACTAGTACTTACTTTTGCTCACTTCCTCATGTTTCTAATACTGACTATGCCCCTTGAGTAAGCCTCCACATATGCTTTAAAAGAATGATATGAACTACAATACCTACAATGAATGCATATAAGTGTGGGGCAATCATTATATAAGGAGCAAACATTAAGTTTCATAGGATACTTACTCAACCCATACAGGTCTGTGATTGGCTAAACAAACAACTGCACGCACATAGATGATGTCTGTCAGCTCCCATTGTCTACAATCACAATATTTGACACATGTCTTCACCTTCCACCTAGAGCCATTGTCATTATGTATGACTGTGATAAAGCCATCAGTAGACCCAAATTGGTTGAATTGGTTCCTCTGCTCTTTGAACTTGTCAATGAGCTTCTGAGCTCTAGGTACTAGTCCATCTATGTCCCAACTACTGCTCTTGGCCCTTTTATCACACATAAGCCCCATCAGAAGCATGTGATAATCATCTATGAACTTGCAGACTGACATTTCCCTAAGCTTGATAATCCAGTTGTTGAAGCTTTCACTGAACTAGTTGGTGATGTGTTCTGAGCATACTCTACTGTCAAAGTAAATCCTGCACCAAGTCTTGACATCCCTTTCAACTAGCCACTAATGTGCTCTTGGATTACTTTCTTTCAACTCTTTCAAACTGGAGATATAGTCAACCTCCTAGTATCTCCTAGCAGATTTCCAACACAGCCTCATCAAGAACTTACCTCCAAATTCAACATTCTTAAAGTTCTTGTACACGTGCCTAAAGCAAAACCCATGGTCAGATTCTGGAAATATTTGTTTCACTGCCTCAATCAACCATTTATGCTGGTCAGATATGAAAGTCAACTTCCTCACATGCATAATCAAGTGCATTTGAATGATGCTCAAGAAGTTGAACTATGATTAGAAGCATTCAGACTGACAAATGTAGATAGCCAGTGGAAATAGACCATTGTTTCCATCCAAGCATGTCACAGACAAACAACAGCCCCCATATTTGCTCTTCAAAAAACAACCATCCAACCCAACCAGTGGTCTACATCCATGTTGTAAACCAAGGATAGATGCAGAGAATGCTACACAAACCCCAATGAACCTATTGTCATCATCATTTCTTGAACAAAAAGCAATGCTACCTGGATTTGCTATCAACAATTCAATGCGCGCAACAAGAAGGGATTTTTTTATAACTCTCCTCATATGAACCAATTCAGTTTTGCCATTACTTCCTGCCTTGCCCTCCACCCTACATGGTAAATTACCTCAACAGTGTGATCCTTCCAGGTTTGTTTGACGAAGTTGTCAGCTGTGAAGTTTGTCAAGTATGTAGTAATGATGGACTCACACTCCTTGGCAACAAACCTGGAGTTCACCATAGGGTTCTTCCCATTATCAACACGTATACATGTGTGCTCTTCCCCCATGGTCCTCACACTAAGAGTGTGCCCATCCTTGTCCAAAGCCGCATAGCACCGCCATCCACAGTTTTCACCCTTACGCACTACCAGAAGTCTATTAGGATCATTCTTCTTGAACCTCATCACAAACTTGTTCCTCACCGCATACTTTCTTAACCAAAACCTAGCTCCCTCAACTGTGTCTCATTGTTTGCAAACCTCCAAAACCCACTCATCCGCCCGCCTCTCATCACCACTCTCCTCACTATACACATCATCTGCTTCATCATCAAATGCAACATGCTCAGTTGGAGGTGATGTGCATCACTCTTCTTGAAGACCTCCCAAGGGAGTACTAATCATTTGGTGTACTCTTCATTGGGGTAGGAATCATTTTCCTGTTCCAACTTCTTTTGGCACGCACCTTAGGCCTCAGATGGATCTTACTAGGAGAGGTGGGTTGTGTGGTAGGAGCAGGGTCAACTTCAGCAACATTTGGAGTTGAAATGGGTTCAAGATCCAGTAAACTAGATCCAGGATCGGTGCTCTTATGTACCTGTACTGCCACTTTAGCATCAACAAATATTTGCAAAGTGTCACTGACATCAATGTCTACATGCTTCCAAAAGTACATTATATCTGCATCATTGGCTACGTCCATCCTCACTCCATTATCTATAAAGGTATGTGTATCTCCTAGTGCCAAAGAATGCTTCTCTTACTTTTCTACACCTTCAAGTATACTTTTGTTAAGCTTGTCCCAATTCAGATAATCCCTCAAAATTAATAGATTTCCCATTCTTGTAGTCAGTCACCTTCCACCTACCAGGGATCTCAACCCTTCTACTCCATTTCCCATCATAGTGAACCATCAAATTCCGGACTTCCAACTCTTGTCCTCATTTTTCATTATTGCAAGGAAACACATTATCAATGAAATACAATACAAAACATGCAAACCCATGCAAAGTAACATGTATCATAAGTAAAAAGAAAATACAAGACAAGTATACATAATGCTTCATAGCCATAGCCATAATGAGTAGCTAACAAACGACAACAATGATTCATTGCACTCAATGAGTAGCCTAACAACAACAAAAATGCTTCATAGGCATTGCCCTAACAACAACAATAGTGCTTCTTAGCCATTGCCCTAACAACAACAACAATGCCTCATAGCCATTACACTGAATGAGTAGCTTAACAACAACAACAATTACTCATAGCCATTACTGAATGAGTACCCTAACATAATCCCTAAACATTGCACTGAATGATTCATAACAACAACATCATTCAACAACAACATCATCGCACTAAAACAAAACACTAAGCAAATAAGCAGTGTATGACCCATCATTTGTGCAAATGAAGAAAACCCTAACAGCAACAACATCATTCACATAATCCACGGACACATGCAACAAATAATGAAACAAAAAAATGAAACCCTGAAATAGACAAAAAACACTTACAATATGTTACGCCATTGAACAGAGGGAGGTCTTAGATTTGGCTTGACGTCATCTTCATTGTCTGAAGGAGTAACATCTCGCCTCAAATCTGGTCCCTCTTCACTAAAATCACTAAAAGAGGAGAAATCTTTCCAATGAATACTCGAAGCAGTGCTCCCATCATCACACTTACTGCTACTACTACTCACCAAAACATCGAATATGACCTTCTTCCCCTTCCCCTTGCCCTTCCTCTTCTTCATCTTCGTTCGAGTTTGCAAACACCAGAGCAAATCACTATAGAGAGGGAGAACACAGAACGACTGAATGGCGGCTCTGAGCCGGCAACGTCAGTTCATCAGTGGACGGACAATTGGGATGATGCAATTGGTCACATCCTTCAAATCGTGCGTGAAATGCACGTGAAGGGCATTTTGGTCATGAAATTACATCACGTTCGTGCCCAGGCGATCTTTGGACATTGACTGCTAGTCAAGGGGGTAACTGCAATAGTTTAATGATGAGTCTACTTATTAATTAGCTATTTATAATAGGGGGCAAACTGCAAATTACCCATACTGTAATTATAATCACAATAAAGGTGATCATGCAAACACAATGTACGTAAATAACCTTGCTCATATGGTTAATTGGATACTTATATTTTTTGTTTTGTATTCATCAGTTACATGTTTATGAGATTTGATCAAATTAAATTATTTGTTATATTGACTATAATAATAATAATAATAATAATAATAATAATAATAATAATAATAATAATAATAATAATAATAATAATAATAATAATAATAATAATAATAATAATAATAATAATAACTACAAATTCATTTTCCTTTCAAGGGTGGTTGTTATTCAAAGCTACTTATTTTTCAAGATCCATATTGTAATTAGTAGGAATTGATGTGGAGATAACAACATTTTATTCATTGTTGACGGGTTCACAGATCACAATCACAATTTGGTACATAAAAATGAAATAAAGTGAAATGCATACCTAACAACAATTTTCACTTGTCTTTTCCTGCACCCAATTCTAGAGAGCCAGGGCTACCAGCCATTTTTTGGCCAGGGTTGGGGCTTTTTACATTTCTACCCCTTCTATAATTGATGTTTGTGGTTGTGTTTTAAAGAGAATAGGTAAATATGTAAAAGAGCCCAACCGTAGCCAAAAAAATGGTTGGTTGCCCCTGCATTGTACATGTCAACTAACCCAAAAGGCCAAAACACAACATAAAATTTTCTTACTGTACCAACTATATCTGTTGTTATTTCTTTTATTCACAAGTCTTCCAATTCACTCTTTTATCTTGTTGCCTAGGTCACATTTCTTCAACATATTCTTCTTCATAAATTCAACCAAACAAGCTATAAACTGGAGTATCAACCATTTCATAGTTTCCATATCTAGATTTCTTGCTCAATTTCTTTCAAACTTTCCAAAGTTCATCTTGCTTGGATTAGCACGTTAGAAACATGGTTGAGAGACATACAAATGTTGCAAATCAACAATATCAAACTAGACACTTTGCATACATGATTTTGATGTGTGAGTTACTCAAGAAACAAGACATTCAAAAGAGGGTTTTTCTAGAGTCCTTCGATAAAGGGTTTCCAAATTAGAATTTTTCGATTGTCGGAGTTTCAATTGATAGCAAACTCGAACCAGACTCAATCTTTCTATCTCTTTATCAACTTTCAATCATCTTTCTTTCGTTACTCAACTTTTCACATCTATCTATTTCTATGTTTCCATTTTTCAATTTAATCATTTGAACTTTGTTGTTATCCTCCTTTTCAATTTTCTTCCTTTTCCTTTGTGATTCTTCTACTAGTTTCTAGTTACTGGTTTTCAGTGTTTTCTGTGTTTGTGGTGCAGGTCTCGGCCGTGGAGCGGTATCCATCTTCTCAGTTTTATCACACCAAGCCATAGATATTACTCCCATGACACCCCTTTTCATCTATGCAATGGCCAATTTTTCTATCAGTAAACTAGTAGTGATCTTGCCAAGTTCTTCTCACCCAGCTAAAAGACCAACCCAAAATCAACTTCATTCATACATTTCACCATCTCTCCCATGTACCTCTAATATCCAAACACATTTTTGTTTTTACATTATCCTCATGGATGTTCCGGGCCACTCTCTAGCACCAATACCTTTATTTTCTCATATTGGATCTATAAAATCTAGGCAACAACTACCTCGCACCACCAATTCCTCTCTCTCACACCATTCTACTCTCCCACACCACCTAATTACTTTCTCACACCACCTATATAAACCAAAATCATTCATTTTTTTCCCTCACCATTCAAATCGACAATGGTTCCTCCCTCCCCCATTCGAAATCTCCTCTTCTAAATATTTTTCAAATCTCTCCCCACACTCAAATCCCTTGCAAATCTCCTCCCTCTTACTCGAACACTCTCAAAATTCCT
Source organism: Berberis vulgaris (assembly GCA_963556465.1). Lineage (NCBI taxonomy): Eukaryota > Viridiplantae > Streptophyta > Magnoliopsida > Ranunculales > Berberidaceae > Berberis > Berberis vulgaris. The sequence continues at coordinate 73,441,363 of OY747135.1, forward strand.
TCAAAGTCGAAACCCTTAAACCCAAACTCAATAAATACGCATAACTTAACATAACAGAGAAACTCAAACTCAAAATTAAAAAAATGAAAAATAGGGTAACTTTCGACTAATTTAAACCTCCAATTGAGACCGATTCTCAAGCTCATATACGAAAATTGTAGTACCATGAGTTATCTAATAAACACAATTTGAATCACTTGAAAATGTTTTGAAATGAGTAAGTTATGATCATTTTACTTAAGTCGGGCAAATCTGTCTGAAAAATGAAAACGGGATAATGTTACTGACTTTTGACCAACTTATGTGCTCGATCAAGACAGATTCTGAAGTTGGTCAAAAAACAAAAGTTGTAGTAATCTAAGTTATCTAATAAACACAACTTGAATCACTTGAAAATGTTTTGAAATAAGCAAGTTATGGTCATTTTAGTAAAGTCATGCAAAAAAATAATTTATGTTCGCAAAGTGCACTACGAGGTATTATTACAACTTTTGTGTTTTGAACAACTTTAGAATTGGTCTCGATCGAGCACATAAGTTGGTCGAAAGTCAGGAAGACTATCCCGTTTTCAATTTTCAGACAGATTTGCGCGACTTTAGTAAAATGACCATAACTTGCTCATTTCAAAACATTTTCAAGTGATTCAAGTTGTGTTTATTAGATAACTCAGAGTACTACAACTTTCATGTTTTGATGAGCTTGAAAATAAGTCTCAAATGAGGGTTTAGATTGGTTTGAAAGTTACCCTATTTTTCATTTTGAGTTTGTGTTTGTCTGTTATGTTAAGTTATGTATATTTATTGAGTTTGGGTTTAAGAGTTTCAACTTTAAGGGGATTTTGAGAGTTTTCAAGGGACAGGAAGGAGATTTGCAAAAGATTTTAGTGTGGGGAGAGATTTGGAAGAGGGGATTTCGAATGGGAGAGGGAGGAACCATTGCCTTGTCGATTTGAATGGTAAGGAAAAAAAATGGATGATTTTTCTTTATATAGGTGGTGTGAGAAAGTAAAAAAAAAAAAATCAATGGTGGTGTGAGAAAGATGATATGGTGGTGCGAGGTAGTCGTTGCCTAAAATCTATATTGTTTATTGGACAACCATATCACCGGAATAGTCCCATTGCTATTATGACCCAAATCTCAGTCATAAGGAGAGGTCTTGGGGTCCAACACAAGATTTCAATTGATGGAAACCGGATGAACCAAAGGTCTATTACTGAGTCTCATACTGCCGCTATTCACACTGGTTTTGGTGATCAGACAATGGATTTGTTAGCTGTTATGGTGGAACAACTCACCAACGAGGTAGGAGTTGATGTTGAGCTTATGGCTGGTTGGAGAAAGGAGTTGAGGTTGTTGTTGATCTCAGACTACAGTGGGTTGAAGGAAGGAGAACACAAGCTGCATCAAAGGCCTATAACTAAGGCATACACTTCAAATCTCTCTGATTTTGCTGGTCGGACAAGGAATTTGTGCTCTGATGGAGTGGATTTGTTCCCTGATGAAGTGGATCTATACATCGGCAAAGTGGACATGAACGCCGTTGATGTGGATCTACTAGCCGGTGGTTCTTCCCCGTGCTGCCTAATGGTTGGTTGAAGGAATTAGTTGGTGTTGATCTCAGCCTAAGGAGGGTGTTAACTTCTAGACTTTTCCCAATGTTCAATGGTGCCAGAGAAATAAGATCTAAACACGGCACCATGGACGTGTCTGCACCAACATCTATGATGAAGGGCCTACCATGGTTAATGAAAATTCCTCAGGATGATGAAATCTTTGATCATAGTCATCTTCTCAGGGATTCACTGTAGCCATCATCGTCACCGGTAGGTCTTCCTCTAATCCTTTCTTTGGTGGCTGAGCAAAACAATAGGAATCAGTCATATGAAATTTGTAATCTTCAACTGCTCTCGATGGAAGGCAAGTCGGTGAAAACTTTGGGTTATTTTGATTAGGGAAGCATGACCTCTTCATTTGCAGTCGCGGTATGGATGCCAGAAAAATTGCCGGTGAAGGATCTATTGGAATTAATGGCGTGGATATGGTTTGTGTGGATATGGTTAATGTCCAACTACCCACCCCTTTATTGTTGTGTAAGTCATAGGAGTTATTAACAACAAAGAGATTAAGGATGGCAATTGGCAAGGAGAAGGCCAGTGATAACGGGAGGAATGACGGATGTGATAATGGAAGTTTTGACAAGGATCCCTCTCTTTATGATTATTATCTTAGGATCAACAGTGGTGATGTCAGATTCTTCATCACTTATAACGGTCGTGATGACAACCACAGACACACCTTTTCAATCTCAATCAACAAAAAGACTCTTAGTCAGCAAAGTGTGCGGATATCCAAGGTGATGCCAATATTTAGTCATGTTGGTGATTTAGTTACATCAGCCACCATGCTTACTCTCTGTCATGACCCATTCACATTGATTATCTCAGTTCTATGACTATTCTGGCATACGAGGTTGACGCGACCGACGTTGAAGAGTCGCCTCCTCAATCATGATGGTTTCATGAAACGCTTGAGGCACGGTGTCTGCCAAAGTGTTCCAGAACCCGTAGACCCTCTCCCTAAAGTCCAATGCCGATATAATTTTTTTGTCAGAAACCAAATCTAGTTCATCCAGGATGGACTGCTTGTGCCGGAGACTGGGCTTCGCACATGGAGTATCCGTACCAACACAGGGACTAGCTGGAGGACTCGCTATTTTTTGGAAACCAGGTATACACTTTACCATTTTTTCTTCATGTAATAATTATTTTAATGTATTCTCGATGACTATTTCACTTCCTCTGCTTGGTCCATTATTTTTGTTTATGGTGAACCAAATCCCGCCTCTTGAGAACGGTTTTGGCAATCTATGTCCAACCTGTACTCTATTTAACCATTACCGGGGGTTATTATCAAAGATTTGAATGCTATCAGTCAACGTGGGGGAAAAATGGGTAGTAACCAACCTTCTTGCTCTAGTCTTAGCCACCTTAGGAGTTTTCTGGACAATCATCAAATGTTGGATTTCCCCCTCAATTCACCTGGAACAACAAGCGAAAACACAAAAATGGGGTGAAAGCTAAACTAGATCATAATAATGTCTTGACCAAGCGGTTGAACCTATTCTCTTCCGCCTTTGCCCGTATTATTCATACACCATCTTCGGACCACATGGCTATCTCTCTCCAATTAGTCTCTAACTTCAATCCGTATCCAAAACCTTTTAAATTCTTCCATATGTGGACTATAAACCCTTATTGTAGGAGAGTGATTCAATCTAACTGGGCCTATAGATAACACCCTTTGCCACCTCACAATTTACATCTCAAAACCAAAAAGCTTAGTTACAGCCTCACTAGGTGGAATAAGAGAGACTTAAAAAATACTCTCTTATTTGGATAAACTTCAAAACGATCCTCCTTCAAAGGACAATGCCACTGCCATCTCCTTACTGGAAGAGCGTCTCTCTGCACTTCAGCTGTGCGAGGAGATGTTTTGGCGCAATAAGTCCAATTTTTCCTGGCTAAGGGACGGTGGCAAGAATACCAAATTCTTTTACCTTTGTTCATCGCTTCGGATGAAGTGCAACCTGATTCTTTGCCTTAAAGATACCAATAATATGTGGCATTCCACACCGGAGACTGTTGGAGCCGCCATCAATGATTATTTCTCTTGTATCTTCCAGTCCTCCAATCTGAATCTTGATCAAGGGATTCAAGCCTTATTTAGTCCGATTATTTCAGAGGCAGATAATGCAACACTGTTGGCTGTTCCCACTGCCGCAGACATTTAGGCGGTTGTTTTCAATATGGGTAGCCACAAAGCTTTTGGCTCTGATGGTTTTCACGCATTCTTCTTTCAATATAACTGGGATATTGTAAAGACATATTTCATTGAGGCTATTACGCATTTCTTCACTTCTAAGCGGTTAGATCCAAAGTTGAATGAAACATTCATTGCTCTGATCTCCAAAGTGGTCAATCCTATGATGCCGATAAATTTCGCCCTATAGGCCTTTGCAATGTTATTTATAAGGTTATTTCCAAAATTCTTGCCAATCATTTCAAACCTTTGATGGATAACATTATTTCGCCTAACCAGGGGGCCTTTCTCCAAGGTCACTCGATTTTGGATAATGTTAGCCTTGCTCATGAAACCTTCTATCAAATGAAACAGTTTCGAAAGAAAAATCAAGGTTGGATGACAATCAAAATGGATATGGCCAAAACCTATGATAGGGTAGAATGGTCTTTTCTGGCTCAAGTGTTCAAGCAACTTGGTTTTGCAGAAGGATGGATTGAAATGATCAATCAATGTGTATCCACGACCTCTCTCCAGATCCTTTTCAATGGTTCTTCCCTTGACCACATTAAGCCTTTTAGAGGCATCCGACAAGGTGATCCCCTTTCTCCTTACCTTTTCTTATTGGTAGCAGAAGCCTTATCTCGCCTTCTGTATAAGGCTGAAACAGAAGGCAAAATTCAAGGCATAAAAATTCGGAGATATCCCCCCTTGCTCAGCCATCTTCTATAAGCGGATGATTTGATGTTTTTCTGCAGAGTTTCTTTAGCTGAAGCCCATTCTGTAAAAAAAAAAAAAATCCTCAAGCAGTATTGTTTGGCTTCTAGTCAAGGAGTCAATTATGACAAATCTTAAGTCTATTATAACTTCAATGTGCACCCGAAACATGCTAAAATGATTAATATAATTTTGGGCACAAGGATTTATAATCCTAAAAATAAATATCTTGGATCCCCCTTTCTGTTTTCTAAGAAGAAAGCCTCAGGCTTCCAATTTCTTATCGACAAAGTTAATGCCAAACTTTCTTATTGGAAAGCCAAAGTCCTTTATCAAGCGGGTTGGACTGTGATGATTAAATCGGTTCTCAACTCGATACCCATTTACACTATGCAAACTTTTTTATTGCCTTGCACTGTCTCAACAAAATTGGACCACTTGGCTAGGGATTTCTGGTGGAATGGGGCGGAAAATAGTAAAACGAAACACCTTTATACTTGGTATCGAGTTTGTCTGCCCGAATTCTCGGGGGCCTCAATATTTCATCTTGTAGGAACATAAATCTTGCTTTATTGGCCAAGAACATTTGGAATGCTCTCTCCTTTCCGCAACACCATCGCACCGGCCAATTCAAGTCTATATTTTCGCGACAAGAGTATTTTCTAGTTAGGAAAATTTTCCTCCTTGGCTTCCTTCACTTAGATGGGAAACCTATCGGCTCTTCTCAAAATGAAACACATTCTCTTATGGAAAATCATGTTTGGAAATCAAATCAATCTATGGTTGGATTGCTGGGTTAAATCAGATATTGTTCTTGTAGATTGTGTCTTTGATTCTACCGACCCCAATATTCCTCGTCCTCCAGGAGGTTCTCCACAATGAAATTCAAAACTTTTACACTCTTCCCAGATCCGGTGGCTAGGGATATTCGAGAAATCCTAGACCGGACCACTATCATTCTGGACAAAAAATTTTGGACTTTTGACAAAAGAAGACTCTTTTCGATCAAAAGCGCAACTCGAGCTTTCGCCATGGGTCAGTTTGAAAGCTCCACTTCCATTCTCCCCCCTCCCACATTTGGCCCTAAACTTTTGAGATCCATCTGGAGAATCAAGACCCCTCCCAGTGGGTTGTTTCTTCTTTGGAAGATTAGCTAGAATTTGCTGCCCACGAGAGCCAACCTGGTGAGGATCCATATCCTCGTTGAGGATAGATGTGCCTTTTGTCATACCCAGAAGTAAGATGTGCTCCATCTGTTCTTCCTCTGCCTTGTTATTTCTTGATTCTGGCTTCTTTCCTTTCTCCCTATTAAGTGGGCTGACCCAAATTTCAACTTTCACTCGGTTATGAAAGTTTTTTAATTCATGTGGGACTCTGCTAAAGCCCAAGTTATGAAATCTGATGAGATGTTGTCCCAGTTTACTGCCATTCTTGTAACTATCTGGTATTTGTGTAACTAGGTTATTTTCAACAACACCAAAGTCTCCCCAATGACATTTATATCCCATTGCAATAATCTTTGGGAGTCTTGGTTTGGTCCAAGCAATGGTTCCTTACCAAATCAAAATCGAATACACCTCATTTTCCATCAATCCCCCACATTCTAGACACATCCGTCATAGACAGACAACTTGATTCTTGTTCCTCCTCAACACCGAACCTAGCCTCTGATATCCATTTTCTTCTACACAATCACATCTTATCCAGAACAAGGTCCACTTTGCTCGCACCCATAGGCTGAATCTCAAAGCAAACTGTGTTCATCCTTTCCCTCTTTACCTTGATAACGATACAATTATTGTCACTTTTGATACTTGTTTCTTTGAGTCTACCAAGCAAGAGGGCGTAGGAGTTTCAACGACAGACTTGGCTGGGACTGTACTGGCTTATGTTGTCTGTCAGATAGGCGACAAAGTTTCAGACAGTACGATGGTGAAAGAATATGCGGCTAAAGCGACCTTGCTACTCATTCAGGCTCGAAAATGGAGGTCCAGACTTCTTTTGGGCAATTCTACAACCCTTATGGACCTCATCCATCCTAATGGACCAAAACAGCTCTCTCCTATGCATGGGTCTGACGCCCTCTTATATGTAATATTAGACGACTACTTCTAATGCTTCCTTTCTGGCAATATAAATATATCTAGAGACCTTAGTAGTATGGCTCACCAATTTGCATCGGTAGCCGACAGATTTGGTTGTAATAGCTTTTAAGTTTTTAATATATTGCCTAAGGCTTTTAACAAAAAAAAACTAGACATTTTTCCACGCACAACACACTGAATAAACCATGATCTCAACACAATTATAAAACAACCAAGAAACTGAATCATTAATATTATCATATCTATATTTCAAGTCAATCTGAATTGCACTCGGCAATCATCTGAAATCATTTTCAGCATTCTTTTATTCAATGTTTGAATACATATAATGTGTTTAAAAGTTGCTCTTTATCAAGAACATACCCACTTCACATAAAACATGAATCTAGATCATGTAATTGGAAATCGACTAGAAATACCTTGATCTATAACTGAGACAAATGATATGCATAGCTGCCAAACTGCTACTATAGAAGTCGATGATGAGTCCAAATCCATCCCCGTCGATTCCTAACCTGCAAAAATGAATAGCAGTAAGCCAAGGACCACCGTTGTGGTGGCCGAAGGCACTATGATGCTAAAGTCAGGTGACTGAGTAAGGATGGATGTAGATTGTAAGTGTGTACCTTTCTCATCCCATTTTGTCACCTTATATAGTGAATACTTTATTCCTTCATTGACTCTATCGTCAAGGCGTGATGAAGTAAAGAGATTTCACTGAGGATCTTACCCATCTATGACTGGGTTGCATTCGGCACTTGCTTTTGTTTGGAACCCACTACTTGATTAGATAAAAAGCTGTACAAAATAGATATTGGGTTTGTGACAACCTAGATCTATGTTCGAGCGCTATTGTCTTGGGCCAAGCTCCAAGATTTGCACCATGTTGGGCTCGCATGATCTGGGCTTGGGAGCCCGACTTACGGGCTGAACGATGATTTGGTTGAGTCTGGGCTGGACCGTGCTTGGGTCTACTCGAGACCGCGCTGAGGCCTTACTATATTAGGGTTGGCATATGCCACGTGTATGGCTATGACTGGGTGACTGTTTGATGTCTTATCAGTTACTCCCCATAGTTAGTGGGGCTGCGTGCAGACCCATTAACTTTCTGAATGGTGACTTGGAAACACATTGGTAACTAACTTTAATACCCTTTCATTTTCTGTGCAACGTTTAATATCTATGTGACTATTGGGCGATCGTCCACAAACACCGTGCCTATATAAGCCTAGTTTGGCTGGATCATATCTTGGATTTATAGAGTTTCTCTTCCTATCTTCTAGATGAAGTTCTTTGAATGTTTTGCTGCCCTGATTTTTCCAGAAGTCATGAGAGCCTATTCATTGGTGAGGTCTCTGAACATTCTGATTTTTGTAGCGATGAGTCCCACTAGGATTTGCACTTTGAAAAAGATCATTGTTTTGAGTGAGCTCTCAGTTGCTCTTCGATGGTCCTAAGTTGGTCATCCAACACGAGGTGTGCCTGCAATTCCCTCCACCTTCTTTGGGAGACAATACCGATAGCTCTCTTACTACCAAGTGTTGACTATGCCGCTGCTTTAGCTGCACCTCTGACATTTCCTTCAGAAGATAGACTAGCGGAATAGATACTCAGTATGTGTTTTGGTAGATCTTCACTCGCATCTTCCTTTCCTCAAAGCTCAGATGTTTGTAATATGTAATCGTCGGATGTGAACAGTCGGTCGAGCTTTGTAACAACTCTTTGTTTAATTAATAAAATTTACTTTTTCATATGTACTTCATGCTTTTTCTTTGGCTTTATGTTTGATATTTGCCTGGATGGTTTTGTAGTAGAAGATAGTTCATCTCAAACTAGGAATTAACTTAACTTGATCTACCTACGTGTTGCCTTGTTCCAACCAGTTTTGATCTCACAATGAGGCGACTTAATCCCAAAATAGGAGTTAAGCTGTTTGATAAGTAGTCCCGTTTGAGCGGACCGGGCTTCTTGAGTGGAAGCCAAGTTAACCGAACAGTCTGACTTAGTCCTGACCAAGATCTAAGTGTTAGAATGCATGTTAACATATTTGAGTCCACAAAGTAGCATGCTAAACAAGGCTTTAGTATAAAGGAAATTATCTCGGTTCGAATGGACTTGATTCCATAATATAGCGCATCTTGATCCTGGACAAGGCTTTAGGTATAAGAGAAATCATCTTAGTCTGGATGGACTAGATTTCATGAGATAGTCCGGCTTAATCCTTGACAGACCCCGGTAGTCGGGGATCATCCTGGTTCACGCGGACTAGAGTACACAGTGGTAGTGGTGCCACGAGGTTGCACTCAGTCTGTTATACAACACTGCTGTTCCTTAGGTGGAATAGGTCACTTATATGCAGTGAGCCATAGATATCCTGACAAAACTGAAATCGACCGATGTGCCCCATCCCGACCCTCTTGGTCGGACCAGGTTATTCAAACGCAATAAGTTGTTGTGAGACTAGACTAGGTCCGCTATGTAACACCTTGTTCCTTAGGTGGACTAGGTCACTTATACACGATGAGTCGTAGACAGTCTAAACATGATTGAACTCAGTCGATGTGCACCATCGCATTCCTCTCGGTCGGACCAGGTTATTCGAGCGTGGTGAGCCATCGTGAGATTGGACTCGATTATGTAGCACTATGGTTCCTTAGGCAAGCTAGGTCATATTTGGGCGACAATTTGTTGACATCCTGACCAAGACTAGACTCGGTTGTTGTGCACCTCGTGGTCCACTTGGTTGGACTAGGTAATCTGAGTGAGGTGAGCTATCGTGAGACCAGACTAAATCTACCAAGTAGCTTTGTGGTTCCTTAGGCGGACTAGGTCACTTATGTGTGGCGAGTTGTCGACATCCTGAACAGGACTAAACTTGGCCACTATGCGCCATTGTGGTCCCCTTGATTGGACCAGGTAATCTGAATGCGGTGAGTCGTCGTGAGACTAGACTCAGTCCACTATGTAGCACCGTAGTTCCTTAGACAAACTAGGTCACTTATGTGCGGCGAGTTGTCGACATCCTTAACAGGACTAGACTTGGCTGTTGTGCACCATCGTGGTCCCCTTGGTTGGACCAGGTAATCTGAGTGGGGTGAGCCATCATGAGACTGGTTTTAATCCGCTATGTAGCATCGTGGTTCCTTAGGCAGACTAGGTCACTAATGTGAGGCGAGTTATTGACATCCTGAACAGGACTAGACTCGGTCGATGTGCGTCGTATGGTCCCCTTCTTGATTCGCTGGCTCCCCACGAATCGGGTGGTGAACGCCTTTTTCAAGACTTAAAATGAATCGATGGATCTTGGCTGAAAGCTGTGAAACCAAATCAGTGCAGCCTTCTCCAAGCTGATAGGGAAAGTTCTGCATAGAATGGCTTCTGAGTTTTCCTTCAATGCCATCACATGGTGGTAATTGCGCAAGTAGTCGATGGAATGGATGTCCCATCACAAGACTCGAGCTTTGGGGCGATAAATTTCTTTGGCAAGGGCGTGCTCATGATAGCCTTTTTGTTTTTCAGGTTTCCCCCTGGTCTACCCTTTGGTCCTTGCTAGGGAGGTTGTCGCTTTTATGGACATGCTTCGTGGTGTCTTATTGGGTCAGGGACCGCCCTGGGTTTCCGCCATTATCTGATGGTGGCAGTCGATCCCGTGTAAGCCTTTCCACCACCAGCTTGAGATGATTCATAAAGAGTAGAAACTGATCTATGTAGGGTCGATCGTGGCTACCATGGGGGTTGGGACTTGCACCTGCTCTGCTTCCTTTGTTGGATCTCTCGACCTAGCGGCGGGGTTTGCTTGCCCAAAACGCTTTCTGAATCGACATTGTTATTGTTAGCCCGTGATCTGGTGTTAGTGACCATGTCTCAAGACTTTGCTAGTTTAAAAGAGCTTGTGTCTTTGTTTTAAGGAGAACTTGTCGTTAATTCACTACAGACAGTGCCAAACTGATGCAAACAAATAAGTCCTTGTTGATTTTTGACCTGCAAAAATGAATAGCAGTGAGCCAAGGACCACTGTTGTGGTGGCCGAAGGCACTTCGATGCTAAAGTCAGATGACTAAGTAAGGATGGATGCAGACTATAAATTAGATTGTAAGTGTGTACCTTTCTCATCCCCTTTTGTTCACCTTATATAGTGAATACTTTACTCCTTCATTGACTTTTTTGTCAAGGCGTGATGGAGGGAGGAGATCTCGCTGAGGATTTTTCTCGTCCATGACTACGTTGCATTCGACACTTGGCTCTGTTTGGGATCCAATACTTGCTTGGATCAAGAGCTGTATAAAATATATCTTGGGCTTGTGACAACCCATAGATCTATGTTCGAGCCTTATAGTCCCGAGCCGAGCTCCAAGATTTGCACCATGTTGGGCTAGCATGATCTGGACTTGGGCACTTGACTTACGGGCTGAACGGTGATTTGGCCGAGTTTGGATTGGACTGTGCTTGGGCCTGCTTGAGACTGCGTTGGGGCCTTACTGTATAAAGGTTGGCCTATGCCACATGTATTGTGACTGTTTGATGTCTCATCACTTTCCATAAGCATTTCATCTATCACACTACTAACATTTGAAAGGTCTACGGTTATGTGTGCTAACTAACATTGTCAAAATTGACACAATCCGTCGAAAACCAAGGTTTCAGCCTCACAACTTCTGAGTGATTTTTCCATTTTTCTTTTCTCAATGGGGTTGGGGTTGTACTTGAAGCAAGCTACAAAGACTGGTTTGATGTATATTGATTACATATGTAGAGCCATAGTGGATTCATGTGATGGTCACAATCTAACCAAATAACGTAATCAATCTTTTGCTACACCTCTTTCACAAAAATGTAGTTAAGATGTAATGTGTACAACTTGAAAGTGTTGTTACTCATTAACCTCATCCAATTGTTAAGATTTCATTTTATTTCTTCTCAAAGGAACTATCAAATAGAAAACCAAGTAGAAGCCATCTTGTTATGGTCATTTCTTAGTCATAGTTTGTTTGTTTGTTTGTTTCCTTTCCATAAGGATACTTGCAAAACCAAGAGTAATAATAGGAATAAAGAAGATTGGTCAAGGTTATTACTTGTGAACCTCTTCTATAAGATTATTGTTAATGTAGTTTTATAGTTTTAAGGGAGTAGTTCTTAAGGAAACGGGTGAAGGTTTCCACTGTCATGTATGAGATGTTTTTATAACGACCTTGAGTGGGCTGGCTCAGAGGCTGACATGCTACCATGTGTAGGAGAGCTCAGAGGTTGGCAGACTATATTGGTGTTATAGTCCCACATCGCTTGGGTAAGGGAAGGGATGTGTTATATATGTGCGAGGTTGGATTCCCTTGGTATGACACGTTTTAAAGCCGTGAGGGTGGTAAGGTTCAAAGCGGACAATATCATACCATGTGGATTAGGTCGTTACAAAATGGTATCGGAGTCGGACCCAGTCGGAAGTGTGCCAATAAAGATGTTGGGCCCTAAGGGGGTGGTTTGTAATAGTCTTGTGTGGGAGGCTATGAGGTTGACAGGCTACCTTGTGTGGGCGGGCTTTAAGGCTGACAACTCAATGTGTGGGCGTGCTCAGAGGCTGGTAAGCTTTCATGCATGTGTGGGCGGGCTCAAAGGCTGGGATACTATATATCTTGGTGTTATAGTGCCACATCGCTTGGGTGAGAGAAGGGGATGTGCTATATATGTACGAGGTTGGATTCCCTTGGTATGACGCGTTTTAAAACCGTGAGGGTGGTAAAGCCAAAAACAGACAATACCGCACTATGTGGATCGGGTCATTACATTTATTATATTTCCTATTTAAATGACTCCATCAATAATGAAAGATCATCGAAAAGTTTACCCCAATCATCGAGTTTTGGTAGGAAAAGGATTCTTTTAACAATATGAATATTTTTTTCTTTACTTACTCATCAAAAAATTGGCCGACCCAGGAAGAAACCCCAGGTTATTTTACCATCCCCTCTTCCCACCTATTCCCAAACTTTGGCATGTAATATTTTGGTATCAGAGCCAGTCATGGAGCAATGCCTAAAATACTTGGAGTGATGTCTGGAACATGAGGTGGGTTCCTTGGTTGCAAGCTAGGATCTATGCTGGAAAATGTGACTGAGAAGATGAAAAAATTGTTTGCTACCTGGTCCAACAAGGTGGAAAATAGTCTTGTCTCTTGCCCACAAGATAAGGAAAAAATTGCTTCACTCCAGCTCGTGGAAATGTAGGACGAAAGCAGTGACACATGCGGCTCCATAACATTCGGTGCTCCAAAACTAGTTAAGCTGGAATTCCTTAGATGTGATGGTGGAACAAATCCAACAAATTGGATATGCAGGACTGAGCAGTTTTTCGACTATCAAGGCACTTTAGAGGAGGAAAAACTCTCGATTGCTTCATTTCATTTAGAAGGTGATGCTCAGATGTTTTAGATACTTAAACAAAGGTATAAAGCTCAGTCATGGCTAGAGTTCAAACAAAGACTACACACCGGGTTTTTACCCACTAATTCCAAGATTTTTTGGGTGATGTGATTAATTTGAAAGGCTTCTCTGAATAGTTGATTCTCTAACTAAAAAACAACAAATTAGTTTCTTTTTAACTCGTTTGTAGGAGAATTTGCAGACTAATTTTAGAGCAGCAACCAGATTCATTGGAAGAGGCTATTGGTTTGGCTCGCTTATTTGAAAAACGTAATGATCTAAAGTGCCCAAATTCCTTAGAGCCAAATAAAGTTAGAACTTTTGCAACACCGTATTCACAAAGCACATCCACCATCATGAATATGACACCATAGGAGATGAAAGACCGTAGGGACAAGGGGCTTTGTTTCAAGTGAAATGAAAAGTACACGCCAGAACATCTATGCAAACACCTCTTTGTGATCGAAGTATGCCAGCTCGGTAAAAAATTTGATGAGGATGCAGGAGGAGATAACAGATGATACACCAGAAATATCCTTGAACTCAATATCTAGAGCACAATCATAAAAAACTATGAGAATCAAAGGTACAATCTCTAAGATCCTTGTAGTTGTCTTGGTAGATTCAGGCAACACCCATAACTTTATCAGTGGTTCATTGGCTGAGAAGGTTGGGTTGCATCCTTAGCTTAGACGACAGTTTGATGTTGTCATTGCTATTGGGGAACGCCTAACAAGTCCTGGTAAGTGTAGTTCCATGTGCCTCTATCTTCAAGGAATTCCATTAACTATAGCCTCCTACTTACCGTTAGATGGGTATGAAGTAGTCCTTGGTGCCTTGGGCCCCACCATTTGGGACTTCTCACAGTTACAAATGAAATTTAATGTGGGAAAACAAGAAGTATCATTGCAGCGAATGACTACTCCAGAAGATAGGTTAGTGGAAAACTAGAAAGAAGGGATGCCCTGGCATTTTCCTTAAAATTAATGCAATCAGTTCATCTCAGATTAAGCCAATATCTTCTTCTTTACACCCACTTTAGGAGGTTTGCCTAGAAGATGCCACCCTTGAAAGAGTGCATAATAGCTTACTAATCGAGCGCTCTTGCGCCAAAGATGAATGGGGCTAAGTGATATGCCGAAGTTGTGGGATGTAAAAATGCAATAGTAGGGGAGCGTTGAGAGGGAAGCACTCGCGCGAGCAGGTGTGGACAAAGCGGTAGCGGGAATGTCTGCTTGAGTAATATGAGGATTTATTTGCAGCACCCAAGGGTCTACCTCCAAATCGCCACAAGACCATCAAATTCCACTTCTTCCATGGACTGGTTCAGTGAGCGTCCACCCATACCTACCCTACCCACATTTTCAAAAAATAAAGATTGAACGGCTGGTGGTTGACTTGCTCAAAGATGGTGTTATCAGGCCAAGCAATAGTCCCTACAACTTACCTGTGATCTTGGTCAAGAAACATGATGGCTCTTGGCGAATGTGCGTTGACTATCGAGCTCTCAACCAACAGACAATCAAAGATAAGTTTCCCATTCCAGTGCTTGTTGAGTTACTCAACAAGCTTCATTGATCTTGTATTCCAGTTATTGGCGAATGTGCGTCGACGCTGAATGATGTGCCGAAAACAATATTTAGAAGACATCATGGTCATTTTAAGTTCTGGGTCATGCCCCTCAGGTTGACCAATGCTACTAGCATAAGTTCATATTAGTTTTCTTTGACGATATTTTAGTTTATAGTAAGTGCTGGAAATATCACCTTAAGCACTTGGAACTTACGTTTTATTTGTTGAGAGGTAATAAACTATTTGTAAATAAAGAAAAATGTAGCTTTGGAGATACACATGTTGTTTATTTTGGGCATATAATCAACCACCAAGGAGTTGTTGTGGATCCACAACAAATTGATTCAATGACAAGTTGGCCGAAGCCTTCTACTCCAAAACCAATGCGAGGATTCTTTGGACTTACATGTTATTCCCACAAATTCATTCAGAATTACGGTAAAATCACTGGGCCACTTACACGTATGTTGAAAAAGGGAGAGTTTTCTTGATCACCTACAGTAGAAGAGGCGTTCTCTCACCTCAAAGAAGTTATGACAACAAACCATGTCCTTGCTATTCATGACTTCAATCAAACCTTTATTGTTGAGTGTGATGCTTCAGGATCTGGCATTGGAGTTGTGTTAATGCTGGCAAGGCGTCCTATAACATTTTTTAGCCAAACATTGCATGGGAAAAACCTACTATTGTCTACTTACGAAAAAGAAATGCTTGCCTTGGTTGTTGCTGTCCAAAAGTGGATGCCTTATCTTCTTGGATGAAAATTTATAGTGCGCACTGACCAACATAGTTTACAATATCTGTGGGGGCGGAAAATTGCAACTACAGTGCAACAAAGGTGGCTCTATAAGCTTATGGGTTATGAATTTAAATACAAGCAAGAAGGTGAAAACAAGGTAGTTGATGCCTTATCAAGATGTGAAGAACACGAAAGTTTGGTGGCTCTCTCTCAACCTGTTCCCCAATGGTTGTCAGCCATTTGAGAAGAAGTAGAAATAAATTCAAAGCTTCAACAACTTGTGAAGTTGCGTTTGGAGGATAATTCATTGGGCCTTGTGATATCAAAATATGCACACTTTATTCCTTTAATCATCCATTTACCACACCAGGTGTGGCTCGTATATTCTTTGATCATATTTTCAAACTTCATGGTCTGCAAGAATCAGTGGTTAGTGGTTTGTGATAGAGATGCAACATTCATTAGTGCATTTTGGAAGGAACTCTTTATTCTCAATGGTACAAATTTCAATTATAGTTCTTCCTACCATCCTCAAACAGATGGTCAAACGAAAGTAGCTAACCGCACAATGGAGATGCATCTCATGTGCTTTAACATGTCTGCACCAAAACATTGGGTGCATTGGTTATCATGGCCAAAATATTTCTATAGCACCAACTGTCATTCGTCCATCAAGAAGACACTGTTTGAGGTTGTTTATGGAAGATCACCCCCTATTATCTTATCCTATGTGTTCGACACAGTCAAGGTAGCAACAGTGGAAGAAAATCTTCTTCAAAGAGACCAGATTTTACATGATTTGCAGGAGAACTTGAAAAAAGCTTAAGTACGGATAAACATGTATATGATGCTAAACATGTTGAGATGGAATACTCAATTGGTGATTGGGTATATCCAAAGTTACAACCTTATCGTGAAACTTATGTTGCCATCCATAAGAATGCTAAACTTTTTCCAAGATTTTATGGTCCATATAAAATTATCCAAAGAATAGGCAAGGTAGCCTACAAATTGGATCTACCACAACATTCTCGTATCCATCCTGTATTTCACAATGTTCTAAAAATCGGTTTAGGCGGCTGCCTGGGTGGGTTTTGGAAAATTCTTTTATTTATTTATTTCCAGTTCTAAAAAAACATTAAGATTTTTTTATATACATTTTGCATGTGTATCTTGTCACTGAATTGGAAGTAATTTATATGCTAATATGCTTATACATTCCGCCTAGTCCTCTGGACGGTAATCCCCTGCTCGCCGTCTAGCGATTTTTAGAATATTGTTATTTCACATTTTAATGCTAAAAAAGAAGATATGGACCGTTTAGGAAGTGCATTCAAAACTTTCCCCAGTTTCAGATGATGATGTCCTTCTTCCAAACCCACAAGCTATTTTGGAGAAACGATATGAAAGGGAGTTATAGAAGCTTTGGTTCATTGGCATGGGTTGTCACTAGTAGATGCAACATGGGAAGACTTAAATGGTTTGAAGCTTCGTCATCTAATCTTGCCCTTGGGGACAAGGGCCTTTCTTAAGGGGGGAGGATTGTTACGCCTTGCTTAGTCATTGTTTGGTTGTTTGTTTCCTTTCCATAAGGCTATTTGCAAAGCCAAGAGTAATAGCAGGAATAAGGAAGACTGGTCAAGGTAGCTACTAGTGAACCTCTTCTATAGGATTATTCTTAAATTAGTTTCCTAGTTTTGAGGGAGTAGTTCCTAAGGAAAAGGGTGAAGGTTTCCACAATCATGTATGAGGTGTTATTGTATTTCCTATTTAAAGGACTCCACCAGTAATGAAAGATCATCGAGAAGCCTGCAATGGACTGGTGCAAGCTGAATAGAGATGGCTCTTTGGGTGGTGATGGTACATTACATGGTACCAAAAGGGGCTATGGAGCTATTATAAGGAATGATCGAGGAGAGGCAATTGCAACATGCTCTGGAGATATTATTGGTCATTCAGTTATAATGCATGAACTTCATTGTGTACTTGCAGGTCTGAAGCTTGCAAAGAACCACAATGTTATTAGGTTAAAGATCAGTACAAACTCATCCAATATACTCTCTTACCTTACAAAGAATGAGCATGTGTCTTGGGATCTTAGGCATACTATGTGGAGAATCAGAAACGAGCTATCTCAATTAGAGGACTACAAATGAAAGCATGATTATAGAGAAACTAATAGGGTTGCATGCGAATTTTTTAGCAGGCATATTCCCAAATTCAATCTTTGTAGTGTTTACTCCTAGCTCCTTTGCGGAGGATTTAAAAAAGATTGTATATGAAGATAGTGTAGGGAAGAAATACCTCATATTGTAATCTTCATTTTCTAGTGGTTTGGGGATCCCAACTAACCCCCACTCGCTTTCCAAAAAAAAGATCATCGAGAGATTTACCCTAATCACCAAGTTTCGGTAGGAAAAGAATTCCTTTAGCAATCCTTTTTTTTCTATACTCACTCATCCAAAAATAGGTCGATTCAGGAAAAAACCCCAGGTTATTTTACCATCCCCTCTTACCACCCGTTCCCAAACTTTAGCACGTACAATAATTTCAGCTTCCAAGGTTACCATGCCACAAAATCATCTACAT
This sequence comes from Berberis vulgaris, assembly GCA_963556465.1. Lineage (NCBI taxonomy): Eukaryota > Viridiplantae > Streptophyta > Magnoliopsida > Ranunculales > Berberidaceae > Berberis > Berberis vulgaris. The sequence goes on from OY747135.1 coordinate 73,459,296, forward strand.
GTGGTTGAACTTCCATGTTACTGAAATCTAACATCAAGCACTCTAGTCGCCAACAAAATCCATGTTCATATTTTGGAGTACTGATAACTAGGGACCTTGTGAGCAAGATACAGATGTCTCAATGACCCTTAAACTCGAAAATCCAAAGTAGGTGTACTGTTTGTCAGGGAACACGTGGGATCTCCAGAGGATGAAGGTGATTGTTGCATTACTTATTCATCTGGCTTCAGTTATTTTGTTGTAAGTGCATCTGCATATCTTATCCACATGAGACATCTAGATGGAGAAAATGAATAACAGAAACACCAAGAAAACACATTTCAAGTAGAAGATCATTGTTGGGTAAAGTACGAAAAGCACAAGAAAAAACAAACTTTAAGGGTAAGTTATCAATCAAGAATGAAGTGCACAGATTTGAGGCGTGTATCTCACAAAAACTGGTATGGAGTGTAAATCTCAATGTGCTACTTGACTGCCTCAAATTAAGGCAAGTCATGAGGCACCACTTCGATGCGTTCTTTAAAAAAAATAGTTCACAAGGGGGGCATAATCTTATAGTAATGACTTGCATGGAAAAATATTGGATCAACATTCTAACATTGTGTTTGGTTTTAAAGGAAACAAACCTCGAGAAAACATAGAAGAGGTAAAAAAAAAAAAAAAAAAAGTGAAATGAGAGTTTCAGGTTGAAGATGACACTGAACCTTATGTTTTCTCTCAGGGTGTATTTGGTTGCATCTTGCATGCAATCATATTCCATGAGAATCCATGTGGGGGCCATCTGCATCTAAGCTAATTTGGTGATCAATGGTGGGAGTGGAAGTCCCATGAACATGAGTAAGGAGTGTGATTCCCATGTTCACGAGACTTTCATTCACACCATTGATCATAAAATCTAATGGTGAATGATGAGTGCTACTTCAATTTAGCCTTAAATGTAGAGCTTCCCTAATGAATTCCAACGGAATAGGATTCCATCCAACCAAACACACCCTCAAAACTTTGGAAATAATTTTATCAAGGGAGGTAGGGCTGAAAATCGAACAGTGAAGCGAACCGACTTAGGTCGGTTTTAAAATTTTCAAACCGAAACCGAACCGACCATTAACAAAACCGATCCGAAACCAAACCGATTCTAATTTATGCAAACCGTAACCGAACCGAATAAAATAGAATCAAAACTGAAATAAAACCGAACCGACCGACTATTTTAAACATATTGTATTATTTATATATTATTTATTATATATATTCGGTCGGTTCGGTTTGGTCGGTTAAAATCACATGGAAATCGAAAACCGAACCGACTACTTCGGTTTTGAATTTTTTAAAACCGAACCAATCGGTTCGGTTTAGATCGGTTTGTTCGGTTTTTTGTTCAGCCCTAAAGGGAGGAGTGATGTGGAAAACTTTTAGAAAAAGGTCATATCAAATCTCAAGTTTTGTTTTTTTACTCTCACTCATCTCCCATTTACTCCTTTTTTTTTTTTTTTTTTTTTACCATTTTCCTTTCTTTTTTAAGCCAAATTTGGCTTTAAAAAATCAGACTGAAGTAACAAAAACTTTCAGATACTAACTCAGGAAACATCCGCAAGAAACCAATGAAGTTTCACACATGCATCTTTGTTAACCATAAACTACCTAGAGAAAAAAAAAAGTGGGAGCGAAGGTGATACTCGAAGATCCCTCTGTACCAGAAAAATTTGTATCTACCTCTCATAGGGAAGAAACCAGAAACTATGGAGGTTGATGAGTGGGCTCTTCTTGATAGATACCTGATTGACATTATCGCATCATGTGGCTTTCAACATAGCAAAAGAAAATACCTCGACGGATCTTATGGAGGCTCTCTCTAGAGCATGTACGAAAAACCATCTACCTCAAATAAATTCCACTTGATGAGGCGTTTGTTTAATTTGCGGATGACAAAAGGAGCATCAGTTGCTTAACATCTTAATGAACTCAATACAAACACAACCCAATTGAGTGTAGTTAAGATTGAATTCGATGATGAAGTACGGGCATTGATGCTTTTATCTTCTCTACCAGAAAGTTGGAATTCTACAGTCATAACAGTGAGTAGCTCGTCGGGAAGTAATAAGTTAAATTCAACAATGTTCGTGATCTGGTTCTCAGCGAAGAAATTCGACGGAAAAAGTCGGTTGAAGTGTCAACCTCTTTTGTTTTGCACACAATCAAAATGAAAAACCAGAGGAAATGGATACGACAGATTGAAGGATAGAAGGTCTAAATCCAAAAATCCCAATAATTCTCAGAACTCAAAGACTGTGGAGTATCGAAACTGCGGGAGACCGAGCACTACAAAAATCAGTGCAAGAATTCACCGAAGGATTAGGAGGCGAAGGTAGAAGCAAATGTTTTTTCCACCTCAGGAGGAGATGATGCGTTGATATGCTCTTTGGAAAGCAAAGAAAAGTCTTGGGTGTTAGACTATGGAGCATTGTTCAATGCTACTTTGCAAAAAGAACTTTTTGAAAAGTATGTGCCCGGAAACCTTGGTGATGACCAACCTTGTGATATTGTTGGTAAAGGTGTAGTGAAGATTAAGTTGAATGGGTTTGTAACAAGGATTGTGATTTCATTTTGAGGTAATTTCGATAAGTTGATTTAAGTAATGTTTCGTCAAGTATAAAAAAAAAAAACTTTAAAACTTTGATTGTAATTTGAAGTGAAAAGGTGATGAAGATTATATATTTCAACATGTGGCACTAGAGACTCGACCACATGAGTGAAAAGGTGATGAAGATTATATATTTCAAAGGGAAACTATCGGGTCTACAATCAATTGAAATTTACATTTGCGAAGATTGCATATTTGGAAAGCAAAAGATGATCAACTTTCAAACAAGTAGCAAAACCTCGAAGAAGGAAAGGGTGGAGCTCGTTCACTCTGATGTTTGGGGACCGTCTAATCAATTGGTGGAAAACACTGCTTTATGACGTTCATTGATGATCATTCTCGAAAGGTATGGGTTTACTTTCTAAGACACAAGTAAAAAATATTTGATGTTTTCAGGAGATGGAAAACTATGATTGAAAATGAGACATGTCTCAAAATTAAAAAAAAAACTCATAATCGACAGTGGGAGATAATATGAAGATACTAGATTCAAGAAGTTTTGTTATGAGCACGGGATCAGAATGGAGAGAACTCTGGGTACACCTCAATACAAAGGTGTAGCTGACTGTATGAACTGAACGTTGATTGAAAGAGCCAGAACCATGCATATGCAGTAATGCCTACCAAAGCAGTTTTAGGCAGAAGCAGTCAACACAACAACTTATTTGATCAATCGAGGACCATCAGTTCCACTGGAACACATAATATCAAAGGAAGTATAGAATGGAAAGGATGTCAAACTCTCACATCTTGCAATTTTCGGTTGTGTAGCGTATGTGCATATTAGTGATCAAGGCAGGAATAAACTTGATCCCAAGTCTAAGAAATGCACCCTCATCGGCTATGACGAGGATTGAGTTTTTGGTTACCGCATTTGGATGATGAAACAAGAAGTTGATCCACAACAAAGATGTGATCTTCAACGAAAAAGTGATGTACAAGGACAAACATACAACACACCTCATCGACTCTTTAGTAAGTCTTCAACCATATGAACCTGTTGGACAAAGCAGAGTGCAATAGTCTGGCACACCACAACTTCCTAGTCTAGCTCCTATATTGAGAAGGTCTTCTTGGCCTAATGTGCCTAACAAGAAATACATGAACTATCTGCTATTAACTGATGGAGGGGAGCCTGAATGCTATGATGAGGCATGTCAAACCAGAGATGCTAGCAAGTGGGAGCTTGCTATGAAAGACGTGATGAAATCTTTGCAACCAAACATGGGAACTAGCTAAGTTGCCTATGAAGAAAAAGGCCCTTCACAACAATGGGTGTGTCGGGTGATTGTCAAAAGATTTCAGTAGAAGGAAGAAATTGACTACACCGACATTTTTTCTCCCATTGTGAAGCTCAATACTATCAGGACATTGTTGAGCGTTGTTGATAGTGAAGATCTTCATCTTGAGCAGTTGGGCGTGAATAGTGCATTTCTTCATGGAAACCTAGAAGAGGAGATATATATGTACTAACCAGAAGATTTCTCAGAAAAAAAAGGAAGGAGAATATGGTGTGTAGACTCAAGAAAAGTTTGTATGCCCTGAAACTACCCCCAAGACAGTGGTACAAAATTTGGATGGCTTCATGTACAAGGAAGGTTTTCAGAAGTGCATTGCCGACCACTATTGTTACTTCAGGAGATATAGGTCCATTTATATCATTTTACTACTTTTCGTAGATGATATGTTAATGGCAGGTTCAGATATGGACGATATCATAGGTTGAAGCAACAATTGTAAAAAGAGTTTGACATGAAAGACTTGGGTCTTGCTAAGAAGATTCAAGGGATGCAAATCACTAGAGATAAACAAAAAGGGACTTTGTAGTTGTCTTAGGCGGAGTACATCATACATGTTTTACAAAGATTCAACATGAGATACACCAAGGCAGTCAACACACTGTTGGCAAGTCATTTTTGCCTATCCAAGGACCAGCCCTCTCAGAAAGAGGAAGAAATAAACTTCATGGCTAGGATTCCTTACGCCTCAGCCATTGGAAGTTTGATGTATGCAATGGTCTATATGAAACCAAACATTGGCCATGCAGTGGGAGCTGTTTGCAAATTTATGTCAAACCCAAGAAAGACCCACTAGGAAGCAGTAAGATGGATCGTGAGGTACCTACGAGGCACCACAGACATGTGTTTGTAATTTGGAATAAGGGATTTGAAAGTACAAGGCTATGTAGACACAAATTTCGTAGGGGAAGTTGATCATCGAAGTAGTACCACCGGTTATGTATTTACTGTGGATACTACAATTGTTAGTTGGATGTCACAAATACAAAAGATTGTTGCATTATCCACTATAGAGGTTTAGTATGTAGTATTGACAAAAGCTAGTAAAGAGTTGATATGGCTTCAAGGATTTTTAACTGAGTTGGGATTCAAACAGGAGAAGAGTGTTTTGTATAGCGACAGTCAAAGTGTGATAGATTTGGCAAACAATTGAGATTTTCATTCCAGAACTAAACATATTGGACTCCATTGTCACTTCATTAGGTCTCTTTTAAATGACGGGGTGTTAACACTTGAGAAGATGACAACAAAAATCCTACAGACATGTTGACAAAGACGATGATGATCGACAAACTGAAGTTGTGTTCAGTTGGCTTACAAGCGTGACAAAATCAGAAAGAGTTGTTGCTTTGATCGAGGTGTGAAGATAGATTGTAATCAGTCTTCAAAGTGGGAGATTGTTGAGAAAAGCTAGAAAAGGGCCACTGAAAGAGACTTCAAACCGATAGTGACATTCCTCTTTTATTTCGGTGGATGATATTAAAGTCTTAGAAAATGACACTGATTGTTGGCAAACGAGGAAAACGAGAGCCTGTATAAAGGCCTCTCCCCTTTTAAATCATCCCACTCATCTCGTTGTATCCCATTTCATCTCCTCCTTGGACAGTAAAGCTTAGAGGTGCTTTTAGAGAGAAAAGAAAGAGTGCTCTCTTGGGTGTAATTAGATTTTTGGTTGAGAGTTGTGTGTGTTGTAAACATTTTTTTTCTCCATTTAGTAAAGATCTGCAACAACCCGTTGACTGTAGCCCAAGTTGGGTGAACCACATAAATCGTGTGTGTCATAATTTATTTTTCGCACTCTTGTAATCTGGTGGGAAATTGTTGTTTTTTCTCCCAACATTACATAGATTCCATCATACAAATTCATTATACTAACTCTAATATCATCAAACTGCAAGATCAGGTGACTTACTCAGTCCAGTCATGGTAGATTTCTGGTTTGCTGCCTTCCTGGCTTGCATACAAAAAGAGACTTCATACTGCTTACATAATAATCATTTTTTCATCCAAGCTCCAAAAACTGATGCAACAGTTCCTGAAGCACTCAGAATCCAACCTGCATCCTATCCAACATACAAACACCTGGAATATGAGCATCCTTGATAACAAACCTTCTTGTTATAATCAAGGGAAGTTGCTTCTATGATAATGACATTTCTATGGTGGCAATAATGGTTATCCACTTCAATCCTAATCCATTCATCTATATTCATTGATTGAGGAAGCATCATAGTGTTAAGGCGTTGCGCATGTGCACTTGCGCGCACCCCTTGGTCCACTATACATAGTAACAATATTATCCCCACTTAAATACCACCTATCTAGTGTTCCATCTGGGCCTAGGTGGTGTAGGATTTTTCCCAAAAGGCCTCATTGCTTATAGAGAGTGGGACCACTTCCTTATAAACCTTAGTGATGACTCTTCCTTACTTGATGTGGACTATTCAAGCCAGCACTTTCCCAACAATCTCCATATCTGGCGCGAATTGTTACACATCCTACAATTCATCCACTGGTCTACAACATCTGGAAGTACACATCCTCCTCGAGTGTCATGTGCAACCGCGATCCTGTGGGCAGCACGATGTACAGGCTTGACTATTCCTGGCGTTGTTGGCTCCACCTTAGTCACAACCCTAGCACTAACTCCACCTCGTCCGGATTTGTAAGATACTCACTTGGCAAGGATCTGGAACCTAATCTGGATCATTCATCCGATGGATCACGCACCTGTGATGCTTCACCTAGCTCAATACCGTGTGCCTGATCCCTTGAACAGTGTGCCACCTGCACCTCCACCTCACCAATTGAGTCTCAGCCGAACCATCGGCTCTGATACCACTCATACTACACCAAAAATACCCATCAGCAACGGTTTGGGACCATGGGGGTAACCTATTGTCACGGCTTAGAGGCCTGGCCATTTGAGGCGTCGCCAAATCACCATTGAGGGCTATAAACCGTCGCAACACTTATTAGCAACGGTTTTATGTTCGATGATGTTTGATTATTTTATGCATTTAGCCACGGTTTAGCCACGACTACCTGGCATGGCTAGATGCTCCACGTTCCCTAACCGTGACAACATATATCAATTATTTTGAATTTCTTTGGTCTCACAGCCGTTGCAAGCATGAAGGACACAATTTTAAGCCGTTGCAAGCATGAAGGACCACGGTTTTAAGCTGTTGCACGCATGAAGGACCACGGTTTTAAGCCGTTGCCAGTCAAAACAAAATTCAAAAAAAAGAAAGAAATCAGGTTTGTTGCGAGGGTTTGAAACCATTGCAAATTAATATAATCGAAAAAAAATTACATTTTTTTTGCTGCTGCAGCAAAATCACAGCCCCACACCTGCAAAATCAGTCCTTACTAAGATCGACCAGACACTTGCCATGTGGCGTGTACCCGTGCCTACGACATGGCTACCGTGTCATGCCTCCGGCACGAATAGGATTCCACAAACTATATGCTAGATAAATACAAAATCAACCGTAAAATGGAACCTTGGAATTGCATTCAAATGAAGCCAAGTATCTATTAAATTCACGTTCTGCACCAACAAGTCTAAACATTCAGTCAAACTCCTTTTATAAAAACATGCAATTTTCCCCCAAAAAGTTGCAATGAGCCCAAGTTTTGTGGAAAATGGCTGTTTAAAAAAGAAATCTCTACAATATAAAACCATGTTGAATTATTCAACTAGATCAGTTTGAAGAGAAATTAATCTTACGGCAGATAGCATTTGGCAGCCTGTATTTTGTTTTTAGTCGTTGTATGCCCAAGATTCAACTACTTGTCCATCTAAAGTTCCCTTTTCCAGTGAACCTCAGACCATCAATATTTTCGAATGAAAACCAAAAATCTTCTTCGTATAAGCTGATATATGTTGGTGCTTTTAGGACTGCGGCGAGTTCTACAGTGATTGGCCCTTTTCATGGCCCTTGAAATACTACTGGCCCAACTAGAAATTCTCCTTCGGGAATTACCAGCCTTGCACCTGGAGTTTCGCACGCTTTCTTAAAATCCCTTATAAATGCCTGCATGAACAATTCATGGAAAATCATTGCAATGCTTGAAACACCGATTCATTCACAATAAAATCACAACGTTTTGTAACATTATTAACTCACCATGTTACCATCCTTCTTACCACCGGGCGTAGCTCCAAATTGTACAACATCTATTATCGGACCATCACCACCACCTACTATAGGATTAGCACCACCACCACCTATTATAGGAAGAGGACCACCACCACCACCACTTGGAGGAGGACCACCTTCTGCAAAACAAAATGAAACTAAAGAAAGAACAATAGCTTTACCAACAATTCTAAAGGTTGCCATTTATTATTTTTATTATGGAACCTTTAATTGAAGAGCTATTGTTATGGTGAACAATAGATTTTTTTTATTCTGATTAACAAAAGTTTTTTTGTTTTCTTTTTATACTAATACTTAATTATGTTTTCAGCAAATTATTTTTCTATCTTTACACTTTAGCACTCCCAACAACTAGGCTAACTGTTTATCCACAAAAAAACTAGCAGGAATAACTATTGGTTTTACTTTTTCATTGGTTTAGAATCCTAATTTTTTATTATTATATTTTTTTTGAATTATTTGTTTTGGAGTTGATTGTTCTACTTCGACCGAGTACATTTGAAAACAAATAAAATTTCATAATCTCTCATAGGTGGGGTTTTGATTAATAGCATTATTATGTTATATATATCTCTCCTACGTATATATATATATATATCTAAATCTATTGAGTGCACCACACGACTGCCACAACTTCGACAACGTAATAATGGTATACATGTCTTCTCCTAAAAGATCAATTTAGTCATCAATTTGGATCTGTGCTTTATCCATAACTGTCCCTATAATCTATCTCCATAAAAGCGCATCATTCTCCTTTATAATCTCCTTCCATGGAGAAATGTATATTTTTGACAAGGCTCTAAGACCATCAACTTTGAATACCATCTACTATTTGCGCACACAAAAGAAATACAATTTAATGCTTTCAATCTACATTGTTGATGATCTTAAAAATGCTTTCAAACTACATTGTTAATGCTTTTAAGAAATATATATATATATATATATATATAATGCTAGTAGTACCCCCGTCCTAGTTAACTTGCCATGTGGCGTGTACCCGTGCCTACGACACGGCTACCGTGTCATGCCTCTGATACGAATAGGATTCCACAAACTATATGCTAGATAAATACCAAATCAACCGTAAAATGGAACAAAATTGCATTCAAATGAAGCCAAGTATCTATTAAATTCATGATATAATTGCATTGATGAAAAACAAATGAAGCCAAGTATCCATTAAATTCATGACATAATTGACAATGTCATGAAGAAAATATGACACAATTGACTTCAATGACAATGATTGAAGCACTTTACTTTTGTTAACCTTTCACCATTTGAATGTCTTGGTTATCATATGAAAACTACATATTACGATTTCCTAGAATATGATTAGGACTTAAAAAGTATACAACGGATAGTCTATAAGACAAATGACTAGGAACATTAACTTCATTTTATAAACTTCATTTACCTGCTCAACATAAACTAGTAGGGTTCAACAGGCTTGCGGAAGTTGGCTCCAGATAAACTGCTTCTGAACCCAGTTCCTCTTCAATCCTCAACAGCTGTTCATACAAATAGAAGGAGGTTTAGTGATTCTCAGGTGAAGAGTTATGTCAACAAGCGGAAGAATGAGATCCCTCATACATGCATACTCTTCTTCACTCGTTTTAGCACCATCAAGGACCTGCTTCACAACCAAAACCACAAATAAGTATATCATAACATCATAATTTGACATACATTCTATTATCAACAAATTAAATTGGTAAAGACATCATAGATCCCCCACAAGAGACCTCTTTTCGGCCAGTTACTAAACAGAAGAAATGGTGTGCAGACTGTGTCAACAATACTGAAGTAATAAAAGTAAAAGGAAGTGGATGGGATTGTCTTGGAAAACCAATAAACAATCATAATAAACAGGTTGAGATACCAGCTAAAAGAAGGGGGGGTGAAGATTAGATAACTTGATTGAACTTTCATCTTTCCCATAGATATAAGCTACAGAAGATGATGTTATCCACTCAAAAAGTGCCATCCACATTGTTGAAAATGTTGACAACTGAAGAGCATTGAATAACATTCAATAGGTTGAACGGAGAGAACCGAAAAATAAGTATCTTTGAGCAAAGATAACTTACAGCTAAACTGAAGCCCTCTGGGTTTTCATCAAATAAATCATCGTTCAAATCAAAATGGTTCTTTGAAATCTTTAAAGGAACCGCTTCCTGGCGGAACACATTATCCTTCTGGGAGTGTTCATCAATATCTTGCTTTTGAGGCAAAATAATGATTCCGGCCTGCTTCAGATACTGTTAGAAAATGTAAAGAGAAAATCCAACACTTTCATGAGCTTAAATAAAAAGCAGATACCAAATCCATACAATTATAACTGTTGTTAATTAACTAGTAAAGGATATTACTTGCATCTGTAACATCAGAGACACCATTGGCTACAGCCTCAGCTGCCTGGCTCAGTGCAAGCACACAAGCTTCGCCTGATGAAAGACGTTCAGAACCATGGTTTCAATAACCACCGAAATGATGAGAGCCATGGTGCATACCTGATTGGTTCACTCTGTATCTTCCAGGGGGACCTGTGAAAAACGAATACATACATGCATTTACTGTGATTAATCCCAGTAACCTCATCAAAAGAGGAATCAATCAGATGAGAAGACAAACATAAAACCTTAATAAACAACTGAACTAGAGAAATATATGTGCCTTATAAAGAGGAATCTTTTTCACACTGACACTTGTTAAGTTTCAGTCTGCTGAGTTTGCTGCATATATATAAGAACCAAATAACCATATCACAATGAAAAAAATATAATGAAACTTAACACAAAAATTGATAAAGGTAAACATACCCTCATCCCTCCTCCTTTATCCGAGCTTGGGACTGGCAATGTATAAAAAAACCTTTACATTGGCGGAGTTAAAAAAGGGTTGTTATAAATTTAAAAAACATAGGTAAGTATATATATATATATTCAATAAGAAAACAACACTACTAAGATTACATATTTGGGACTACCAAATCCAAATTAAAATTACAGATTTGGGACTACCAAAACAAAATCAGCCAAGAGTGTGTAAGTCAAAAAACAAAAATGAACGTATCACTACTAAGTACTACAGTATTGCATGCAATGCCACAAAAATAGCAAGCATCAAGGATATCGTTCAAGGTTGTAACTACCAAGGTAGTTGTAACTATCAATCATCAAGTTCCACATGATTTTTACACCATACGAAGAAATCACCAACGTCCAAATCCCCCATCATGTCTCCTTTTGGATCACTCTTGTAAAGTTTCACCTCAGTCATATATTTGAAGCATAAGGAAAGTCTGATCTCTGTTGCAGGGTTCAATGATCCATGGCAATCGCAAGAGAATCGATGGATAGGATCAACAACCTCTTTTGCTATCGCAATGACATTCTTATGCCAATCACAAACTTTGTAAGTCCTTGACACTGAAGGAACATGATTGCTTGGAGAAGGAAACCTTGCAACACCTTGAGAAGATGGTGGTAATGGAGATGGAGGTAATGGATTTTCTGGTTGCCTTGTCGATTGTGCACGGGATGAAGGTGTATTTTCAGTTCTTTGTGTCCCTCCTTGTGTTCCCTCACTTGTTGATGGTCTCACATAAGTTCCATTTTCAAGTCTCTCTCGTATCCATTGAACATTTTCTTCCAATCTATCATATTTTTTGCTCAATTTTTTTACTTCCAATGTTTTATCCAAAAGCAATGAACGAGCAGGAAGTGAAGCATCATACTTCCTTTTAGAGACGGTGGTTCCAACACAACGAACACATCTCCTTTCTTCTTGGCCAAACACTTGGCTTAGAGGATCATTATTAATAGTGAGGTCAGTGGTACCCTGGGTTGAAGATTCTTGCAAGACGGCCTTTTTTCCTTTAACTTGTTCCTTAAAAAGAATGAAAAAATAAAATAACACAGGACACAAATAATATTCAAACAACTACAAAGTAAATTAAGAATTGTGTATAAAAGACATCATTGGGCACATACCATATATAGTTCAGCACCATGCGTGGGTTTTCCATCCTTTCCCGTGTGACAAACAATCCATATATCAGTGCGTGTGTCTGGTTCCCCATTAGGGTTTTTCTCAACCTATATACTTGAAAGATTAGTCTCAGCCTATATAGTTAAATGGTTATTATTGTACTAGTAGCTAGAAACTCAATTACCATTTCATACTCCACTTCTGCAACACTCTTTTTGTTTTTGGCATTTTGGGCTCTAATTGCCTTCGCTTCAAGGGTGATCTCATAGCGAACAAACTCTTTCCAATCCTCCTCTCTTACACCATTTGGAACATGCTTCTCTTATTCCTCAATGGTAGGATACTTATCCAAATAGTCCTTCCTAAGAACTTAGCTACAAAGCTTCCCTTTCCCAACTCAAAAGTCAAAATAAGAAACAAAGACAAAATAATTGGTCTCAACCAAAGAGGATGACTAAAATAGCATTAGAAATGCATCAAAAAATATTGTAGCATAGTCAATTAAAATTCCAGTAAGCTCTTCAGGTTGGGGTTGTCTTTCAAGATGCTTTGATACACAGTGGGAGTTTCCTTTTTATCGACATTAGTGTTCAAGCCTCTTTGAGTATGTAGAACTACATGCCACCCGTCATTTGATTGATCTTTCGAATAAAATACCCCACTTGTTTCTTGAGCTAAAATGAATGGATCCTCTTCCACCTTTCTTTTGTCTTTTAGCTTCGACAAGTTTACCATCTCATGGTTCCAAATTGGGTCACCTTATATGCATTTTTCTTATCTTCCACTTTGACCCAATCACAATAGAAGACTATTTCTTTGAAATCTATGTAGTCTAGCACCAGTATGTCTCTAACAACTCCATACCATTTGACTAGTTTGTCCTTTGGCCTCTTATCTTTCTTACTAGCAACAAAATGAGCAATGGCATCCATGGAGACACCACTATCTTGTGTCACCAAACATTCATCCGAAGAACTTGTCGCAAATGTGAAACCATTTACACAATATTTTGGATATCGAGTTGCCAAAAATTGTGGACCATTGGCTAACCTCCAAAGTGTGGTATTTGTTTCCCTAGCCTTCTCCAACTACATTGTAAAACAAATCATCTTAGAACTGAAATCTGAAAAAAAAAAATTATATATATATATATATATATGAATAAATACACATTATAAAATACCTCATTACACAACCAAGGAATAAAATCAGTGGCTTTCTCAACGAATTTCCTTGACCCTTTTTTTTTTACTTTGTGTAGCCAACTCCATGCAATATTCATTGTATTTTCTGCACAAGTTACCATATTATCACAATTCTATATTTCTAGTTATTAAAAAAAACTAAAATATTATATATCTACTCTTCCCAATCACTCGAATCAGCAAGTGCATTGAAAACCCATCTTCGAGCTTGTTTAAATTGTACATTATTTAGCATATAGTTTTTTCCTTTATCCAATGGCTTTTCATCGGCATACTCATCATCCACATCAAGCCACTCCTCTTGACTGTGTTTGTGAGTTTCGAACCGTGGCTTTGTCATATACTCCATGCATTATGTAACAGATTCATCTACAATGTATGCTTCTGCTATTGATCCTTTTATGTATCTGAAATTTTTAGCATAGTCTTTGTATCGTTTCATTAACCTATCAATCATAAATAAAATGATAAATTAGTATATAATATAATAAGAAAACGTGATGACATGCACTAAAATTAGAAAAGTTATTTATCGCTCAAAGGGATACATCCATTGATATCGAACTGGACCACCAAGCATCGCTTCCTCGGTTAGATGAGCCATGCAATGCTCACTTATAACAAAGAATGAAGGCGGAAGCTCCTTTTCAAGGACACAAATTGCCTCAATCACACCTTTGTGTGCCAACTGAAGATTTGTTTTGTTGATTACTTTAGCACATAAGATATTAAAGAATAAGCTAATTCTTTGAATAACAATTCTTAAATCTTTATCCTTCTTGTCACGAAAAACATGTCTAAGCAAAACTGGAAGTAAATGTTGCATAATGACATGGTAGTCATGTGACTTCAGTCCTCTTAGCTCCAGGGGATTGCCAAGAACGCAATTACTCAACTTGGATGAAAATCCACTCGGCAATTTCAATTCTTTAAGTGTATTCATAAATACTTTTTTTTCTTTCTTGGTCAAGGCAAATGATGCTTTTGGCATTGAAGTTTTTCCCGTTTCAGTGTCATGGCTCAACCAATATCTCTTATGAGTTCCCATGTCTTCCATATTTTTTCGAGCATTCTCACCATCCTTTGTTTTCTTAGAGACATTCAACAATATGTTCAATAAGTGTTCAATGACATTCTTTTCAGTATGCATCACATCAATATTATGTCGTAACTCAACAAACTTTCAGTACGGCAAATCAAATAAAATGGACCTTCTAGATCACGGTGGCGCAATGTTATTGGTTGGTTCATCATTGACGTTATCATTATCAACCATATTTTTGAGCTTTTGACCACTAACCCTACCTTGTGTAGAACTACCTTCCAAAATTTTCACTATCCTTCGTTCAACTTCTTCGCCAGATAATCGTCGTGGAGCACGACGATGTTCAACATCTTTGTTGAATCCCTTGTCATCTCTAAACTTGTGTTTTGTAGGTAAAAAACGTCGATGGCCTCTATAGCATATCTTTCGACTGTTTGAAAGACGTTCAAATTCTACATCATCAACACAAATAGGGCATGCATTATAACCATGAACATTACAACCAGCTAGAGTCCCATAAGCAGGAAAGTCATGGATACCCCAAAACAACATTGCTTTCAACCAAAAATTGCTTTTAGTATACACATCCCAAGTTGAAACACCATTTGCCCACAAATCCTTCAACTCTTCTACTAATGGCTCCAGGTAAACATCAATATTCTTTCCAGGTGCTTTTGGCCCTGATATTAACAAGGTTAACAAACAAAACTCCTTTTTCATGCATAAAGAAGGTGGAAGATTCAAAGGTGTTATTATTACTGGCCAACAACTATAAGCATTACTTAGATTTCCACGTGGGTTAAAACCATCAGTCGATATTGCGATTCTCAAATTCCTACTATCAGAGGCAAACTCTGGTCATCTCATATTTGTTGAAGTCCATTGTGCTGAATCACATGGATGTCTCATCAAATTCCTATCTGAACAAGCATCCTTGTGCCAAGTCATTGCTTCACCAATCCACGGTATGCTAA
Organism: Berberis vulgaris; assembly: GCA_963556465.1. Taxonomy (NCBI): domain Eukaryota; kingdom Viridiplantae; phylum Streptophyta; class Magnoliopsida; order Ranunculales; family Berberidaceae; genus Berberis; species Berberis vulgaris. The sequence continues at coordinate 73,474,624 of OY747135.1, forward strand.
AAAATCTTTTCAACCTTGGAATCAATGGAAAATACTTTACAACCTTTTTAGCTTCTTTCCTGTATACCTTGCCAGACTCGTTGTCATCGTCATCCACATAAACCTTATACCTACCAGAACCACATTTTGGACAAGTAACCAGACCCTCATATTCTTTTCAATAGAGTATGCATCCATTGGCACATGCATGTATTGTCTTACATTCCATCCCCATATTTTTAATTGTGTTTTTCATGTTTGGGTAGTTATCTGGCAAATTACAATCATCCTGCAATAAGGTTTTTAGCCATTTTAACAACATCGTCACACTATTACCACTCCAACTAAAACGAGTCTTGAAATTCTGCAATTCAATAATGGTGGACAACGTGGTTTTATCCTTAGGACACCCATTGTACAAAGGCACACTCGCTTTTTCCTTATACTTTTGATACTTCTTGTTCATAACCGTCTCAGGTTCACAAGAAAGTTCTGGACCACCTTCTGGATTACAGCCAAAACATTCTTCGACGGTGTCATTCAAGTCATTTATCCCATCATCGGCTTCCACAGTTTGCATGTTGAGGAATACATCATCAACTAGGTCGTTCATCCTAGGATATTCAAAGGCATCATCAGGTTCAACCACTTCTGTCATAGGTACATCAATCATCTGCTTGTTTATATTCTCTCCATGATGTATCCATGTGACATAATTGGTATCAATGCCATGGCTTAACAAATGAACACTTATGTCGTCAACACTAATGTTTCCCCTCGAGTTCCTACATCGAACACATGGGCAAGGAAAAAGACTCTCCATTTGCATTATCCTCAACAAACTTTTGGAATTGTCTAACGCCGTATATATACATTGCACTTCCCCGTTTGTTCATCCATGACTTATCTAAAGGAATTGTTGACATTTCTACACGCCAAAAATTAAAAGATCAACTTTAGTCAAACACTCATGAAAATTAGGTGACATATATATATATATATATACTATTCTACCAATTAGTAATGGCATATATCTTCAGCAGTTTTGTTATTACCTCTTCTTGGTAATGTGTGCTTTGTTTGATAAATTTATCAAACTCTTTTGCTTGTTTTTCAAGCTGATTTTTGAGATTTATAAAACCCCCCTCCTTGAAAGTGGGTTTATATAAGTCCTCATGGTCTGTAATGGAATTTGTAAGACCATGTTGTTGGGCAATGTGATCAGTAAGGATTAAATTACATCCTAAGATCTCATTGACATTGTTCAGCATATTGACACACGTCTGGATTCCTGATCCAGTGGCATTATGTCTGTAGTCAACAAATTTTTCTGCTACTACTTTATATTGTTTTTCAATATAACAAAGCTTGCCTTCATAATATATGTGAGGATGTTCTTTGAATGACATCCTAATGAAGTCCTTGAATATCAATTCTTAGACCTTCAATTCTTTGAGACATGCTCTTTAGCATTTCTCTGGATTCTTCCATAAGGTTTTTTTTGGGTTCCTTCGAAGAGCTAGACTCACGGCAGATGAATCTATTGTTCTTAATCATGCTTGTTGGATTTGCTCCAAGCATAGGTTTCTTTTTAGAAATGTCTAAAGACCATACTGACTTTAGGGGTTCTATATCTTTGATAGGTATGTCTTGGACATGACCTACATCTGAGAATACATCATCAAGTTCTATGTTCTCAGTTTTTCTATATCCCATACTATGATGAGAATTTGTTAAGGCATATCCTACAAGATAAGTGATGGAGAATGGTTTGTCTCCATTCATCAAGTCGTTTCGTTCAAACTTATGAACAAAACTTAGGATTTCATTTATATTATTGGTGCTGAGTGACACACCATACTTAGGGTAAATTGTAAATATCAGTTTGCCATAAGCAAGATTTCCTTGACAGGTACCTAGAATACAGTCTTCACGATCATTAATTAGAATAACACTATTGATTCCTTGTCTAAATGTAGACTTTATACAGATTTTTACACCACCTATGTGAATGTAATCAATCTTTTTTCTTATGTCAGAAGGTATTTTAGCCATTTTTAGCTTAATATCTTATTTTGTTATTAGTGGTATATTAATTCTACCAGTGGTATCTTTGATATCCAAAGTAAATTCTTTTGTTGAAACACCAAGATAAACATGATTTTTCCTAATGATCAAAGATTTGGCTATCTTCGTTAAGACTCCTGAAGTCCTGAAAATTTGTTCAGCACTAAGATTTAGATGCTGTGAAGCTATCATTTTTAACTTAGATTCCTTTATGAAAACATCAGCTTTGAAATTTCCATGTTCTTCATGATGAATTTCAACTTCTTCACATTGTTCCACATCAGAATCTATTTGATATAGATCAGACATTATTATCGTCCAGATCTTCCTCAGTTCAGACTTTTCTTGATGCTCCGTGAGGAGGTATTAGAAAAGTTCCCGGTGATCCCGTTTCAAAAGGGTCGGGAAGTATTATACTAAGAACTGATTGGTCCTTAGATAACGTTGATTCTATGATCAACAGATTCTTAAGTAGTTCAATCTGAACTAGTTGTTCCAAGATTCTTAACATGGCTCTGATACCAATTTTTTGCCAAAATTCTTAACATATATTTTCCAAAACTAACAATGGCATCTTCAAAAGAAACCAAAATAAATGTTCTAAGTTGTCATTGCTTTTAACTATTTCAAATTCTGACTACAATGCAACACGTCTACTGTAAAAAAAAATTGAATATTCAAGCCAAATTTGGTGTCCAATTCACATCCAACTCTACTCTCCTAACACATAGTAAAAACACCTCCACATAGCATTTATCTCACAAGCTAAATACTAATTTGAAACATGCAAATACATATACAACAATAAGTAAGCTCAAATTAAATTTTTTTTTACATTAATGTGAAGGACGATGCCAAAAAATTTCAAAATCGCATATGCAAGCTTGCAAGAGACAAAGATCCAAAAATCAGAATTAAATATATGATTTCACTTACCCGATCAGTAACAATTAACTCCAGTAAGTTCTAAAATCTCCACAAACGAAGCCCACGAGGAATCTATCAACCACTGTTTAAGTATAAGAATCTATCAACCACTGTTGAAGCATTCACAAAAGAAACTCTTTAATTTGACTTCAAATCAGCTTCCATACACCGAATCTCACTAAGAACATACCTGAAATTCACTTTCCAGCTCCCCAACCAAACGGTTTACTGAAGCCCTTTTCCCTTCAACCTGTTAGATTTAAGAGAGGAAATAAATTAGGTGAGAGGGAAACAAATCTCTCCTGATTTTAAGAGAAGAAACAGATAATAACAGGAAAAAAAATTGAAACCTTAGCTCGTCGAGAGGGAAACAAATCTGTGAACCAACTCTCTATTGCAAAGAAAACATTTACCAATTTCTAAACAAACCCTACCGTAAGAAGAACCTCTTCCACTCTCTTGTTCCCGAAAGAGAGAAATTGCAGAAAAAACTGAAACATATCCACACACGAAATCAACACCAACAACAAAACAAACGGATTATAAATCTATGGCTACCAACGATTTCAACCCTCAAAATGACAAAATCCCATGTTGCCTAATCTTCCAGTTTTTCTTGTAGAGTCTTGAAAGCGAGATAATAAACAACATCAAAAAAAAAAAAAAAAAAACCCAAATAACACAAATAATTTCACAAGCAAAAATTACCTTGAGTTTGTGTTTTTTTTCACTTCTTCTTCTTTCTCTTCACACTCTCCTCTGCTTTTGATTACAATCATCTCTCTCTCACTCTGTTTTGAAACGAAAATGGAGCGATTCTTTGGCTGAAGATAACTATTTCATTTTCTAACAAACAATAAAATGAAAATGGAAGGAGGCGGGAGCGCCAATTTTTTTCGCAAGACCACGAAAGTGTTTTTCGCAATGGCGCCAAAGTGTTTTCACCAAAGCGTGAAATGGATGTGAGTTCTCCACACAGGAACGTGCAACACAGGTGCATTTTCTTTTTATAGCCACGGTTTTAGGCCTTTGGCCATTCAAAACACTCTTTCAAAAGTCATTTTTTTACATTTGCCACGGTAGATTATCTAGCCACGATTTATTGGCCGTGGCAAATAAACTAACGGTTTTGAGTCGTGGTCATCTCCGTGTAGCTAATCAAGCCTTTTGGTGTAGTGTCGTTAGGGCATCGCGCACGTGCACTTGCGTGCACCCATTGGTCCACTATACATATCAACGATATTGTTCCCAACTTAAACACAACCTATCGGTGGGCCAAGGTGGTGTGGGGTTTTCTCCAAAAGGTCTTGTTTCTGTTATGGTGTCGCCCACCCCTTGGTCCACTATACATAACAACGATATTGTCCCCAACTTAAATACCACCTATCGGGCCGGACCTTCCGTCTGGGCCTAAGTGGTGTGGGGTTTTCTCCAAAATTCATCGTTTCTATTAGGGAGTGGACCACTTCCTTATAAACCTTAGTGACGACTCCTCCTTACTTGATGTGGGACTATTCAAGCCAACACTTTTCCAACAATCTCCACCTTTGACGCGAATTGTCATATATCCTACAATCCATCCATCGGTCTTCAACATCTCGAAGTACACCTCCTCATTGAGTCTCACGTGCAACCACGATCCTCTGGGTAACACTCGATGTACGGGCTCGACTATTTCTGGCGTTGTTGGCTCCACCTTAGTCGCAACCACCGCACTAACTCCATCTCGTCCGGACTTGTAGGATACTCACTTGGCAAGGATTTGGAACCTAATCTGGATCATTCATTTGGCAGACCGCACACCTGCGATGCTCCACCTGGCTCGTTTACCCTGCGCCTGATCCCCTAAACAATGTACTGCCTGCACCTCAACCTTGCTAAGTCCCCGCTAAACCGTCGGCCTTGATACCACTTGTTAGGGCGTCGCGCACGTGCACTTGCGCGCACCCTCATTGGTCCACTATACATAGCAATGATATTGTCTACAACTTAAACACTACCTATCGGGTCGGGCCTTCCATCTGGGCCTAGGTGGTGTGGGGTTTTCTCCAAAAGGCCTCGTTTCTATTAGAAAGTGTACCACTTCCTTATAAACCTTAGTGACGACTCCTCCTTACTTAATGTGGGACTATTCAAGACAACACTTTCCCAACACATGACACTGATTGAATTAGGCTGCAACTTTGTTTTAGACCAGCAACCATTATCTGAAAATAGACATAACTGACTAGACCAAAGACTGATTTTATCAAAAAGCTTAGTTCTTGCTTTATGTATGGACCATATCGTTCCCCTAAATGCTTGATAATTTTTTAGTGCTCCAAATACTATCCATTACTGGTGCTAGAACTTGAAGATATTCTTTACTTTTTATGCTTAGCATAGTCATTTGTTTAAAATAAATTTCAAGAAGATTTTTATCTTGCTATATTATTGGAAAAGGAGAAACAATCCAAAGTTGACATGCAAAATCACATTTACAAAAAACATGAGAAGTAGTCTCTTGATTGGTAAAACCTGGTAAACAAACATTATCTATATTAATATGATTAGGGTGTCGACACACTCTATATACGTGAATATTCAGTAATTTGTATTTTATTTTATTACAATAATAAGAAAAAACTATTATTGAGTTTATAAAAAAATAATTTTATATAATTTTAAGGGCCTATGCGGAGTTTCTAAATAAAAAAAAAAAGGCCTATGTAGAGTTTATAAATAAATAAAGGGCTTCAAATAATTTATGTTAGAGGCATATGTTTAATTAATCAATGTTTGAGAGAGGTTGGTTTTGATTGTAAAAGTATGAAATGTGGAGGGCAAAATAGAAAATTTAAAAGTTAAATTAAGGCCCTTTTTTTATACTTTATAGATAATTGGAGGGTTTCAAATAAATTAAGTTAGGGGCTTAGGTATAATCAATGAATGTTTACAGGGGGCTGATTTTGATTGTAATAGTTTAACTTTGGGAGGATAAAATGGTAAACATGTGTACTGGTGTTTTTCATTTGAATGACAAAGCACCCCTTGTCACTTTTTACCAACTTTTTAATTTTTCTTGTAAATACTATAGAGTTGAGAGGGCAAAACAAGAAAAATAATTTAAAGTAGAAGACACAAATCACTATTCCTAAGGGGAGCAGTGGTTATGTAGTTAGATGTTTCCTGAGAATACTAGTTGTAGGGAGAATATCTTTTAATGTCGTTCAGATTAAGGTTTTCACTATTTCAAGGATGTTAGTAGCCTAAATTGCTTTGAAGAAAGGTTTGCTAAAATGGTTATAAGAGGAAAGTTTTTGTGATAGGTGTAGTGTTGTAAGCTTTTCTAACTGTAAAGCTACCATTTTTTTAGCACTCCATCTTGGTAGTGTTCCAAAATTGATTTATATGATTTGTAACTGGCCATTGCTAAATACCATCACTATTTATGCTGAAGGACACCACCACCTTCTATTTTTTTTGGATCTATTGAAGGACACCACCACATTCACCTTTTCTTCTCTCTTCACCGAGGCAACACCACTCCAGAAGAAGAGGCGGAGAAATGGCGGGAGGGTAGTAGTGATTGAAGGAGAAGAAAAAGAAAAAAAAATAGAGGAGAGGAAAGGTGGCGGTGGTGGGGATTGATGGAGGAGAAAAAAAAGAGGTGATGGAGAAGAGGAGGAAAATAAGAAAAAGAAGAAGAAGGGAATATGATGAGAGGTGGCGGGGTGGTAGCGGTGGTTGATGGAAGAAGAAGAGGGGAGAAGGATGAGAGGTGGTGGGGATTCATGGAAAAGAAGAAGAAGAAAAAAAAATAAGAAGAAAAAAAAGAGGAGGAGAATGAGGAAAGGTGATGGTGGAAAGGGGAGGAGGAGAAGTGGCTGTTGTGGAGCTACGGGGTGGTGGTGGTAAAGGGGAAGAAGATAAGAGTAAAAAGGGAGAGAGGAGAAGAGAGGTGATAGTTTTTATTTTTTATTTTTTATTTTTTATTTTTTATTTTTTATTTTTATTTTTATTTTTATTTTTATTTTTATTTTTATTTTTATTTTTATTTTTATTTTTATTTTTATTTTTATTTTTTTATTTTTTTATTTTTTTATTTTTTTATTTTTATTTTTTATTTTTTATTGGTAATGTCCTTTAGAAAGTATGACACTAATAATGTATTTCAGTAGAAATAATGGTGTTATTTAGCAACAACCTTTGTAATTTGGTCCACTAGATAAATGTGGAGAAGGGAGTATTCCAGATGGTGTTTTCACCTGCTTTATGAAAAAAATTAGGCAACGACTACTCCACACAACCAAAAGTGCTATCTCACACCACCAAAACAACTTTTTCTCTCCTACACCATCTACTTTATTTCCCACACCACCACTTCTCTCTCACACTACCAATAAAAACTCAAAATTAAAAAAAAATTCTCTTATTCCCTCTCTTCATATTCTTTTCTTCCCTTCTTTTCCTCCCACCACCGCGACCTTTCTCCCTCTTCTCTCCATCAAGCACCACTACCATCCCGTCACGTCTCTTACCCTCTTTGTCTCTGAAAACAGGGTACTATCCCTTACTTTGGTTCAACATATATGCTCAATTGAGATCGATTCTTAGGCTTATCAAAATATAAAAATTGTACTATTCTGAGTTATCTAATAAACACAATTTGAATCACTTGAAAATGTTTTGAAATGAGCAACTTATGGTCATTTTACTAAAGTCGCACAAATCTGTCTAACAATGAAAATGAGGTAGTATCTCTGACTTTCGGCCAACTTATATGCTCGATCAAGAACGATTCTCAAGCGTATCAAAACACAAAAATTGTAGTACTAAGAGTTATCTAACAAATACAATTTGAATCACTTGAAAATGTTTTGCAATGAGATAGTTATGGCCATTTTACTAAAGTCGAGCAAATCTGTCCGGAAAAAAAAAATTTGTTTGCTATTGTGAGATTTTTGCAAAACCTTGCAATGTGCTATGCGAGCTTTTGACTTTAGTAAAATAGCCATAATTTTTTTTTCTTCTTCTTTGCGCGACTTTAGTAAAATGACCATAACTTGATCATTTCAAAACATTTTCAAGTGATTCAAATTGTGTTTATTAGATAACTCATAGTACTACGATTGTTGTGTTTTGATGAGCTTGAAAATCAATCTCGATCGAGCACATAAGTTGGTCGAAAGTCAGGGACACTATCCCGTTTTTTATTGTGAGACAGATTTGTCTGGCTTCAGTAAAATGACTATAACTTGCTTATTTCAAAACATTTTCAAGTGATTTAAATTGTGTTTATTAGATAACTTAAAGTACTACAATTTTAGTATTTTGATGAGTTTGAGAACAATCTCAATTGAGGGTTTAAATTGGTCAAAATTTACTCTATTTTTATGTTACTGTTTTTCAGTGTTCTAAAAAGCGCTAGGTTGTGGGCGGGCGGCGAACAGGTGCCTAGCGCCCAGGGACCTAAGCGGTATTAGGTTTTGTATTATAACTTTAATAATTTACAAAAGTTAAGCATAATACCTTATCAATTACATCCAATTTAATGCCAAGATACATATGCAAAATTTAAAAACATGAAAAATTAACAATCATGAACAAAATTTATTAAAACTCAAATGATTGAAGTAGGTCATTATGAGTACTTTATACAAAGTTGAACTTGTGGACAAATATCCAAACCTATTCTTTTATTTTTCTTCAAATTGCATGAATAAACTCAGTCATGTTTGATAAAATTTACATTACTAAAATTGGTACCGGCAGATCCTTTGAGAATTCCATTAAGTAATCATCAGTTGCTACATTCAGACATATACTAAATAAATGTTTACTGGTAATGTCCGCTGACAACCCTGTTCCTCCCTTTCTTCTTTTCTTTACCATCTATTTGTTTACTGGTAAAAGTGTACTAGCTGAGTTAGTAGAGGTATATCGTATGAAATCACACGTCACAGATTCAAACTCGGCCGGCAGCATGAGGTGGGGAGGGTTATGGGTAAAAAAATGTTTACTACGAGAACAACAACCGCTCTGCCTCCACTTCTCTTCCTCCCCTCTATCTGTTTGATTTATTTTCCTTTCCCACCAATGCCCCAACCTCTTTTTTGAAGAAGAATAATGTTTCTAAAGTATTTTCTTGAGATGAATTTGTATATCAAGATCTAGTTTAGTATTTTATTCATAGGATTACTTTGGAGAAATGACCCATTAGTATTTTTGGCCCTTAACTTTATACACCAAATGAATTGACCAGATCAATAGAATTGCACGATGCCGAGTTCTCGCCTTGTTATGTATATTTGAAAGGCAAGTGTGTCGCCGTCCTCTATATATTTATCTCTTGTGCACCTACAAAGTAGATTTTTAGATCAATTTTCCTCACCCATGGATTAGATGAAGTTTTGTTTAGCAATTGGTGTTTTGTATAGTTATTTATGTATTGTTCAAAATTTAACAAAAATTATATTAAAGTACTTCATTATTATATTATCATTAGTTAAATATGACTCATAACTCTGCCCCCATTCAACAAAAATCCTGGCTCCGTCACTAATGTGAGATAAAACTTTTTTTGTTATTTTTTATTGGAGGACTATTTAGTAAGTGCTCATCCCGTCCCGTCCTGATCCCATTTGAGATGGGACGAGGCCGGTATGAGGTTTATCCCATTCCGTCTCATCCCGATCTCCAATAAACGGGATGGAATAGGGATGGGTCAAATCTCGTCCCATCCCGTGCCCACCCTAGTTAGGAATCCAACCAAACCAAACCATCCACCGCGTGATACCTCTCTATTAGCCACGTGCATAACAGAGCCTTGAAAGAGGTACCGAGTACCGACTGAGGGCTACATTCGTCTTCACCCTTAACTCCTCTTCTTCTTTTCCCGTCGTCTGTAAAACAAAAAACCACTAAAGAACTTTCTAGCGAAAATGGCGGACCGTTTCTTCCCCAATGAAATGCCCAATTTCGTCTCCGAAATTACCGAAGAAGCCACTGAACGAGACTCTCTTCTGAAGCTCCTCGCCCTTCCTTATCCATCAGCCTCAGAGAGATTCAAACAAGCTGGTTTGAGTCTCAAACAAACTGTAAAATCTCTCAACTAAAAAATCCATTTCTTCACTTGCACACAAAATGTTTGTGAAAATGTTTGAACTAGTTTTTTTGTTTCTTTCAGGTTGTGAGGGAGACTTGGGGATCCCATGGGAGACGTGTGAATGACTACACATTGTATACTGGTGCTCTTGGAACTGCTTACTTGCTCTTCAATGCGTACAAAATTACTAAGGAGAAGAATGATCTCAATCTCTGCTCTGAGATCGTTAAAGCTTGTGATACTGCTTCAAAGGGTTCTAAGTACTCTTTATCTAATACCCTTTTCTTATTTTACATGATTTCCTTTTTTTTTATTTTTTTTTTTATAACTTTGAATTGAGGGAATGGGTTATTTGCAATTGTATTTGAAAAGACTATAGTTTGTATAGAGTTTGGGTTCTATCTATTTATGAATTTGTGACAGTGGGATTTTCTTTTTGTGTTGTTTGAATGGAAGGTATGTGACATTTATATGTGGAAGGTCCGGGGTTTGTGCCCTCGGTGCTGTGACTGCGAAACACAGTGGTGATGAGCAAATGCTTAGTTACTACTTGTCTAGATTTAAAGAGGTAAACTTGGATACTATTGCTGTGTGTTCTTGAATTGTTTTGTGAAGGTGGTCTTGTGTTGGTAAATTGGGAATTAGGCTTATATATTGTAACTTCACATTTGGTTGGTAATTGTTGTAGATCAAGCTGCCTAAAGATGTTCCTAATGAGCTGTTGTATGGGAGAGCTGGATACTTATGGGCATGTTCATTCTTAAACCGCAATATTGGGAATGGCACAATCCCTTCATCTTACACTGTGAGTTTTTTTTTCCTTGATTTAATTATTACTTTAAAATGGGGAGTTGAGTGGATTTGACTATAGGGTTGGTGATGGAACTTCTGTAGGGTCCAGTAGTGAGGGATATGATCAAAGAAGGAAGACGGTTGACTGATGGGAGATGTCCATTGATGTATGAATGGAATACAAAGAAGTATTGGGGTGCGGCACATGGCTTGGCAGGGATTATGCACGTTTTGATGGATATGGATCTGAAACCAGATGAGGTTGAAGATGTCAAGGGTACTCTTCATTACATGATCCGTAACCGGTTTCCCAGTGGGAATTATCCATCGAGCGAAGGAAAAGAGAGCGACCTGCTTGTGCATTGGTGTCATGGAGCAACTGGTTTAGCTCTTACTCTTGTTAAGGCTGCTGAGGTATTTCCTCCCTCACTAAGTTAACTTTACTGATCTTGGGTAGTTAGAACTTGGAAATGAGTTATTTTGTTGCACATGCATTTATTGCCGAGATCAGCTAATCCTGGACAATTTGGAATATATCATGGTCATTATCATTTTGAAACTTCGAATTCGATCTACTTTTACTAAATGACTAGCTTTATCCTTTAGAATCTACATTTTGATGAGCATATGAGCATGCTTTAAGTTATTAC